>OY759272.1:4079247-4096747 GCA_963662155.1 Lamellibrachia columna
GTGTAATGCGACTTCTACTTGATCGAATGATACACACACGTACGCACTCACGTACACGCGCACGAACATCCACGAACATCCACAAGGTTAACAAGATTGCCATCCAAGGCAAAACACCCAGCTGGCAAGTGGACAAAGAAACCTTTGGCTTATCGAAACGCCAACGCTTTTTATCTATGTGTAAACCGCTCTTCTGAGATATTTCTCAATTTTGTTCGACGCTGCTAGCATTTACAGTACTGGTTATAAACCAGTATCCTAGGCCGCTTAAGTGAAATAAAGTGTTCACACGTCGTGGATAAAGGATAAATAAATTGTGTTCTGTCAGTCATTATCAGCGCTGGCTGAGCCATCCGTACGAGCCGCCCGTTGTTGCAGTTACGTGGACGATAACAAATCCTGAATTTCAGTTTAACTTTTACTTGGCATAACCTTTTATACTATATAGTAGACATGTTTCAAGTTTCATTCACGAAACGTAAACAGTGGCTGCGTGAGAGAATATTATGTGGACATACCAGGTGGCGAAAAAGTCATTTTTGTCAACTCCTAGTTAATTTCGTCTTCTTAACTTTTTTGGACACTGTGTCTGCTGGTGGACTTCGAACCAACTACTGTCGATGGTATATCCACATGTGCGCTGTGTTTTCGTAAAACGACTCTAACAATTCGTCCCTGTATACAAGTAGCACCGGTCTCCCCTACTAGGCCACACGTGGTATAAAATCAAAATGTGTTGAAGAGCCCCATGCATTTCTAACATTTCTAAGCCCATCAGTTCAACATGCATTAATCTATCTAGCCTAGAACGGTTAAAGTAGATTTATTACTTCACTGTTATATTACTACGCGCCACCACCCTAGCATTTTGCACCTGCATAACACTACGTGGCGGTTTGGTGCAGCAGAGCACACCTCACTGGCTAGCAACGAAGTGATGACAGGACTGGCAATCCAAATGTTTGCAGTTCAGCCAACTTTTCTGCATACGTTCATCCCAGAACCACCTTCTACGAGCGCCGCATCCAATCTCACACGAACTGCCTGGACTAGCGAACGGCAGTTGGCCGGTTTAAAGCACGCACGTATAATTGGCGACTGTCAAAAAGCGCCTGTGTTCTCGTCAAGCGAAATGCAGTGTGCATTAATTTAGTTTAATGCATTCCTGCTCAGACGTCGACAGTTTAAAGCTGATGGTCGGAGATCCCCTGCAAACACGGTCAAACGAATGACTGAGCATCGAATTCCAAGGAAAATGTCAGAATCGTGATAATCGGTAGGGGGATTACTGATCAGTGACAGCGGAAGTGGGTTGGAAAGACAAATGTAACAAGGCGGTCTATGGTGAAATCATGACTGCGGTGGCGTCAGTGTAGGCAACTGTAAGGAGACCATATTTAGACGATGACATTGCTGACAGTCACTCTACAATTATATTACTCACTCACTCACTCACTCACCCACCCACTCACTCACTCACCCACTCACTCACTCACTCACTCACTCACCCACCCACCCACCCACTCACTCACTCACTCACCCACCCACCCACCCACTCACTCACTCACTCACTCACTCACCCACTCACCCACTCACTCACTCACTCACTCACTAACTCACCCACCCACCCACTCACTCACTCACTCACTCACCCACTTACTCACTCACTCACTCACTCACTCACCCACTCACTCACTCACCCACCCACTCACTCACTCACTCACCCATTCACTCACTCACTCACTCACTCACCCACCCACTCACTCACACACCCACTCACCCACCCACTCACTCACTCACTCACTCACTCACCCACCCACCCACCCACCCACTCACTCACTCACTCACTCACTCACTCAACCACTTATTCACTCACTCACTCACTCACTCACCCACCCACCCACCCACTCACTCACTCACTCACTCACTCACTCATTCACTCACCCACCCACCCACCCACTCACTCACTCACTCACCCACCCACTCACTCACTCACCCACCCACCCACCCACCCACTCACTCACTCACTCACTCACTCACTCACCCACCCACTCACTCACTCACTCACTCACTCACTCACCCACCCAGCCACCCACCCACCCACTCACTCACCCACCCACTCACTCACTCACTCACCCACTCACCCAATCACCCAATCACTCACTCACTCACCCACTCACCCACTCACTTACTCACTCTCTCGCTCAACCACCCACTCACTCACTCACTCACTCACTCACTCACCCACCCACCCACCCACCCACCCACTCACCCACTCACTCACTCACTCACTCACTCACTCATTCACTCACCCATTCACTCACCCAATCACTCACTCACCCACCCACCCACCCACCCACTCACTCACTCACTCGCCCACCCACCCACTCACTCACTCACTCACTCACTCACTAACTCACTCACCTACTCACCCAATCACTCACTCACTCACTCACACACTCACTCACCCACTCACCCACCCACTCACTTACTCACTCTTTCTCAACCACCCACGCACTCACTCACTCACTCACTCACCCACTCACTCACTCACTCACTCACTCACTCACCCACTCACTCACTCACTCACCCACTCACTCACTCACTCACTCACTCACCCAATCACTCACTCACCCACCCACCCACCCACCCACTCACTCACTCACTCATTCACTCACCCACTCATCAAATCACTCACTCACCCACTCACTCACTAACTCACTCACCTACTCACCCAATCACTCACTCACTCACCCAATCACTCACTCACCCACCCACCCACTCACTCACTCACTCACTCACTCACTCACCCACTCATCAAATCACTCACTCACTCACCCAATCACTCACTCACCCACCCACCCACTCACTCACTCACTCACTCACTCACCCACTCATCAAATCACGCACTCACTCACCCACCCACCCACCCACTCACTCACTCACTCACTCACTCACTCACTCACTCACTCACTCACTCACTCACTCACTCATTCACTCACTCACTAACTCTTTCACCTACTCACCCAATCACTCACTCGCTCACTCACTCACTCACTCACTCACTCACTCACTCACTCACTCCTCCCTTGACCGGGCCGATCATAGGGGAGCGCGCGTGGACGCTTCACCAAAAACCATCCCCGCCTGGCGCGGCTGTGAGCGGTCGCTTCAGACATCTCCTTTCGGAAACATTGTAGATCCACGTTTTATGTTTATTTTGCAAACATTGCACTGATTGCTGCGCATATCAGTTATTCGGACCTAAGCTTATTATATAAGAGGAATTTTAACAGGTCAACCTTTTCATTACACCAAAAAAAAAATTCAGAATCAAAACAAAATCATCATTGAAGACGAACGTAGTTGGTTTGGTGACAGAGCAACACCCCCCCCCCGGACATCGTCCCTAGTGTATAAACCCCTAAACATTACCCCCTTGAACATTAGCTCCACCATGACAATGCCCCCTCTAGGACATTACCTCCCCGTGATAATTGCAGTGAACTTTACCCAGTTAACAGTGTCTGTGGATGAAAGAAAACTTATATTTTAAACAATTGTTGTCAATTGTAATTGTTTTATACCATCTGGCGGGCAGATGAAGAACTGCCTCCCATGATTCAGTTCTTGGTGAAGACAACGGCGTCGAAAGTAAGTTAACTTCGTAGTTTTGTCGAGAAGAAAATTGTATAATCATTAATTTCTCCACTCGATAGAAATTTTCACAAATGCTACTGCTGCGTTTGTGTTGATTCTGCTAGGCTGAAGCCACTGTGTTGTTTCTGCTAAGCTGAAGCCACGGTGTTGTTTCTGCTAGGCTGAAGCCACTGTGTTGTTTCTGCTAGGCTGAAGCCACGGTGTTATTTCTGCTAGGCTGAAGCCACTGTGTTGTGTCTGCTAGGCTGAAGCCACTGTGTTGTTTCTGCTAGGCTGAAGCCACGGTGTTGTTTCTGCTAGGCTGAAGCCACTGTGTTGTTTCTGCTAGGCTGAAGCCACTGTGTTGAATATGGCGGACATAATTATTATGTATAAGTTTTAAGCAGACAGTATTTTAAAGTGTTCCAAAGCCCCTTTCTGGTATATACAAGGGAAGGGGTAATGTCCGGGGGGGGGATTTGTGTATTACTCTGTATGACAGTGATGTCCAGGGAGTAAATCCCTAGGAACAATGGGTCCTCGTGAAAGAACCGCCCAATAAGCGGTGAGAGTAAAAGACAATTGCACCACGGATAAAACACAGTTTAGCTTTATTGCACAGATAACGCTGGTCAACGAATCTGTCCGTCTCGTTCCGGACACACAATCGCACTGGCTAGCTGTCGCTCGGACGTCAGTGACGTCAACGTACCGCGTGAACGTCAGCCGTGAATTTACCCCCCACGTGAATGACGCTCGCTCGCCCCGCGCTGTTGGTCTACGTCGCTTGCATTGCACATGTTAACCAAACACGAACGCGCGAAGCGCTGAAATACAACAGAGTTGTTAATTTATATACAACACGAGTTTCATAAGTAAAGGCGGAGCCTGTTCGCGCTCTGTTTTGTTATGGTTTGTCATTCGATGGTCTCTAGGTCGATCCAACGACGAAAGTCCACGGTGCCTGGTCTCATGAAACGGCATGTGGTCCTTGAGACCCAACCGATGTCATTGTGTGACGTCACACTAGCTCGTCTTGGTCACTTCCGTTATACGTGATATGTTTTTCATCGCCAGTGAACGCTGAGTCATCGTTACGGGGAAAACACTTCACACGCCCTTCTGTTTAGCGGTCTTCTTTGCCTCTTGCGTAAACGTCTATTTCCTGCGCGTGGTTCCAATGTGACCTACTTTCATAACCACCGTTGTGCGGCGCTGCAGTCACGCACGGGTGTGTATACCCTTGATGTTTATCCACTGCCCTTACTGTGACGTCACAACTGAAATGTGCTCACTCTATTAAAGTGATATGCTTTCAGATTAACAATTGATATTGTATTGTTCATAACATCATTTATTAAACGTATAATTGCGCTGGAAATTACCAACGCAACCACAAACACAGCGGCCAGTGGCGTTCTTAATACACGTCAATTCCGGATATTTATTTTAAGATAATTCTGTCTTTCGTTACTTTATTACATCATAATGCTTTTGCGGTCAGCAATACCTTGATAGATTGCGTATGTTTAAACGTACCGTGCTAAATAATAAAATGCACCGACGATCAGCCTAGTTGGCAACGCATCTCGCGGAATGGAAATGACGTATTGCAACTTCAACGGTGGGTGTAGCGCACACGTGTGTCACAAACCATGTGTAGTTAACATGTGTTTACATTTTTCTCCACCATTGGTTCAAATGTACTAAAATATTTGTTGTCCGTTGCAAATGGCCAACACCTCGAGTCTGCTATTAATCGATGATCGCGTTTCGCCTGACGAAACTCGTACGGTGTGTGACGCAAGTTGATGGTGTCTTCTGGTACTGCGAGCTTTCATAACGTACGGTGTGTGACGCAAGTTGATGGTGTCTTCTGGTACTGCGAGCTTTCATAACGTACGGTGTGTGACGCAAGTTGATGGTGTCTTCTGGTACTGCGAGCTTTCATAACGTACGGTGTGTGACGCAAGTTGATGGTGTCTTCTGGTACTGCGAGCTTTCATAACGTACGGTGTGTGACGCAAGTTGATGGTGTCTTCTGGTACTGCGAGCTTTCATAACGTACGGTGTGTGACGCAAGTTGATGGTGTCTTCTGGTACTGCGAGCTTTCATAACGTTTGAGGTTTATTCGTTGTACGGAATTCTCTGTTCAAAAGTCGTTGCAGATCAATATGTTACACTACATCTAACAGCGCTGAGCTTCATCGCTACCGATATAGAGTGCGTGCGATATCGAGCAGCGATTCCTCATGGCGGAGGAAGCAACATATGTAGATGATCCAACGCTGCTGGTGTAGTTCCTGCAACGTTCCACCTGGTCTAGTCTGCGTCTCTATGGACAACAGGCAACGTCAAGTCATCAGCCTTCACGCTACACATTCACGTAAAGTCCACATTGATAACACGAAGGTCTTGCCATCTTCCGACCCGAGTCTGACGCCGGGACCCCGCTACCTGCCCCGCCGGTATTTGCCCGTGAGCAGCTTCTTGAAGGCGCGTCTGAAGTCGAAGTTGAAGATGGTATAGATGACGGGATTGAGGAAGCTGTTGATGTAGCCAAGCCAGACGAAGAACGAGAAGAGGATGGCGTCTATGTTGCACTCGGGACGGTCGAACATCGAATAGCGGATGCAGATGGCGTTGATGATGTTGATGGTGAAGAACGGCACCCAACAGAAGAGGAACACGCCTGGAACAAAACGCACACGTCTCGTTTAGTCGTTTAACACTGGAAAGTCCGATCGTTTTTATCTTTAAAATCATGTTATCTTGATACTATAAAAGAGTTTGTGCTAATGTTTGTTTGGTTGTTTGTCTGTGTGTCCGCGTGTCGGCGTGCGTGCCTGCGTGCCTGCGTGCCTGCCCGCCCGCCCGCCCGCCTGCCTGCCTGCCTGCCTGCCTGCCTGCCTGCCTGCCTGCCTGCCTGCCTGCCTGCCTTTCTGCCTTTCTGCCTGCCTGCCTGCCTGCCTGCCTGCCTGCCTGCCTGCCTGCCTGCCTGCCTGCCTGCCTGCCTGCCTGCCTGCCTGCCTGCCTGCCTGCCTGCCTGCCTGCCTGCCTTTCTGCCTTCTTGCATGCCTGCCTGCCTTCCTACCTGCCTGCCTGGCTGCTTGGATACACATTCTGCATACATTAAGTTATTCCGTGAAACCGAAGATATTTCATCTAAAATATGAAGCTACAATACTGAAGTCTTTGCTGCTATTTATGTTAAAATTAATGTTGACAATGTCATTTTAGAAAAGTTGTTTCTTGTCTGAGTGTTTGTGTGCACGAAAAAGCTATATTGTATGACAATGCATGGCCAGAGCTTATTGTGTCAAGCAAACGCTTTGAAAGAATCCTATTTTAAAAAGAAACGATGCTATTGGTGTCGAAGGATCACTCATATGCTTTATAAAAGTGCCATGTAAATATATGATGACGATGTTATTGCAGACATGTTTATAATGTTACGGTATGATTGATTCCTATTTTACTTGTTCTAATTATCTTACTGAAGTTAAAGTTGTTTGCATCCATGAACAGGTTCACTTCCTGGATACAATGCGCGTTGTAATGTGTTTGATTAAGACACTACTTCACCGTGAAGCACAGGGAACGTGTAAACGTATCACTAACATTTTGAAGTATGCGTGTATTCTGATATTCTAACAGTATGCTTGACCTCCCAAAGGTCATTGCGATCCACGTCTGCTGAGGCTCGGTACAAGAAGAACAGCGGGAGGTTGATGAATTGTCCTACAGATGGCGTAACTGTTTTACAATAATTAGACGCTACCTTAATAGCACTTAATGTCGATAACTTGTGTGTGCATGTGTGCGTGCGTGCGTGCGTGCTTGGTGCGTGGTGCGTGCGTGGGTGCGTGCGTGCGTGGTGCGTGCGTGGTGCGTACGTGCGTGCGCGCGTGCGCGCTTGAATTCCTACCTAAACACGTGTGATTGTGTGTATACTCGCCTAGGACAATAGCTAACGTCTTCGTCGCCTTCCGTTCGCGCTTGTTCGCAGACCGATCCTTTTTCTTTTTACTGTGCCGCAACCGGAAGTTGAATTTCGTCACGCTTTTCGCGGCGTTGTGGTGGCCGGGCGGCCCCGGCGCCAAGGCCCTCTTGGACTGCATCGACGACGGCGGAGTCAGTTTGACTCCGTTCTTCTTCGGCTCGCGATCGACGACGCCGGCCGTCGGCGACGACGCGGAGCAGTACTGCACATCGACGACCACCGTCTCCGGCGCCGAGTACAGCGCCGTCTTGTTGGGCGACTTGTCGGCGTGCGACCCGGCGTCGTTCGCCCGACTGCACGATTGTTCGTGGGCGGCATGCGAGCCCCCGACGCCGCCGGTAACGTGGCCGCTGTTGCTGTCGTTCGCCGACCCGGCGTCCTCCGTGTCCGTCGCCGTCAACTTGGCGTTGTAGTTCGTGAACGACGTCTCCTCGGCGATCGCCGTCTTCGCCAGCGGCAGGTTCGGCGACGTGTTCGTCGGCAGCAGCTCCTTCTGTGAGTTGTCTTCCGTCGCGCTCGCGTCCGACGTCGTGCGCGCCGCCGGGCGCTTGTTGGCGATCACCGTGATTTTGTTGGGCGGCGGCGCCGGCGACTTGGCCTTCTTCGACTTGGCCTTCTTGCGACGCGTGCGCTCGCGAATGACGCGGAATATACGCCAGTACAGCAGAACCATGACGACACACGGGATATAGAAGGAGCCCATCGATGAGTAGATGAGGAAGTCCGAATTATAGAAGATACACATGTCCGGCGTGCGTCGTTCCGTGTAGTTCATGCCGAGCGCTATCGGCGCCGAGATCGCCACCGACACGGACCACACGAGGATGATCATGATGTAGTGACGCTTCGAGTTCTTGTGCTTCGCGTAGCTGATTGGCTGCGTCACAGCGATGAACCTGTACAGAAAAAGCATTGGTTGTTGCGAACAGAACGTGTCCAGGTCTTCGCGCCAAGAAAGTCGTGGTGGAAGACATTAAAGCGAGAGAGGTAGTGACGAAAAATGCGTGCGTGCGTGCGTGCGTGCGTGTGTGTGTGAACAAGTTAGACAAGGAACAAAAAGGGGGAGATTTGGAGACCGGGGAGAAACGAACGAGGAAGTGTTAAGATGCAGAAAGTGACAATAAACCAAGAGAGGTCGGGACGAAACATATATAATAGACATATATATAGGAAGATGTTAGACAGGGAAAGAGAAAGGAGAGATGGGGAGACGGGGGGGAGTAAAAATTACGAACGACGATGAGTTGAGATGCATAAAAAGGCAAAGAGAGAAAGAAAGGAAAATTAGAGCGTTGGCTAAACAGATAGGCGGACCTATTATGATACCAAAGAGACGATGGTAGCACGTTATGCAAGATGACATGTGACAGTCACTGCTGCAGGACATGTATGTACGGTATGTACACGTGGTTGTGTCCCATGGTACGTGGAGACAGTCACAATGGAAACGTTGCAGGAAATGTAATGGTAGTCAATGAAATCGTAATCGCAGCGTGACTGACAGTAAAATATATCAGATCAATGGTTGCGTTGCGATCCGATCGTCACGCAGAAACGTTTGAATAACCTGAGAGCGCAGCCGGGCCATTAACAACGCCATTGTAATCAAGACATTGCGAGTGAGTTTGTGCGCAGGCAAACGTTACACTGATAACAGTACACTCGCCTGTCAATGCTAATGGCCATCAGATTCAAGATGGACGCCGTGCAGCACATGACGTCAAACGCTACCCACGTGTCACACAGTCCGTCGCCTAGCAACCAGACAGAGTGAAACACCTGCAAGAAGAAAGGGAGCAAATTAGACTAAATAACAAGACGATATCGTTCACTATGAGACGGCTCATGACAACGACAACATTATAATGATGACAAAGACGACAATTCTGATGACGTCTGTGGTACATTATTGCTCTTCATACATTCACACATACATACATACATACATACATACATACATACATACATACATACATACATACATACATACATACATTCACACATACATACATACATACATACATACATACATACATACATACATACATACATACATACATACATACATACATGCATACATACATGCATACATACATGCATGCATGTATACATACATACATACATACATACATAAATAAATAAATACATACATACATACATACATACATACATACATACATACATACATACATACATACAATCACGCACGCACACACAAACATATCCGCACACACACACACACACACACACACACACACACACACACACACACACACACACACACACACACACACACACACACACACACACACACACACACACACACACACACACACACACTCACACACACACACACACACACACACACACACACACACACACACACACACACACACACACACACACACACACACACATACATACATACACACACACGCAACCATGCAATATATATATATATATATATATATATATATATATATATACATATATATATATATATATATATATATATATATATATATATATATATATATATATATATATATATATATACGTATATATATATATATATACGTATATATATATACGTATATATATATATATATATATATATATATATATATATATATATATATATATATATATATATATATACGTACCCGGTACATACATACATAATACATACATACATACATACATACATACATACACACATTCATGCATTCATACGTACATATATGCATGCATGTATGCATACATACATACATACATACATACATACACACATATGGACGCACACACGCGCACACGCACGCACGCACTTGGTACTTAACGGGATAACTTGGTAGTTCGTAAGTGGCTCTCATGATTACAATATTAAAACAATTTCATAAATCAAGTCATCAAATATCCAACTATGCCTTGGTACTTGGAGCTGCCAGCCAAAATCTTGATGGCTTCTAGGAATTACAGAAACGTCTAGAGACGTCTTGCCTTTGTACTGCGTAACTTGAGACAATCGAAGAAAAGACGTAATTGTTCAAGTAGCGTTGTTGACAATTGTGCATAATGACTACAAAGGATAATTCGATTTTTCGTAGAAAGGTAACAGTGGGATGAATTTCGAGACAAAAAAATAAAAATGTGACGACTCGACCGAGGGGTCATAGATGAACCCCCGATAATTTGGCGCCCGAGATGCAAAGCGTCTAGGAGAAGTAGCGTTCCAGACAAACATACAAACATACAAACATACATATTCACGGTCGATTACGATAAGATCTTGCGTGCGTGTTATATATTATCTGCCATAGATGTCGGTTTAGTGTTGGGCAGTTCAAAGTAATCATGGAATATTTAGCAAACGTTGCCTGGGTGGTGCGGGGTGTTGCGATGCTATCGGCTGTTTGCCGGAAATTCGTTCCATAGACATAACATGCATAAATCTTGATTGCAACTCGTGCCACTATAGAGGCCATTGGGTGTAACATAAATCTTGATGCAACTCGTGCCACTTTAGAGGCCATTGGGTGTAACATAAACTGCCTCTTCTGTCGAAGTACGGACGTCACATTCTGCACGCGCCACGTTTTTAGGCACCATCTTCAGGCTACGAGTTGATAAACACTACGGTTGGATGTTGCCAAACGTTTTGATACGGTTTTTTTGTGTCGTGTGTGGCAATTTAGTGTGGTTTGTGTTGGTTAAGATTTAACATGGCTTAACCTGTTGCATTGCATTATAACATGATTGATATTTATATTAAATAATAATGATTTGGCGATTTTAAACGTAAATATGAAAAATACAAAGACGATTTAATGAATTGCATTGCATTAATTGCATTAAGTAAATACGTACACACATAACGGCATCCTGTCCAACATACATGAACTTAAACTGTGATAATAAACTCCTCAAACCATAACCATGAACAATTAACAATAATACAGATTAGTGATTGAATCGGGTTAGGTTAAACTTCTCGATGACTCATTAAGTTCACTTTTCAAAGCGTATCGCGATACGCATCGCGCAGAAAAATACCGCGGGATACCTGTAATATCGCGCGACACTACTAAACACGACGCGTTCGCTCCATCCCGCCAGATATGTTTTTTACCCGAGACCGCAATCCGGGGTTTTAGCAAACGTGGAAGTCCGTGACTCGAGGCGCGTAAATGCGTCGCGGATATGCTCGCACGGCAACCGTGTGTTCGTGCGCTGCTTATTGGTCGCTGAGGAGTCTTAAGTGCTCTCGGGGAGATCCCGCCTCGAAGGCATAACAGGGCCAATTAGTAAAAGATTTTCCGAACTAAAACCGCTGTCGACGCGACCGCCGTCCGTACGTGGCAGTTTGCATGCACCGCCACGTAAAAACGCCGATGCGCAAATCGAACGAGTCAAGTATCGACCCGGCAAAAGCCGCTATTCAGTCAGCGTCGGTCGAGACCGACCTCGCCGCTATAGTCGTCGCTGTGACGTATCCATATTCGGCACTAATGATGAATTCGCCGATTCGTCGCATGCAGCACATTTGCATTAATATATTCGACATACGCGTTGTTTCAAACTGAAAGAATTGCTCTACTTAAACGCAATCAATCATTTACGCCGCCGTCTCGGTAAGTCTGTAGTTTTTGTCGATGCCGAACCTCGGCCATAATGTTTGGCCGGCAGTCGTTGCTAGGAAGCCGACGTTTCAATTTCGACTCATTCAGCGCTATTCTCTAGTGGATGTGACTGTTTGATGAGTACACGGCAGAGGTATGAGCAATAGCGTCCCGCCGTCTGTCCGACAGAGAGACGGAGTACACAGCTTAGTTAGAGGTTCCTGAGCACGGGGATTCCATCCTGTCGTTGCCGATGAAAGTCTTTGACATGTCATTCAGTCAACGTGTCCCAGTTCAACGAACAGCATAAAGGTGTAACCGGTGACGGAAAGCGGCATAATTATAACAACAAACACTTGTCGCGTAATAATTGCAACGTGGCTGAATGCTACCTAGTGAGTGATATGCAATATGCAGACGCTTGACGTCAAGTATTTGAGAGACTAGACAGAAAACGCGGAGGGACAACTTCTAGTGGATGGTGGTTACATTGTTATGATCACCGTGGCTCTACCCAAAGTTGACCAATCAGTGAGATGATCACCGTGGCTCTACCCAAAGTTGACCAATCAGTGAGATGATCACCGTGGCTCTACCCAAAGTTGACCAATCAGTGAGATGATCACCGTGGCTCTACCCAAAGTTGACCAATCAGTGAGATGATCACCGTGGCTCTACCCAAAGTTGACCAATCAGTGAGATGATCACCGTGGCTCTACCCAAAGTTGACCAATCAGTGAGATGATCACCGTGGCTCTACCCAAAGTTGACCAATCAGTGAGATGATCACCGTGGCTCTACCCAAAGTTGACCAATCAGTGAGATGAAACTGAAAGTTCCTTGGTCGCCGCATCGATAATTATAGGTTCGAGGGGCCATCTAGCAGATTGTCTAAGTTTAATGACAATACCAATATCACGCAGGCCTACTCGCCGCTAGACTGCTACAGTGTAGATACGCCCAAAGAAATGCATTTCGGATTTTTTTTAATATGGTTCCACACCCCCTTAAAATGCAAATTTAGTTGGGGTCCACCTCTTATCTGCTTGTGTAAATGCTAGCAGCATGAATTTTTTTTTAATAAATATTTCAGATGGGCGCGTTACACATAGATGAAGAATTGTTTGGACTTTCGAGAAGCCAATGGCTTCCTTGTCCATGTGACATCTGAGTTTTTTGCCTTGGATGGCAATCTTGTTAAATCTTGTTAAATCTTATTTACACATATCATAGCGCATGTGTACCAAAGGTTATTCTTTTGTCGCCATCTGACCATTCATGTGACCATTCATGTGACCATTCATGTGACCATTCATGTGACCATTCATGTGACCATTCATGTGACCATTCATGTGACCATTCATCTGACCATTCATGTGACCATTCATCTGACCATTCATGTGACCATTCATGTGCTAAGAAGCTGTATTAGTATGATTAATACATATTTCTGCAATTGCTTTTACTTAATTCCAAATACAAATACGGATGTAATCAAAACAAACACGCATATCAGTACTGAAACAATGAATTTGTAAAAAAAATCATGCAGAAATGAATATAATGTTTGAATCTCCCCCAATGTCACGTGGTAGTGCTTCATTCTTTGCGATACTTATTTATGCATTTAAGTGTGGACAACGATACAATACAATGGCTGAGCTGTTATATACTACAATGTGAGTTCATAAATTCAGCGGCGACATCAGTTCTTTAGAATCGCATTATCGTTGTGCTTTTTAGTCACCGCTCGTGTTCAGCATAAATCACGTATTTGTTTTTATCTCGTGTTGTAATAGTATTCAATGTTGTTGTGTCATAAATCACGTATTTGTTTTTATCTCGTGTTGCAATAGTATTCAATGTTGTTGTGTCATAAATCACGTATTTGTTTTTATCTCGTGTTGCAATAGTATTCAATGTTGTTGTGTCATAAATCACGTATTTGTTTTTATTTCGTGTTGCAATAGTATTCAATGTTGTTGTGTCATAAATCACGTATTTGTTTTTATCTCGTGTTGCAATAGTATTCAATGTTGTTATGTCATAAATCACGTATTTGTTTTTATCTCGTGTTGCAATAGTATTCAATGTTGTTGTGTCATAAATCACGTATTTGTTTTTATCTCGTGTTGCAATAGTATTCAATGTTGTTGTGTCATAAATCACGTATTTGTTTTTATCTCCTGTTGCAATAGTATTCAATGTTGTTGTGTCATAAATCATTCAACAGTGACCGGTTGTGTTCGTCCATTTGGGACCCAGAGATGGAGATGGATAAAAAAATATGTAATTCGACGGACCAGGGACAATGCCACCAGGTCCAGGTGTGCGAGCAAGTTATGCAGTAGCCGATATGTTTACCACATCTAAGGACGCAGTACTCCCCTACGATCGGCCATCTGTCCTACAGTGGAATATACTGCGAGGCAGATTCATTGATCGCGCCGCCTAATGCCGTCTTAAGAAGGCGCGTTGCCGCACGGAGCCGATGGCGGTTGCTATGCATGAGTTGAGTCGGCCGCGGCTCACAGGGACATTAGAAGACTCCTTCGATACAGGCGTGCAGCGACTCGGCGGCGACTCGGCGGGGAGAAGGCGCTTCATTGAGCTGTTTATTCTGCGTAGTCACAAACGGGACGTGAATTACTGAACAGTGTTAAGCAGCGACAACGCTCCACGTGGCTGCTACTCTTGTTCATAGCGGCTATTTATGTGGTTGTCTTTGCTGCTGCTGCTGCTGCTGCTGCTGCTGCTGCTGCTGCTGCTGCTGCTGCTGCTGCTGCTGCTGCTGCTGCTGCTGCTGCTGCTGCTGCTGCTGCTGCTGCTGCTGCTGCTGCTGCTGCTGCTGCTGCTGCTGCTGCTGCTGCTGCTGCTGCTGCTGCTGCTGCTGCTGCTGCTGCTGCTGCTGCTGCTGCTGCTGCTGCTGCTGCTGCTGCTGCTGCTGCTGCTGCTGCTGCTGCTGCTGCTGCTGCTGCTGCTGCTGCTGCTGCTGCTGCTGCTGCTGCTGCTGCTGCTGCTGCTGCTGCTGCTGCTGCTGCTGCTGCTGCTGCTGCTGCTGCTGCTGCTGCTGCTGCTGCTGCTGCTGCTGCTGACGATAGTGTCGATAGTGACGATGACGATGATGATGATGATGATGATGATAATGATAATGATGATGAACAGGAGGAAGAGCAGGATGACGATTATGATAATGACGACGACGACGACGACGACGACGACGACGACGACGACGACGACGACGATTGCAAAGCATTGCCCTTTAAGTGTATCGCGAATAAACCTTACTGCAAACATCATTAATGTGGACACTTTATCTACGTGTTTCCCCTCGACAGCGTCTCCCGTCTTAGCTCGCGCTCAATCTAATACATACGTGTCTACAGAACGCGCAAACAAATCGCGGCCTACGAATGATTTGACCGCGACATCTATTGATCTGTTTGAACTGACAAATAAGTTCGCGACCCGTTCATCTCCCCGTAACCCGCACAACACCCGCAAGAACGTGCACCCTCGGCCATGGTGATTTAATAGGATTTGCAGAGGAAATTGGCTTTAGTGGAGATAACACCAGACTGTAACACGCAGCGATGGAATAGCAACATTTCGGACGCCCGCTAGAGACGCTCCATTTACTTGATGAGTGCACAACTATTAATTTCCACGTTAATGTTTCTATAATTGGCGATGTCTGTATTGTGCACTCGAGGCTTCCCAGCTGCGGCGCGCTATCGGGACGTGGAATCGCAGGTTTCAAAGCAAAGATGATATCATACGCAGAGCCGATAAGCGTTTGACTTTTTCAACGTTATGTGATGTGCTTAGTCATTGTTGAAGATATCACTGTCAGTAAAATTCTCCTCACTATTAGTAACATTCTGCTTGCGGTCAATATTATTCTCCTCGCGGTCAGTAACATTCTCATCGCGGTCAGTAACATTCTCCTCGCGGTCAGTAACATTCTCATCGCGATCAGTAACTTTCTTAACGCGGTCTGTGACATTCTCTTCGCGATCAGTTACATTCTCTTAATGTTCAGTAACATTCTCCTCGCGGTCAGTAACGTTCTCTTCGCTGTCAGTAACATTCTCCTCTCTGTCAGTAACATTCTCGTCGCGGTCAGTAACACTCTTCTTGCGGTCTGTAACATTCTCCTCACTGTCGGTAACATTCTCATCGCGGTCAGTAACATGATTATCATATGTTCGTGATTGCCGGTTTGTTCCAATCCAATTGTGATGTTTTTCTTTCTGTCTTTTACTACTTCACAGGTTAACTACTCTTCTTGTCGCTTCTGTTCTTTATTATCTCTTTATTATCTCTTTATTATCTCTCCGATGGCTCTTCGCTTTTGATTTAACCATCAACCTTTGCTGCGCAGTGCTAAGTTTCTACGTATATCTTGGCTTCAAAGTTTCTACGTATATCGTGGCTTCAAAGTTTCTACGTATATCGTGGCTTCAATGTTTCTACGTATATCGTGGCTTCAAAGTTTCTACGTATATCGTGGCTTCAAAGTTTCTACGTATATCGTGGCTTCAAAGTTTCTACGTATATCGTGGCTTCAAAGTTTCTACGTATATCGTGGCTTCAATGTTTCTACGTATATCGTGGCTTCAAAGTTTCTACGTATATCGTGGCTTCAAAGTTTCTACGTATATCGTGGCTTCAAAGTTTCTACGTATATCGTGGCTTCAAAGTTTCTACGTATATCGTGGCTTCAAAGTTTCTACGTATATCGTGGCTTCAAAGTTTCTACGTATATCGTGGCTTCAAAGTTTCTACGTATATCGTGGCTTCAAAGTTTCTACGTATATCGTGGCTTCAAAGTTTCTACGTATATCGTGGCTTCAAACTTGCAGCTAGATCGTGTTTTCTGAACACGCATTCTACGACAGATTGTGTTTCTCTCCCGGCAGCACCGTTCGCTACTTGCTGCGTGTCACGTGTCCGTGTCACGTGTCCATCATCCTGCTACGCCGACCACAATGCCATCTGGCGGTCTAACAACAAACCGTCATTGGTGAAGCATTCAGCGCCTAACTACTAGCAGTCGAACCGTGACTGGCTATTATTTGTTTATCACAAACGTTTTCTTAATGTCTTTCAGCTAACGTGTTGAACTTATTCAAAGATTTCTCTACAATAATTCATATAAATAGTGTGTGGTCTTCTACAGATATGGCGTGTGTAAAAGATCACCGTTATCAAAAAAGTTACTGTATCTATTCCAGGTAA
>OY759272.1:4101747-4119247 GCA_963662155.1 Lamellibrachia columna
CCGAACACACCCCTCCACCCTCCCCAGGGGACGGGCAAGGTACCTTTTGCAAAATTGTTTAACTTGTCACTAGAAGAAGGAATAGTTCCATCAGAATGGAAAGAAGCAAACATTACGCCACTATTTAAGAAGGGATCGAGGAACAAGCCAGAAAATTACAGACCAGTGAGTTTAACATCAGTTGTATGTAAATTACTCGAAACATTAATTAGAGACCACATGGTGGAATTCCTTGTAATACATAATTTAATAAATACATCTCAACATGGGTTCCTAAAAGCAAGGTCATGTCTAACCAATCTCTTGTGTTTTTTTGAAGAAATTACAAAGTGGGTAGATGACGGGTCACCAGTGGATGTTGTCTACTTAGATTTTCAGAAAGCTTTCGATAAAGTGCCACACCAAAGATTGATACTTAAACTAAAAGCCCATGGTATAGGTAATGGTGTAATCAGCTGGATAGAAAAGTGGCTTACACACAGAAGAAGACAGAGAGTAATAGTAGACGGTGAGATTTCAAACTGGAAATCGGTTTTGAGTGGGGTACCACAGGGATCAGTATTAGGCCCTATACTGTTTTTAATATATATATATATATATATATATATATATATATATATATATATATATATATTTAATAACATTTGCCATATTTCTGACCATTTAACTAATTTATCTAGATCATCCTGTAAACTTTGTTTATCTGTATCATTTGTAACCTTTCTGAATACTTTTGTGTCATCTGCAAATTTGAGTACTTTGCTAGATATGTCATCTTCTAGATCATTTATATATATATATATATATATATATATATATATATATATATATATATATATAAATATATATATATATATATATATATATATATATATATATATATATATATATATATATATATATATATATATAGATATATGTCATCTTCTAGATCATTTATATATATATATATATATATATATATATATATATATATATATATATATATATATATATATATATATATATATATATATATATATATATATATATATATATATATATATATATATAAATGATCTAGAAGATGACATATCTAGCAAAGTACTCAAATTTGCAGATGACACAAAAGTATTCAGAAAGGTTACAAATGATACAGATAAACAAAGTTTACAGGATGATCTAGATAAATTAGTTAAATGGTCAGAAATATGGCAAATGTTATTAAATTTTGGGAAGTGCAAATGTGTACACATAGGGCACGGAAACATGGACGAAGAATATAAAATGGGGGATGCTGTACTAGGTAGAACCACACAAGAAAAGGACTTAGGAGTAACATTTAGTGCTGACATGAAAGTTTCAGAGCAATGTGGGATTGCTGTTTCAAAAGGAAATCAAATTCTAGGGCTAATTAGGAGAACTATCATGTATAAGGAGAAACAGCTAATTGTACCCCTGTACAAAGCAATAGTTAGACCACATTTGGAATATTGTATTCAAGCATGGAGGCCGTATCGTAAAAAGGACATAGACAAGCTAGAAAGAATACAACGAAGAGCAACCAAAATGATTCCAGAATTGAGAGACCTTAGTTATGAAAGTCGCTTATTACAATGTGGTTTGACAACACTAGAGACCAGGATTTAACAAGACAAGATTTAACAAGATTTGCCATCCAAGCCAAAGGCCCAGATGGCAAGTGGACAAGGAAGCCATTGGCTTATCGAGAGTCCAACAATGTTCATCTACTTATAACCCGCCCTCCTGAGATATGTGTCAACCTTGTTTTTAAACATATTCACGCTGCTAGCAGTTACACAATCTGTAGACAATTTGTTCCATTCATTTATTGTCCTCTGTGAGAATGAGTGCTTCCTGATGTCCAATCTACATTGATCCTTTACTAATTTTACCTCATGTCCTCTACTCCTGCTATCCTTCTTGAGTGAGAAAAACATATTTCTATCAATATTTTCATACCCATTCAATATCTTAAACACTTCAATCTGATCTCCTCTTAACCTCCTTGTCTCTAGAGTTGTTAAACCACATTCTTTCAGGCGTTCTTCATAACTAAGGTCTCTCAGTTCTGGAATCATTTTAGTTGCTCTCCTTTGTATGCGTTCAAGCGTATCTATATCTTTCTTACGATATGGTCTCCATGCTTGTATACAGTATTCTAAATGAGGTCTAACTATTGCTTTATAAAGAGGTATAATTAACTTTTTTCCCTTGTATGTTATGTTTCTTCTAATCAATCCAAGAATTTGATTACCCTGAGACTAAGACTAAGAGGAGACCAAATAAAAGTATTTAAAATAGTGAACGGTTATGAGGATGTTGATAGGAATATGTTCTTCAAACTTAAAGAAGGCAGTAGAACCAGAGGACACAAAGCAGCATTAGTTAAGGGGCAGTGTAGGTTGGACATGAGAAAGTACTCTTTCTCACAGAGGGTGATAAATGAATGGAACAAACTGCCAAATGATTGTGTTAATGCTTGTAGTGTGAATATGTTTAAAAATAGAATTGACAGATATTTGATAAGGGCGGGCTACACATAGATGAGAAAATTGTTGGACTCTCGATAAGCCAATGGCTTCCTTGTCCACTTGTCATCTGGAACTTGTTGTTTGTGATGGCAATCTTGTTAAATCTTGTTAAATCTTCTCAGCAGGGGAAGATGACGGTGAAGATGAAGACCGGGGGGAGATGGCGGTCCATCCGACTGGTCCTCTGGTGGCTGTATATGCCGATTTTGAGTGGCAAGCTTTGCCGTATCAGTTGCACACGAGGGCCTGCCTATCCCTACCAGGGGAGGACCTGTCATGGAGGTGGTCTTCTTCTTTCCTCTCCTTCTACATTTCCCTTCATGGGTCGTTGCACTTCAAGGTCACAGGCAGCTCTACAGGGGCACGCGTTGTCACTAATGGACAGGATAGAAGGAGTGATGATTGCTTTCAAGACAAATAAAATACATCCGAGGATAAATTGGATAGGAGCATTGTCTGGCTTTTTCATCTATACGTATATAACGTCATTCCGCGATCATCCGTCACGCGCCATGTGACAATGTTACTTCGGTGGACGTCGCATCGACGTAAGTAAGACGAAGCGTCAGTTACGGTAGTTGTTATGGAAATGTCGAAATCGTTCATGCTCTGAATGCGCAATGGACAAACACACATTACGCAGTCCAGACTTTACGCCACACCGGTGTAATATAAAGCAATTGCATGAGAATGGGGAAATCAGTGCGATCAAGTAAGTAACGAAGCGAGAGTGTGGGCGATTTGTTAGAGATACCATCCGATGTTTCGCATACTCTGCGAGCCACGGGGGCGGTTTGTCTGCACTACGCAGTTTTTCCGCGATAACTGTTGCAGGACGTTCTGACGGTGTCGCGTCGGTGGTCTTTCTACACTATCACTCGTCTGAATAATTACTTCTAATATAGCCATATTAACCGGGTCGAAGATTTTGATGTCTTCGTATTTATGTGGTCATAACTGTCAGTGGCGTGTCTAGGATCTCGCAAGTGGAGCGGCTAAGCAGAGTACCCACCCATTAGTTTACCGTGCTACCGTACAGTGGCGCAACAGGTGAAACACACAAAAATGGCTAAATTGCCCCCTCCTAAATACGCCACTGTTGCCTTTTGATGTACTTACAGGCTCGTCGCTTGCTGGTTAGTGCATAGATAAATCACGATTAAAGCT
This sequence comes from Lamellibrachia columna, assembly GCA_963662155.1. Taxonomy (NCBI): domain Eukaryota; kingdom Metazoa; phylum Annelida; class Polychaeta; order Sabellida; family Siboglinidae; genus Lamellibrachia; species Lamellibrachia columna. The sequence continues at coordinate 4,105,449 of OY759272.1, forward strand.
TTCGATGAAAAGGTGTCATATTTAAAAAATAAAAAATATAAATTACCATTTGAAAATTAGTAACACTTTTAACGAGTCATTTATTTTACAAATTATATATTATTTATGCCCTTCTGACTCACAAGAACCGGCGCTATTGATTTACAAGAACCAGCGATACTGACTAACAAGAACCAGCGCTACTCATTCACAAGAACCAGCGCAACTCACCCACAAGAACCAGCGCTACTCATTCCCAAGAACCAGCGCAACTCACCCACAAGAACCAGCGCTAGTCATTCATAAGAACCAGCGCAACTCACCCACAAGAACCAGCGCTAGTCATTCACAAGAACCAGCGCAACTCACCCACAAGAACCAGCGCTACTCATTCCCAAGAACCAGCGCAACTCACCCACAAGAACCAGCGCTAGTCATTCATAAGAACCAGCGCAACTCACCCACAAGAACCAGCGCTAGTCATTCACAAGAACCAGCGCAACTCACCCACAAGAACCAGCGCTACTCATTCCCAAGAACCAGCGCAACTCACCCACAAGAACCAGCGCTAGTCATTCATAAGAACCAGCGCAACTCACCCACAAGAACCAGCGCTAGTCATTCATAAGAACCAGCGCAACTCACCCACAAGAACCAGCGCTAGTCATTCATAAGAACCAGCGCAACTCACCCATAAGAACCAGCGCTAGTCATTCACAAGAACCAGCGCTAGTCATTCATAAGAACCAGCGCAACTCACCAGTAATGCGAGTAACAAGTCGCATTAACCAATATTCGCGCCTTTACGCTGTTTTTATCGATAAACGGCGTTTGTTTGTTTGTTTGTGTTATAGTGACGCCTGCTTCCATGATTTATCGGCGGAATTACCTCGTTATGCTCGGTCAGCCTAACGAGGCCGGCCTTTTACATGAGATACGACCACATATAATACACGTCATATAAATAATGTAGCTATTTATATTAAATAGAGCGCTCCGTTTTCGCGTTTTGTTGCCCCTGCGCAGGCAGAAGCAGAACCAACAGTAACAGTCCTGCGCGCACGGATGAAAAATTGGAAACACGATTTTAAAATATTTGGCGAACTGTAAAATACGCTTCGTTGTGATTGTGGCATCGACATCCGTTTGTTTATATTCTATCCATTGTTACTGGCAAATCTATTACTTCGTTGTGATTGTGGCATCGACATCCGTTTGTTTATATTCTATCCATTGTTACTGGCAAATCTAGTACTTCGTTGTGATTGTGACATCGACATCCGTTTGTTTATATTCTATCCATTGTTACTGGCAAATCTAGTACTTCGTTGTGATTGTGGCATCGACATCCGTTTGTTTATATTCTATCCATTGTTACTGGCAAATCTAGTACTTCGTTGTGATTGTGGCATCGACATCCGTTTGTTTATATTCTATCCATTGTTACTGGCAAATCTAGTACTTCGTTGTGATTGTGACATCGACATCCGTTTGTTTATATTCTATCCATTGTTACTGGCAAATCTAGTACTTCGTTGTGATTGTGGCATCGACATCCGTTTGTTTATATTCTATCCATTGTTACTGGCAAATCTAGTACTTCGTTGTGATTGTGACATCGACATCCGTTTGTTTATATTCTATCCATTGTTACTGGCAAATCTAGTACTTCGTTGTGATTGTGACATCGACATCCGTTTGTTTATATTCTATCCATTGTTACTGGCAAATCTAGTACTTCGTTGTGATTGTGGCATCGACATCCGTTTGTTTATATTCTATCCATTGTTACTGGCAAATCTATTTCTTCCGAGAATAGCCTCTCGCTGTCTGCTTATGTGTTAATACTTCCCGATGTGTATTACATTTACGTCCTATTTATATGCCCAGCCTTAGCGTAGCGCTGTAAGTATCTTACTTGTTCTGAAGTATTACACTTCTTCCGAAGAATTACACTTCTTCTTAAGTATTACACTTCTTCTTAAGTATTACACTTCTTCTTAAGTATTACACTTCTTCTTAAGTATTACACTTCTTCGTGTTCTTTTTCAACAAATTACAGTTATGCAACGTTGTAACGATGTCTCTATAATTTGTATGTTGTTGAAAGATACTAGAGCTAGCACGTCGTAGTGGATACTAGAGCCAGCACGTCGTAGTGGATACTAGAGCTAGAGTGTCGTAGTGGATACTAGAGCTAGCACGTCGTAGTGGATACTAGAGCTAGCGCGTCGTAGTGGATACTAGAGCTAGAGTGTCGTAGTGGATACTAGAGCTAGCACGTCGTAGTGGATACTAGAGCTAGCGCGTCGTAGTGGATACTAGAGCTAGCACGTCGTAGTGGATACTAGAGCCAGCACGTCGTAGTGGATACTAGAGCTAGCGCGTCGTAGTGGATACTAGAGCTAGAGTGTCGTAGTGGATACTAGAGCTAGCATGTCGTAGTGGATACTAGAGCTAGCGTGTCGTAGTGGATACTAGAGCTAGCACGTCGTAGTGGATACTAGAGCCAGCACGTCGTAGTGGATACTAGAGCTAGCACGTCGTAGTGGATACTAGAGCTAGCACGTCGTAGTGGTTACTAGAGCCAGCACATCGTAGTGGATACTAGAGCCAGCACGTCGTAGTGGATACTAGAGCTAGCACGTCGTAGTGGATACTAGAGCCAGCACGTCGTAGTGGATACTAGAGCTAGCACGTCGTAGTGGATACTAGAGCTAGCACGTCGTAGTGGATACTAGAGCTAGCACGTCGTAGTGGATACTAGAGCCAGCACGTCGTAGTGGTTACTAGAGCCAGCACATCGTAGTGGATACTAGAGCTAGCACGTCGTAGTGGTTACTAGAGCTAGCACATCGTAGTGGATACTAGAGCCAGCACGTCGTAGTGGATACTAGAGCTAGCACGTCGTAGTGGATACTAGAGCCAGCACGTCGTAGTGGTTACTAGAGCCAGCACGTCGTTGTGGATACTAGAGCTAGCACGTCGTAGTGGATACTGGAGCCAGCACGTCGTAGTGGATACTAGAGCCAGCACGACGTAGTGGATACTAGAGCTAGCACGTCGTAGTGGATACTAGAGCCAGCACGTCGTAGTGGTTACTAGAGCTAGCACGTCGTAGTGGATACTAGAGCCAGCACGTCGTAGTGGTTACTAGAGCTAGCACGTAGTAGTGGATTCTAGAGCCAGCACGTCGTAGTGGATGCTAGAGCCAGCACGTCGTAGTGGATACTACAGCTAGCATGTCGTAGTGGATACTAGAGCTAGCATGTCGTAGTGGATACTAGAGCTAGCATGTCGTAGTGGATACTAGAGCCAGCACGTCGTAGTGGATGCTAGAGCTAGCACGTCGTAGTGGATACTAGAGCTAGCGCGTCGTAGTGGATACTAGAGCTAGCGCGTCGTAGTGGATACTAGAGCTAGCATGTCGTAGTGGATACTAGAGCTAGCATGTCGTAGTGGATACTAGAGCCAGCACGTCGTAGTGGATACTAGAGCCAGCACGTCGTAGTGGATACTAGAGCTAGCATGTCGTAGTGGATACTAGAGCTAGCATGTCGTAGTGGATACTAGAGCCAGCACGTCGTAGTGGATACTAGAGCTAGCACGTCGTAGTGGATACTAGAGCTAGCGCGTCGTAGTGGATACTAGAGCCAGCATGTCGTAGTGGATACTAGAGCCAGCATGTCGTAGTGGATACTATGTAGGTTTGAATTTTCGCAAAATAAATTTGAAGTGAGACGAGAAAAAAGTCGAAATGATGAGGAACCTTTAATATATGTCTATGATCGTGTCCACAGATGTCGCCACCAGCCTTGCCTCTTTATAACGGGAAAAGCGAATAATTCACCCGGACGAAATCCGGTTTGATCAAACGTCAAATAATTTAATAGTTTGTCTGATGATTTCTAAAAAAATCATACACAAGCTGCACAAGTGGGCTAGCATGTCATAGTAGATATTATGTAGGATTGATTTTTCGCTAAATTAATACAGCTCACTATGGTAGTACATTTTCATCTGAATGGCTTCTTTGATATAATCGAGTTCCGTAATCATCGAAGTGATCGCGATCCTGGCGCATGGATCGCAAGTTCGATCTGAGAATCCCGCGTGCATCCAATTGAAACCGAATGTGAATCTCGCAATCATGATTTGCACATTCGCCGGCGCCTTGCGCGTTTCTTTCGGCGGCCACCGAGGCTTCTGTTGACGTGACGTAGTGTCGAGAAGAATGTCAAAGGGAAACATCGACATTCATATCAATCGTCGACTCAGGCGGAGCTTTCTTCGATTCCAATGAGACATTCGCTATCAGCCATGATACAGCACAACCCCGGAATATCACTAACAACTCTGAGTTCGTTACGCAGACCAACGGCGCATGCAAATGATGTTTGCACCGAAACTCCAAATGTTATCAAGATGAATGCGGCTGGCTGCAGTGGTAGATTTCTAATGCTCGTTTGCGAGGCTTGACACCAGGGCAAGACGCATGCACTGCGGCTAGAGGGCGCTTATTTCGAGATGTTTCCGCTACTCTCCCAGCCCTTCGCTAACCAGATTCGTTGACGTGAAAAACTGTAGTGCGTGAACAGTTTAAACAATAAGCACAGTCGTTTTAATAGGAGTGACCAACCACCGAAATCGACTCGTTCGCTCGGGTAACTCGCGATAGTGTGAACAGCCTTTTGCTCTTTTTCGGCTGAATTTCGAAAAAAAATTAATAGTGTGTTCGTGGATTTCAACAAAACAAAATAAAATACTACTACTAACGAGGTAACCTGTCGTAGTGGATATTAGATAGTGGATACTAGACAGATTTCATATTAGTGAAATTGTTCTACGATGAGACGAACGAAACTTTGAATTACAGAAGCCCACTGTCCCTGCATATGTACGCGCGGACGCATTCCAACACGTGTCCGTGTGCTGCCAAGCGTTAACACCACAACGTGTTAACGCATGAAAAACTGTTTTTTTCCGAAAGAAATAAGCTAAGCTGTCAGAAATGCATTTAACAGAAATTCGTCCCGTCAGACCCCACGGCGTCGCCGAAGTGTCCCGTTCGGGGCAATAAATGAGTCATATGAGGTATTCACTCATTTAAGACAAAAAACAACGCAATGTCCCGCATCTCCTAATAGTTCGGCTTAATGCCCTGCCAAACAAAATAGCCAGGCCCCATCGAGAGGGAATGTATTCAGTCCGACTGAACGTATAAACATCGAGATGGAATGCATTCAGTCCTACTGAACATATAAACATCGAGAGGGAATGCATTCAGTCCTACTGAACGTATAAACATCGAGAGGAAATGCATTCAGTCCTACTGAACGTATAAACATCGAGAGGGAATGTATTCAGTCCTACTGAACGTATAAACATCGAGAGGGAATGCATTCAGTCCTACTGAACGTATAAACATCGAGAGGGAATGCATTCAGTCCTACTGAACGTATACACATCGAGAGGGAATGCATTCAGTCCTACTGAACGTATAAACATCGATAGGGAATGTATTCAGTCCTACTGAACGTATAAACATCGATAGGAAATGTATTCAGTCCTACTGAACGTATAAACATCGAGAGGGAATGTATTCAGTCCTACTGAACGTATCAACATCGAGAGGGAATGTATTCAGTCCTACTGAACGTATAAACATCGAGAGGGAATGCATTCAGTCTTACTGAACGTATAAACATCGAGAGGGAATGCATTCAGTCCTACTGAACGTATAAACATCGAGAGGGAATGCATTCAGTCCTACTGAACGTATCAACACATTCGGAGAAAATAACATTTGGTTATGTTTACGGGTAAATTGAACAGTTGTGCGAAAGTGTTGTACTATTGTGGTTGACGTGGTTTGTTTCTACTTTGTGTATACAATAAACTTTGTGGTCGAATATCTGTGTTAATATAATGGTGTAAAGTGGGTTGAACTACTAGCTGTAAAATACATGTTATTGTATAAAATTATCACTTGACTTGATATGCATATTACTACATGAGTATTTAATATACATTATCAGAGCTAATGAATACCGAGCTGCGTCAATCGTTAGTTCGTAAGTGCTTGCTATGATAACAATATTTACCAACTTTCAGGATACACACCATTATCATAGAACTGTCCATCTTGGTACTTGATGCTGCCGGTCAGTATCTAGGTAGCTTCTTGGAATCCAACTCTCGAAATTGCGACGTAACACTTTCAGTTATAATAGTGTCTAGCGTCGGTTTACGTACTTTGGAACACTCGTAGAAAAGACCCATAGCATTGCGATGCGAAAACTTCTAGTGCGATAAACAAGGTTAAACAGACATTCCCCGCTGACGTAACAGTAACAGGGAGTGGCTTCTAAAGAGTGGGCGAGGCAACGGAGGGGGGGGGGGCTAAGTTCGAACGTTTGTTTGATTCAACCCGGGGAGAAAAAGGTAGATCAGATCTCTAGATGCTCGAAGCTGCCTACGCTTTCTTGCGTGAATGAGCAGCGAGTGAAAGATGAAAGTGCCTGATATGTAATATTGCGGATCTTGAAGACAACACGACGTGAGAGAGGAAGCCAATGTAGACACTTCAGACGTGGTGCTGAGTGAGAGAAACGAGGGGACGGAGTAACCACTCTTGTCGAACGTGAGCTAACAACCATCGTAAACATGGAGGCATGTCTGGCGTACGTGCTGAAACCCTCGGAGGCGCAGAAAATATCACATTATATAAACGCACTTCAACCAACAAATAACTATTATCCAGACATCAAAGCGATGACATTAAAGCGACACTATATTTTGCTGTATGCGCACATCCGATTTGTTTCCTGTTTTTGTGCGTTTTTCGCGGACGACCGGAGTCGTGTGGGGATTGACCTCAAGTAATTGAACAAGAGATTCTAGGACATAATCCGCCCGGACAAAAAATCAACAGTCAACAGTAAAAACACATTCATATTTATTACAAACCACAAAGTACTCAGGCAAGCCTAGCTAGAGTCCAATATTGAATGCAATGGGATTTTGTACAAACACGGGGGAATTTTGTCCTAGGGGAGATATTGGTGGAGGATATTGTCCAGGGGGATTTTGTTCGGGTTTGAACATTTGAACAAAGACACGTACTTTTTTTATTAAACCGACTGCGGATATTACTTAAACAATTCACACAATACATGTTTACAGGTACGACATCAACGAAACGGGTTCGCGATAGGCTAAATCGGTTGAGGACGGAGTCTTAATTTACGTAAATCCTCGCATATACATCAACACCTGATTTAGCTTATCGCGAATTAGGTTCGTTGATGTTCAAATATGAAGTTTGCGAATAACTTAAATAATATGCGCAGTTGGTTTAATAAATGAGTGCCCACTTTAGTTAAAATCACCGAAAGAATTGACATTGACCTTGATCGGATAACTAGTGAAAATGTGAATATCTTTATGTGATAGTTTATAGAGGTGTAACTACATTTTCCCCTTTCGCCGAATTTTGACCGGACCAAGTCGAAAGTAATATAATACTTTGTCCGATTATGTCAACAAAACTAAATAACACACATAGTGGATACTAGATAGATGTGATTTTTTCGCGAAACGATTCTAAATAGAGAAGCCGCACCTGGTGTATTTTATGGCCTAAACGAATCAGTGTTATTCGTTGCGCAAACCTCCTGCGTTCACGATTACCTTCCATCTCAGAATAAGTGTTATTCGTTGCGCAAACTTCCTGCGTTCACGATTACCTTCCATCTCAGAAGAAGCATTTTGTTAACATGTGCATCCCAACTGTGGCCTGCCATCAGTCTCTGAAGCCGCCAGTGCATTGTAATGACGTATCAGAGAGTGCTTTAAGGGGAATATACGGCGATTTTCATTGGCTTTTTCAGTTCGAGCGCAGGTGTTTTACGGCCGGACATGGTGACAATGATATGTATTAGTATTTTATAGCATTATAATAACATATGGGCAAACGTGTTACTATGTAACTTGTCATCTCATCGTATATTCGAAAATACGCAAATTGGCGATGAAATAAAAATAACCAAGTTTTACGACATATAAAGACCGCTGTCCTGTCTATATTGGGATGGTAATGAATCAACTAATGAAAATCGCCGTACATTGGCTTTGAGATCCTAGTTTAGATTATTTACGGTACAACGCGTGGTTACATAATGCAAGTCTGCTGGAATGTATTCCTGCTATTTGAGATAAAACAGAATTTCAGAACGACATTAACTAGATACCCCAATGTTGTTGGCTTGTCGAACAGAGAGCAGAATGTTGGCTGCAAACACACCCATGAATAGCTGTTATGTTCGCAACTTGTTTTCACACAATGTTGTTCAGTTCATGTGTAGCAGTTGTTATGTTCACACATTACAATGCCAGTTCTAGAATTTTTACACGTACCTACAGGTGTCTGAGATTAGACCCTGGCGGAGTTGGCAATACGATTCTGTTAAACCTGAAAGATTGCCAGAAACGTTACTTCTAGTTTAGACTATACATGTTGTACAGTTCCTGTGTAGCAGTTGTTATGTTCACACATTACAATGCCAGTTCTAGAATTTTTACACGTATCTACAAGTGTCTGAGATTAGACCCTGGCGGAGTTGGCAATACGATTCTGTTAAACCTGAAAGATTGCCAGAAACGATACTTCTAGTTTAGACTATACATGCTATATATCGAAAGCGCTATAATTCAAAGTTTGTCTTGTGCTGGAGTATTAGACAAAAGCGCCGGCATTCGATGGAATGTGTAAGGCGGCCGGGTTTGTGTATTCTTCCAAGTTGACTTATTCCCAAAATTGCCGGGTTTGTGTAGCCTTCCGTGCTGACGTCATCCCAAAGATGGCCGGGTTTGTGTAGCCTTCCGTGCTGACGTCATCCCAAAGATGGCCGGGTTTGTGTAGCCTTCCGTGCTGACGTCATCCCAAAGATGGCCGGGTTTGTGTAGCCTTCCGTGCTGACGTCATCCCAAAGATGGCCGGGTTTGTGTAGCCTTCCGTGCTGACGTCATCCCAAAGCTGGCCGGGTTTGTGTAGCCTTCCGTGCTGACGTCATCCCAAAGATGGCCGGGTTTGTGTAGCCTTCCGTGCTGACGTCATCCCAAAGCTGGCCGGGTTTGTGTAGCCTTCCGTGCTGACGTCATCACAAATATTGCCGGGCTTGTGTAACATTGTGTAACGTTTCAGGTTGACGTCGTCAATGCTGACATCTTTACGTAATATAGTGGGGTCCGCTCGTACTACCGCGCTGATTATGGGATTATTTATGAATACTGCACTGCGGATACTTCGTCCAATCAGCAGAGGCGACGAAAGGTCACCAAACGACACTAGACTGAGGTCGTCGGCATGGAAATTGCAGGATGTTTGATGTAGACTTAAACGACAAGCTCTCGGTTGTAGGTGCGTTGTTCAGATACGGTTTTGGCTGCATGAGTCTTATAATGAAATTGTCTTGATCGCAGAGAATAAATGTCAATTAAAAGAAACATTTTGATGAGTGCAGTTGTGTCGTTAATTAACAGTAGTATGCTGTCGTTCACAATATGGCATACGGTTCTTGGTTCTGTGTTGTCGACGGCACGTATGTTCGTTAATTGAACGAGGTATGTTGGCAACACCATAAAATATCCACCGCTGAAGGTGTTATCGATTCGATTCGATATGGTGGAATGATATTATCCGATCTATATCCATCATAGTAACTGGCGCGTTGTCGACTGAAAGTGTGTTATTTATAAATAGGGTACTTAGGTAAGTATCGACTGCAAACATGTTGTTTGCTGACGGTGATGTGTTATTGACTGCACGTGGGTTGTTCGGTGAATGTTGCACACTGAATGTTGTTCGTTGTATGCGTTGTTGATGAGATAGTTACGCCTGCAAGTCATGTCTTAAACGTGCCACTTGTTTCCGTCACGTATTGCGATAAACGCGATAACAGTGACGAGTGCCAATGTTATTGTCGTTGCTACGCCTACTGCTGCTGCCAGTCGTGTTGTTGTGGTGGTGCCTTGCTGGAGGTATCGCACCCGTACATAGTTATGTGTGAAATAGACTTAGACGCAATTGAATTCCAACTACTTTGAATGCAGTGAGAGATTTGCCCGGTAATACGAATTACACAAAAGAGTCGGCAAGATGTTGTGTAGGCAACGATTCCGAGAAATATATTTCAATTACAGATAATGAATCAACCCAATGACATTTCACGGTATGTTGCGCTGTTTCTGCGTAGCAACTAATTGGGACTATCGCAAGATGTCTTCTCTTTCGGAAGATTCACACAATAGTGATATCACTATTGAATGTGAAGCGTCTTGGTTGGTTGTATTCACCGGATGTGCGCAGGGCTACGGACTAGATACATCTTACATTAGACACGGTCACGATTCAGCACCACAATACGCTTTGTAGAATAGCAACATCATCTGAGTGTAGCTCGGTCCGTCTTTCGTGTCAAGACGCAGTTCAGAGCATCGAGTTACTGAAATCGGCGATGCACCGGCGTATGCACTTATAATTATGGCAACTGGAAAAGGTTTCATTAAAAACTTATGTGATTAAGGTTCATCACGTTATATGGGCTGCCGTGCAAGGTGCAAGCGTGCACACGTATCGACGTAAGCACGTATCGTTCGTCGGCGTCCTATTCCCGTCCTATTCCCGCACTCTGATTAGGTTATCAGTTGACTAATCAAGGAACGTAAACAGTAAAAGCGTGCGTTCTTATATAGCGCTCTGACCAGTCCTTGGAACTGTTCAGAGCAACATACACTTCACCCCCTGGCAGACCTGTTCATTCCACCGCCAAGTCGACTACTCTGGGAAGCATTAAGCCTCGCTGCAAATACTTCGCGAAAACTATTCGTATATCCACCTCTGTCTTTGGCCAGGTCCTCATTTACACAGCTGAACGAACTGAGGAAAGGTGAAGTGATCAAAATTACCCAAGCCTCGAAATGATGATATCATCACTACGTCAACGCGCTCCACATATAGGACGTCTTGTCCGAAGGTAATGAACGTGGCCTTAAGCGACCAGATGGTCAAGGTTTAGCCACTACAGCCTGCTGGCGGACGTCTTGCCGACATTGGACTGGTATTTCGAGACATGGTGACGGGGAAACGCCGGGGTAATTGATCGGACAGGGGCGAGTGGGATAAGATTCCCCGCAGGGAAGCGTTGCCCTGCCCACGAGACATCTTCCACGGGCATACCTGTGTACGAGATCTTCCAGCCGGGCAAGGGTTGGTGCAGTTTAGCCATCCGTCGAGACGGTGGAGGGAGGAGAATGACCACGCCCACACCACAGTCGCGTGGTGTGGCCGCTCGGTCAGACTGAACGTCCAGTCACGTTCTGCTTAAAGCGTTCGCGGCGGAACAAAATGATGTGAGATGATTAGCTTCGGTCAGTATGACAGTTAGACAGTCATATATAATCGTGCATATGACTGTTGATCTGTCGGTTTATGTGTATATATGTTTGTCTCTTTGTGGGGTAGTCGGTCTGTGGGTATGTATGTATGTATGTATGTATTTATGTATTTATATATGTATGTATGTATGTATGTATGTATGTATGTATGTATGTATGTATGTATGTATGTATGTATGTATGTGTGTGTATATGTATGTATGTATGTATGTGTGTATGTATGTATGTATGTATGTATGTATGTATTTATGTATGTATGTATTTATGTATGTATGTATTTATGTATGTATGTATGTATGTATGTATGTATGTATGTATTTATTTATGTATGTATGTATGTATGTATGTATGTATGTATGTATGTATGTATTTATGTATTTATGTATGTATGTATGTATGTATGTATGTATGTATGTATGTATGTATGTATGTATGTATGTATTTATGTATGTATGTATGTATGTATGTATGTATGTATGTATGTATGTATGTATGCATGCATGTATGCATGTATGCATGTTTGTCTGTCTGTCTGTCTGTATGTCTGTATGTAGGTATGTATGTATGTCTGTCTGTCTGTCTGTATATCTCTATGTATGTATGTATGTATGTATGTATGTATGTATGTATGTATGTATGTATGTATGTATGTATGTATGTATGTATGTATGTATGTCTGTCTGTATGTCTGTATGTCTGTATGTCTGTATGTCTGCCTGTCTGTCTGTCTGTATATATGTATGTCTGTCTGCCTGTTTATCTCTATATCTGTATCTCTGTCTCTCTGTCGGTCCTTCAGTGTAGAGACCGAATGATCCACGAACAAACGTTCGTGGGTCGGTCTATGGTTAGTTGTTAGCTGTCGTTAAAAGTCGGTCGGTCTGTGGGTCGGTGTGGCAGCATCACGGCGCCTCTATCTCAATTCGTACGTATCAATCACGACAAGAACATCAAACATCAAACACTCAGTTAATCACTGAAACAAACAAATGAGCAGACAAGAAATAACGCGATTAATCGACCACCAGACTGTCACTCAATCAATACATCCACCGTCTGCATATCAATCTATCCGTCCATCTGACTGTGCATTCATCCTTCCCATCATCCTTCATCCCTGCCTCGTTATGGAACGTATAAAACATGATAAAATGTTATATAAAAAAGTACACATAAGTCAGAATTAAAAAAGCCCTTTCAGCATTTAATGGAGTTCTGTTTATTCTTGTTTATACAAAAATGTCATAAGAGCTCGCTTGAATGCTGTGATGTTCCCAGGTACGGCAGACAGATGTTGCTGCTGTCTTGGAAGAACCACCGTCCGTAGTTTGTCCACCTTCGCCGCGTTATTGGCACAAAAAAACAGCTCAGCTTCGATGGGTCCATTAACAACTTCACGAATAGAGAATAATGAAGTAACTATTTTTTTCTAATCATAACTATTGATTTACTCAATGTTTCGGCTGCCGTCGATAGCCTTCATCAGAAACTGAATTCTAGGACAACTAGTTCATCTGCTCGCCAGATGGTTGCTCATTTAGGAGGCCGTCCCACGAGTAGTTGAGTCGGTACCACCCCTCGTCGCAATCCATGATTGGAGTCGTCTTTCTTATCCATTTGACCTTTGTAATCCATTTTGTGTTTCTGTTGCGTTCTCTGTCTATCACTTTTGCTTCAGCCTAGTCAGTGATGCAATTGTTTCTGTCTGTATAGTCTGTGATTGCAGGTCTGTGATTGCAGGTCTGTGATTGCAGACTAATACTCTATCGTCGCTGACTCTCTCTGGTGTTCACGAGTAAACCGTCTGGTTGTGATGAGCTACCCGTTGAGTAAGTAAATCTCAATAGTTGTGATTTGAAGAAAATCGTCACTTCATTGTTCTCCACCAATTTTATGAACGTTTTCACAATTTCACAAATATAATAATGAAAAAAGTAAATTGACACCATTTACCCCTAACAAACTGGCTTATTTAGATTGGTTTTGGATTACATAAAAATGGTTTTGTTTATTTTATCGAGTATGGTAATTATCACGTACGTGAATTCTCCGGCGAACTGTTGCAAAGTTTGTTTTACCACGGATGTTAAGGCAAGCAATATACATTCATACGTGAGCCACGTCTTAATTTATCAGCTTATCAGCTTTACAACATGACATGTTGTAAAGCTGATAAATTAAGCTGTGTCGCATGATATCAACACTCTCATTAAGGTTCGCAAGCACACTGTAATCAATCGGTAATATGTGAAATAGCAGCAGTACTGACGTTGTTAACTGACACCGTTTATGGGTTGTTACTGCTGCGTTCAAATCCGGGACCAGATAATATATGTTTGACGTAGCAACGTGGCTTTGAACAC
>OY759272.1:4124247-4154247 GCA_963662155.1 Lamellibrachia columna
GTCGTTGACACGAACGCATGCAGTGACACGAAGTGACACGAAGTGACACGCAATGACATTACCGTCATTGCTGTTACTCGTGTTGGGATTGTCACCGTCAGCGCTGACTTCAGCGCCGCCATTAGAGGCATTACTGTCAACGCCGGTGTCACTGTCACACGCTGTGTCACTGTAATATCTTTAATGAATGCCGTGACAACTGTAACTATTTTCACCGTCGTGACTGTTTCGTCACGCCACCAGTGTGTTGTCACGACCGCAAATGCCGATGTTCAACAGCTTTAATTAAAAAAAAAAATATCCGCGTTTCCTGATATTATCGCGCCCATAGATACCGATGCTTCACAGCTTTAATTATTCTAAAAATATCCGCGTTTTCTGTCATTACCACGACCATCAGTACCGATGTTTCACAGCTTTAATTATTCTAAAAATATCCGTGTTTTCTGTCATTATCACGCCCATCAGTACCGATGCTTCACAGCTTTAATTATTCTAAAAATATCCGTGTTTTCTGTCATTATCACGCCCATCAGTACCGATGCTTCACAGCTTTAATTATTCTAAAAATATCCGCGTTTTCTGTCATTACCACGACCTTCAGTACCGATGCTTCACAGCTTTAATTATTCTAAAAATATCCGCGTTTTCTGTCATTATCACGCCCATCAGTACCGATGCTTCACAGCTTTAATTATTCTAAAAATATCCGCGTTTCCTGATATTATCGCGCCCATCCGTACCGATGCTTCACAACTTTAATCAATCTAAAAAATATCCGTGTTTCCTGATGTTATCACGCCCATCAGTACATATGCCTAACAACTTTAGTTATTCTAAAAATATCCGCGTTTCCTGATATTATCGCACCCATCAATATCGATACTTAACATCTTTATTTATTCTAAGCATATCCGCCTTTCCTGATATCATAGCGCCCATCAATATCGATGCTTAACAGCTTTAATTATTCTATAAAAAAAAATGCGCTTTTCCCGATTTTATCACGCTCATCAATATCGATACAAACCAGCTTTAGTTAATCTAAAAATATCCGCGTATCCTGATATTATCAAATCCATGAATACCGATGCTTAACAGCTTTAATTATTTTTTAAATATCCGCGTTTCCTGATATTATCACGCCCATCAACATCGATGCTTAACAGTTTTAATTATTCTATAAATATCCGGTTCTCCCTACATCGTTCCACTACCACCTGTACCTATTGGCGTCATTATCGATCGTTGCGTATCAAACATATTATCTTCGTTGTTTATGCAAGTTCTATCACTATCACCAATTCAATTATAGCTAATGCCAGCACATACATCACTTCCGTCACTACTGTCACTTCAACTATAGATTCTTAGGTCACTTATATCGCGCCAATAACAACCATCAATAGAACTAAAGCGAATTCCGTCACATACATCACAGCCCGCATTACGGCCACTTCAGCTATACCTATTTACGTCAAATTTATCACATCCTATACTCATATTACTGACAACTTGTAAGGGTCATCTATTTTGTCCGAGCGTCTTTAGTGTAATTTACAATGCTTTATAGGCGCGGCTGGACATTCAGTGGACTTTGACAGACAGCGCCATAACGCGTCGCCAAGACAAAGTACTTGCACACGTCAAGTAATCTAAGATTAGAATCGTTCGTCTGACGGCTCGGTCGATACTGTAACGATACCAACTGCGTGCTCAGTGATCCGTGACTCTGTCTAGTATGACGTGTTCAGTGATCTGTGACCCTAGCCAAGTGCATTCCACTTGCAGACGTGACAGTTGCAAGAGTGTTCAGAGAATAAATAAACTTAGTGCAGCTACGACTGAAATTAGAAACTCTAGAAGAAGTCATGAGCACTATTGAGCATGTAACAAGAAATGACAGCAAGAGTTGTTATGCACACGTCAGCAGTAAACAAAACGAGCGAGACAAGTTCGGACCACTAGAAGACAGTGTTGGACCACTAGAAGACAGTGTTGGACCACTAGAAGACAGTGTTGGACCACTAGAAGACAGTGCTGGAAATATAATATCACAGGATTTTTAATGGCGAAAGACCTGAATGGGTAGTTCAGTTCAGGATTTACCAGGGAGGGTATTAGTTCATTACTAGTACCAAATGCTACATTTCAGGAGGTTAAATAAGGCTATTTAGGGCAGTGAATTGTAACTGAAGAAATTGCACTAAGAAAATACAGGCAACGAAGGATATCAAATTACCTGGAGTGGATGGAATTCCGCCAAAACTACTAATGGAAACAGTAGAACAAATTACCTGGAGTGGATGGAATTCCGCCAAAACTACTAATGGAAACAGTAGAACAAATTACCTGGAGTGGATGGAATTCCGCCAAAACTAATAATGGAAACAGTAGAACAAATTACCTGGAGTGGATGGAATTCCGCCAAAACTAATAATGGAAACAGTAGAACAAATTACCTGGAGTGGATGGAATTCCGCCAAAACTACTAATGGAAACAGTAGAACAAATTACCTGGAGTGGGTGGAATTCCGCCAAAACTACTAATGGAAACAGTAGAACAAATTACCTGGAGTGGATGGAATTCCGCCAAAACTACTAATGGAAACAGTAGAACAAATTAGTATACCACTTGCAAAGGTGTTCAACTTGCCATTAAAAATGCGAATAGTTCCTTTTATTCAAAAGAAGCACACATCATACCATTATTTTAAAATGATTCAAGGAATAAGTGTGGGAATGACAGACCAGTGCGTTTAACCTTAAAGTCATGCTTAACAAGTATGTTAGATTTTTTTAAAGAAAAATCACTAAATGGGTAGATGAGGGATGACCAGTAGATATAATCTACTTAGATTTTCAGAAATTCAGTAAATATCATCTACTTAGATTTTATGAAAGTGTCCGACAACGTACTGCTTAAATTAAATTAAAACCCCAAGATATCGAGGATGGCTTCATCAACTGGATAGAACAATGACTGACAGAACGTTGTAGAGGGGGAGGTTTCAAAAATCAGTATTAGGACCTTTGTTATTCTTAATATACATCAATGACTTTGACGATAATATAACAAGCAAAGTAATTTTGCGGATGACACAAACGTGCTTAGAAAGGTTAAAAATTACGGCGATGAACAACATTTACAAAACGATATAGACAAAATTAATTAGTGAAATGAACTAAAATGGCAGATGTTGTTAAATTTTAGGAAATTAAAATGCTTACAAACAGCGATAACTTGGATGAAAACTATAAAATTGGAAATACTGTTTTAGGTACTACTATAAAAGAAAATGTATTAGGAGTAACAATAAGTGTTGATATGGAATTTTCCCAGCAGTGTTGTATTTCAGCTTGAAATTACAATCCAATTATTTGACTGATCAGGAAAAATATAACATATATGGAAAAAGCAATAGTTAGACCTCATTTAGAATACTGTATACAAGCTTGGAGAAGGATATAGATTCGTTAGAACAAATATAGAGGACAGCAACTAATTTTTTTCCAGAACCGAAAGACATTAAATTGAAGAACGCCATAAAGAATGTGGTTTAACAACTTTAGAGACAAGGAGGTTAAGAGGAGATCAAATATAAGTTTTTTTATGGATATTGAACGGGTATGAAAATATTGATAGAAATAGTTTTTCTCACTTAAGAAAGATAGTAGAACTAGAGGACACGAAGTGGAGGATTAGTGTTGATTGGATATCAAAAGTACAAATTCTCACAGAGGACAATATATTAATGGAATATATTATCTACAGGTTGTGAAAATGCTAGCAGCACGAATATATTTTTAAAAAAAATTTACAAATATCTCAGGAGGGCGGGTTACACATATTTTACGAATTGTTGGACTCTCGATAAACCAATAGTTTCCTTGTCCACGTGACATCTGGATGTTTTGTCTTGGATGGCAATATATAGATAAATCTTGTTAAATCGTGACATGTTCAGTGATCCGTGACATCAGTCACGCATGACGATAGTCCTCGTACTAGATTCGTAATACAGTTTTCCTGTTGATCAAACGCGTTAACATATTTGTTTTTACATGCGCCACTTCACTGTATCATCTTAGAGGCTAGAGGCATGGGTTAATCAATGGCGTCAGAGTCGACAAAACAAAATGGCCGTCACCCGCGCGTAAGTTGGGGTGACGTGGGGGCAAGACGTCCATACGCGGGAATTGCTACCCGTCCATCTAGCCGTAAAGCTCGAAAATAAGATTTTTTGAGATAGCCAGAGGAGCCGCATATTATAATGCCCATCTAATTACAATATGTTGGCAGCACAAGCAAAATACGTGGTACGCTATTCACGTCAAAATGTGAGCTTCGTAATTATAAAAATCGTCCTTACTAAAGCAGCACTGCGTGCCACGGGAAACTGAGACATCAGAAGTAAATGCATACAACAGGGTTAGGGTTAGGGAAACTGAGACATAAATGCATACAATAGGGTTAGGGTTAGGGAAACTGAGACATAAATGCATACAATAGGGTTAGGGTTAGGGAAACTGAGACATAAATGTATACAATAGGGTTAGGTTTAGGGAAACTGAGACATAAATGCATACAATAGGGTTAGGGTTAGGGAAACTGAGACATAAATGTATACAATAAGGTTAGGGTTCGGGAAACTGAGACATAAATGTATACAATAGGGTTAGGGTTAGGGAAACTGAGACATAAATGTATACAATAGGGTTAGGGTTAGGGAAACTGAGACATAAATGTATACAATAGGGTTAGGGTTCGGGAAACTGAGACATAAATGCATACAATAGGGTTAAGGTTTGGGAAACTGAGACATAAATGCATACAATAGGGTTAGGGTTAGGGAAACTGAGACATAAATGCATACAATAGGGATAGGGTTAGGGAAACCGATACATAAATGTATACAATAGGGTTAGGGTTAGGGAAACTGAGACATAAATGCATACAATAGGGTTAGGGTTAGGGAAACTGAGACATAAATGCATACAATAGGGTTAGGGTTAGGGAAACTGAGACATAAATGTATACAATAGGGTTAGGGTTAGGGAAACTGAGACATAAATGTATACAATAGGGTTAGGGTTCGGGAAACTGAGACATAAATGCATACAATAGGGTTAGGGTTAGGGAAACTGGGACATAAATGCATACAATAGGGTTAGGGTTAGGGAAACTGAGACATAAATGCATACAATAGGGTTAGGGTTAGGGAAACTGAGACATAAATGTATACAATAGGGTTAGGGTTAGGGAAACTGAGACATAAATGCATACAATAGGGTTAGGGTTAGGGAAACTGAGACATAAATGCATACAATAGGGTTAGGGTTAGGGAAACTGAGACATAAATGCATACAATAGGGTTAGGGTTAGGGAAACTGGGACATAAATGCATACAATAGGGTTAGGGTTAGGGAAACTGGGACATAAATGTATACAATAGGGTTATGGTTAGGGAAACTGGGACATAAATGTATACAATAGGGTTAGGGTTAGGGAAACTGGGACATAAATGCATACAATAGGGTTAGGGTTAGGGAAACTGGGACATAAATGTATACAATAGGGTTATGGTTAGGAAAACTGGGACATAAATGTATACAATAGGGTTAGGGTTAGGGAAACTGGGACATAAATGCATACAATAGGGTTAGGGTTAGGGAAACTGGGACATAAATGCATACAATAGGCTAATACGATTATAGTGGTGGGTGTGCGCGATATATGAAGAAATATTTTAATAAATAAAGAAATGATAATATTGCAAACCCCCAGAGGGAGACTTCTTGTCCCGTGGGTGGGCTTCTTACCCCGTGAATGGGCTTCTTACCCCGTGGGTGGGCTTCTTACCCCGTGTGTGGGCTTCTTACCCCGTGGATGGGCTTCTTACACCGTGGGTGGGCTTCTTACCCCGTGGGTGGGCTTCTTACCCCACCACATGAACCCGTACGTCAACGATTTCAACACACGGAATATGCCTAAGACAATGAACTAAATCATTCATAGCACACAGACGATGTGTACCGAAAGAATTCTTTCCCGCAAACTATTTCTCATCAAGGGGGGCTCCATGCCCCCCCCCCCACTTAGAAATGCAGAGTGATCACACAATTTAATTAGAGCCTGGAAAACGAACATCTGGACACGAAGTCGGTCCGCGAGTGCGCCCTGCGCTTCACACGAGATATAGAGTCAACATCCCTTTTATTTGCTTCCGTCCGATATCACGTACATCATCTGACACACGTACGTGACCAAAACGTAATGAAAGCACAATGCATTACAATGTTCTTATTCTGAACATGATATATGGTCTTGGCATCGATACTGTTGATGGTCATGATTTAATCAAACGTTCACTAAAACTCCTCACCTCGCTGGATGGTGACCGGCATCAGATCATCACGCAGGCGCTGGGGTAACGAGATTACTCGGGCATTGCACCTAGGCCTAATACTGCTTATTAATTGAAGCGCAAAGTGCATCACGACAACGGTTAGACAGGCAGCCCAGCCCATAAGCAGTAATCACGGTGGATCCACGTATTAGCATGGGGAGCACACATTGTCAAGATGTACGGTAAAATTACACCGGTACTTCGACAAAACAGGCTAAAATAATTCTTACTGAGCACGCGCCCTGAAAAACGCAATGGAAAAGTCCAAAGCGTACAGTTGTAATGTGTTAATGAAATATCTTGGCGTCTCAAAATGCGAGGCTTAAAAATGTGCACGGAGCAACTCGTTGTATTGTCGGGTATAATTCGAATCCACGACGGACAGAAATCACGTGACTGTTTGACTCCGTCACATTTCGCCTTAGCAACCATGTTTGCATATTACGTAACTAAGACGGCATATATCTGCAAGTTGAATCTTTCCCGCAGACTGTTCTCGCCGAAACAACAAGACAAATGTTTGGGCCAGAAATTCAACGGAAATTCCGACTGAATACCCGACAGCGGCGGCCATGCGTGTCAGCTTGACGGACCTGGTTGCTAAGCAAAGTGATGTAATGGATCTGAAATTGACGGATCCACCAGGGACTGTTGCCTAGCAACTATTCCGACGTATTTGTCGTTACATTCGTGGCCCGAACAAGGATAGCGTTGTTTTAACGAGAACATTATGTCGAAAACTTTAATCTGGCAGATGTATGCCGCTCTATTTATGTAATATATTATATGTAAAAATGGATGTTAACGCGAAACTTGGCGGAGATCATGCTAAAAATTGTTATTGTGACGTCAGACTCTGGATTGGTCAGTTGTGATAGCAAGATCGTTATTCGTTTTTAAAAATGCTCTCCCGCAAAACAAACAATAATCACGTGCCCCGACGTGGGTGTCACGCGGGTGTCAAACATATAACAGTCCATTGCTGACGCGAAAGATTTATCACACACAAAGCGCAAAGCTGTGCCAAGTTTACTACATGTTGTATTTCCCTGTTAAAATACTCACAAACACCTATGCGTATTATTTTACTGTGATCATGTAAAGAGCGTTGGCGAAAACTACTGAATAGTTTTCTTAATTCCCGGTAGATTCTCCAATCGACCAGTCAGTTGGCATGTTTTGAACACCCGAGAAAGCTTCATTTTATTTCGCCTCGGTTCATTGGCTATTTTTCGCCGAATCAAAAAACGTCGCTGCGTGTTTACACTGCGACCGACAAGCCTTTGTTTGGCTCAAGCTTAAATTCAGGTTCTACACAAACGCACATGCACGGCGATCCGCAAAATCAAGTAGTTATGAGATTCCGGAAAACTTGACAGCAATCTAATTGGCGTGTCAACGCGAAGCATTTGAATAAACGTTACCATATGAATAGCAATGGCCGACGATAACGTCAAATAAAGTGTTGACGGTATAATTGATTTTTAAGGGTAATTTATGTAAGCAATATTGAAGGGGATGGTGTGATACAAGTCATGGGAAGAAGGCAGCGGGAAATAAGGCAGCGGGGAGGAAGGCAGCGGGGAGGAAGGCAGCGGGAAGGAAGGCAGCGGGGAGGAAGGCAGCGGGGAGGAAGGCAGCGGGGAGGAAGGCAGCGGGAAGGAAGGCAGCGGGAAGAAAGGAAGCGAGGAGGAAGGCAGCGGGGAGGAAGGCAGCGGGAAGGAAGGCAGCGGGGAGGAAGGCAGCGGGAAGGAAGGCAGCGGGAAGGAAGGCAGCGGGGAGGAAGGCAGCGGGAAGGAAGGCAGCGGGAAGGAAGGCAGCGGGGAGGAAGGCAGCGGAGAAGAAGCAGTTGCGACGGACAAGGCTAGCGACAGGGGATATGTGGGCAATAGGTGAATAGAAAACAATAGAAGACGATAATGAAGGTCACCTTTGTTTGGACTACGACAAGGAGCAATGACCATGCTATAATGGCAATGCTGATAGTGATAACGATGATGGTGATTATCATGATGATAATGATGATTATTATTATTATTATTATTATTATGATAATGAAACGCATGAAAACGACTACAAAGACGATCACCATGACGGCAACATTAACCTGATCAACGCCACAACAACGTTAATCTGACCAACGCCACAACAACGTTAATCTGATCAACACGTATACAGTAAAGTTCGAGCCACGTTAACCTGACTGATACCGACGTTATCCTGACCAACCAAACAACAACGTTAGAAAACGTTAACATGTCCAACCAAACAACAACGTTATCTTGACTAATATCACAACGTTCGAATAACGTTAATCTGACGAACATCACGACAACGTTCGGGCCATGTCGACCCGCGAGTGTAAAAAACATTTGGTCCGGACATTTACGCGCCGTTGGCCAGCGGTACACGATGCTTGATTTATTGATGATGGCAGAAATAGGTTATTAGTTTAACGTCAGGCGATCTTGATTGATCTCCTCGTGTTAATAACGATGGTCGCTCATCCGTGACGGTTGAGTTTTCAACACAGAGCAACACAAAACCGAGTAAAATATGCATGACAGGTACATTTTGTAATGATAA
Organism: Lamellibrachia columna; assembly: GCA_963662155.1. Classification (NCBI taxonomy): domain Eukaryota; kingdom Metazoa; phylum Annelida; class Polychaeta; order Sabellida; family Siboglinidae; genus Lamellibrachia; species Lamellibrachia columna. The sequence goes on from OY759272.1 coordinate 4,133,244, forward strand.
TTTTAATATTTATTCACCATATTCCATCTGTTCCATAGTTTGCATGCTGGCGTAGTCATAATGTGGTACACAACCATTGCCAACAATGCCAATACAAGAATAAGATCAAAGGTTTGTGTCACTAAAGACAAGTAGTTCCCTGAACACATCTTATCTCTGAGATCTAAGGAATATCTTATCTCTGATGTAAGCACTGCGTGGACACACCTGCTGTCGGCCGCTGATTGGCCGCTGCATAATTTGGGTCAACTGTTAGCGAGATTGGAACCACTTCTCCCCCGACTCCCTAATTCCAAAAAGTGGCCTCGCGTGACACCGCGTCGGGCGACAAATCGCTGGTGTAAACCGGCCTTAGGAACAAGATATGATTGGAAGAAGGGAGGGAAGTCCCGATGGAAGTCGCGGTGGCTTATTTCTAGACACCCAGTAGGCAACTGAGCCAGCATTTACCTAATACATGCGTTAGCTCTGTTATTAAGACGCGTTACACAAGAATGCTGCGAACCGCTTTCAACTTTCGCTGGCAGCGCTATTTAACTACGACACGAGTACAGTTACAGCTATATAGAGGCCTGGAACCTGCAAGTACAACCCAAGACTGTCTAAGGGAAGGCCTGGAACCTGCAAGTACAACCCAAGACTGTCTAAGGGAAGGCCTGGAACCTGCAAGTACAACCCAAGACTGTCTAAGGGAAGGCCTGGAACCTGCAAGTACAACCCAAGACTGTCTAAGGGAAGGTCTGGAACCTGCAAGTACAACCCAAGACTGTCTAAGGGAAGGCCTGGAACCTGCAAGTACAACCCAAGACTGTCTAAGGGAAGGCCTGGAACCTGCAAGTACAACCCAAGACTGTCTAAGGGAAGGCCTGGAACCTGCAAGTACAACCCAAGACTGTCTAAGGGAAGGTCTGGAACCTGCAAGTACAACCCAAGACTGTCTAAGGGAAGGCCTGGAACCTGCAAGTACAACCCAAGACTGTCTAAGGGAAGGCCTGGAACCTGCAAGTACAACCCAAGACTGTCTAAGGGAAGGCCTGGAACCTGCAAGTACAACCCAAGACTGTCTAAGGGAAGGCCTGGAACCTGCAAGTACAACCCAAGACTGTCTAAGGGAAGGCCTGGAACCTGCAAGTACAACCCAAGACTGTCTAAGGGAAGGTCTGGAACCTGCAAGTACAACCCAAGACTGTCTAAGGGAAGGTCTGGAACCTGCAAGTACAACCCAAGACTGTCTAAGGGAAGGCCTGGAACCTGCAAGTACAACCCAAGACTGTCTAAGGGAAGGCCTGGAACCTGCAAGTACAACCCAAGACTGTCTAAGGGAAGGCCTGGAACCTGCAAGTACAACCCAAGACTGTCTAAGGGAAGGTCTGGAACCTGCAAGTACAACCCAAGACTGTCTAAGGGAAGGTCTGGAACCTGCAAGTACAACCCAAGACTGTCTAAGGGAAGGCCTGGAACCTGCAAGTACAACCCAAGACTGTCTAAGGGAAGGCCTGGAACCTGCAAGTACAACCCAAGACTGTCTAAGGGAAGGCCTGGAACCTGCAAGTACAACCCAAGACTGTCTAAGGGAAGGCCTGGAACCTGCAAGTACAACCCAAGACTGTCTAAGGGAAGGCCTGGAACCTGCAAGTACAACCCAAGACTGTCTAAGGGAAGGTCTGGAACCTGCAAGTACAACCCAAGACTGTCTAAGGGAAGGCCTGGAACCTGCAAGTACAACCCAAGACTGTCTAAGGGAAGGCCTGGAACCTGCAAGTACAACCCAAGACTGTCTAAGGGAAGGCCTGGAACCTGCAAGTACAACCCAAGACTGTCTAAGGGAAGGCCTGGAACCTGCAAGTACAACCCAAGACTGTCTAAGGGAAGGCCTGGAACCTGCAAGTACAACCCAAGACTGTCTAAGGGAAGGTCTGGAACCTGCAAGTACAACCCAAGACTGTCTAAGGGAAGGTCTGGAACCTGCAAGTACAACCCAAGACTGTCTAAGGGAAGGCCTGGAACCTGCAAGTACAACCCAAGACTGTCTAAGGGAAGGCCTGGAACCTGCAAGTACAACCCAAGACTGTCTAAGGGAAGGCCTGGAACCTGCAAGTACAACCCAAGACTGTCTAAGGGAAGGTCTGGAACCTGCAAGTACAACCCAAGACTGTCTAAGGGAAGGTCTGGAACCTGCAAGTACAACCCAAGACTGTCTAAGGGAAGGCCTGGAACCTGCAAGTACAACCCAAGACTGTCTAAGGGAAGGCCTGGAACCTGCAAGTACAACCCAAGACTGTCTAAGGGAAGGCCTGGAACCTGCAAGTACAACCCAAGACTGTCTAAGGGAAGGCCTGGAACCTGCAAGTACAACCCAAGACTGTCTAAGGGAAGGCCTGGAACCTGCAAGTACAACCCAAGACTGTCTAAGGGAAGGCCTGGAACCTGCAAGTACAACCCAAGACTGTCTAAGGGAAGGCCTGGAACCTGCAAGTACAACCCAAGACTGTCTAAGGGAAGGCCTGGAACCTGCAAGTACAACCCAAGACTGTCTAAGGGAAGGCCTGGAACCTGCAAGTACAACCCAAGACTGTCTAAGGGAAGGCCTGGAACCTGCAAGTACAACCCAAGACTGTCTAAGGGAAGGCCTGGAACCTGCAAGTACAACCCAAGACTGTCTAAGGGAAGGCCTGGAACCTGCAAGTACAACCCAAGACTGTCTAAGGGAAGGTCTGGAACCTGCAAGTACAACCCAAGACTGTCTAAGGGAAGGTCTGGAACCTGCAAGTACAACCCAAGACTGTCTAAGGGAAGGTCTGGAACCTGCAAGTACAACCCAAGACTGTCTAAGGGAAGGTCTGGAACCTGCAAGTACAACCCAAGACTGTCTAAGGGAAGGTCTGGAACCTGCAAGTACAACCCAAGACTGTCTAAGGGAAGGTCTGGAACCTGCAAGTACAACCCAAGACTGTCTAAGGGAAGGTCTGGAACCTGCAAGTACAACCCAAGACTGTCTAAGGGAAGGCCTGGAACCTGCAAGTACAACCCAAGACTGTCTAAGGGAAGGCCTGGAACCTGCAAGTACAACCCAAGACTGTCTAAGGGAAGGCCTGGAACCTGCAAGTACAACCCAAGACTGTCTAAGGGAAGGCCTGGAACCTGCAAGTACAACCCAAGACTGTCTAAGGGAAGGCCTGGAACCTGCAAGTACAACCCAAGACTGTCTAAGGGAAGGCCTGGAACCTGCAAGTACAACCCAAGACTGTCTAAGGGAAGGCCTGGAACCTGCAAGTACAACCCAAGACTGTCTAAGGGAAGGCCTGGAACCTGCAAGTACAACCCAAGACTGTCTAAGGGAAGGCCTGGAACCTGCAAGTACAACCCAAGACTGTCTAAGGGAAGGCCTGGAACCTGCAAGTACAACCCAAGACTGTCTAAGGGAAGGCCTGGAACCTGCAAGTACAACCCAAGACTGTCTAAGGGAAGGTCTGGAACGTGCAAGTACAACCAAATACTGTCTAAGGGAAGGCCTGGAACCTGCAAGTACAACCCAAGACTGTCTAAGGGAAGGTCTGGAACCTGCAAGTACAACCCAAGACTGTCTAAGGGAAGGCCTGGAACCTGGATAGCTCAAAACGACAATGTGGGATTGAGATATCTGGAGACGGATGATTGGAACCAGCAAAGTTCGATCCAAATGGCCGACATGAATCCAGATTTGTGCCTTCAAGATACGAAGGTCACCGCGAATTGTGTCATTGGACACATTTCCAACTGCGTTCTGTCACACATGACGCAAACACGTAAATTAACATTGCAATGTTTGGCCTCTTCCCACACCGGACTGATTAGTTTCCCAATAAATGATCAAGTTGCGTGAGTATGTATCCATCAATACTCTGTGTTATGCCTATTTGGCAACTTTTTCCCCATTTTCTTGCTAATGCTAGGTTAATCCATTGAGACAGATAAAAACAGTTTGGCATGTTGGCGCATAATTACATTACCTCTTGTTGTTGGCGCATAATTACATTACATCTTGTGATTTCACTTCATTCGCATGTTGCGAACGCACATTCCACTCATTGACATTATTTACACTGCATTCCTACTTGAGACATACACCAATGGCAACATACACCAATGGCAACATACACCAATGGCAACATACACCAATGGCAACATACACAAATGGCAACATACACCAATGGCAACATACACCAATGGCAACATACACCAATGGCAACATACACCAATGGCAACAAAAATAATAATGAAAACATCTATATTGTATACCTGTATAAAGTTATGAATAAACATTTTGGAAAACGGTCGCAAAATTGTAAACAATCGATGTTTCGAACATTGTGTTTGTATAATACCATTTATCTATATGTGAGAAATATGTCTAGGTCGCAATTGTTTCAATGTTATATGTAACGCAAATGGTATGCGATGTTTAATTACTGCATTCTACAGAATGTTGACGCCAACGTGACTATGTTAACTTATAAACACAACATCGAAATAAATTCGTTACAAATGTTAAGTTAGAGATACCGCGTAACGTCGAGATAAGTTCGTTACACATGTTAACTTATGAGTCCAACGTCGAAATAAATTCTTTGTATATGTGGTTGTTGTTGGAATATTTGGTCAACAACATTGTTCAGAACCGATTACATCGTTCTGATGTGTACGCTTCAATTTCATTTATGGGGCGACCTTTATGACTTCGTCATGCGGGAAAAAGTCATGTGACACCCGCGATATTTGAACTATTCCAGACATCACGCCAACAAAACACGACACTATCTTCTACTGGCGAAATTGCAAAATGTTATTATACTTCCTGCTGACCTCATACGCTTACATGGAGTGAGTTCCAAAGAGTAGTCGAGAGAAAACTAGCTTCAATGTTTGTTTCAACCGTGGGAACAAAAAGTAGATCAAAACAGGATGATAAACCATATTTAGCAGCGTAATAACGGCTTGACTCAGCACATGTCGCCGACAACACGACGAAGGCATCCGAACGAATTGACCGTCTCCGCTCACACGGACAACCAGGTCTTGTCGAGTGTGTTATATCATATAACCAGGAGATAATTGATTGCCTTGTGGGTGGATGACATTTCGATACTGACATTCCAAAACGCAATATTCTGTTAAGTTAATATACATATATATATATATATATATATATATATATATATATATATATATATATATATATATATATATATATATATATATATATATATATGACGTCGACAGGCCATGCTTCTTTTTGTTCGTGTTGCATTTCATCAAATCCATCGCAATCGACCAGCGCTTGCAACAAGGTGGCGACCATTGCCCTTGGAACAGGTGCGCGCCCATATGGTGTCGAGTTTCATGCGTAGTCGGACAAGATGTTAAATAATATATTATACCTACTGCACTTATGGTGTTGTATGTTTTTTTGCCGATACATCAGACGGAAACGGCTCTCCACGACACGTAACGAAATCTAAAGAAAAAGCTCTCCGTAGCTTTCGCGACAACGCTGATATATACGAAGCTATTTTTAAGAGATGTTAGTTTCGCACGATTTCGTGTCCTCCAAACCGTTAAACCGCTCTTGGTGGTGTGGGCGTGCATCTCGTCAACGAAAATAGGTAGTTTTGGTGGGGTACAAATAGTTCCCCCAAAACAGCAACGTTGCCTGCCTACCTGTTTGCCTGGGTGTCTGTCTGTCTGCCTGGGTGTCTGTCTGTCAGCCTGTGTGTCTTTCTGCATTTATGTCTGCTCTCCGAAAACTAGCCAGCCAGCAAGCCAGTCAGCCAACCAGCCAGCCAGCCAGCCAGCCAGCCAGCCAGCCAGCAAGCCAGCCAGCCAGCCAGCCAGTTAGCCAACCAGCCAGCAAGCCAGTCAGCCAACCAGCCAGCCAGCAAGCCAGCCAGCCAACCAGGAAGAGGAACGAGTTCCAACGTTAATCTTGAACACGCTATCTTGTATCAATATAGCACTTTGATCAGTACTATACTACCTGCCTGCCTACAAAATATCACCATGCACCTGCGTTATGTTTTAATGTACACGACTGATACAAAATGACGACGAATCATCAATACACACATTGCGAACGTCTGCCAACAACACTGTCCCTCTGATGCACGCATCTGACCCGTTTTATGAAATACAAAAACACAAACTGAACACAAAGTAATTCCTGCGTCGCCGCCTGCAACACATCTACGCCAATGTGTCATTAAGCAATTATAAACACCTGTCGTGAATCCACCCGCCACACGTCAATACCTTGAGGTGTTCAAGCAATACAGCGCTTAACTATTGAACGAGTTTTACCTCAGTATGAAGCCCAATCAATCGCAAATCCGGGAACCGTCCGTTGAGGAGTCCGCTTCTCCGCAGATAAAACAACCGTCAGCGAATCCGCTTCCCCGAATCAATACCTCTGTGAATGCAAGGTTGTTCGTCGGTGTTTTGCTGAACCAGGCGTGGTTTGGTGTATATGTTGCCAGCTGACTGTCAGACCATCCCAGGGCATTAATATATGCATGGCATGCCGTGACGGACGCAGCTCGACCGGTACAGACCAGTCAGTCAGCATCCAGCGAGAGACATTAGTGGCGTGTCAAAGAACATATAAAATGACGTTCACTCGCATGAGTTCATGTCGTGTGTATCAAGTATCAACGAACACACGGCACTTAAGATGAAACGGGACACCGTCACACTTACAGATGAGTCTTCACCGAGTTGGCTTAAGCGTCTTTGTACCGATCTATCGTCATCTTCTTTTTAACAACACTCATCACAATGTTAACCCCCGCCTCTCATGCACGTCAGGAATTTCAAACATAATGCAAAAAGAATGACGTGCAACGTTATCAATGCTACCCACTTCTCTAATTCGCATATGCGCGACGTCGCCGTTGTTAGTAGCACATCGATATGGCGAGACAGTCGCCATCGAGTTCCCGGCCGAGAAGCCTAATTGCGACGAAAAACACACAAATGCCACTTCAGGTTGAATGTCCACTAGTTCCTTTGAAGCATAATTGGACATGATTCGGACAGATAACGACGGTGAAAGATGATGCAACTTGTTGCATCCGTGTGGGGACTGCAGTGAGCGTTCAACTTCCTTGTGGGGACTGCAGTGAGCGTTCTACTTCCTTGTGGGGACTGCAGTGAGCGTTCTACTTCCGTGTGGGGACTGCAGTGAGCGTTCTACTTCCTTGTGGGGACTGCAGTGAGCGTTCTACTTCCGTGTGGGGACTGCAGTGAGCGTTCTACTTCCTTGTGGGGACTGCAGTGAGCGTTCTACTTCCGTGTGGGGACTGCAGTGAGCGTTCTACTTCCGTGTGGGGACTGCAGTGACGCATGATACCGTCTCTCACACCAACTATAGGCGTTTAATAGTTAGCCATGAATAGAGTCTGGTCTGAGATGCAACAGTTGGGTTGTTTTGACCCTGGTTCGTTGGCCGCTGGCAGTGCAGGTAGAGTAAAAACATAACACGCGAACAAGCGAAGTTGACGAAGTGCATGCCGGTCTTCCGCTCGAGAGCGTCACACCGGGGAAGGCGGGCTCCTGTGTTGCTTATTTTTTTGCACAACCAAATTAGTTACCCTCGCGGGACAACATGTGTTTCGTCACTGCAACATTAAAGCAAGGGTTGCTCCGTCCGACATCAGTAAAACCATCGCCATAACAGTTCCTGAAGCAGGTGCCACGCGCACTTCTCGTTCAATGTCTTTCAATCCTCATAGTAAGAATGTTAATTTAATTAAATTTGCCGTGATTTGTCTTTGTTTGGTGTGTGTGTGTGTGTGTGTGTGTGTGTGAGTGCGTGCGTGCGTGTGTGCGTGTGTGTGTGTGTGTGTGTGTGTGTGTGTGTTCGTGCGTGTGTGTGTGTGTGTGTGTGTGTGTGTGTGCGCGCGCGTGTGTGTGAGCATGCGTGCGTGCGTGTGTGCGTGCGTGCGTGCATGTGTTTGTGCGCGTGCCTTTCTGATAAGCCACCAAATTCCATATTACTTCGGTTAACTCGAAAAAAGTATTACTTAGGTTAACTCGGAAAAAGTCTCGTTGGGGCAGATCTATCACCAAACGACCTGCCGCAGAACGTCCGGCCGTTGGGCGTGCCCAAGGCGTCGGGCGCCAGCTAGTCAGGTGTTAGTCGAACACCGCCCAACACCGACCCGAAGGCATAACCGCCACTTACAATAGCCACACACACGTGCCCACAACATGATATGACGCGCAAACACAACTACGTCTAGACAACGGCATTCTTGAATGGTCCACAACTTCCATGTGGTATTTTGTACAGCCGGAGGGACAGACGTACGGGAGAACGTAATGTACTGGGCGATCCGGCTACACGCGCATACGTAGTATCATCTTTTGGAGGTTTCCCGATTGAACATCCGAAGCGGAAGCTACGAAGAGGAAACAGAGACTGTAATTAACGGCTCAAACAATTGCTCCCGGCAGTCGTTTTCTTTGAGGTTTGATACTCAATACCTCAAGGAGTAAATCTAACGTGGGGTCTTTTCACTAAGGGCAAGGTAGCTTCTTGAAAGCACCATCAATAGTATCAATGCTATCTTTATTCTGAAGAAAATGATAATGAAGTTGTCTGTCGGTAAAACAAGAAACGACGCAATGTCGTGCTGCATAATCCAAGTTGTCAATTTATCAACACGCACGCACGCACGCACGCACGCACGCACGCACGCACGCACGCACGCACGCACGCACGCACGCACGCACGCACGCACGCACGCACGCACGCACGCACGCACGCACGCACGCACGCACACACACACACACACACACACACACACACACACACACACACGGGATATATAGGACATAGTCTCTTTATAGTTACGGAATGGTGCCACTGCTGCAGCTTAAAGCGCATAACATCCGACGAACCGAACAATTCTTCTTTTCTCTGTTAACTGCGCGACCAGAATTGCTCTGCCGTACTTGGGTATATCTATTGTTAACGTTGTCCGTGTGGCTGATTGTGTAAAGCACTAACGGCACTGAAGGTTATATTACGATGGATAAAGTGTTCGACCTTCAACTGCGCCGACCGAGGTTGGTCCTCCTGCCGACAAACCAATTCTGCCCATTCACGACTTGCGTCTGGTTTCCCAACTGCATTAAAATGAACAGTTGGTAATGCACACTGACGTACCAGTTCGATCGAGTGATTTCGCGCAGTATTTGCAGTCGTGGCTGAATACTTCCGAAATCGGCCAGATATCTGCAGCCAAGAAATCTGAAGTCCTGTATGCTAAATTCTGTATGGAAAGTCCTAATGCACAGTCCTACAGGCAGAATCTTATATAACGACACGTGTAGACTCAACCATACATCTCTCCGGAAGATCCCGGTGGAGTTCCCCGTGCAGCAAGAGCGAGGCGACCCCGCCTGAAGACGCAGGTACCGCCGAGGTCCGTCCGTCCCCGCTCAGCCAGCGATGACGGATCACGGATCCTCAGCCAGCGATGACGGATCCTCAGCGAGCAACACGACAGGATATTCGCTCATTATACTGATTTTGTGCGCATAGCACAAATCGGATCGAGTCGGTTTTTGTTCAACCAATTAGCATATGTGCCGTGGTTTTTATCGACGATGGTCTCCGCTGACTGTCGATAGACGGCTGGTCGATCCCGCAAAAACTGTTTCAGGCGAAGGACGATGAACCTGTTTGATGAGGGCCGGTTAATTGCCGCGGAGGTCTCCGAAGTCGCGAAGTCGGTCGATGCGTGATTTTCAACAGACGCTGCAGCTTTTTTTAAGTTTGCTTCATTTGGCGCGGCGTTTTCATTCTTTTTTAACGTCACATGTTTCTTTGTCGATTGCAACATTGGCTTATATTTCCACAAGCATTGCGCGTAGCGCGTCCCACGGTGATATTCTTGAGGCAACGCTGAAGATGGTTAAAACCACGGGATGCTGTGACCGACTTCCATAGTTGCAAACATAATTTAGCAGTTAAAAGTGGCAAGATACTTTTTCAGACACGTGGCAGGTGTTCCGCTTCCGGTAGCACGGTGTTCCGCTTCCGGTAGCACGGTGTTCCGCTTCCAGTAGCACGGTGTTCCGCTTCCGGTAGCACGTATATTACAAGACGCATCAGTATACATCAAATAAATGTACACATTACATCATATACAAGCATATGTTGATTAATGTACAATATGGTATTATACAAATTACAATTTATATTGATAAGTAAGCGCACCATGATATGGAGGCCGCCAATTGTTTCGCCAAATAATACACAAGCACCACACTCACGCAAACGCACGCGCACACGCACACGCACACGCACACGCACACGCACACGCACACGCACACGCACACGCACACGCACACGCACACACAATAAATCAAGTAAAATCGAAACAACGCTACCAGCATTGTATAACCAAGTAATCCTATTCCAATAACGTACGCCAAGGAAGAAGAATAAAACGGTGTACGTTCACCTAAATGTCAATATTTACCGAGCGACAATAACAGAATTATATTCGTGCATGAGTATATGCGTGCGTTGTTGCGTGCGTGCGTGCGCGTGCGTGCGTGCGTGCGTGCGTAGCCATATGAGAGCGTACGTACGTCTCGTACATTCCTAATGTACAGTAGATCGTACGGAAATAATAAAATTACTTGTGACTGCAGTATGGCGTCTTTGTTTGGCACACGCCCCATTGGCACAGTTTTGTGCAATTAATCTCAGCCTTTCTTCACACTCGATTACCATCTCTTGGGTCCTTTGATATCCGGAAAGGACGACACCGCCAAGAACAGCCGCTGTCAGCCGGTGTAAGCGATAATCAAACCTGTTCACTTAGGGAAATCGTCTTATTAGCGGAACTTAACCAGCCCAAGGTCAACGGATCATCTTGTGCTTAAGCATGTAGTCAATTGCTTTGATTCTGCAACGTCCGTGCTCGTGGAACGTCCGTGCTCGTGGAATGTCCGTGCTCGTGGAACGCTCTACCACTGTTTCATAGAATATCTGGGGTTTGGCGGCGTCTTTCAGGAAAGCTCTGAACATATTTCTGTTCTGTCAAGGATATTGTCAGAACAACTGACATATTATAATTAATTGTACCATTTTACCATTTAGGTAAAATAATTGCATTTAGCGGTATTGAGTTAGGTTTTACTTAAAATTTTACTTACACACACACACACACACACACACACACACACACACACACACACACACACACACACACACACACACACACACACACACACACACACACACACACACACACACACACACACACACACACACACACACACACACACACACACACACACACACACACACACACACACATATATATATATAATTATTTTATTCTTATATTTATTGTATTAATATTTAGCACAGTTTTATATGTATTTTATTATTTTATTTGATGCTGTAAAAGTTATTTTTTAAGAAACTGCACTACATAACAATTAAATTATTACTATTACTTAGGAGGGAGGGAGGGAGGTACGGAGGGAGAGAGAGAGGGAAAGAGAGAGAGAGAGAGAGAGAGAGAGAGAGAGAGAGAGAGAGAGAGAGAGAGAGAGAGAGAGAGAGAGAGAGAGCGAGAGAGAGAGGGAGAGAGAGAGAGAGAGAGAGAGAGAGAGAGAGAGAGAGAGAGAGAGAGAGAGAGAGGCAGCCTTGGATATACTCAGAAATTGCATATTTACCAACAGAAACATCTCAACAAGATCGAAAGCCAGATGGAGGATTGGATGCTACGATCACAGGGTATACAATTTCTTGAGGTTTTTGAGATGCGCCGCTTGCTATTAGAGGTTACAAGGGCGGGCAGACTACAAAGTACCAGATCAGAGAGGACACCTTTACTCCTGAATCTATCACATCAGAAACAGAAGACTCGGCGGTTTGGGCACGTTTGTTGCACGCAAAGAGACTTCAAAGGACAACAGAAGAGAGGACGGCCACTAAAGAGATGGAGTGAACAGATCAGGAGTGATACTGGGCTACCACTGTTGACAGCAGAGAGGACGGCCACTAAAGAGATGGAGTGAACAGATCAGGAGTGATACTGGGCTACCACTGTTGACAGCAGAGAGGACGGCCACTGAAGAGATGGAGTGAACAGGTCAGGAGTGATACTGGGCTGCCACTGTTAACAGAAGAGAGGACGGCCACTGAAGAGATGGAGTGAAGAGATCAGGAGTGATACTGGGCTGCCACTGTTGACAGAAGAGAGGACGGCCACTGAAGAGATGGAGTGAACAGATCAGGAGTGATACTGGGCTGCCACTGTTGACAGAAGAGAGGACGGCCACTGAAGAGATGGAGTGAACAGATCAGGAGTGATACTGGGCTGCCACTGTTGACAGCAGAGAGGACGGCCACTGAAGAGATGGAGTGAACAGATCAGGAGTGATACTGGGCTGCCACTGTTGACAGCAGAGAGGACGGCCACTGAAGAGATGGAGTGAACAGATCAGGAGTGATACTGGGCTGCCACTGTTGACAGCAGAGAGGACGGCCGCTGAAGAGATGGAGTGAACAGATCAGGAGTGATACTGGGCTACCACTGTTGACAGCAGAGAGGACGGCCACTGAAGAGATGGAGTGAACAGATCAGGAGTGAAAGTGGGCTACCACTGTTGACAGCAGAGAGGACGGCCACTGAAGAGATGGAGTGAACAGATCAGGAGTGATACTTGGCTACCACTGTTGACAGCAGAGAGGACGGCCACTGAAGAGATGGAGTGAACAGATCAGGAGTGATACTGGGCTGCCACTGTTGACAGCAGAGAGGACGGCCACTGAAGAGATGGAGTGAACAGATCAGGAGTGATACTGGGCTGCCACTGTTGACAGCAGAGAGGACGGCCACTGAAGAGATGGAGTGAACAGATCAGGAGTGATACTGGGCTGCCACTGTTGACAGCAGAGAGGACGGCCGCTGAAGAGATGGAGTGAACAGATCAGGAGTGATACTGGGCTACCACTGTTGACAGCAGAGAGGACGGCCACTGAAGAGATGGAGTGAACAGATCAGGAGTGATAGTGGGCTACCACTGTTGACAGCAGAGAGGACGGCCACTGAAGAGATGGAGTGAACAGATCAGGAGTGATACTTGGCTACCACTGTTGACAGCAGAGAGGACGGCCACTGAAGAGATGGAGTGAACAGATCAGGAGTGATACTGGGCTGCCACTGTTGACAGCAGAGAGGACGGCCACTGAAGAGATGGAGTGAACAGATCAGGAGTGATACTGGGCTACCACTGTTGACAGCAGAGAGGACGGCCACTGAAGAGATGGAGTGAACAGATCAGGAGTGATAGTGGGCTACCACTGTTGACAGCAGAGAGGACGGCCACTGAAGAGATGGAGTGAACAGATCAGGAGTGATACTTGGCTACCACTGTTGACAGAAGAGAGGACGGCCACTGAAGAGATGGAGTGAACAGATCAGGAGTGATACTGGGCTGCCACTGTTGACAGCCATGAATAGAGCAGAATGGACGGGTGCAACTTCCCGGAGGACAGCGAGTGGTCGCTTAAGTCAAGTCCAGGTTCCATCATATCGAATAACTTCACACTTGACACGGTACACACGACTAGGCAAAGCTGCAACATCCTTTGGAAGACTCTAAAAAAACCAATGCAACAAGAGCCTGCGACTACATATAAAGCAACATGTCGCGTGGTGCATAGACACGAACAACCAATCGCAAACATGGCGTGAAATGGCAGGAGAAAGTCACCAACCTTGAGACTCTACGACGCTGCAAGTTAACACCACTGAGCATCATTCTCAAATAGAGGCGAATACGATAGCGGCAACAGTAACCGAACCGGGGACAGTGTTTCTGTGAATGATAACACGATTTAACCAGATTTTACAAGATTGGCATCCAGAGAAACACATTCCTGAAAGCAAGTGGACAAGGGCGCCACTGGTTATCGAGAGTCTAATTTTTGTTCAACAACGATCTCCAGGCGATCAGATAACGTGTTCGTTGCACGCCGTGGTAAACGGTTACTGCATATCTGAGAGGTGTTCCAATTACGGGCCATCTAACACATATCTGAGAGGTGTTCCAATTACGGGCCACTTAACACATATCTGAGAGGTGTTCCAATTACGGGCCACCTAACACATATCTGAGAGGTGTTCCAATTACGGGCCACCTAACACATATCTGAGAGGTGTTTCAATTACGGGCCACCTAACACATATCTGAGAGGTGTTCCAATTACGGTCCATCTAACACATATCTGAGAGGTGTTCCAATTACGGGCCATCTAACACATATCTGAGAGGTGTTCCAATTACGGGCTACCTAACACATATCTGAGAGGTGTTCCAATTACGGGCCACCTAACACATATCTGAGAGGTGTTCCAATTACGGGCCATCTAACACATATCTGAGAGGTGTTCCAATTACGGGCCATCTAACACAGTTCCTTGGTAATTGCACTACAATAGGTAAAATACCAGAAACTGCCACTGAACTGTTGTGATGCTGTTGTTGTTTTTTATAGTAATAATAATAATATTTTATTTTGCATAGCGCCAGATCCAAAATTGTTCGTTACGTTCCACAGCATATAAAAATAAAAATGAATAAGATTGGATAATACTACTACAACTACTACTCATAATAATAATAATAATTCAATACACAGAAATAATAATAATAACAATAATAAATAATGCTAAATATTTATATAATAATATTTTAAATAGTTTTTGTTTTCATATTGTTAATTAACTATATTTTGATATGCTCGAGTGAGACGATAGACAGGCAGACAGGCAGGCAGGCAGGCAGGCAGGCAGGCAGGCAGGCAGGCAGGCAGGCAGGCAGGCAGGCAGGCAGGCAGGCAGGCAGGCAGGCAGGCAGGCAGGCAGGCAGGCAGGCAGGCAGGCAGCCAGGTAGGCAGGCAGGCACGCACGCACGCATGCATGCATGCACGCACACACACGCATGTGCATGCAGGCACACACAAACGCCCAAACGAATCCTCGCACACGCACAAACACACACACGCACAAACACACACACGCACAAACACACACACGCACAAACACACACACGCACAAACACACACACGCACAAACACACACACGCACAAACACACACACGCACAAACACACACGCGGACAGATACGTGTGTCACTACGTGGAGCGGCCGGCCAGCAAGTCAGTTTGACATGTGCAGGATTGTACGTACGTACGTATATTGTACGTACGTACGTATATTGTACGTACGTACGTATATTGTACGTACGTACGTATATTGTACGAACGTACGTATATTGGATGCGTTTATCACATTACTCCCAATTTATGCTTGTACTGTTTTATATTGTCGCCACAAAGTAGGGTTATGCTGCATTGGGTTAGGGGTTAGGGGTAGGGGTCATTGGTAGGGGTCAGAGGCGGGGTCACTCGGGTGTGAACGGAGGGCGAAATAATATCATCAAACACACATTTCAGGGTACATACACACACAGTAAATTCTTTCCGTCCAGATCAGCTCTCATCGGGCCTTCAGAACTTGCATGAAATTGCATGTTCAACATAATCTACAACCAATAACACGTGCCTTACGCCTCTAATCGGACTAACACTCTTGTCCTGTTTCATCAGCAGTCATTATGCTCGTCGTCTGGTCAAACAACTGCAAAAGTTCCCGCGCCCCATCGCTTCCAGCACAGAACTATCGTCGCCGTTAAACAGTCCTATGTACAAACTACATCAACGAGTTGTTTATCTTACGTGAAACAGAATCCATGTTCTACGAGCTCATTTACACGCCACGGTTTGCAAATAGAACGGAATAAAAACGACGGCGATTTAGATCAATGGCTAACGAGCGACCATAACCTGTATAGATAGCCCGCGAGGTTGTCGAGTGGGCGATAACAGTAGCATTTGTATGCAGTACGTTCAACCGCAACAGGCGGGTCATGTCACGACACCATGTCACGACACTCGTGTCGCTATATTCCGACTGTCGTTATGAGGGGGCGTGGCAGGGGGTCTCACCCTCACATCTCCCACCCGTTTGGGGGACCAACCTCCCGCCAATTGCGAGAGTCCATCTCCCACCAATCCCACCTCTCACTGTTTATGAGGCCACCTTCCCTCACCGATGCTTAGGACCAACCGCCACCTGCAGTCTTCCTGCCAAACCCCCTCTTAAATGCTTGGACGTGCTTACGCTATATAGTGTCATGTCTTTTCACTTTCCGTCATGTCGTAGTCGACATCCGGGGACCGTTTCACAAAGGTAAACAGCGCATAAGGACAATCCATCTTAAAGCAGAATCCATCTTTAATTTTATTTTGCGCTTTCTAAATGCGTTTCACCAAGACGCTCTCTAAATCCATCACAGGGAGCGACATGTGTCATCATAAGATCCACGGTGTGCACACTTGGTTTTAAAATATTGTCTAATAATACATGTTTCATCATCAGATCCACGGTGTGCACCCTTGGTTTAAAAATATTGTCTAATAATACATGTGTCATCATAAGATCCAAGGTGTGCACACTTGGTTTTAAAACATTGTCTAATAATACATTCAATCGATTAACCTTCAACCACATTTGACTCATTTGCTCACTGTGTGAAGAGCAAAATGCAATATTATAAAAGAAGACGCAGTGTCACAGAGGTCACTGGTTCTACGGCACATCGTTACTATGATGGATTCTTATTTAAGCGCACATTTCTGTCTCGATCATAGCTAATAAGGGAAATCGATTTTAATGAGCGAATTCGTGCTTATGAGCTCATAAGAATCTAAGTGAAGCTGTATCTTGGTGACCCTCTTGGCCATCATTCTCCAATTCGTTCTGTCCAGCACTGCCTCGTGTTATTAGATATAATCTTTATTGATGTTCAGCCAGTTAAGAAATGCTGCTTCGCCCGTGATGTTGACCGGGACATTGGTCATTCACGACGTTCAGCACTGTGGGCACTCCGTGTCTGACATCCGGGGGGGGGGAGGCACTCAACACGTTGCAGTATACCATCCTTGAAAATTTATCTAACTGGTACCCCAAAACACGCTTTAGACATCTGTCGAAAATTAAAACCGTTTCAAGTTGCAATACAACAAAATACCCTTTAACATGCAAAATTTGCATCGTTCCATGAGATAGATTATTTTATTAATATATTAATGTTAGCTGAAATTACAAACAGTTGCCCGGAAATGAAATCATAGCTGTTGTTCCAAATATAAACCCTAACAATGAGGGGGTATGCATCAACGCGCATCAACGCGCATCAACGTGCATCAACGCGCATCAACGCGCATCAACGTGCATCAACGGGCATCAACGTGCATCAACGCGCATCAACGCGCATCAACGTGCATCAACGTGCATCAACGGGCATCAACGTGCATCAACGTGCATCAACGCGCATCAACGTGCATCAACGCGCATCAACGCGCATCAACGGGCATCAACGTGCATCAACGCGCATCAACGCGCATCAACGTGCATCAACGTGCATCAACGGGCATCAACGTGCATCAACGTGCATCAACGCGCATCAACGTGCATCAACGCGCATCAACGCGCATCAACGGGCATCAACGTGCATCAACGCGCATCAACGTGCATCAACGCGCATCAACGTGCATCAACGTGCATCAACGCGCATCAACGCGCATCAACGTGCATCAACGTGCATCAACGCGCATCAACGGGCATCAACGTGCATCAACGCGCATCAACGTGCATCAACGTGCATCAACACGCATCAACGGGCATCAACGTGCATCAACGCGCATCAACGTGCATCAACGCGCATCAACGTGCATCAACGTGGATCAACGTGCATCAACGTGCATCAACGCGCATCAACGTGCATCAACGTGCATCAACGTGCATCAACGCGCATCAACGTGCATCAACGTGCATCAACGTGCGTTGGCACACATAATATACCCATAGATCTTGTAATTTGTCCCAATGATGGTATACTGGCGACGTACTGGGAAGCGCCACCCCCCCCCCCGAGATCTGACACACTAAATGACGTCACCAACACAAACCGCCCGGGCAATTGAATAATTAAAAGATTAAAGAACAAAGAACCGCTGACATGGTTGCGTCAACAAAGCAATGACCACCGCCTGAGCATTATTAGCCGGATGTCGTCGTAAAGTGTAGCGAGGACATTGGATTGGCTTTCTTCCTGCGAAAGTGTTCGTTCACAGTGACTGTCAAGCAACGCTGTCATGCAAACCTGGTTGTGCTCTTCATACTGAAACCGTGTCAAATGTCACGATAAAGCTGTCGATGCTGGGTTAACAAGGTGTCCCTTGAATGCACTTAAGCCATGTAGAAGGTCTAGACGCTGCTATTTTTATGAAGCTGAAAATGCGCTTCTAATGCGGTTAGCGAATTGCGATGATGCACACTGTTAGCCAGATTAAATTGTGTTCGCCTGGTTACACCGTGGTGCGCTGGTCATGGGCTGGTTACACCAGGGGCTGGTTACACCGTGGTGCGCTGGCCAGGTGGTTGGTTACACCGTGGTGCGCTGGCCAGGGACTGGTTATACCGTGGTGGGCTGGCCAGGGGGCTGGTTACACTGTGGTGCGTTGGCCAGGTGGCAGGTTACACCGTGGTGCGCTGGCCGGGGGCTGGTTACACCGTGTTGCACTGGCCAGGGGCTGGTTACACTGTGGTGCGCTGTCCAGGGGGCTGGTTACACCGTGGTGCGCTGGCCGGGGGGGGGGGGGGGGCTGGTTACAGTGTGGTGCGCTGGTTACACTGTGGTGGGCTGGTCAGGGGGCTGGTTACAATGTGGTGCGCTGGTCAGGGGGCTAGTTACACCGATGTGCGCTGGCCAGGGGCTGGTTACACAGTGATGCGCTGGCCAGTGGGCTGGTTACACTGTGGTGCGCTGGCCAGGGGGCTGGTTACACCGTGGTGCGCTGGCCAGGGGCTGGTTACACCGTGGTGCACTGGCCAGGGGCTGGTTACACTGTGGTGCGCTGGCCAGGGGCTGGTTACACCGTGGTGCGCTGGCCAGGGGCTGGTTACAATGTGGTGCGCTGGCCAGGGGCTGGTTACACCGCGGTGCGCTGGCCAGGGGGCTGGTTACACCGCGGTGCGCTGGCCATGGAATGGTTACACCGTGGTGCACTGGCCATGGAATGGTTACACCGTGGTGTGCTGGCCAGGGGTTGGTTACACCGTGGTGCACTGGCCATGGAATGGTTACACCGTGGTGCACTGGCCATGGAATGGTTACACCGTGGTGCGCTGGCCATGGGCTGGTTACACCGTGGTGCGCTGGCCATGGAATGGTTACACCGTGGTGCGCTGGCCATGGGCTGGTTACACCGTGGTGCACTGGCCATGGAATGGTTACACCGTGGTGCGCTGGCCATGGGCTGGTTACACCGTGGTGCACTGGCCATGGAATGGTTACACCGTGGTGTGCTGGCCAGGGGTTGGTTACACCGTGGTGCACTGGCCATGGAATGGTTACACCGTGGTGCACTGGCCATGGAATGGTTACACCGTGGTGCGCTGGCCATGGGCTGGTTACACCGTGGTGCGCTGGCCATGGAATGGTTACACCGTGGTGCGCTGGCCAGGGGGCTGGTTACACCGTGGTGCGCTGGCCATGGAATGGTTACACCGCGGTGCGCTGGCCAGGGGCTGGTTGCACCGTGGTGCGCTGGCCAGGGGTTGGTTACACCGTGGTGCACTGGCCATGGAATGGTTACACCGTGGTGCACTGGCCATGGAATGGTTACACCGTGGTGCGCTGGCCATGGGCTGGTTACACCGTGGTGCGCTGGCCATGGAATGGTTACACCGTGGTGCGCTGGCCATGGGCTGGTTACACCGTGGTGCGCTGGCCATGGGCTGGTTACACCGTGGTGCACTGGCCATGGAATGGTTACACCGTGGTGCGCTGGACATGGGCTGGTTACACCGTGGTGCGCTGGCCAGGGGCTGGTTACACCGTGGTGCGCTCGCCATGGAATGGTTACACCGTGGTGCACTGGCCATGGAATGGTTACACCGTGGTGCACTGGCCATGGAATGGTTACACCGTGGTGCACTGGCCATGGAATGGTTACACCGTGATGCGCTGGACATGGGCTGGTTACACCGTGATGCGCTGGACATGTGCTGGTTACACCGTGGTGCGCTGGCCAGGGGCTGGTTACACCGTGGTGCGCTCGCCATGGAATGGTTACACCGTGGTGCACTGGCCAGGGGCTGGTTACACCGTGGTGCGCTCGCCATGGAATGGTTACACCGTGGTGCACTGGCCATGGAATGGTTACACCGTGGTGCACTGGCCATGGAATGGTTACACCGTGATGCGCTGGACATGGGCTGGTTACACCGTGATGCGCTGGACATGTGCTGGTTACACCGTGGTGCGCTGGCCAGGGGCTGGTTACACCGTGGTGCGCTGGCCATGGGCTGGTTACACCGTGGTGCGCTGGCCATGGAATGGTTACACCGTGGTGCAATGGCCATGGGCTGGTTACACCGTGGTGCGCTAGCCAGGGGCTGGTTACACCGTGGTGCGCTGGCCATGGGCTGGTTACACCGTGGTGCGCTGGCCATGGAATGGTTACACCGTGGTGCGCTGGCCATGGGCTGGTTACACCGTGGTACACTGGCCATGGAATGGTTACACCGTGGTGCGCTGGCCATGGGCTGATTACACCGTGGTACACTGGCCAGCAGGGGGCTGGTTACACCGTGGTGTGCTGGCCAGGGGCTGGTTACACCGTGGTGCACTGGCCATGGGCTGGTTACACCGTGGTGCGCTGGCCAGGGGGCTGGTTACACTGTGGTGCGCTGGCCAGGGGCTGGTTACACCGTGGTACGCTGGCCAGGGGGCTGGTTACACCGTGGTACGCTGGCCAGGGGGCTGGTTACACGGTTGTGCGCTGGCCTGGGGCTACGCGTCGATTTAGAC
>OY759272.1:4156747-4174247 GCA_963662155.1 Lamellibrachia columna
CCTCGCGGAAATGTAGTTGCCCCCTACGTATGTGAGACGGTCCTGTCGCCACCGTACACAGAATGCGGTCCAGGATGTTGCGGCACGCTTGTACCACGGAGGCTGGATCACGGCAAGGTGTTGCAGGCCGGACAGCCTGCGCGCCGGCTGTTTCGTTTGCGCAGCATCATCCACTAATCGAAAATCTGGGTCGCATTGGCTCCGTGGGGGAGCGTCAGACCGTTGGTGGAGAGTGCTAACGTCTGTTTGGAAACCAGTGCAGTGTTGTTCAAGTCATGTTGATCCAACTCAGCCAATGAGTACTTGACACGTGACAACAACAGTTGTATTGTAAATATCCTAACAGTTATCCCAATAAAATATTAGTCACAATGGTTGTTAAGATGGATTAGCTCCTATATGGATTAGCTTACGTTTTATAACTGCAGCACTAGTGTTTGCGTTCAATATATGCCACTGTCATTGACACAGGTATATCATACATGTGGATAAATAAACAACGTATGTATGTATCTTTTGTTTGTACGTTTGTCGGTCTGTCTGTCTGTCTGTCTGTCTGTCTTCTGTCTGCCGCCCGCCCGTCCACATTTTCCAAAGCAGCAAACAAGTCCCATCGCAAATTAAAAACACAAAATGTCGCAGGTCACACGGACGTGACATTTTGCATTCGTATGTTATGTATATGTACAGCAATGTTTGCCTTCGTGTGCCTGTCGTTAGTATGTGAATGCTGTCACTTCATGCTTCCTGGTATTCCGCCTAAGTGCTACATTAACAATTGTCCATACAACAAAAATCATAATTGTCAGGAGCGGTGTAGTTTTTTTACACACGGCACATTTGTGAGTGAGCATTAGGCCTACTTTTTTCAGCCAGACAGCTTTGATGGAAGCTCATGATGGCATATTAAATTCACTAGACAGAGATGCATAAATTATACATGCATTGGCCTGAAAACGTCGGCTTGGTGTCATGATTAAACTGTTGAGCGTAAATCGTTATGGATTGTTTTTGCTAGACTGTGTACGCTCCTGTGTCTGTAAAATTCTTACAAGCGTTGTGAACCCTGGCAAACACGTCTATGGCTATTGTGACTGTTTCATTTTCAATTATCATATGGCGTATGAATCTCCATTTTCTGTACTTGACGCCTCAACAGTTCGGATGTAACTTCATTTAAAATGTCTTTCATCGCATTGCCAGTAGAAATGGGCTGGTCAGTTAATGTTTAATGCGGGTGGAGTGATTATCCCACTGGGAGTATTGCCGCAGCGTTGCCACGTCTGTGTTTATCCAATATTGATACCGGAGCTGTCGGACCTGCTTCTGTTGCCTTCAGTATATGTTTTATTTGGATGTGGAGAGCGAGCCAAAGATTCACCCCGTTCCACCGACGTGATCAAAACTGCACCCGTCTCCTCCCTCGAGGCATCGCGGCGAGGGTAGCTGCAGGGAAGAGTTTTTTCTTCACACTTCTAGGGAAGATGTGCCATTTACTAACTCACACAATCAAATTACAACACCATTGGTTTGTGTGCGTGCGTATATTTTTCAAACTTGTGCCAATAAGAACATATGTACGTCGTATAGACACATACGTCGTATAGACACATACGTCGTATAGACACATACGCCAATTATTTCTGACATAATATGCCACGTGCTTATGCGTCTTTACATAATAACCTTTCAGACGCGTCCCGCAGGCATCGCGATGACGTCATACAAACGCTACTTTAACGACAACAGACGGCACTAGGCGTACGGCAGAAATTTAAAAACCATTATTACTATTATGACGATGATTATTGATTGACCTGCCGACTGCTGCACATATTTCAAGGTAAAATTGATCACGTTATGTTTTTCTCTCGCGCAGACTTCAACGAGCGCTTGTGCTGATAGCGGCCGCGGGGTTGGCAACATCAGCTGTTGTGGCGTCAGGTGCTGATTGGATGTCAGCCCGAGACATTGTCGCCGCCAGCGAGCGAAGTCGGTAGGTGGGGTCGACCAAATGGTCGGTGTCCATCACGTCACACAGTCGGTACCCGGGCCGGCCCGTGCTAGGTGGCGATGGATGTGCCTCGAGTGAGGCAGGTACGACGGCAGACCGCCCGCACTCGTGTCCCGCCGGCGTGCATAGGACCGACGAAAACTAATTGCAAGATTTTACCCGGCTTTGGGAATGTGAATTTCCTTTTTTGCGTTGCTGTTAGATAGGCGCACTTCAAAAGAGGAGGAGCCGAAGAGAACGTCGCTAGTGACTTTAGTGTCATTTGTTCGTGTTCCGTCTTCGATTTTTGACAAACAGAATAAAGTGTGGAACCCCCGCCTAAGCTGTTTTTAAGACCACCTAAATTCGACCATTTGCCCAATCACGAAAACATAGATATTAATTTACTCTAGTTGCCTCTCACTATGAGGACTTTCGGTGTAAAACACATCCGCCAAGGAAGAACTCTGAAACCCACGTTCTGGTGTGCATGCTTTATGTACCAACAACGAACATCAAATATATATAGAATAGTTTTGCTATGTTACAACATGTTTCTTGCACCGACCTAGAGACCACAATGCATAGCGACATATACATTAATATATTCCACCCAGAAACGCTGGTCTCCATCCAATGTTTTTATATGATTAATCATAAATAAATGATATATTACACATTGCCAACCCAGATACATTGCAGTGGCACCCAGTGCACAAAGGTCATGCGATGGAGAGATGAATAAGAAGATGTACGTAGAAAAAAATGAGGACATGTAGGAACGAAGGGCGTCTGTTGGGATTATGTTGACGTTTCGACGAAGTACGTTTCACATTACGACCTCGCATGGACGACAATTAGGGCACGGGCGTCTTCCCCCGGGATCCTTGGATATCCACCAAGCACTGACACGACTAATGGTTTTTATAAATTTATGATCGAGATTAATCGTCAACGCGTTTTTCGAATCTCTCTGCAAAGGAAAGTCGTGACAGCCGTCTATCGGCCAAAAAAAATCCGACAAGCGAATTGTTGTCGACGGCTGTCGACGGCTGTTCACCGGTGGCTAACGCCACCCTTGAGACGTCGATGGCGTCCTCACATCCGGGCACTCATCGCGTGGATGTCACGGTCACGTGATCGCCTGTCGCCATCTCAACTGGATCAGGTAATAGTCAAGGGACCGGTGTAACTTTTTAATCGCGTCTGCGTTGAACGTATCGTCGAAGTAATTATTGTCGACGCGACGTATGGACTAGAAAGACGCTATCAATAAATACGAGACTGGAAGAGCTTAAAGGCCGACAATTGCATCGTTAATATGTTGGTGTTGATCGAAAGCCTGCCCACGGCCCACCGAGTTGCTACACCGTCTAACGAGAAGTCAGCAACACATTCTGAACGATGTAATAAAAGGCTCATGTCTCTACCTTAGGGCGTATATGCTAAAGGAAGTGAAATACTCCGCTCATGAGGTAAGTGTCGTGGGCTCACATCCTTGTACCCCCCCCCCCCCGGGAGATCAGCATTGTACCCTTGTGACGACACCGGGGTATGAATATTATTTCTGAAGCGTGTAATGATAACCTTATACCAGACCACAACCATAAAGCTAAACCGCTCCGGACTTGAAGGGGCCTGCACCCCGCCACCCGCCTGTAGCTCGCGAAGTTCCTTCGCGTGTGCTAATTAGCCGTCGATGGTAATGCGAAACCAGCGTGAGAGGTGGCATAAAAACGGCGGCCAAGCGAAAGAACTTGGCTTTCAGTTTCGCTGGAACGCGGAATAATTTCATTTGCTGCTGCTCAATTTGCTCGAGTTGTTCAATCTGGCGCGCAGCGGTTTTTTTTATAGAGATTTTAGTCGATATTTTGTTGAGAGTAGTTCGCTCTCCGGTTACATTTCGGCGTGGTCGGTGAAGACAGGATCGCTGGATAATGCAATGTTACGTCGTACGCATTATTACGGTTGTGCTTAATTGAAACTGTATCTGGGAATATGCATAACGTGGGGGAGGCAGGGAGGGAGGGGAGAGAGGTGAGGGAGAGGTAGAGGGAGAGATAAATATATACATATAGAGGAGATAGGCAGACAGATGGACAGACAGACAGACAGACATACAGACAGAGAGAAACAGACAGATACAGACTAAGACAGACAAAGCAGACAGAGAGAGACAGAGACAGACAGAGACAGACAGAGACAGACATAGACAGACAGAGACAGGCAGATACAGACATAGACATACATAGACAGACAGAGACATACATAGACAGACAGATACAGATATATACAGACAGAGACAGGCAGAGACAGACATATACATACATAGACAGACAGAGACAGACATAGACAGACATATACAGACATAGACAGACAGAGACAGACATAGACAGACAGAGACAGACATACACAGACAGAGACAGACAGAGACAGACATAGACAGACAGATACAGACATAGACATACATAGACATACATAGACAGACAGAGACAGACAGAGACAGACAGAGACAGACAGAGACAGACATAGACATACATAGACAGACAGAGACAGACAGAGACAGACATAGACATACATAGACAGACAGAGACAGACATAGACAGACAGAGACAGACATAGACAGACAGAGACAGACAGAGACAGACATAGACAGACAGATACAGACATAGACATACATAGACAGACAGAGACAGACAGAGACAGACAGAGACAGACATAGACATACATAGACAGACAGAGACAGACATAGACAGATATAGACAGGCAGAGACAGACATAGGCAGACATAGGCAGACATAGGCAGACAAAGACAGACAGAGACATACATAGACAGACAGAGACAGACATAGACAGTCATATACATACATAGGCAGACAAAGACAGACATAGACAGACAAAGACAGACATAGGCAGACAGAGACAGACATAGACAGACAGAGGCAGACATAGGCAGACAAAGACAGACATAGACAGACAGAGACAGACATAGACAGACAGAGACAGACATAGACAGACTTAGACAGACAGATACAGACATAGGCAGATAAAGACAGGCAGAGACAGGCAGAGAGATAGCAACATAAAAAGGAAGAGAGCGAGATAGCGAGAAAGCGAGAGAGGGGGAGAGGGGGAGAGGGGGAGAGGGGGGGGAGGGGGAGAGGGGGAGAGGGGGAGAAAATAGTGGAGAGGGGTAGAGGGAGGGAGAGGGGAGAGAGATATATACATAGACAGATATAGGCAAAGAGGAAGATATATAAAGAGGAAGAGCGGGGCGAGGGAGAGAAGGAGAGAGGGAGAGGGAGGGAGAGAGCAAGAGAGCAAGAGAGAAAAGGGGAGATATGGAGAAAGGGAGAGAGAGTGGAGAGAGGGAAAAAGGAAGAGAGGGGGAGAGTGGGTAAGATGGAGAGAGTGAGGGAATGAGAGAGGGAGAGGTATGGCAGAGATGAAGAGAGGGAGTGAGAGGGAGAGAAGAAGAATTGAGAGAGGGGGAAATGAGAGAGATGGAGATAGGGAGAGAGCGAGGGAGAGAATGAGAGAGAGAGGGGGAGAGAGGGAGAGGGGAGGGAGAAAAAGATGGGAGAGAGGGAGAACGGGAGAGAGAGAAAGAGGGAGTGAAGGAGAGAGAGGGAGAGGGAGAGGGAGAGGGAAAGGGTGAGGGGGGAGAGAGAGAGAGAGAGACAGGCAGGCAAACGGACAGACAGACAGA
The DNA here is from genome assembly GCA_963662155.1 of Lamellibrachia columna. NCBI lineage: Eukaryota > Metazoa > Annelida > Polychaeta > Sabellida > Siboglinidae > Lamellibrachia > Lamellibrachia columna. The sequence continues at coordinate 4,162,450 of OY759272.1, forward strand.
CAGACAGACAAAAGGACGCAGAGACAATTGTGAAGTAATAAATGAAAGATACGAAGATACAAGCGGAAATGTACACGCGTGAAACAAACACACGTCGCACATAATAATAATGTGCAAATTCAGCTACATTAGCCCATTACTTCACGCAGTTCCGGTGGATTCGGTGCTTTAAAAAACCTCCACCCATTAGTAGATTATCTGCCGGAAGACGTCCCTAGCGATAGGTCGAGCAATCGAGTGGCCAGGAGATGTTTACCTTCTTCTGCGCGCATGTTTACCACGCATTAATTTGTAACATAGTGTTATTATTATATGCTATTGTCTAGGACGCATTTAGCACGAACCACTGGAATACGTTCGACGGAAATGTATCAGATACACGAGATCGAAAAAAACAAGTTTCACACGTGGATAAGGCTCGCAAAGATTCATCAAAGTGCTGCTAGACTGAACGCACTACATGCTAATGAAGCTGCGAGTTCTCCACACGACGGGGGACTGGCGGATTCGAAAGAAGTAAAAAAAAAAAGTAAATCGGTTTACGCCGTTTAATTAGTATCAAACACATGCGGGAATCGTTCGCGTCCCAACGATTGCAGTGGGCGGATGTCGCTCATGTCCGCAATACTAAAACCAAACATCGCATGACAGAAGCACACCCGTAGCATGCGAGAGAGGTGGTTGCGTTTCCAGTCATTTCTCCTCTCGGGGGGGGAGATCGACATTGTTCGCAGTCGATACATGTACCACTTCAACGACTACAGCTTCTTACTCTTTCCTGCACAATCGTCTCCTTTAATCCACAGTTGCACACGTAAGTGAGCGTTTTTTTTTAAGTGAACGCTATTCGAACAGTTACGTACAATTGTCCGCAACGATACGCGAACAGTTACGTACGATTGTTGGCAACGTCATACGTCGTTTCTTCAATTATCCGAAGTTACGTAATACAAGGCAAGACGTCGCCAGATGTTATCATAACGGCCAGTGTTACGTCGCAATTTAGAGAGTTGGATTCCCAGAAGCCACCGAGTACCAAAGCATAGTTGGATATTTCTGTTAAATTTTGAAAATATTGTAATTGTCACAGTCACTTAATACTACCACGTTATTGTCACATTCACTTAATACTACCACGTTATTGTCACGGTCACTTAATACTACCACGTTATTGTCACGGTCACTTAATACTACCACGTTATTGTCACGGTCACTTAATACTACCGCGTTATTGTCACAGTCACTTAATACTACCACGTTATTGTCACAGTCACTTAATACTACCGCGTTATTGTCACAGTCACTTAATACTACCGCGTTATTGTCACGGTCACTTAATACTACCACGTTATTGTCACGGTCACTTAATACTACCGCGTTATTGTCACGGTCAGTTAATACTACCACGTTATTGTCACGGTCACTTAATACTACCGCGTTATTGTCACGGTCACTTAATACTACCACGTTATTGTCACGGTCACTTAATACTACCACGTTATTGTCACGGTCACTTAATACTACCACGTTATTGTCACGGTCACTTAATACTACCACGTTATTGTCACGGTCATTTAATATTACCACGTTATTGTCACGGTCACTTAATACTACCACGTTATTGTCACGGTCACTTAATACTACCACGTTATTGTCACGGTCACTTAATACTACCACGTTATTGTCGCAGTCGCTTAATACTACCATGTTATTGTCACATTCACTTAATACTACCACGTTATTGTCACGGTCACTTAATACTACCACGTTATTGTCACGGTCACTTAATACTACCACGTTATTGTCACGCTCACTTAATACTACCATGTTATTCCGTCCGGAGGATCGGCATTTTTGCTAGTAAAAACAATTATCTCAACTCACTAGCCTATTTGAATATCGGCTGCTAAAAGCGTTCTTGTGTCAATTAATGAAAGATCAACGGAGCGTGGAAATAATTATTTTGTAATAACACGCTTACATAACAATTTATTATCCGTCCTTCTTTTTTCTTTTTTATGGTGTGGGCGTTTCTAAAATTTTATTTCAAATACGCTGCAATCTGAAATAAGTAATGCGCCCTTGTCTCCTCCTGCACCCTCCTGCCCCCTCATACCCCTCTTGCCCCCTCATACCTCTCATACCCCTCCTGCCCCCTCATACCTCTCATACCCCTCCTGCCCCCTCATACCTCTCATACCCCTCCTGCCCTCTCATACCTCTCATACCCCTCCTGCCCCCTCATACCCCTCCTGCCCTCTCATACCTCTCATACCCCTCCTGCCCCCTCATACCTCTCATACCCCTCCTGCCCTCTCATACCTCTCATACCCCTCCTGCCCCCTCATACCCCTCCTGCCCCCTCATACCTCTCATACCCCTCCTGCCCCCTCATACCTCTCATACCCCTCCTACCCCCTCATACCTCTCATACCCCTCCTGCCCCCTCATACCTCTCATACCCCTCCTGCCCCCTCATACCCCTCCTGCCCCCTCATACCTCTCATACCCCTCCTGCCCCCTCATACCCCTCCTGCCCCCTCATGAACTGTATAATTAAAAAGAAGTAGCTGTAGCGGGACTAACTTGACTGCAAAAAATAATGAGTAGCTATAACGGGAATAAAAGGTAGCTATAAAGGGAAGTAGCTGTAGCTGTGTCACAGAAGAAGTGATCAGGCTACGTGTCCTCCTCGTGGTGACAAACAGACGAAAGGGGAAGACAAATCAAATGAAACCGTTTAACTAATACCGAAGACAGACAATTTTGCACATTTGTTAGATATTATCATTGAACAGAATCGTCGGTAAATAGAAATATGCAAGTTGATTAAGATACTGAGACACATATTAAACATATTTAACATACTGAGACACATATTAAACATATTTAACATACTGAGACACATAGTAAACATATTTAACATACTGAGACACGTATTAAACATATTTAATATACTGAGACACATATTAAACATATTTAACATACTGAGACACATATTAAACATATTTAACATACTGAGACACATATTTAACATACTGAGACACATATTAAACATATTTAATATATTGAGACACATATTAAACAGCCCATTTCGTAGCATGCAGGGCTGACAGTTATGGGGACGTGGATTAAATCGGTTTCAATACGGGTGTCATATCAATAAACATCCGCATTACGTCTGCCTGCGTGTATTCAATGTTGACGGTGCCACAGCAACATGTCGCAAGACGTCTCCAAGCCCGCCTTTTGCCGATGTCCCAGTGAAAAACGAAAAAAAATCACACAAAGCACGTTACGAAATCGCGCTCAGGCCCGAGTCTGAAATGGCGAGATAAGATGTTTACCGTCTTTCATCGCTATTGTTTCTGACTTTGCGGCACTTAATTGGTTCTGTCAGACACGCGGCTGTGTTTGACGGCGAAGATGGATGGGACGGCCGTTCTGGCGACGACGGCGCCGACACCGCTATTGTACATCGAGCATGCCTTGCTTGAATGCAATTAATGCGCGCGAAGGGAGGCTGCGGTCTCACCACATCTCTGGTCCGGTAAGCACTGCCAGTCGCGTCAACAGGACAACGGGACCGGGTCCTAATTCGACGTATTATGTCGAAAGGCGGCGCTGCTTATGCCATAGCTGTAGTGACAAATCACCAGGTGGCTCTGCGCTGCATGCATAGTTACATTATTGACCAATCGACAAACGGCACTCTTATTGTTAGTTATACTGACAAATCACCAGGCGGCGCTGTATTTGTCATCGCATTACTGTCCAATAGCCGTCGCATGGGGGGTCAATGAAATAATATACAACGACCTGCATTTGACAAAATCGGCTGGCCGAGGTGTTGCTTTATAAAACGTTAACTGAATTCCAAGGGTCCAAAACTCTTAAGCATATACTAATGCTGTACACTGCCAAGAAAGTTTGTGCGAGTTTAAAAGGCGCGTCCCCATGGTTTAACCTTGTGTTACAGCTGAGCCATGTGGTCAGAGAACCCGTGGCGGTCAGAGAAAGAGATATAGAGACACGCTGGAAAACTGCATGAAAAAGGCCACATCAACATGAGTACAACTAAGCAGACTCGGCCGCCCACCTTCGCCGCAGAACTCACCAGGCAACGGCCTGCTTTGAGACAGACAGACCAAGAACAAGCCTCACTTCCACCAGGAACCTCTTGCCCCAAACTGTTCCAAGATCTGCCGGTCGAGAATCGGGGAAAGTTCCCGCTGTTGGCCGCGGCATTCACCATTCAATCAATCGTATCCTCTGGCGAGGTAGTTAGCAGAATTGACTGAGCCGCCGCGTCTGCTGTGATTCACGAGAGATGTAGTCCACAGCACATTACACATTTACCCCCTGTGTGGGATCTTTTACTTCCCCTGGCATAGACACCAGGTAGAAGGGACCAACGGCTTTTAGTGTCTCTTCCAAAAGACACGGGCACAATGGAGTGAACGAAATTGTCCAAGTTTCAGCAACATGTGGATTCGAACACGGATCCCCTCGACATACAGTCCAACCCTCTCCCAAACAGCCACCGCACCCCACCGATGGGCGTGGAAAAGACGAATAGGAGAAGCTCAGTGCTTCCCGGCACAGTCTTCCCATAGCATCGTAACCGGTTTTTGTTACGAGTGTTACGTTGTGTCACGCTTAGCACGTGCTTAAGACAGTTTCCGATGCTGTGTTGTCCAAATAGAACGGATTTACTCCAATGTATCGCATTGCCAATTGCCATCTTCGCCAATTAATCGTTTTCTCGGCGGCCAATGCTACGGAAACGTTCGTAAAACAACGAACTTTTTCGTTGCTAAATAAACAATGAGACTATTATTATTAAATGAGCGGAGGTTTTGTGTACGTGAAAGGTGTGCGTGCGTGTGCCTGTCCGTACGTTCGTTCGTTCGTTCGTTCGTTCGTTCGTGCGTGCGTGCGTGCGTGCGTGCGTGCGTGCGTGCGTGCGTGCGTGCGTACGAGTTTCTCGTTTTACACATTCTCTGTTTCACTGACACTAGACGCTATTGTAACATTTGGCCCGCGTAGCAGGTGCAAAAGAATCCGTGTTTATAAACTGGCGTCTTAATAATGTATTTATCATTTGGCATTCAATAAGTAGCATTGATATGAGAACATTTTACGACAAAATACTAAGTAGTAAGGCAAAGCTACGAAAATGCTTTTTGACTCCAACGTTGATATACGAAAAGCTTGAATAATGGACGGATCCATCACTGACGACTTTTTGCCTAGCGACGAGGTCCGTGATAATTCTGTACAGTCACGGAACACATAATCTACGTAAGAGAATAGACAGTCGTTTGTAACACTGTACAGAGCGTACATCATACCACACTTTGAGTTCTGTGTGCTGGCATGGAACCCATGTCTAGCAAAATACATGGATAGCTTACAAAAGGCACAATACAGAGCCAATACAGCTCGCCTATAACTAAGACATCTGGGACTCTACTCACTCAGAGAGGAGACTTCTTCTTCTTCCAGATACGAGTCAACCCTCTCTTCAAGGCTAATAGACTCGGTGTGTGTAGTACACACGTGGTAAAAGTGCTGTTAGTGCAATTTGAGGAGAGAAAAAGTTGATAGCGTGAAAACTGCAATATCAATTAATGTTGCAAGCTGGAGATCTTCTCTATCTGAAAATCTTCAAACTTGGCGGTGTAGCTGCGTTGGCTGGCAGGTTATTCCAATTGGCTATTGTATGGGGTAAAAAGCTACACTGGATGAATTGCTTAGCGTGTGTCGGGAGGGTCTCACCAGGAGTATAAGTTGGGGGAAGAGGTCCAGGGCAACTATGCCATGTAATGTCTTATAAAACATGACCAGGCGGATGTCAGTTCTCCTTTGTTGGAGGCTGCGCCAGTGCAAGTGTTTGATCATAGTGGTGACACTTGCTTCACGGTTGTAGTTGTTACAAACATACCGTGCTGCCCGTCTTTGGACCATCTCTATTTTGTTTGTGTACGTTTGTGTGTTGGGGTCCCATATGGCAGCGGCATATTCTAACTGGGGTCTAACTAAAGTGAAATAAGCACTGGTTTTTTTATTTTTCCTGGCCAATTTTGAGATTTCTTCGTAGGAAACGTAAGGATGCATTTGTTGTTTTTGTGACACCATTTACGTGTCATTTTAGGACAGTGTTTTATTTATGATCACACCACGATATTTCGCGTTGTCATCCTTTACGAGTATGTGGCCATGAAGAGTGTATTGTTTGTATTTGGGGTTACGGGATCTGGTTATGTGGAGTACACTATATTTCTGGGGATGAAACTCCATTTGCCATGTTTCTTGCCACTTGGCCAATTTGTCTAGATCTTGTTGAAGGGCTGTCGCATCAGCACAATTTGGTATTGTTATGTAGATAATAGTGTCATCAGCAAAGAGTCGGACAGTTGATTTGAAGTTATTAGGTAGATCGTTTATATAGATAAGAAAGAGGATGGGGGCAATCACTGAACCTCGTGGGACTCCACTGATAACAGGAGACCAGTCCGAATACATCCCCTCAAACGCCACGCGTTGCTTTCTACCCTTCAAGAATTTCTCAACCAAAGTGTTTACAGGGCCAGTGATACCGTATCTCTCAAGTTTCTGAATTAGTCTGTGGTATGGTACTTTCACTACTTTGTCAAACGCTTTGGCGAAATCCATAATAATTACATCAGTTTGCCTTCCGCCGCTTAGATTGGCCAGGATATCTTGTGTGAAGGTTAGCAACTGTGTATCGGTTGATCGCTTTTTCGAAATCCATGCTGCTTGTCAAAGAGGATATTGTTGGCTTCTAGATGGTTTAGTAGGTGTTTTGAGATTATGTATTCCATTATGTGTTCCACACACGTGAGTGACACTGGGCGGTAATTTGATGTGCAATATCGTTCTCCTTTCTTGAAGATTGGTGCTATATTTGCTTGTTTCCAGTCGTCTGGTACCTCACCATTTTCAAGGGATTTATAAAATATTATCTGTAGAATAGGAGCAAGTGCTCTGGCTGTTTCTTTGAGGACCCTGGGGTGAAGCCTGTCTGGTCCCATGGCTTTGTTAGGGTTCAGATTTTCCAGGTGTTTTCGAATACCTTCTGTGGCAATATTAAATTTTGAAATCCGGGGATACTGTCGTATCGGGTCAGCTTCCTGTGAGGGTGGATTTAAGGGGCTCTCTTTGGTGAACACAGAGGTGAACTGGCTTTGTCCAGGGGGTTGTCCTTCAAGATTCCATTTTATTAAGAGGTGTGATGCCTCCTGAATCTCTTCGTCTGTGTTTGATGAAAGACCACAGTTTTTTGTTGCCATTTCTTGGTCATCCTGGTTTGGTGTAATTACTGATTCAATCGAAACCTACATGATATTAAATGGATGGGACCACGTTGAGGGTGGACATTTCTTCCAAGAAAGCAGTCACGTTGGACACAGCAGAGGACACACAAAGAAGGTCTTCAAACAAAGAGCTAGGCTCCACGTTAGGCACCGTTTCTCCTCACTCAGAGTTCTCGACCAATGGGCTTTCCTCAAGCAGTAGTTAATACAAAGACAGTCTCACAATTCAAAGCCAGACTAGACCGATACTGCAGCAGCCTGGGATATGGGTATCAATAAAGGCCAACGGCCTAAAATAACCCATTAACCTGTAAGTGTAAGAACTTTCACACGAACACTTCTTGAAAGTGGCCCGTGAGGTGTGTACGTACGTGCTTGTGTGTACGTGTTTCGGCGTGCGTACTTGCGTCTATACGACTACCATTTCTACATGTTTGCACTATGAAAATCGAAAGTAATTATGACTCATGTTTTACACGCGACCTTCTCAGCTTGATAATCCGACGCAAGGCTTTCCAATTAATATCAGTTATTAACACAAGCGATAATACTTTCTCTCTAATGTGCGCATTACACTTTTAATTTTTTTTAATTTAATCCTGCACTAAATGTATTGATCCGATATTTGTGTTTGGTTGCAACGAACAAATAGAAGTATTCTCATTGTTTAGAAGACTAATTAAAGGAGTGCGTATATACACCCAGAGACGAAATGTGGCTTCACAAAACTAATTGCATTTAAAATACGAGTTTCCTGAATTATTCAACGACGGAAAGGCCAAATAAACAATGCGCCTGATTTAGACACGGCATTGTTCCTTTGGGAAATAATGTTTTTTTACTGGGAGCTTGGCAATTATTTATCGGCGTTATTGACACTGGCGTGCCAAAGACAAGGATCACGTAAAACGAACGTTCGCAACGATGGCAACGTTGTCAACTTATACGTTACGGGATCAGGTATGGGTGAATACCCGGATCTTCACAATTACGTCAATCATATGGCGACGAGATCGTTGGTGATTAAATAAATCCACACTGCCATTGGCTTAGATTTAGCGCACGCAGAAATGTAGCACTTTAACACAAGGCCTATGCTGCGTTATTTTAAATACTATAATGCAATATCGATTTCTCTTATCGATTACCCTTATCGATTACCCTTGTTTGCGTATACTTGTTTTGCTTCAACTACATATAACTTTCCGATGTTTCGGGTTACAGAACACAACATTTCGGATGGCAACAATTGCTTTAGAAAGGAGCCAAGTTTTCTTACACGATTATTGTTAATATATACACTTTATCCTACGTGCTATTCATTATATGCCAATAAATACATTATTTAGTAAAATGCCGACAACCATACCTAATTTACAGGCATCTCGCAAACACGGTCAATTGATATATAAGACATCTATGTCACATTTAGCGCCTTCTAAATTCTAGAATACGCCGCCACCAAAATGACGTAAATCCACATAGTAGCCTACGGGACGTTGAATATACTTTAGAGTTTTGTGAATACGTTTATACTAATCTCGTAAACAAATTGTGATTACGTTTGATGGCTGCATTTATTTAAAATGGGTAGTCAGTAGCGTATCTTGGGAGTATTGTGCAATAACCCCAGTATGGTTAAGGTTTGCAATACTATACATGGTAATATTTCTACATCAGAGATATGCTCAATCTTGTGAACATTTGAAGAAATTTAAATCTGGAATGCCGTTTGTCTATGTCTCTGGCTTGTTGGTGGAGATGTTGTTAAGCTATATCACCTTGGTACTACATTTAAATAGAGAACGCACAATGCAAAGCGTCGCCTCTGCATGAGAGCATTTCCGCCTGAATGCGCAAGCGGCAAACACCAGGACGGCTTCCACGACGCAGAGCGTAATAGCTGAACGCTTCATTTGTCAGCGCGTTCATCGAACACAAGAACAAGACAGAACGAAACGAGTTGTTTACCTTGTGTGACGTCAGCGTGGCGGCGTCAAATCAAACCTTGTTTCCGCTGAACGACAGCTCGGAATACCGACGACAAGAACGACAACTGAGAGCGACAAGTGTCCTCCACCTGTGACGGTGTGGCGCGCACTGACGACCGGTCTCAGTCAATCGGAGCAATGTTGTGCCGCGGACGGACACTTACCGGCTTGGGCGTGGGCGTGATTTATGAAGCGGCGAAGAGAAACGACGCAAATTGACGCTATCGAATTTCCGTCGTTCCTATCCGCGCGCGGCGAACTGGTTAGCGTCTTACATAGTTTAGCATCGAAAACAAAGCAACAGACTTCGTTGGACACCGTCTCCGGACATTATGGTCTTGGTGAAACTGTAATGAAGACCCCACATTTTGTTGGATGTCCTCATATTGTGCACAAACGGTAACAGGACATAACCCTCCTCAGACAAAACTCCCTCCGGACAACACCCCTTCACTTTAATATAAATACGGACCTAAAGAGAGAGCCGAACTGGAATACTTTAAAATGGTAAATACGGTTTTCCAGTCGTAATGTATAGCAGTTCATTTGCAACGGGCTAATAACTTCAGATTGTCATTGTCTAATGCGTGGGCAAATGCTACGGGATGACATCGGTAAATGTTGTCAACATCCGAAATAACTCCAGATTGTCTAATGCGTGGGCAATTGATGCGGGATGACACCGGCGAACGTTGTCAACATCCGATGGCATACGTGCGACCGCCGTCATACATGCGACCGCCGTCATACGTGCGACCGCCGTCATACGTGCGACCGCCGTCATACGTGCGACCGCCGTCATACGTGCGACCGCCGTCATACGTGCGACCGCCGTCACACGTGCGACCGCCGTCACACGTGCGACCGCCGTCATACGTGCGACCGCCGTCATACGTGCGACCGCCGTCATACGTGCGACCGCCGTCACACGTGCGACCGCCGTCATACGTGCGACCGCCGTCATACGTGCGACCGCCGTCACACGTGCGACCGCCGTCATACGTGCGACCGCCGTCATACGTGCGACCGCCGTCACACGTGCGACCGCCGTCACACGTGCGACCGCCGTCATACGTGCGACAGCCGTCATACGTGCGACCGCCGTCACACGTGCGACCGCCGTCACACGTGCGACCGCCGTCATACGTGCGACCGCCGTCATACGTGCGACCGCCGTCATACGTGCGACCGCCATCATACGTGCGACCGCCGTCACACGTACGACCGCCGTCATACGTGCGACCGCCGTCACACGTGCGACCGCCGTCACACGTGCGACCGCCGTCACACGTGCGACCGCCGTCACACGTATATTCACCAATAGATTTTGACAACCAAGGCAACGTCGTTCAGCTGCCAACGCAATTATCTCATGACCCTGTGAATGTAATGTGGTCATGCGCATACACGTCACCTGAGGTTCTGTCCGGTTACCTACGCGTCAGTCGAATGCTGCTTGTCGCTATTATAACTCGAGGAGACAGCACAAACATGGCAGAGTCCCTTGTGCGTTTTCTATTAAATGGCTTAGTTACGACTGCGACATGTGCAATTGCGCGTATATCATATATTATTAAAGGAATATGCGAATAAGTCTGCTAATTGCGTCTCGTTCAGATGCCTGCCATCGATCGAAGGTCAGTCTCAGCTGCAGATCTTTTCGACAACATGTTAGATGTGTCATGTTTTATAACAATTAAACGTTTGCAAGTATGAGCGATAACGATTCAATAAACCATATACTGGTGAGAGGTAAAAGATTGTGTAAATTCAAGAGTGGCATTAAAGTGATATGCTACTAGTGCGTGCTTGCATGTGCGTGCGTGCGTGCTTGCGTGCATGCGTGCTCGCGCATGTATATGCGCACGTGTGTGTTTGTATTTGTGCTGTGTACATTTGTGTCAGTAGAGTTTTAGTACCAGACTAAACTTCAGCTTAGTTGACAAAGAGAAATTAAATGACGCTATCACCACATTTCCGGCTGCGTGCGCAAGATAATTCGATAACTTTCCCGCCATAAAGCGCCTATACTCCTGTCATCCGATCCGATGGCCATAGTTGCTACATGCGTACCACACAATACCACACCGACTCCAAACTCCACCGCAGTCGCACGTTCACCTCGCCACAGAGATATCTACAACAACCCTTCATCATTCACTGCACTATGTCGTTCTGTATATAAGTGTTAGCCATACCTGTCTCAGCTGCGAATCGCCCGCCTTCTCGCCGAATGACCACTTCAATCTAAACGAAACATGATCATATCGACACGGCACTCTGCAGTCCCTCGAGGTATCACAGAAACCAAGCATGAAATTTCGATGGTACACAGCGTCGACTGCACATTATAAAGAGTGGCTTTTCACTGTGCAGTGTGAACAAGATTGGCGGGTCCACGGGTGATTTCCGCTCAGAGTGCCACCGCTCCAATCAAATACTTCGTTAGCAAATGGAAAAATGAGCT
>OY759272.1:4181747-4234247 GCA_963662155.1 Lamellibrachia columna
CGCACGAACCGCTGCAAGCACGGCGGAAATTGTATTCAATCCATAAGATTTTCTAGCGACGATTAATCACCGGCGACTGCTAATGTTGTTTCGTGGCGTGGTGTATGTGCTAATACATAAACGGAAGTGGATCTGAGTCTTAGAAGAGATATAAATCGTCGCATGAAAATATCATTCAGACAACGGTGTGATTAACGAGAACTCTATAGTCAGGTATAAAGCTCTGTAGTGGTTAGAGCGCTGTGTGCCTCTGCGAATATTTATCTCTGAGGCGCTCAACGGATTTGTAAAGTTAAGAAGAAAGTAGTCAATAATTTATCGGCGCTATGTTAGAATCATCTGTTATGTCCCATTATGTTCACCAATGCCGTATTCATCACACGCACGCACGCACGCACGCACGCACGCACGCTCGCACGCTCGCTCGCTCACACGCACAGTGGTCGCGCACACACAGTTTTATTTAATCATGACGGTGACGATGATGTCGGAGCGATTCATTCTAGATAAAACAAACATGTCAAGTGTGCGTGCGTGCGTGCGTGCGTGCTTGCGTGCGTGCGTGCGTGCATCATAATGTAAATTTCGGAAGAGCTTGAGTTTAAGGTTAAATGCTCTAATATCTAGGTAACACTTCTAAATACACGTTTCTCGTACGAAGTCGTCTCGAGAACAGTGGCGCCACACACTGGACAGAACTACACTAATGCGGAGTTGTTTGTATGTTGCGACAATTTAATATGATGTATTTTAGAAGAGAGGCCATGTCTCGACTGCGCTCTTGTCAGCTTCATAAGTCGATACTCTTGTCGAGATTTGCTGACATGTTTGTACCTTGCTAAGGACAGTGGCGGGTATATTTAACAAGATTTAACAAGAGTTGCCATCCAAGCCAAAGGCCCAGATGGCAAGTGGACAAGGAAGCCATTGGCTTATCGAGAGTCCAACAATGTTCATCTACTTATAGCCCGCCCTCCTGAGATATGTGTCAACCTTGTTTTTAAACATATTCACGCTGCTAGCAGTTACACAATCTGTAGACAATTTGTTCCATTCATTTATTGTCCTCTGTGAGAACGAGTGCTTCCTGATGTCCAATCTACATTGATCCTTTACTAATTTTATCTCATGTCCTCTAGTTCTGCTATCCTTCTTGAGTGAGAAAAACACATTTCTATCAATATTTTCATACCCATTCAATATCTTAAAAACTTCAATCTGATCTCCTCTTAACCTCCTTGTATCTAGAGTTGTTAAACCACATTCTTTCAGGCGTTCTTCATAACTAAGGTCTCTCAGTTCTGGAATCATTTTAGTTGCTCTCCTTTGTATGCGTTCAAGAGTATCTATATCCTTCTTACGATATGGTCTCCATGCTTGTATACAGTATTCTAAATAAGGTCTAACTATTGCTTTATAAAGAGGTATAATTAACTTTTTTCCCTTGTATGTTATGTTTCTTCTAATCAATCCAAGAATTTGATTACCCTTTGAAGCTGCAATACCACACTGCTCTGAAACTTTCATATCAGTGCTTATTGTAACTCCTAAGTCCTTTTCTTTTACAGTAGTACCCAGCACAGTATCTCCCATTTTATAGTTTACATTCAAGTTCCCATGTCCTGTATGTAGGCATTTACATTTCCCAAAATTGAACAACATCTGCCATATGAACGAAGTCTTCGCGCAAGTCGAGTTGGCGTTAGAATGAGCAAGTCTGCCAGGAGGCGAAGTGCAACGTCGTTCGCTGACCCTTACGGACTGGACACCACGCTATTTAATATATTTAATTGTTTGATCTGATAATAGCCTATTGACTGTCAACGGTGGGATCAGTTAAGAATAAAATCATTGTATGTTTCACTACCGCGCCAAACTAGAATATAAGTGGAACGTATTATCTACATATTGTGTAAATGCTAGCAGCGTGGATATATTAAAAAAAAGAAACTTGACAAATGTCTCGGGTTAGACATAAATGAAACAATTTTGGACTCTCGATAAGCTTCCTTGTCCACTTGCCATCTGGTTCTTTTGCTCTGGTTGGCAATCTTGTTAAAATCTTGTTATATATTGTGCAAGACAAAACAACGGTATTGTTTATACTGTTAGACAGCGCGATGCACAAGTTAGCATAGAACAAAGCACAGCCTGTTGTGAAGGGTCGGTCAACATACAGACCAGTTCAATCGATGTTGACGAAGTTGAATATCGACTGTTTACTTAGAAACAGATAACTTGTAGTGACGTGTATGCTGCTATCGAGACATCATCTGGCATCGAAGAGTCAGGCATCTAACGCAGACAGGACTAAGCGCCCTCCCGAGACGTGCGTTTGAAAAAAAAACGGTCAATGCTCTCCACACGACACGTGAGCGCTACACGTCGATCGTGGTCGTAGTTAATTAAACCTCAACGACATGCGAATTTGATTTCATTCGGCCGATTTCACATTTTTTTTAATTAGATATTGAGGCTAGATTCCTGTCGCGTCGGCAGGCGTGTCTTGAAAGTCTACACGTCATGTTATATTGATCAAATTAACGTAGTTTCCGAAGCGTTTAAAGCGCCATACCTGCACAACGGTGCCAGTACTGTTGACCTTTCGTGTGGATTGGGTGTCATGTGTGGAGCGCCTCTGTTGACGGATTCGAGAACCGGATTACCTTGGTGGCGCCACTAATGCTGGTAGCGGGCGGCGGCGGCGGCGGCGGCGGCGGCGGCGGCGGCGGCGGCGTTCAGTAATGATTATGGGACACGATCATTATTTTTTTTTTAATTATGACGTACGAATAAAGAGTGCCAGTGATTTTGAAAAGATTGTTTACAAACAATATAACATAGTCCGTTACGATATATTAACAACTGGCGTAAAAATATAATCAATATACATAATTACGTTTTTATTTAGTTTTGAGTGGTACTGATTTTACAGAAAGCGGGTGTACAATACAGTTGAACACGCATCCTTCTGAATTCGAAATTATATGAATGTGATTAAGTCTCGAATGTTACTTAAACAAAATTCACTGGAGGCAGATAAGGGAAAATTGCAATAAAGCTTATATAATAATGGGGTCAACAGCACGCATTGCTGATTATGGTGTCATTTTTATTATTGTGTGTAGATGTGTTACATAATATAATTTAATCATGGCGTGTAGACAAGTGTGTATGTTATGGTCGGGCCATCTTCGAGATGCACGCATCAATTGTTGTCAAATTCACATTTCTATTCCAAATTTAATGGTGTCTTTAGCGTTGAAGCGTTAACTATAAACTAAGTATCGTGTTGAAATGACGGTTTACGAGCGAACAATTGAAGAATGAAAGCATATTTCTATTTCACCTATGGGCAGTAAGTTACAGATGGCACGCAGACAAGGAACTGAGAGTCCAGCCAACAATTGTGTATTCGCGTATGGTTCAAACTTTGTAAGAATATCTGCCAATTTTGTTTTAAACATATTCACACTGCTATCGCATACACATTGCTTGCACAGGCAATGTGTTCAATACTTTCTCGTCCTCTGTGACTATTACGATGTTCTTATGTCCAATGCAAAATATAAAAAGAACATTCATGTGTTCGTTACACGAACAAATGTATTTGCATCGCCATGATCCAGTCAAGGGAATTAATTAATTCCGCATTAATTCCAGACATACAAGTGCGTCTTGTCAACACATCTCGATTTGCGGCTTGTACCTAACGCCCCTTCGGTTGTGATAAACAGTTTTGGATATCCAAATATGTATGCCAATTTTATATTAAACATATGCACGTCACTAACGCACACAGCTTTGTTTACATATTGATTACATATTGATTACATATAGACAATGTGTTTCAATAATTTATTGCCGTCTGTGAGAACTAAAATGTTCTTATATATATATAATCTACACTGTAATTTTACACGCGACACATTATGCCGTCTTGTTTTACCAGCCTCTTTAAGTTTGAACATGTTACGATTAGTATCTTCATAACAATAATATAATTATTTAGTACTAAAAACCTGTTCTGGATTACATGGTCTTTGGCGTTGTCAAACCACGTTGTTTGGGCGTTTTTATTAGATATTTCCCATCTTATCTATGGCCTTCTTTCAAAATGATCTCAACATTGTGAATGTGGCCTAACTAATATATTGTGAAGAACAATATTATGAATAACAATGGTGCACAGAAACAGTTATATTATATATAATATTATCTTCCATTTGTCACCCCAAATTTTTTTATTCAGATGCGTTAAATGAACCAATGTTTTTGCAGTGCAATGTTCCGATCAACGGAATTAATTACATCCGCACCATTACCAAGAACACGTCAAGAAATCTCGATTAGCAGTTTTCTGTTAAAAAAAATAATGTTGTATTCATGAATGATCCGCCATTTTTGTTTTGTCTGCCAATTTTGTTTTGGACATACTCACGTTGCTAGCATATATACACAATTGTATACACGCAGATTATACAGAGAATGTGTTTCAATAATTTATTGACATATGTGAAAATTAATATATTCTTATATTCAATGTACACTGTCATTTTTATTAATGTTACATTGTGTCGTCTGGTTCGATTACCCTCCATAAGTGTCATAGCAAAATTACGATCAGTATCTTCATAATAATAATTATTAAGTATTAAAAACATTATATTCTCCAAATTACACCTCTGGTGTTTTCAAATCACGGTCTTTAAGTATTTTCCAC
Organism: Lamellibrachia columna; assembly: GCA_963662155.1. Classification (NCBI taxonomy): domain Eukaryota; kingdom Metazoa; phylum Annelida; class Polychaeta; order Sabellida; family Siboglinidae; genus Lamellibrachia; species Lamellibrachia columna. The sequence continues at coordinate 4,186,471 of OY759272.1, forward strand.
ATTATTTATGTCTTTCTTTCGATATGGTCTCAAAAAATTGTAAGCAACATTTTATAAGTGGGTCCAATTAATATCTTGCAAACACCTCCATTGTCAGGAACACCACTTCATATAGACAGTTACCGTGCGTGTTATCTGTAGCTGCCACACACCACGTGTTATCTGTAGCTGCCACACACCACGTGTTATCTGTAGCTGCCACACACCACGTGTTATCTGTAGCTGCCACACACCACGTGTTATCTATAGCTGCCACACACCACGTGTTATCTATAGCTGCCACACACCACGTGTTATCTGTAGCTGCCACACACCACGTGTTATCTGTAGCTGCCACACACCACGTGTTATCTGTAGCTGCCACACACCACGTGTTATCTGTAGCTGCCACACACCACGTGTTATCTATAGCTGCCACACACCACGTGCGACATGCGAAAATACGTCCAAGAAGCTCTACACGAACAAGAGTATTTGCACTGCAGTGATCCGGCCAACGAAATTAATTAATTTCGTATCATTGCCAAGAGCAGAACGAATGCCTGTTACTGAGAAATCTAGATATACCACTTGCACCTAGCGCCTCCTATTCTCTTCAACAACAATCATTTTGTAATTAGGCGTGGTGCGCACTTTTTAATCAGGATGCCAACATATACTACTTGATTGCACGTAAACAATGTTCTTAAATAACGTATCGCCGTCTGTGATAAAAAAAAATATTCTGATACCCAATCTGCAGTGTTCTTTTACTAAAGATACATTGTGATGTTTAGTTTTGCTACGCTCCATATACTTGAAGAAAGCGTCACTATTAAAAACATTCAGATGCGTTTTGACAAGATTTAACAAGATTGCCATCACAAGCGGATCCAAATGTCCCGTGGACAAGGAAGCCATTGGTTTATCAAGAATATAACATTGTTTCATATATGTATACATCGTATAGCCCACCCTTATAATATGTATACATCGTATAGCCCACCCTTATAAAATAATATGTATACATCGTATAGCCCACCCTTATATAATTCGATCAAATTTTGTCATTAATAATAATGACTATGATTTCCCTGAACCGCCACTTTCTGAAAAAACACTACAGAGTTTCACACCTGCAACTACTAATGAAGTTCTCATCATTATTAAAAAATATCCCAACAAATCGTGTGATCTTGACCCATTTCCAACACTTCTACTAAAAAGCTGTATCGATCAACTCATCTTTCCCATTACTACTATCATAAACCTTTCAATGCAGAGTGGAGTTGTTCCACAGGATTTCAAACAAGCTCTTGTAAATCCTCTTATTAAAAAACAAACTTTGTGCAAAGATGACCTAAGGAATTATCGTCCTATCTCTAATCTCAGTTTTCTGTCAAAAATATTGGAAAAAGTAGTTGCTAATCGCCTTCATGAACATATTTACAACCATCGCTTATCAAATGATCTCCAGTCTGCATATAAACGATTCCATTCTACTGAAACAGCTCTTCTCAAGATACACAATGATATAGTTGATAACGTGGACAATGGCAAAGTCACAGCACTCACTTTACTTGATCTCTCAGCTGCTTTCGATACAATTGATCATTCAATCCTTTTACAACGCCTCCATAGATATTTTGGAATTTCTGGCCCAGCTCTTCGGTGGTTCAAATCATTTTTATCACACAGATATCAAAGTATTAACATATCTGGCACATTATCTAGCCCACAACATCTACCATTTGGAGTGCCACAAGGATCCGTCCTTGGCCCTGTTCTGTTCAGCTTATATACTACATCGCTCAGCCAAGTTATTGCTAATCGTAATCTCAGTCATCACCTTTATGCTGATGACACACAGGTTTACATATCACTTTCACAATCAAATGCACAAGAATCTCTTTCGACTTTTAGTGATTGCCTTACTGATATCTTGTCGTGGATGGAATCAAGTAAGCTAAAGCTTAATCCAGATAAAACAGACCTTATTATTATTGGCACTAAACAACAACGAAATAAAGTCATCAACCATTTTCCTGTTAAACTGCTTGGCAGTGATACATTCCCATCAGATACTGTTCGTAATCTAGGTGTTATCTTTGACAGTGATTTCAACTTTCGCCAGCATATCTCTCAAGTATGTAAATCCTGTTTCTATCATATTCGTGATCTTCGTCGAATTCGGCGTCACATATCTACATCTACTGCTAAAACAATATCAACGGCACTAATTAGCAGCCGTCTTGACTATTGCAATTCACTACTAAACAACATTGCTAAAAGAGACTTGGCTAAACTCCAACGAGTACAAAATTGTCTGGCACGTGTGGTTCTCAGGGCGCCTCAGTTTTCACCGTCACTACCACTACTTAAACAGTTACACTGGCTTCCAGTTTCTTATCGAATTAATTTTAAGCTGTCCACTCTTGCATATCGTGCTCTATCTACACAACAACCATTCTACTTGGCTAGTCTCCTGCATCTTTCAAATATCCCTAGGCAGCTAAGATCATCAGTTTCACAACAACTTATTGTACCTAAAACAAAACTTAACTTGGGTAAACGTGCTTTCTCTGTCGCTGCGCCTAGGGTCTGGAATGAACTCCCTATCGCTTTGAAAACATCCGAAACTATTGCTATTTTCCGTAAAAAACTCAAGATATATCTATTCCAAATTGCATTCCCACCATAAATGTTCGGTTGTCCCTCGTTCTGATACTGACTTTTGCGCGTCCTTGTTTACGATTACGCCTACTGATTCTGTTTTGTTGCGCCTCTGAGCTCAGGTTCCTGAGGATATAGGCGCCATAGAAGTCAATTATTATTATTATTATTATTATTATTATTATAATACATGTATACATCGTATAGCCCACCCTTATAATATATGTATACATCGTATAGCCCACCCTTATAATATATATATACATCGTATAGCGTACCCTTATAATATGTATACATCGTATAGCCCACCCTTATAATATATGTATACATCGTATAGCCCACCCTTATAATAATATATGTATACATCGTATAGCCCACCCTTATAATATATGTATACATCGTATAGCCCACCCTTATAATATATATATATATATACATCGTTTAGCCCATCCTTATAATATGTATACATCGTATAGCCCACCCGTTATAATATATGTATACATGATATAGCCCACCCTTATTTTTTAAACATATTTTATCATACACACTGCCAGCATTAACACAATCATGTATGGCGATATTCATTGTCCACCTCGTAGGGAAAGAAGTGATGTTTCGTGTACCCGCATAATTAAAATGCCTTAACTTATCGCCCTCAAATTAAATCTAGATTAACAATAGTATATTTCATTGTTTTATTATTATTATTATTATTATTGTTATTATTATATTATTTTATGTAGTATATTTACCGTTAGAAAAATTGCATAAACAGTACTCGAAAATGCAGGAAAAAATAAACGATCATCAGCGCTTGAGTTTTTAAGTTTGAACTTTGCCTGTTTTACGGCCGGACGTTGCGACACTGATATTTATTATTCTTTTATAACATTTCGTTGGTGTTAATATTGTGATCTCTCATATCCTTATATATTCGACAAATTCGACGATGAAATTAAATTAACCAAGTATGCAACAAATAAAGACCGCTCTATTGTATATTTTGGCATGCCAATAAATCAGCCAATCGGTTGCTTTGGTGTCATAAAGTAATTACGATCAGTAACTTCATAACAATAATTATTAAGTATTAAAATATATGTTACTCTCTAAATTACCTGTGGTGTTTTCAAATCACGGTCTTTAAAAATGTTCCACCTTATCTATGCACTTCTTTCGATATGATCTCAATAATTGTACGCAACATTATAAGTGGGCCCAACTAATATATTGCAAACATCTACACGGCGAGGAACACCACTTCATAGAGATAGTTACCGCGCGCGTAATCTGTAGCTGCCACACACCACGCGCGACACACCACGCGCGACACACCACGCGCGACGTGCGAATATACGTTCAGAAGCTCTACACGAACATTTGAAGACAACATTTCTATCAATATCTATCATTTCTATCAATATCTATCATAGCCATTCAACATTTTATAAGCTTATATTTGGTGTCCTCTGCTGGTTTCTAGCGTTGTCAATAGGCGTCTTTCCTTTCGCTACACGGACCAATGTATTTCTACTTCCAGCATACGGTCATTGGAATTAATTAAATCTGTTGTCAAGAACACAACAAATGCATCTCGTCAAGAAGGCTTGCTCGCTTTCGGTTTGCACCTGATGGCTTCTGCGTTTAATTGCTTGTGAGATAGACGAGATTCCTCTAGTGTCGCGTCAAGATTAATCAGTTGAATGATAGTCCGCACTGACAGTCCGGGTAAAATCCCATTGACGCTGTGAAATTTACAGGACGCCGATCCAATCGCGAACTGCTGACCCAAGCCGTCTTTCATTGGTCCGTATACAACCGCCACCGACCATCTTGGTTACTGTTCAACTATGATCTTCTTGCAGATATGAAGCGCCCGACCGTCTGCTTATAAGAATATATCGTCTCGCAATCAGACTACACACGTAACTCGCTGTATAAATAGAAAGCAATTCAATATCGCACAAAGCAGCCAGTCTGGCGAGAAGGAACGACCACTTAAGGGGAACAAGAACGACGTTCATAGAGATGCATTTGAAAAAAGGAATTATACCTTTGAGAACTGTTTGTGGCAGCATTTGCACTTTCCGAGACGCTTCGTTGCTACGTCTGATACTGTCCTTTTTAACAGAGAACCACAAAACAATGGCAACAGCCATAGCGCCGTTTAAGGTGCACATAAAACTAGATGCTAAATCAAATTAATTATAATATATTCGCATTCCTCCTTAAAACATATCCGGGCGTGATGCCATGACAGGGTGGGCGAAAGCAATGTATCGTTGGCCAGGAGAGAAGACTAAAATTGAAGATTACAGATAAAAATTATAGCTAAAGTCGGCTGTTCACTGAAAAGAAGGGAAGAGGAACGGTTGACGAAGATAGCGGATGCGCTTGGAGTGGAGGGTAGAAGGAGAAGAGGAAGACCGAGACTGAGATGGGAGGACTCTGTGAGGAGAGATTTGGCAGGATTGGAAGGAGAGTGAAGAACGAGAGCGAGGGATGTGGGGAAGTTGAGGCGGGTGGTGGAGACGGTGGTGAAGAGGGTGGAGACGGTGGTGAAGAGGGTAGAGACGGTGGTGAAGAGGGTAGAGACGGTGGTGAAGAGGGTAGAGACGGTGGTCAAGAGGGTAGAGACGGTGGTGAAGAGGGTAGAGACGGTGGTGAAGAGGGTAGAGACGGTGGTCAAGAGGGTAGAGACGGTGGTGAAGAGGGTGGAGACGGTGGTGAAGAGGGTAGAGATGGTGGTGAAGAGGGTAGAGACGGTGGTGAAGAGAGTAGAGACGGTGGTGAAGAGGGTAGAGACGGTGGTGAAGAGGGTAGAGACGGTGGTGAAGAGGGTGGAGACGGTGGTCAAGAGGGTAGAGATGGTGGTGAAGAGGGTAGAGACGGTGGTGAAGAGGGTAGAGACGGTGGTGAAGAGGGTGGAGACAGTGGTGAAGAGGGTAGAGACGGTGGTGAAGAGGGTAGAGACGGTGGTGAAGAGGGTGGAGACGGTGGTGAAGAGGGTAGAGACGGTGGTGAAGAGGGTAGAGACGGTGGTGAAGAGGGTGGAGACGGTGGTGAAGAGGGTAGAGACGGTGGTCAAGAGGGTAGAGATGGTGGTGAAGAGGGTAGAGACGGTGGTGAAGAGGGTAGAGACGGTGGTGAAGAGGGTGGAGACAGTGGTGAAGAGGGTAGAGACGGTGGTGAAGAGGGTAGAGACGGTGGTGAAGAGGGTGGAGACGGTGGTGAAGAGGGTAGAGACGGTGGTGAAGAGGGTAGAGACGGTGGTGAAGAGGGTGGAGACGGTGGTGAAGAGGGTAGAGACGGTGGTGAAGAGGGTAGAGACGGTGGTGAAGAGGGTAGAGACGATGGTGAAGAGGGTAGAGATGGTGGTGAAGAGGGTAGAGATGGTGGTGAAGAGGGTAGAGACGATGGTGAAGAGGGTAGAGATGGTGGTGAAGAGGGTAGAGACGATGGTGAAGAGGGTAGAGATGGTGGTGAAGAGGGTAGAGATGGTGGTGAAGAGGGTAGAGACGGTGGTGAAGAGGGTAGAGATGGTGGTGAAGAGGGTAGAGACGGTGGTGAAGAGGGTAGAGACGGTGGTGAAGAGGGTAGAGATGGTGGTGAAGAGGGTAGAGACGGTGGTCAAGAGGGTAGAGACGGTGGTCAAGAGGGTAGAGACGGTGGTCAAGAGGGTAGAGACGGTGGTGAAGTGGGTAGAGACGGTGGTGAAGAGGGTAGAGACGGTGGTGAAGAGGGTAGAGACGGTGGTGAAGAGGGTAGAGACGGTGGTGAAGAGGGTAGAGATGGTGGTGAAGAGGGTAGAGACGGTGGTGAAGAGGGTAGAGACGGTGGTGAAGAGGGTAGAGACGATGATGAAGAGGGTAGAGATGGTGGTGAAGAGGGTAGAGACGGTGGTGAAGAGGGTAGAGATGGTGGTGAAGAGGGTAGAGACGGTGGTGAAGAGGGTAGAGACGGTGGTGAAGAGGGTAGAGACGGTGGTGAAGAGGGTAGAGACGGTGGTGAAGAGGGTAGAGATGGTGGTGAAGAGGGTAGAGACGGTGGTGAAGAGGGTAGAGACGGTGATGAAGAGGGTACATCCAGTCGACGGAACATCCATTCGCTTCATGAAATGTGGTGTAACCTGCTGACTCGTCCTGGGTGTAGGATTATTAAGTTGGAAATGTTTGTATAATATAGGTAAGCCACTAAAATCCGTTGGCCCCTTCCACCTGGTGTCTATGCCAGGGGAAGTCAATACAGAGGGTGTGTCAATGACTCCTCGCTGTCCTCCAGGGAGTTCCTCCATCCTGCTCTCTTTATGGCATGTCACTCTGCTGCGGACAGCGGAAGCCCAGTATCATTTCTGATCTGGTCACCCCACCACTTGAGTGGTCTTCCATTCTTCCACTGTCTTTTGAAATCGTGTTTGCATGCTCGCCTAACGATGTTATTTCTTGCTATACGGCAAACGTGCCCAAACCATCGGACTGTATCTGATGACATCTGCGATGGATTCAGGGGTGAAGATGTCGTCTCTGAACTTGATATGTTGTAATATGTCTCCCCTGGTAACACCTCCGATAGCCCGCAGACAACGCATCACAAAAGCCTCAAGAGGTTGTACATAAACTATAAACATCCACACAAAAACGTAAAGCATGGGTGCCTACCTGGACCACGTGCGCCGATTCAACGTCCGCGGCAGTGTTTTCGTGTCCGACCTGAAACAGCGAAGGCAAGAGTGCCAGTGATGTCGTGCCGAGTGCCGCCGTCTCTACCTCCCCACCGCCCCGTCAGCACCGCCCGGCCAGCCCGTGACAGTCGACGCCTCGACGAGCACAGTCGTCTAGTCACCGTCTCAAATCTAGTTTAGCGTTCGACGAAACCTAACGCAATCAATTAATTGAAAAGCCGGCGTTTTGTTTTACAACGACCATGTCGGAACGACCGATAGGCCTACAGTGCCGTCATCAGCGTCGCTCGCTTCTATGGCCGTCAGACTCCGGGACAAGTCGGTCCAATCACCGCGACTCAAGGCCGCGGCCAGTCAGGTGCGCATCGGTCGAGGCCCCTTTTAAAGGTGAACAGCACGATTGTTTTTTATTGTAAAATTATGTCATATAGTATACCGCCAAAAGGTGTTTTAATGAACCACGATGTTTAACTATAATTTGGTCATTATCTGTTTACTTTGAATGTTTCGGTGCGAATGTCACGTTTACATTGCGTGCGGAGGAAGTACTGAACGACAAGGTTGTTATTCATATTGTTCATGTTATTCTAACATACAAGCGTACCCACACGTACGCACGTACACACGCACGAAGGCGCATTTCTGCAAAATGTACGTACTTTTCGCCAGTAAATGGTTGTTTTCAAATATCAGAAGGACTCACACATTAATCATTGTTTCATCGATGTGTGTATCAGCCAATCGTACTGCTGGTACATCCGATTCATAGTCCATTCCACACCCACCCCAATGACACACCCTAGGTCCCAATGACACACCCTAGGTAAGACTGATACGTCCTAGGTGCCACTGACACATCCTTGCTCCCACTGACACACCCTTGCTCCCACTGACACACCCTAGGTCCCAATGACACACCGTAGGTCCCAATGACACACCGTAGGTCCCAATGACACACCCTTGCTGCCACTGACACACCCTTGCTGCCACTGACACACCCTTGCTCCCACTGACACACCCTTGCTCCCACATATCCACTGGCCTACGATCTTTACGCAAGTAATACTCTCAATTGAAAATATGTCCTTCATGCCAAAAATAACACAACTGATGCATGTTTTTGTAATAAGAACCGAGTAGCGCCTTCTGGCGAACAACGTGTGTTTAAATCCGTTGCAGAACATCAGTTCAGAACTAGTGTGATTGTAAGAGAGCAAACCCAAATGTTTCCTCGGCCACTTCATCAGTTCAGAACTCGTGTGATTGTAAGAGAGCAAACCCAAATGTTTCCTCCGCCACTTCATCAGTTCAGAACTCGTGTGATTGTAAGAGAGCAAACCCAAATGTTTCCTCCGCCACTTCATCAGTTCAGAACTCGTGTGATTGTAAGAGAGCAAACCCAAGTGTTTCCTCCGCCACTTCATCAGTTCAGAACTCGTGTGATTGTAAGAGAGCAAACCCAAGTGTTTCCTCCGCCACTTCATCAGTTCAGAACTCGTGTGATTGTAAGAGAGCAAACCCAAGTGTTTCCTCCGCCACTTCATCAGTTCAGAACTCGTGTGATTGTAAGAGAGCAAGCCCAAGTGTTTCCTCCGCCACTTCATCAGTTCAGAACTCGTGTGATTGTAAGAGAGCAAGCCCAAATGTTTCCTCCGCCACTTCATCAGTTCAGAACTCGTGTAATTGTAAGAGAGCAAACCCAAATGTTTCCTCCGCCACTTCATCAGTTCAGAACTCGTGTGATTGTAAGAGAGCAAACCCAAATGTTTCCTCCGCCACTTCATCAGTTCAGAACTCGTGTGATTGTAAGAGAGCAAGCCCAAATGTTTCCTCCGCCACTTCATTAGTTTTATTTCTATGTATACAGAGATGAATAATAAATTAACCTTTTTAGTGAAATTACATTACTTTTACTGCCAACTTTTATTGAAATGACATTATTCCTTGTGGGTAACATTTGGCTACGAATCATAAATGACATTATTAAGTCTGTAGTACGACACACGATGTCAATAAACATCGCGGTCGAGAAACGAACTGTCCTCAGCGGACTAATTAGAACCAAATTCCCCTCGCTTCCCGCGTCATTTGTTAATTGACCGTCAGCGACATCACATGGTTAGCATCAACTACTTCCGGTGACTTCCAGTGACCGGTGTACTAAATGGAATAACCGAGGTACGTGCGCCTTCTTCATAAACTAACCCACGTCAGCGTCAAAGACTCCACCCAAACTTTGCGGATTTACACTAAGGCGCCACCACGCGGATGGGGAGCTCTGGTATCAGGGTGAGTAGCACGGTTTAGGGCTCTCAATCGAGAGAACTCGGGTTCGCATCCTCTTGCTGCCGTTTCGAAGCTTTGGCAATTTCGTTCACTCCACGTTGCTTCAGTTCAACCAACTGTATACATGAGTACCTGGCTATAGACAGTGGTGGATATGTGAACGAATAGCCTTCGCGCAGTAACTGCAGCGTGGCTGAATGCTTCCTAGAGAAGTCGAGTTGGCGGTGGAATGCACAGGTCTGCCAGGAGTGAAGTGTGAAGCGCTTTGAACGAAACGGACAGCTATATAAGAACGTACGTGTTTTATTTACCTTTATACGTAGCTCGGTATCCAATAGCACTCGTTTAACTCCGTATAGCTGTCGCTGTCGTTCCCACTATCTTCTATGTTTGCAACCTTACCTCCATATATATGCACTTACGGTCTTACACCCCTTCAAAGCACCCCCCACCAACATAATTTTCTGCCCCGTATTCCCACCACTATTTGTCAACACTTGTGTTGTTTAATGGCCGCCCTTTTGTGGAACTGGAAGACGCCCCGTGCGGTGGCTGGTGACTGCTATGTACTGGCAGTCATCAAGTTCAAGCCGATGGCCATAAACGCGATGATTTATATGACCCAAAACACAGCGACCGTAGATTTGTGGAACAGTAACACGCAACAAGGCAAGGCGCGCTGTAATTCATGGCAGACGTATTACTTGAGACACGCAGTAAACAATCAGGGGGGGTCAAACTACAACACGGCCGGTTTTATCGCTTATGATAATAGAGTGCCTTTTCTGAATTCGCCACGGCGTTATATTAAGTCGGGGCATTTTCGCGTCGCGTCCTTCTTTGATGTGATGCGGATTTTCCCCGTTGACTGATGTCAGGCGTACATTAACTATTCATTGCTGCTCATTCGCCTCGGTGCACGGACACAGACGATGTGTCCGCGCATTAAAAGTATTTTATGCAACGTGAAATGAGCGCAGTGGTGAAAGGCAGTGTTTAAATCAACAACTATGCCGATGAAAGCATTAACATGTGAAACGCTGGGAAATTAAATGTACTCGTTGACGTTCTTACGTCTAAACGCTTGGATTTCATAAACGAACAGCTCATCGCTGGTCCGTTTGTACGTGTACATTGTCACTGTCTCGTACTAGTGCTACACGCGTCTACCCAAATATTTAACCACTGTTTATGTAACAACCTGTGGGGAATAAACAAAGTGGCTTAGACGTGTCATTGTCACGTAGTCTGATGTCGTACATGTGCCATTAGAGTGACGATTGACAGTTACCGTGTCAAGCGATTGTTTATTTTAATAAGAACGACGGCTAAATGCAGTTTACACGATTACGAATGCACATTCCTTACGTCTGTACACTTGACACTTGACAGCTCTCGACAAAGTTTACACAACTACGAATGTCTGTTCGTGTTGAACATCGTATCTGTGATGTCCACCTCCTACGGCCTGTGTGTGTTTCGGAATGGTCATGTGATTCTAATTACTCCGCTCTAGTTCTAAGTGCAACAAGAACAGCACAGTGAACGTACGAACACTCAACAATGTATCATAGCATAAGCGAACTAAAAGTTAACTTGCACGTAGATTATGCATCAGTTAAAGACAGCTTTTTCTCAGATGCCCAAAATAGTGTTTTAATCCTGACCGTACCCCGTTTTCTCTAACATCTATTCAAAAGATTCTTTACAGAATGCTACACGTTTTTCTTATTAAATGTAATTCCGTACACTCGATATTTCTAATTAATTAAACGTGGTATAAATGCCGTCCCTCGAACTGACGGAAACATTTGTAACGCGTCAACAAACAGGATTGCGCAATACAGTTTAACGCGCGACTGTCTGAACTCCGCGAGTCAGTGCAGAGGATGAACAGCTTTACTAATCCGCTGTCCTGTCTGCAAACAAGTGGTGTTATGTCATAGACAAACAAGGCCTATGATAATGATAATAATGTGTAAATTCGCTGCAGCTGATATGGTACGTTTTGTGCAGTGTTTTCTCTACACAGCGCTTGTGCATTTGTAACACGCGACCGCGGAAAAGCTTTTAATTGGAACGTCAACACGACGACAGCAAGTGCGACTTGACGTCGTCGACATTTCAAGGACATTTCCTGAAACCCTTACTTACGCCATTTCAGTGCATGCACTACACGTGTGGTATCGCACGCGTAGTGCCCGCTCATTGAACGATCCTACTAACCACCTTGTCCCCGACTCTACGTACGTGGCCAAGACAGACTCGCCATTGCCTCGGTGAACAACAAGTTACACTATTTGCGGAATTAATAAAAATTATGTCTTTACGAATCCACCATTACGGGTCATATTCAGTCTTCAATGATAGATCTAAGTGCTCTTTCTTCGATGTTTAAACACTGACAACTACATGACAATATTTCACACCCTTATGCCCAATACATATAATATATATATATATATATATATATATATATATATATATATATATATATATACAATACATCATATGATTTCATCAAACGCGATCAATAATAACTAGAAAATATCAAGCTATTTTGTCATTGACCTTAAATTGCCTTACTTAAAATCGCATGTCCCACGCTGTCGGGGGTGTGTCGGGAGGTGGCAGGTTGGTCCTAAAATTTGGTGGGAGGTTGGCCTCAAAAATGGTGGGAGGTGGGATATTGGCCCCACAAACAGGTGGGAGATGGGATGTTGATACCCCTGCCACTCCCCTCCTCTGTCCGGTGTCCATTCGACCCACAGTCTAAACGCGCGATATTTACACAAGTGGGCTTTTAGTGGTTCGGTTCAAGCCCTCTGTTGGGCTTCTGGTGTGTATCGCGAACGGCCGCCCTTTTTATTGAAAGTTTGGGTACTTCTTAGTAATGCCATGCTTTGTAAATCGCAATGTTATCCAAGAAGTACTGTACTATACAATTCCACAATGACACGCGATATTCCAGTAGGACAAATGTATCCGTCAATGTGAAACGGTGAAATGATTCGTATAAAGAAAACACCAACTGACTGATAGGGAAATTTACTAAACAGTCTCCCAGCATGCATCGTTCGCGACATCGCAACCGAATATCAATTTAATGGTTTGTGAAGAACCATTCTCCATCCGTAGATCAACACTGACGTCACTGATTGTCCCAGACCTTGGCCGCCGTAAGCCAGACAGTGACGCGTCCCAGACAGTAGGCGCCGTCAGCCAACCAACTGGGTACCGTCAGCCAGACAACGACGCGTTTCAGACAGTGGGCACCGTCAGCCAGACAACGACGCGTTTCAGACAGTGGGCACCGTCAGTCAGACAATGACTCGTCCCAGGCGATGGAAACAGACCTGCCATCTAGCGAGAATAGATTGCAGCACGGCGTTGCTCGCCGCTGGCATCGTTTGGGCCATCAACGGCCTAATTAATTGAGACTCGGCTTTCGTTTCGCCTTGTTAGAATGCAAAGTGGATAGTTCTCTGCGGACAGTGGTCAATCTCCGTCAGGTAATTGCTGTTTCCACGTGTCAACGACCAATATCTACATCTTTCTCGTAGGTCGGATGTTGAGTTACGTGGGCGGGCCGATATCTGCCAGCCCCACGACGGTAACATCGTGTTGATAGGAAATTTGATGTCTGTAGAAATATCTAACATAATTTGTAATTACGTTTGTTTATAAAACAATAATAAGCACTTTTAATTCGTGTCGAGTGATAACATGAAACTGTGCGTGTGCGAGAGAGAGAGAGAGAGAGAGAGAGAGAGAGAGAGAGAGAGAGAGAGAGAAAGAGGGAGAGAGAAAGAGAGAGAGAGAGAGAGAGAGAGAGAGAGAGAGAGAGAAAGAGGGAGAGAGAAAGAGAGAGAGAGAGAGAGAGAGAGAGAGAGAGAGAGTGGAGAGAGAATAGAGGAGAGAGAAGACAGGAGAAAGGAGAGAAGAGAGAGACTTGGTGCGAGCAACAGAGATGCAATTTCGGTCAGGAAGCACTGACAAATTTCATAAAAAAACAACTGCAATTGCATCACTAAAAGTGCACCTGGTTCTGTAACAGAAGCCTGCTCGCTGACGACCACAACAGGCAGTGGTAGAGACGTCATTACTGTGGTCGTGGCCGTTGCCTGTTTTTGTTGCACTTGTGAGAGTGATAAAGAGAGCAGCGGTAAGAAAATAGACTCACGTATATTAAGACGAATATGATTGCGATGGCGTTAATCACGATAGCGACAAGCGATCGCGGTAATGGACTCTTGTCACGAACAAGTTGAGGAAGACGACGCTGTAGTTGATTGATATTGGCAAAGAAGAAGACGAGACAATACGACTCATTACTGAAGATCGCCGAAAACATCATCGTCAGTGCAGCTTGAAGTCAATCAATAAATAACAATCAGGAACCACCGAAGCATGTCGTTCTATCGTGCTTAGTGCCGGCTAACACGACACACCTTGTTCACGACAATTGTCGTTCTGTCGTGCTTAGTGCCGGCTAACACGACACACCTTGTTCACGACAATTGTCGTTCTATCGTGCTTAGTGCCGGCTAACACGACACACCTTGTTCACGACAATTGTCGTTCTATCGTGCTTAGTGCCGGCTAACACGACACACCTTGTTCACGACAATTGTCGTTCTGTCGTGCTTAGTGCCGGCTAACACGACACACCTTGTTCACGACAATTGTCGTTCTGTCGTGCTTAGTGCCGGCTAACACGACACACCTTGTTCACGACAATTGTCGTTCTATCGTGCTTAGTGCCGGCTAACACGACACACCTTGTTCACGACAATTGTCGTTCTGTCGTGCTTAGTGCCGGCTAACACGACACACCTTGTTCACGACAATTGTCGTTCTGTCGTGCTTAGTGCCGGCTAACACGACACACCTTGTTCACGACAATTGTCGTTCTATCGTGCTTAGTGCCGGCTAACACGACACACCTTGTTCACGACAATTGTCGTTCTGTCGTGCTTAGTGCCGGCTAACACGACACACCTTGTTCACGACAATTGTCGTTCTATCGTGCTTAGTGCCGGCTAACACGACACACCTTGTTCACGACAATTGTCGTTCTATCGTGCTTAGTGCCGGCTAACACGACACACCTTGTTCACGACAATTGTCGTTCTGTCGTGCTTAGTGCCGGCTAACACGACACACCTTGTTCACGACAATTGTCGTTCTATCGTGCTTAGTGCCGGCTAACACGACACACCTTGTTCACGACAATTGTCGTTCTATCGTGCTTAGTGCCGGCTAACACGACACACCTTGTTCACGACAATTGTCGTTCTATCGTGCTTAGTGCCGGCTAACACGACACACCTTGTTCACGACAATTGTCGTTCTATCGTGCTTAGTGCCGGCGAACACGACACACCTTGTTCACGACAATTGTCGTTCTGTCGTGCTTAGTGCCGGCTAACACGACACACCTTGTTCACGACAATTGTCGTTCTATCGTGCTTAGTGCCGGCTAACACGACACACCTTGTTCACGACAACTGCACCAGTCTCAACAATCGATTTTATTATATATTCGAATAGGAAATATACATTTCCTTCGAGGAACTGTATATAGACACCACGATGAACGCAAGACAAATATTTACTCAATGGCAACGATTATTGTAAGTAGACAGTTCCTCATAGAAAACAACCTCCCGTTGCGTCCATTCGGATACGATTTCGACCCAGCCATATGGTGCCAGTAGGTCGTAGACCGTCGACATTCGAAAGGACACAACCTCGGCTCCTGGAGAAGTGTCACAACACTGCATCAACAATTGTACTGAACTGCACCATTGACCCCATAATAGTTCTGTTTGCTGTTGTATTCTGGCAAATAGATAATTACACGTGAAAAAACCACCCGTCTCAGAGACAATCAGACGGAGGCGAACCCAATTTGCTGGTCACGAAATTATACTATATTACATCTTGTAGTATATTTCCATTTCCACAACACCGAAAAATTCATTAGAATTCAATTCATTAATAATTCAAAAAAATACTCTGTTCTACCGGCCTACCTCGATTATGCTTATTTTTCCCGCGATTACCATCAAGCTTCGTCGTGACGTCACTGATGACAAGGAAATGCTGCGAACCGTGGACTTTCCATTCATTCACCGTACTGTTGACAGCAATAGCAGTTGTTTGGAAGCGAGCGTCAGAATGGTTTATTGTGGGGCATTCTACTGTAATGCAAACAGTAGTAAGAATAGGACAACATGTAGTTGCATGGTTGAAGTTTCCAACGGAGCCAACTTTGTTTTTAAAAAAGCAAACTTCAAGCCGATTAAGCACAGCCAGCTTTGCTCGCTTCGAGAAAATTTGTTCCGACTGCGATGAGGACCAGAGCATTTTAATTTTCTAAGTTGACTAACTTAGATAAATGAAATTACAATCATATCTTGTTTTTATAGTTCAGATGTTCATGCGTTACCCTTCATCAGGGGAAATTCTTCCCAGAAATTTGCTCATTTAAATCAAATACAGAGTGACTACAACGAAGCCTCTTGTGTATGGTCTGTGATCTATTCAGAGTTTTTCGTTGGATCATTTTGAATGTAAAGCATGGTCTTTTATTCACACCTGCTCACTGTACGAAACAGACAAAGCATTGTACACTGTACTTCAACAGTATCTAGTTAAATTTGGCATCCATTTTTTGACGACAAGTGCAGGAATAACAAACCGTTAAAGTGAAGGCTAATCCACTGCTAGCTAGAACTCAGTAGATCTTGCGTGTCACCTCAGTCACCGAAATCACCAAGCCGAAATAACATCGGCCGAATTCACCTCCCATTCACGCCATTATAAAGTGACCGGATTCATGCCCATGGCAGTTG
Organism: Lamellibrachia columna; assembly: GCA_963662155.1. NCBI lineage: Eukaryota > Metazoa > Annelida > Polychaeta > Sabellida > Siboglinidae > Lamellibrachia > Lamellibrachia columna. Next base: position 4,202,950 of record OY759272.1, read on the forward strand.
GGCCGAATTCACCGAGGGCCGAAATCACCACCACCCGTCAGCGCTCCTCCTGCTGTTGCGATGATTACTTTCGTACCTAACCAGGAAAACGACCATCTAGAGCCACCAAGCTTCTCCTCATATATTTACCATATACATACACATGTCACGTGGTCAAACATTACTCTTACTTCCATGTAACGGAACAAAACAAAAGCTAGCTATATCTTCTACGCCTAGCTCCGCGAAGCTAGGCGTAGAAGATATAGCTAGCTTTTGTTTTTGTACATTTTAATCTTTATATAGAAGTAAGAGTAAATTTTTGATCGCACGTGTGTTGCGTATGGTAGGTATATGAAGATATGTTTGGCGGTTCTATGTGGTCGTTTTCATGGTTCGGTCAGAAAGTAAATGAGTTCGAAGTCAAAGGTTACTGCTCCGAAAGAGAACAATTCGAAGATAATTCTGGGGTGTCAATTGGCGCTAGCGGCTCGAAATCGTAACATTTTACTTTTTATTCTGGAAAATCACCAGTGACGTCACAAAACCACGTGATTGCTCATCTCATTAACTTCGAATTTTACGCTAGCTTTGAGAGTTAGACGCATTAAACATCACATTTTACCTATAAATAAATGTTTAATTTTTTTGTATATAGTGCATACAATGTTGAACTTTGTATACACACCGAAAACACATTTTAGCTAGTGCCTTGATTTTTATTCCCTTTAAGGAATAGTCGAACGCGAAGAGCTCGCAAACATACAACCTTATAAACAGCAGATGCGTATCACGTAAATCTACATTGAATTGGCATGAGTCGCCGTTATATCATACGTTGTCTCGTACAGCTTAGTAGTATGAATTGGCATGAGTCGCCGTTATATCATATGTTGTCTCGTACAGCTTAGTAGTATGAATTGGCATGAGTCGCCGTTATATCATATGTTGTCTCGTACAGCTTAGTAGTTTGAATTGGCATGAGTCGCCGTTATATCATATGTTGTCTCGTACAGCTTAGTAGTATGAATTGGCATGAGTCGCCGTTATATCATATGTTGTCTCGTACAGCTTAGTAGTACGAATTGGCATGAGTCGCCGTTATATCATATGTTGTCTCCTACAGCTTAGTAGTACGAATTGGCATGAGTCGCCGTTATATCATATGTTGTCTCGTACAGCTTAGTAGTACGAATTGGCATGAGTCGCCGTTATATCATATGTTGTCTCGTACAGCTTAGTAGTATGAATTGGCATGAGTCGCCGTTATATCATATGTTGTCTCGTACAGCTTAGTAGTATGAATTGGCATGAGTCGCCGTTATATCATATGTTGTCTCGTACAGCTTAGTAGTATGAATTGGCATGAGTCGCCGTTATATCATATGTTGTCTCGTACAGCTTAGTAGTATGAATTGGCATGAGTCGCCGTTATATCATATGTTGTCTCGTACAGCTTAGTAGTATGTATTGGCATGAGTCGCCGTTATATCATATGTTGTCTCGAACAGCTTAGTAGTATGTATTGGCATGAGTCGCCGTTATATTATATGTTGTCTCGTACAGCTTAGTAGTATGTAGTAGTAGTTCAGTATGTGATTAGGCAACCACAAACTGTGCACAATTACTCTACAGTAAGAAAGACGATTTAAAGTTTACTCTTCAATTCGATTTTAAGAGTTTTGTTGACTCATTTGACTCAATTCAACATATTTAATAGCCACGATGCTAGCTCGTTTGTACAAGTTTTTATTTATTTTTAGTGAAATCATCGAACAAATTATGAAATTATTTTTGACCGGATTCGGCGAAAAATGGCAACGCGGTTCGCAAGTTACCCGATCTGACTATCAAGGTAAATTATTTAGATAATTTTTACAAAAGTAGGCAAACGCGCATAATACTTAAAAACTAGTCACACATTATAATGTTGAACATCAACGAACCCGATTCAGTTGTGGGGGGAGTTAGAAAGTAATTAGGTTAAACCCCGCCATCTGTAGAAAGAATTAAATTAAGTCCCACTCAGAGCTAAATTAAACCCCACTCAGCCAATTGTCGGCTGATTTAATAAATTTTTGCTCTGCCCTCTCACGGATAATTCCATCAACCTTCCGCTCTGCCCTCTGTCGGATAAGTTCGTCATTCGTCCTACCTTAACGCATTTAATTGTGCGGCACAGTGGACCCGGCTACGAACTAGAAGGATTATCCCATTCATGGTCAATTATGTAGTTAGTTCAAGTATATGTGTTCCGTGCTCGTTCATATTGGCAGCTAAATTAACGGCAGGGGTAATTAAGGAGTTGTTTCAAACATTGATGTAATTAATGGTGCATCGCAGCTACGTTGGTCAGTTTGTTTGCGTACTAGAAAAGCCCGGGTGTCCGTGAATTTTGTGGTAAACCATGATTGTGACCATAGCCGCGGCCACAACGCCAAACACACCACCGACTCGCGATAGTCGTGCCACCTGCCGTCCGCCGGCGGCAACACCCCCGCATAGTATAATTATGTAGGTGAGCTCTGCATCGTCCATTCCCGCCCAAGGAGACGCGGCCGGTGTCATAGACACTGACTGGGGAGATGGATCGACACAAATCATCACATAAATAACTAATTCACATATGCTATGAGTGCTCGCCGTGGGAATAGCGCTCGGGTGAGCGTTTACAAAACCGCAACACCCGTTGTGCGCAACACGCTCACGCAAACGTACGCTATTGTGGCACTATTGATTACCCCTTTCTCAAAGCCAGCGTCCTGGTGTGCACACCACTACTCGAATGTGACACCTTCGAAGTGGCTGTATCACCTCGAACGCTGCAGTTCCATTTGTCATGTTTGCTGTCAATTAACAACGGATCTCACAACACACGTCTGACTATGAATGACGCGACAGATAGTCGTCAACCAGACAGTGGGAACGATCGACCAGTCAGTGTGAAAGATCGGCCAGACAATGGGAGCCGTCAACCAGACAGTGGGAACGATCGACCAGCAAGACAGTGGGAGCTATTTGCCTGAAAGTGGGAACAATCGACAAGACAGTTTGAGCCGTCGACCAGACAGTGGGCACGATCGACAAGACAGTGGGAACGATCGACCAGACAGAGGGTGTCGTCGACCAGACAGTGGGCACGATCGACAAGACAGTGGGAACGATCGACCAGACAGAGGGTGTCGTCGACCAGACAGTGGGAACGATCGACCAGACAGAGGGTGTCGTCGACCAGACAGTGGGCACAATCGACAAGACAGTGGGAACGATCGACCAGACAGAGGGTGTCGTCGACCAGACTGTGGGCACGATCGACAAGACAGCGGGAACGATCGACCAGACAGAGGGTGTCGTCGACCAGACTGTGGGCACGATCGACAAGACAGCGGGAACGATCGACCAGACAGAGGGTGTCGTCGACCAGACTGTGGGCACGATCGACAAGACAGCGGGAACGATCGACCAGACAGAGGGTGTCGTCGACCAGTCTGTGGGCACGATCGACAAGACAGCGCGAACGATCGACCAGACAGAGGGTGTCGTCGACCAGACAGTGGAAACGATCGACCAGAAAGTGAGAACGATCGACCAGACAGAGGGTGTCGTCGACCAGACTGTGGGCACGATCGACAAGACAGCGGGAACGATCGACCAGACAGAGGGTGTCGACGACCAGACAGTGGGCACGATCGACCAGAAAGTGAGAACGATCGACAATACAGTGGGGCCGTCAACCAGACAGTGGGAGCCATCGACCAGACAGTGTGAACGATCCGCAAGGCAGTGGGAGTCGTCAAACACATAGTTGGCACGATCGACAAGACAGTAGGAGCCGTGGACAAGACAATGGGAACGACCGACAAGACAGTGGCAGCGGCCGACCAGTCAGTGGGAACGATAGACAAGAGTTTCATAAGAGCTTCAAATGTGTTTACGCGTATATGTTCTTTCGTCTGATTTCGAGGCGAGCTTCGTGCAGCGTAATAGCACACGCTCGGTCTGTCTGCTCGTTTTCTAGGTCGATTTGAATGCTATTAGCATTGCTTAGACCGAATGAACATCGGTCCAATTATATGCATCGTACATCAAGACGTCAAAAGACGTTCGTTTAGGGAAGTCAGCTGGAAAATGTCTGCTTGTTGCAGTAGAGCCGCTTCTGTAAATAGTCCCGGATGTCTGCCTGTAAATAGTCCCGGCTGTCTGCCTCGCCATTAATGCTGTCAACAGAAAGTCGTCACCGTGTTCTAATTTCACCATTAATGAAACGGATATGGGAGAGGAGAGCCACGCAGACCGACAGACAGATATAGGAGAGGTGAGCCACACAGACCGCTAGACAGATATATGAGAGGAGAGCCACACAGACCGTCAGACAGATATAGGAGACGAGAGCCACACAGACCGCGAGACAGATATAGGAGAGGAGAGCCACACAGACCGTCATACAGATATAGGAGAGGAGAGCCACACAGACCGCGAGACAGATATAGGAGAGGAGAGCCACACAGATATAGGAGAGGAGAGTCACACAGACCGTCAGACAGATATAGGAGAGGAGAGCCACACAGACCGCCAGACAGATATAGGAGAGGAGAGCTACACAGACCGTCAGACAGATGTAGGAGAGGAGAGCCACACAGACCGTCAGACAGATATAGGAGAGGAGAGCACAGACCGTCAGACAGATATAGGACAGGAGAGCTACACAGACCGTCAGACAGATGTAGGAGAGGAGAGCCACACAGACCGTCAGACAAATATACAAAGAAGAAACCTTTCTGCAATACTTAAGTCAAAACTACCTTTGCGGAACGTTTTATTCATATTGTCCGTTTCGCGCGTTTAGTATGCCTATATTTCACACAGTGTCATCGTTGCAAATGCACATCGGTCGATTCGGCGATTAATAATTAATAATGTTATACGAATTAAAGCCAACAACGATCTAAACAATGTCCTGTGCATTGTCGGAAGCAACAACTTAAGATTTAAGTGCGTGCGTGCGTGCGCATAAGTTTGCGCGTGCGTTTGCATGTGGCTTGTGGAGTGCGTGGGTGCGTGGGTGGGTGGGTGGGTGGGTGCGTGCGTGCGTGCGTGCGTGCGTGCGTGCGTGCGGATGTGGTGAGAAAAGTGATGCAGTTAGAGAAAGTAAGAGAGATTGGCTGATCACATTTCAATCGGATCTGTAACCTTTACGACGTTGTAGGCCTATCAATGCAAAATTGAATTGAGGCGCGAGGGCAGTGATTCACTTTGATTTGATTCACGTACAATTGCACAATTGCGTTACGTCTCCAGCCAGGTCCTAATGGTGTGTGAGTGGTCTACTCGCTGTCACAGATGCTGCGGCAGTATACTATCATTTAGTAGAGGACAGTGACACCTGATGTTAAACACCGGTGAATTATGTAACAGCAGCAGAACAGATCTCATCATAGGCAGCGTTGCTGCGCAGAGGCGGCGGACCAGGGCGTTAAAAACTAAAGCTAGCCGCACACCGCCCGCTTGTCTAGCCCAATCACGTGTGATCGTAAGCTTACGACTGGCCTACGACTGACCGCCGCACACCGCTACGATTATTCACAACTATATATATATATATATATATATATATATATATATATATATATATATATATATATATATATATATATATATATATATATATATATATATATATATATATATATATATATATATATATACACATATATATATATACACACACACACACACACACACACACACACACACACACACACACACACACACACACACACACACACACACACACACATATATAAACCTGGCGTTGTTCTTATAAAGCACTGGTCATCAATAGGTTGCTGAAACCGAGACGGAACAGGGACAAGAAACGGAGGGTGTGTGTGAAGTCATGGGTTGGGAAACGTGATGGGCAAGGGAGTTACAACAACCCTGTGAAGGAGTTGGCCGCTTGCATCCCGCCAGTCCCAAGGGCGGAGCCGATCTCGTTCAAAGCCTTTGCTTTCGCATTTCTGTTTGAGTAGTACTGTGCCGAACAATCGAACAAACAAGGCCGATTATGCCACGTATCAACAAGTGCATCTTCCGTCATCTCGCACCAGAAATCAGTCATTTTCCCAAGAATCTAATTACCACTTCTGTTCTCTGACTGATTAATTCCTTACGATTCGAAAATCACAGTCGGGAAGTGCCGCACACCGCCCGATCGTTCAAGATTGCCAGTCGGCGTCAGTCGTGCCGATTGAACATGTTGAATCGCCACGACTGCCGCCGACGCGACGTAAGACTGGGGAATCCTAGTCGTAAGCACACGCACACCGCCCCGATTACGCCCGATTGAAGATGGAGTTTTAAGATGTAAAACGAACCTCATTACATATGTATTCCGTGACATATACCGTATGTATACTGTCATCGATAAGCAGAAGATATTTGCTCCAAATAAGGTATTGTGAGTGATATTAGCGTCGAATATACTCCATAATATACCGCCATACTGCGCGAATGACGTCACGTGTGTTAATGAATGGACTTTATATACAGGGATACACATTTAAGCATGCGACACTAACTTGCCCCAGGGCTGTTACATGCAGCGGCTCGCCCCTCTGCTCTCGATACGCCGTCGCACATGTCAGATAAGTGTTACGTTCTCATGTAGTACATGTATTTCGACATACATTGCCTCGTGTCTACCGCAGCCTCGCTCACCGACAACGTGATGTTGCGGTTTTATATAAACAAGTCATAACTTTATATTCATGCACGGTTTAATAATAGTGTGAATTACATTTAGTGGTATACCCATAAGAATGATTACAAACATGAATTGCGTGGTTATTGTGTGTTATTACAAGTACTCAATATCTTCTCTGTTGTACCATATGGACTTTACCACTGGCAGTAGGCCTAACCACAAACTTACTTTATAAACGACTACATTTTACTTGTAGAGTTGAACCTCTGTATTAAGGTCACGCTCACGACTGGGCCAAAGTGACCGGAATAGCGAGGTGACCGTATTAGTGGGACTAGATAACCTATACTGAGTCCCATAGGACTGTCCCGGGTGACCATAATGGCGAGGTGGCTGTATTACTAAGGTGACCATAATGGCGAGGTGGCTGTATTACCGAGGTGACCATAATGGTGAGGTGGCTGTATTACTGAGGTGACCATAATGGCGAGGTGGCTGTATTACCGAGGTGACCATAATGGTGAGGTGGCTGTATTACCGAGGTGACCATAATGGCGAGGTGGCTGTATTACTGAGGTGACCATAATGGCGAGGTGGCTGTATTACTGAGGTGACCATAATGGCGAGGTGGCTGTATTACTGAGGTGACCATAATGGCGAGGTGGCTGTATTACTGAGGTGACCATAATGGCGAGGTGGCTGTATTACTGAGGTGACCATAATGGCGAGGTGGCTGTATTACTGAGGTGGCCATAATGGTGAGGTGGCTGTATTACTGAGGTGACCATAATGGCGATTTGGCTGTATTACTGAGGTGACCATAATGGCGAGGTGGCTGTATTACTGAGGTGACCATAATGGCGAGGTGGCTGTATTACTGAGGTGACCATAATGGCAAGGTGGCGGTATTATTGAGGTGAACGTAAAGCGAGGCTCGACTGTAATTAACAGAGAACCAAATTTTATTTACTTATTTATATGCAATGTAATGTTCTTAATTTAATACTTCTTTACTTTACGCTCTTCATTTAATACGTATATATTATTATTTAATATGCAATGTAATACTCTATTAATATATATATATATTTATTATGCGTACGTGTACTAATCAGCCCATATGGCTGCAAAGCGAAATAGACGTTATTATTCGCCCGTCCTGTAGAGCGGAAGATAGCGACCCGAGAAGACGGTGCGTTGGATGCCGATCGAGGGCGAGTCCCAAGAGCACGGTTGGCTGTAATCGGTAACAAATCGAATAAAGTCGTAACGCCCACTATTACCCAGAAAGTGGGCTGTCTGTCCCTAGCGGCTCAGCCATGAAAGACCATTCGTGTCACTGAAGTGGGCACTCGATTGGTTACAAGCGCAATATACGCGGACTTTCCTGTCCAATCAGCCTGCAGGAGACTTGTTAAATAGGTAACGCGCAACGTCAGCTAAATTCAACGAAACTACAATGAAAATTAGCTGCCGTTTACTTACGCGAAGCTCAATAAGACGTGTTTTATTTGAAAGGGATTGCGAATAAGTTTTATTGTAGTCCTAACTTGGATTCCAAATTAACCTGGACAAATCACGTCACTGACATAACTTCAAAATCTTCGAAATGTTTAGGCATGATTAAACAAACTCTTGGCCCATGTAAACCCGAAGTTAAGCAAACAGCGTACAACATGCTAATCCGGCCAAAACTTGAGTACTCTTCACCCATATGGAATCCCCACACCTTTTCACAAGTTAAAAGCCTTGAAAGAGTGCAACACTCTGCTGCCAGATTTGTTAAAAATGATTACAGACGGAACACAAATCCAGCAGATCTAATTACTGCCCTTGGATGGCCAACCCTCGAACGAAGGCGCATTATCAAACAAGCCACTACCTTCTACAAAATTCTAAACAACATTATTGAGATCACCCCCCCTCCAGGCCTACTAACTCGCTCTCGAACCCGTGGACAATACATAGCCCCCAAGTGTCGTATAAATGCAATGGTCTTTTCATTTTATCCCAGAGCCATTCGCATATGGAATATGATTCCATCAAAAATTACCAACATTAAAAACCCAAAATCATTTCAAGAAGCTATTATGGAACTCCCTTTCACCACACCTCCTCACCTAAACTGCCTTTAAAACACAGTGCTCAGCGTAAACTTATCCATGGTGTGGGTATGGAGACTGTCTATGTGTGCATGTGGCAAGGCAGCGACAGTATCCATACACACAACCAACCTATTAAAAAATTTCGTTAAACATCCTATACATAAAATAAATAAAACTATCAGATAAAAACCATTTCAGCAACATTAATGATACTAGTCTTTTAATCGAACGTACCACCCACAGCGCATGCGCACAGTCCACCACAAACTCCTGCGTTAGCCCAAGTTTGGGCTGTTTGGAGTAAACCACTTGAGACTTGAGACTAACCAAGTGATGGATTTTAACAATAGTGACGTCATTTGCTAGTAATACTACTTCTATGTGGAACCTATAAAATATGAACGTTACAGCGGCCGTGTGCTGTTGCTAATTGCGCGGAACTTCGACCTGAACGCCAAGTAATAACGCGGAACTTCTCGTAACTTAGTTAATTCTGCAAGACGATTGGACAATAAGTACCGCGTCACTAGCTCTTCTGACCAACTGGGTGCCGACTTCACTGAGACATATGACCCTCTAAGCTCAGCTGCCGAGTAACTCGATTAGTTTCCGGTCCTCTGCTTGCACTCCACCTACCGGAGTCCCCCAGACGCCGCGTACGGGATAAGGAAGACGTGCCTGACGTCACAACGGGTGAATGGAGAGTGCAGTACATAATAACGTTGGGTGTACACTTTGCAGCACAAATGGGATATATTGAGTGCACTCTCAATTCCGAGAACTACGCAATTAACACAAAACGGGTCTACCACAAGGTGGCGCTACTGACGCTGGTCATTCGACGCTCTATCTGCAGGAGAACCTGAAGCGACTCGAGTAAGACAAACTGGCAGCGTCAGATGCAATTACGCATTGATAAGTTGTTTGCAATATGTTTTTCTACAGGATTAAAAGGATCGCTGTGATTACTGTTGTGGTAGTTCTACCAGGCGTGGAAATTGTGGTTAGCAAGAAAAATAGACAGGACGAGACCGTCACGGTCCGGGAGCAGAATCCTGAAGAAAAACGAAAGAGCGGACAGCCAGGATCATGGACGAATGGACGCACGCGGGGGATGCATCCAAAGTGACCAAACACGCACGCACGCACGCACGCACGCACGCACGCACGCACGCACGCACACGCGCGTTATGTAAATAAGATCGATAATAGGGGAAGGTTTGGTAATATGAGCGTACTGGTAATATGGGACACTTCCATAACTTAGAAATGGTACACCATGTTGTCATCTGGTGATTACTTGCTGAGTTAAGGAGTGTGGCAGACCACGCAGGCACTATTTGCAATGGTTCGACAGCACAATATAGAAATATGTACGTGAATAACATTTAACATTTCTGACGATTTCCGCATGTTGGGTGAATGCATATAAATCATAGACGTGTAATCTACATCCACATGATATGCGTTTTTCGGTGAGTTCATTATTCTGTCAGCCTGTGGCATAGGCTATTATATAAACACGTAATAAAGATTTCCCACCTGGAGGCAAACAGAGAACTGGATTACCTTCGGATTATTATGAGCCACATACAATCCAGGGAATATGTATGTGTGCATATGCGTGTGTGTGTGTTTGTGTCCATGTTGGGTAATGAGTGTCTGTGGGCAATGCCTCACGTGTGTGTGAGAATGTATGCCCATGTTGAGTAATGATTCGTGTGTGTTGTGTGTGCGTGTGTGGGTGCGTGTGTGCGTGCATGTTACGTGCATGTGTGCGTACATGTGTGCGTACGTGTGTGGGTGCGTGTGTGCGTGCATGTTACGTGCATGTGTGCGTACATGTGTGCGTACATGTGTGCGTGCGTGCGTGCGTGCGTGCGTGCGTGCGTGCGTGCGTGCGTGCGTGCGTGCGTGCGTGCGTGCGTGTACCCATGTTCAGTGATGACTCTTGTATTGGGTTAGGCTATGATTCTGGTGTGTCAAGGATCATTTTGGGTAATATGATAACTCACACCCATAGTATCCACGGACCATGCTCATATTTCCAACTCATAATGTAGTAAGAGCCATTTTGAGAACATTTTCTCCTCGTCCACATTGAAAGCAAAAAAGTAAACAACCCACGTGTGAAGTAATGTCCACAGCAATAGTCTACCACGAGAACTTTTACGTCAACTTTACACACAACAAATATCTAGTTATACGGCTCCAGAATATCAATGTGAAAAAGTGGCTCATATTAACGAACCTTCCCCTAAATGCGGGTTTGCCTACTCACAACGACGCACGCACAACCGCCAAAAACGTGTCTATCCTGAGACGAGACCTTTTTGCTCGAGCGTCACGGCGCCGCGTAAGCCGTCCGATATGCGTACTGCTAGCCTAGTGACATCGCGTAAGCCGTCCGACACGCGTACTGCTAGCCTAGTGACATCGCGTAAGCCGTCCGATACGCGTACTGCTAGCCTAGTGACACCGCGTAAGCCGTCCGATACGCGTACTGCTAGTCTAGTGACATCGCGTAAGCTGCTACGTCCGATTAAAACGGCGCAATTAAGCTTGCACCTGGACCCGGGTTTGTGCCATTGTATTAATATGTTCCATGATCTCGCCCGGCCGTCCCAAGAGTCGAGATAATGGAGCTCGAGACAGAGTGACGAGATTACGCTAAAGAGAGATCACACGGCGCGGCGTGACGGTAGATTGCCTCTCGACGCGAGAACAGACGACGCGATTACCCGACGTGATTACGCGCGCGCTCTGCTTCTTTCTGCTGCTTGCTGACTCGTCAGCGGGACCCTACGTCAACAGCAGACCGCTGGGCGGCCTTCGGTATTAATGACGCAACGCAAGTTAGGTAATCTTCTCACGTCGTCGGCAAACAAGACCTTTTAGAGGTGTCTGCCATGGCACCCCTAGATGAACGTAGTCATGGCAGCGGTCGTTATCTTCGCTAGGTGGCGCGTAAGTTCGCCTGAATTGTCAGTGCAGATATTAATGCGCGTCACCAGCATTTTAACACATGGCCTCTTCGCAGCTGACAAAAGTAGTTCCATTATATTGTCTGACAATACTCTAATGTGTTTGCACAGAGTGACATAATTATTCACCATATATGATGCAAATAATATAAAAACGGGAGAGGACCGAACGAATGAACATATCTTCACTTTGCGGAACATTATGAAGCAATGCAACAACGGCAGAGAAACAATCTATATCAACTTCGTCGGTTTTGAAAAGACATTTTATAACTGGTGAAACTCATCCAGATCATCTACATGGAATTCTCCTGCAGGGTCGAATATCCACCGTGAAATCCGGTGTCAGATAGCAATGTCTCATGGCCTCTCCTTCGACTCGACAATGAAGAATGTGCGCAACCAAGCGCAGGCAAGGATCAGATGGACCCTTTTCTCTTCACTCGAAGAGTATGCAGATGGCCTCGGTCCCAGGTACAGGGACAGCAAATCAATCACGTTGTCCTTAAATAATTAACTTAATTAATTCGAAGAAGACAAAGGTGTTGACAAATAGCATTTCATTAAAGTAACCCATCGTGATCAAAAACCGTTAACCTGAGTAGGCCCAATGTCAACAAGGTCTCGCATTTGTGCAGCATCATCAACCTTTAGAGACACCGCTGGGTAAAGCCAGGTCTGCATTTGCAAAGCTACAACCCTTATGGAGGTCCTCTGTACTCATACTCTACCACAGCAATGTCTTCTCCGTGCTCCTCTACGGCTCGGAGTGCTGGCGCATGATACGGCAAGATACCAACAGACGTGTCAGTTTCCACAACACATGCTTATGGGAGATATTACAAGTGTACTGGCTTTAGACCATCTCCAACATCGACTCCACCAAGTAACAAAACAGGAGACTAGTTGCATCATCCTAAAAGCAGAAGATAGTAATGGCTCGGACGTCTTCAGAGTGACCAATGACCTACCAGCGAAAACAGCTTTGGAACCGGAAAGAGAACAGGAAAAGGGGCCAAATACAAGGAGTGGCAAAGAGAGCCCGATACAAAGGGAACTGGAGGCTACTGGGCTGACCTGGGGCACAGCGCCAAGGAGAGCCCAAGACAGAGGGTACTGAAGGCTGCTGGGCTGACATGGGGCACAGCGACAAGGAGAGCCCAAGACAGAGGGTACTGAAGGCTGCTGGGCTGACATGGGGCACAGCGACAAGGAGAGCCCAAGACAGAAGGAACTGGAGGCTACTGGGCTGACCTGGGGCACAGCGACAAGGAGAGCCCAAGACAGAGGGAACTGAAGGCTGCTGGGCTGACATGGGGCACAGCGACAAGGAGAGCCCAAGACAGAAGGAACTGGAGGCTGCTGGGCTGACCTGGGGCACAGCAGCAAGGAGAGCCCAAGACAGAGGGAACTGGAGGCTGCTGGGCTGACTTGGGGCACAGCAGCAAGAAGAGCTTAAAATAGATGAAACTGGCGAGATGATCTTAATTGTGAGAATCTTATGTGCCACACCTGGGCATGAAGAACACAGGCAAACAATATACATAAACATCTAACCAAATATGTCAACGTCGTCCAGGAGATTTTCAGCAAGACAAAACCTTTTCTCCTCGCCGAGACAAAGCCCTGTACATTCACCAGTGCACCGGCAGACGCCGCTGCCGTCGGGCAGTGGCAGCGCGCGGCAGCTGAACGCGCTCGCTCCGGCAACAATTTCCGGCGGCGCGCGCTCGTTCCGAGAACTGCAATTATAGATATTCGTATCGTTCGGAAAACAGATCTGTACTCGCGGGAGCTCCGATCGCCCGGGCGGCCGTGATTGACGGCAGGGGAACTCGCTATCGCTGACGGCTCGCGCTGAATGCTATCAATTTGCGCCATTGATTCCGACGAAGAGCGACGTTTTTTGCGGGCACAATCGTGTTATTTAATTAATCGATTGTCACCGTACACCTTAGCAGTCAATGCTAATACGGGGGTTACAGCCAATTAGTGGAGGAACAGCGCAGAGGGAGAGAGCTTATCGGGAGAAGTAGACAGATTGGGAAGAATAAAGGCAGGTCGTCCACTTTATGCCCACCGCGCATGCGAGTGAAACAGAGTAAGTCATCCTAGTCGCCAGGGGCTTCTACGTCACAATCATTAGTACATACGGAAACTTAACGGGTATTGGCTGCGCACGCGTCGTTATTAGTTTTGATGACATCATCGGATAAGGTATTACATTAGTGTCGGTTCAGCGAGCCGAGTCGTACGGCGGGGGTTGCGTGGATGTTGCTAGTATACGTACGCACGCACACACGCACGCACGCACACACGCACGCACGCACGCACGCACGCACACACGCACGCATCTTGCTCCATCAAATAAGTTGGGACAATATCCCAGTTGTTGGAATGTTTCATCCACACGGCCAGGGTCTACTGATTACGTACACCTCCTAGGCAAAGTCAATCGCCATACAATTGTTTCTATCTGGCTGTTGGCAGTTGTATGGGCGAAGAGCTCGCTCGCGCATTTTCTTGAAACGTGAAACCTTACAAAAACGCCACAAACAGAGCAATAAACACGTATTTCATGTATGTATGCATTCTTATAGGTATATCACTAAAGTTACCTGACAATAACCATGTAAAAGTGTCAGAAAACATGTGCTTGTCAAAATGTGTGTATAACTGGATGTTGTGTGAGCGAGATTACCAAACGGGATTCCCGTAGATCTATATAAGGTCACGCTAAGAATTGCCGTCTGCTGGCCATAGAGTTACATCATTAATCACCCCCTATAAACTACTAACTTACTAACGGGTGTTTTATTTATGTCTGTGCTGCTGGCCCACTCTGGCCTCATTCTACACGAAATCACGTTTGATCATGTGACCCAAAGGCAACATCACGTGCAGAGTATGGCTGCTATTTATGAAATATTTTATACGTGACCGATAAATGTACTCATAAATAATTATTTGGAATACATTTCTTCTGTTTCTTGACGCCCAAGTGTCGGTTGTATGTCACGGAATGCATATGTGAAACGGTTAATGCATGTCGCTTTTAAAACTTAAATTATTAGTTCCGTAGCCATTTGGCTACGTAAGGCCCAAATCCGCGCGTTGAAAAATCATGCCGAAGATCTCTGCCCCTAGTTCGCGTGGGCCGGACGACTCCGCCTACACACCTCCCAGGTAGGCCTGACAAAATGCTGATTGTTCCGTTGCTGTGTTAACCAAAGGAGTTGCTCGCTGGGATTGACGAGGCCGCTGTACGGGAACCTAACTTTAATTGGTTGTGGAACCATCGCCTCTGGTCTGACGTGTAATGATTGGCATTTCCTGGAAACGCAATACAAATGATTTGGCGCACTTCCGTAGAGTGTGTAGGATATACGCCAGTGGAAGTAACACTTCCGTACAGTGTGTAGGATATACGCCAGTGGTAGTAACACTTCCGTACAGTGTGTAGGATATACGCCAGTGGTAGTAACACTTCCGTACAGTATGTAGGATATACGCCAGGGGTAGTAACACTTCCGTACAGTGTGTAGGATATACGCCAGGGGTAGTAACACTTCCGTACAGTGTGTAGGATATACGCCAGTGGAAGTAACACTTCCGTACAGTGTGTAGGATATACGCCAGGGGTAGTAACACTTCCGTACAGTGTGTAGGATATACGCCAGTGGTAGTAACACTTCCGTACAGTGTGTAGGATATACGCCAGGGGTAGTAACACTTCCGTACAGTGTGTAGGATATACGCAAGGGGTAGTAACACTGCGGCTGGCTCGCAAGGATAAAGTATTCATTTGCCGCACGGAGAGTTTGTCTCTAGACGGGGACGGAGCACTGTTTTATTTCCGGGTTCATGGCATACAAATATAGTGCCAGTGATTTTGAGACGGTCCCCCCTTTTGGCAATGCTTTGCTACCTGTAAAATATTTGTTTAAACGGATATGGCCATATGTGAGAATTGCGATACTTATACTGTGCCCACATTAAAAAGTTGTAGTTGCTGGCCGTCAACTTATGCAAGTGTCAGTGATTGAAGGATTCCTTGTGTCAGTGACTGAAGGACCATTGTGTCAGTGACTGAAGGATCCCTTGTGTCAGTGACTGAAGGATCCCTTGTGTCAGTGACTGAAGGATCCCTTGTGTCAGTGAATGGAGGATCCCTTGCGCATGACGACATGATTTTGTGGAGAGAGAAAATTACAGAATTTGATGAATTTTGTCCAGCAGGTTGATGAAACAATAACTATTAAGATTTTTCAGAATATTCTAAATATAAATTTGCGAACAGCATCGAAAAACGTTAACGTTGTCGTCAGTGGGAAAATAATAGTGGCTTTACCCCAGCTTTAGACGCCGTCAGGCCGTGTAAAGCCGTCCCCAAGGGACTCCAGTGACGATCTTGCACCTGACAGATCGCAGCTCCTCGGTAAGGTTTCGCGGACGGCTGTTCGTTAACGATCCTTGAACAGGCGGCAGCAGCTGGTTCTACGTTACAGGTAGTCGCCTTAGTAGCGGAGACGGCTAATCTGATTAGTTGCTTTCTGCCCGAGCATCATCCCGTCAGTCTCATCGCGACCATCGTCAGCGGTTATCTTTTATGAATAATGTGTCCGCCAGAAAGGTGGCGTTGATGAAGACGTAGCAGTTTCGTAATGCGTCTTCCGTGTCCGATGTCCGGACTCAGACTCCGGCGGGCCAATGGTTGGTCTCTATCCTGCTAGTACATGCTCACCAAAGTATATGCCAACAGCCAAACCAGAGGATAAGATTCCTTAATATTTGTGTCTAGATATGCTGCAATTGCCAAATTCCGACTTCCCCGTGAATACAATGTACTACTGGTATACCCAATGAAACCAGTGCTAAAGGTGAGGCTGGCCACATAATACCGTGCGTCAAAACTATATATATATATATATATATATATATATATATATATATATATATATTATTATTAATATTGTATGTATATATATATATATATATATATATATATATATATATTATATATATATATATATATATATATATATATATATATATATATATATATATATTATTATTATATATATATATATATATATTTATAAATATATATAATATATATATATATATATATTTATAAATATATATATATATATATATATATTGTTATTATATATATATACATACACACACATACATGTGTGTATATATATATATATATATATATATATATATATATATATATATATATATATATATATATATATATATATATATATATATATATTATATAAAATAATAATAAT
Source organism: Lamellibrachia columna (assembly GCA_963662155.1). Classification (NCBI taxonomy): domain Eukaryota; kingdom Metazoa; phylum Annelida; class Polychaeta; order Sabellida; family Siboglinidae; genus Lamellibrachia; species Lamellibrachia columna. The sequence goes on from OY759272.1 coordinate 4,220,024, forward strand.
CTGCACGTTGTTTATCACGACAAATCCCTTCCAATAGCGTTGCCAGTTCCCGGAACCAGGTTTCTGAAGCATATTTGTAATGTACATTTCATGAATATATGATAGTGCGCAAGTGCGGATGTTGATTCTCTAATGTGACACTGCCTGTGTTTGCAGGATTGATCGCGAACATGACCGGGGGCGGTCAAGTGTCGCTTGACACAGAAACGCCTCGCTGGACGGTGGCCTCCGCAGCGAGCGATCGATACAGGCCATGGACTCGGCGATTGCTCAATGTCCGATTAATATGATCGCTACACTACGGAAACGTGCTTAAGAGCGTAGCTATACACCACCGTCTTGCTACACAACACCCTCTTGCTACACAACACCGTCTTGCTACACACCACCGTCTTGCTACACACCACCGTCTTGCTACACACCACCGTCTTGCAATACACCACCGTCTTGCTATACACCACCGTCTTGCTACACACCACCGTCTTGCAATACACCACCGTCTTGCTATACACCACCATCTTGCTATACACCACCGTCTTGCTACACACCACCGTCTTGCTACACGCCACCGTCTTGCTACACAACACCGTCTTGCTATACACCACCGTCTTGCTACACACCACCGTCTTGCTACACGCCACCGTCTTGCTACACAACACCGTCTTGCTATACACCACGATGAGGCGTCCACTCTTTGGGATCTGATTAGTGTAGTTGACACACGGGAACATTGTTAAGACACCGTCGGTGATACCGTCGGTATGGCAAATTGGCACAGAGTGACATCTTGCACACACTGTTGATGGTACCGATTGTATGGCAGATTGACAGTAACGGTGATACCGGTGATGGTATAGTGTCTATTCACTATGTGTACCGATTGTATGGCAGATTAGCGTAGAGATTCGTATATACTTGAGACAGTAACTCTGGGATGGATTCAAGTACTCGAGTACTTGAATACTTTTGTACTTAAGTACAGCAAGTACTGTACATGGACTTGTACTTGTACTTGCCATTTTGCTGAGTGCAGTACTTGTACTTGACCATCAAAGTACTTGGACTTGGCAAGTATTTTTCCAAGTACTTTTTTTAGGTTTTCGTCGAATATTTGGCTCTATCGTACTCATATTCAATGTACTTAGATTTTACGAGTACATTACGAGTACTTTCTCAATATATGCTGTGGAAATTAAGTTATTTGTAGTTAACAAAATGAAACTTTCCTGAAGTATTTGAATGTTCAACAATTTTGTTTAAATACTTAAAAACTTATTTTATGAGTCACACCATGTTTGTAAAATGGAGAGGTTTGTAAAACGTAACCATTTGTTTGTTTGGGTAGGCATTCGTTTATCTTCAAGTATAAATAATATATTATATATATTACGGTAAACCATAATTATATTGTATGGTTCTATGGAGAACTTCCCTACTATACAAAGTCTGTATAACTATGGGAAATATTTTCCTAAAAGAAAAAATGCAACAAACTTTGTGACAGTGATTAATTTAAAATGATCCTTATAAATTAATTGATTAGACCATATCCACTGTCCAGACATGTGGTCCACAGTCCTGAGACTATGTAGGTAACATCTGAGGGCTCCAGATCTGGAGGACTCCTAACTGACCCTTGCAATTGCTAACAATGACTCAAGTGCTTCATAACAATGAATTCAGTGTGAGACCAGTGAAGCCATGAGACATGCAGCAGGTCTCATGAAGCCAAGAGATATGCTAGTCTGGGTCTGAGAGAGCAGGGACTGAGGGAGCAGAGATAAGAGAAATACTAAACAAAGAACTGTAGCCAGTGTGTTGTCAGGTAACAAATCCTCCTGTTGGTTGCTTTGTTTTACTTGAAGTGAATGTTATTGTTGATGAAATAAACAGTTTTTTTTTTTACAATTTTCCTCATAAAAAATGTGATCAACTGCCAATCACGCATACATTATCTATGACTTAGGATTATTTGAAGCCATGAGTCAATTACATGGGATAAACTAATTGATCTCTTGATCACCTATAGTGGCTTAAGATGATCCGAAGCCACCAACAATTTACTTGCATTGTGGTAGACATAATTAACTTGGCTTAGGATAATCACTGACAAGTAATCAATTGCAATCTGCTCAGATATGTTGATGATGAATACCCGGCACTGCAGACATGCAAGCATGTGCATAATACTGCTTTCATCGCTTTGACCTTCACCATTATGAAACACAAATGTAGCGTTCGATGTACTTCACTGTACTTGACTAAAATTTTCAAAGTACTTTGCACTTGTACTTGAATTTTTCACAAAGTACTTGTGCTTGCCTATATTTTTAGACGTGTACTTAGATTGTACTTGTCCTTGGCAAAATTTAAAGTACTTGTACTTGTACTGACCCATCCCTGAGTCTTGAGTACGGTGGTTAGAATGGATACGTCCGAAACGCCATTGCCAAATGTCGGGCAAAATAATGCTGACAAACCAAGCTAATAATTAATCTCAGACGTGGGACGTATTCCGAGAAAGACCCCGTCCTATCTGAACGAGAAGAGACATAATTGACAGCTTCCCAACGGAGAAGACCAGAACGCTACAGCCGTTGTTAATTATATTAGAAGTATCATAGCTGCAGGAATTCCGTTGATAATAGTGAAACTAATCAGTAGAGGTGACAGTTTCTACAAGGATGTTCCTGGTTTTGCCCACCCCGGATATTTGCCCCTAGGACACTTGCCCCCCCCCCAGACATCTGCCTCCTAGGATATTTGCCCCCCCCCCACCCGGACATCTGCCCCTTTTTTCTATGATAGTTGACAAGTCAAAATCAGTGTGCAGTTTTATTATTATACCTACAATAACATAACATTCAATGACAAGTCGAAGTCACTTTAGCCTAATGCAATGGCCTATATCCTGGCCCTGGAGTGTGTCTAAAATGATATTGTCACCAGTCCTCGAATCTTCATCCAGGTATCATCGATAGTCCGATTAGTGGTGGAAGATGGGTTCTTGGGGTGATGCTTGGCCCTCTGGCGACGGAGAGTACGTTTCAGTGCGTCCATGTCCCCAAGTGCAGCGCGAACATCCACAGTGGTGGACAGTAACGAGTCAGGGATCAGCTGGACTGGAGTGCCCCTGGTATTAACTGCCTTAGGTTTCAGGTTCTCACGGACCTTGGCAGCTTCTATCCGTGCCGTGTCACATGGTTGTGGTCAGTCTTGCTGACCACATTCTGTATGCGGAGAACAGACAAGTGACCACCCTTGCATTATTTGGATCGACGCTGGCTTCACTCCCATCGAAGAGTAATCTTGTTGGTCCCCCTTCTTGGTGTAGGCATGACACTCAAAACATAGCTTCTGACCTCCTCAGACGCTAGTAGTAATTTTCATGGTGAAGTTATAAGTGAATTCTGACAACTCTGGTTTGTGCATCCAGTTTTATAGGAAAATTCAAAAGAAGCCTTGTTGAGATGGCTTCTTTCAAATATCCTTAATTGAAATAACAGATCCAATTCCTAATGTCACTGGCTTCTTCCACAATTAGGGTAATACATACATTGAATTCATGTTCAGAAATAAAAAATAAGTTAAAATTAACTATTTCTTAAAAAAACTTACAAATAATCCAGACGATATGAATAGGGGGGGGGAGGGGCAAATGTCCAGATTTCCAATAAGGCAAGGGGCTAATGTCTGGTGGGCAAGTGACCTAGGAGCAAGTGACCAAGGGGCAAATGTCCGGGGGGGGGGCAAATGACCCGGACCCCAAGAGTATACAGACACCAGAGAAGCACCCAGTGCATGCGACCTATTACATAGCATTATCTGCACACGGAATGAGGGAAAGCAGCGAACAAAGGATATGTGGCTATTAAAAACCAAGCAACATCGACCAAATGTGATATGATATCCTAGATTGAGCCTAACAGGATATTCGTTTTATGTTGATCAACAATGAGTATGATTGACGAGCGCTGCAACACCCAAGCTAGTCCTCGGAGATTTTGCTAACATGGAGTCTTGTCAACGCCTCGCACACATACTAGCGGTCTAGCAGTCTGGTGCACGGTCTGGCTGTATGGTACGCAGTCTGACAGTTTGGTACGCGGTCTGACTGTATGGTACGCGGTCTGACAGTCTGGTACGCGGTCTGACTGTATGGTACGCGGTCTGACAGTCTGGTACACGATCTCGAAGTCTGTTATGCGGTCTGATAGTCTGGTGCGCGGTCTGACAGTCTGGTATGCAGTCTGGCAATCTGAGCCCGGCTTAGCGGTGGGCGTCATGTAATCGAAACAGTCACTGTTGTCCTTTCGACTTCGAGCTGAGTTGAGCTTGGTCGTCGAATAGATTCCCGTGTTGTAAGGACACGCTTTGTGAACGGAGCAGGAGGAACGAGTCAAACTGATTGCCAGGGAGTTATATTAGTGATAAGTAGCTGACTGGCGATTGATGGGCAATGCAGGCGGCGCGAGTAACCGAATCACGCACTGTAGCCGTGCAGTCGCACGTTAATGGGTCTCCGCGGATTCAATTGCGTATTGGATAAATTTAAACACTGGAGCACTGAATGAATAACACAAGTGTCTACAATATTGATCTACAAATAATTTAATGGTTTCAATTAATAAGTAAGGAGGTGGCTCATATGATAGCGGTCAAATTTGACCTTAATAGGAGTTTCCTGGCCCGTAATAATGATATATAATAATGACGTAATTTACAACCACGGGACTACAAATCAAAATTAACTACCCATAAATAGAATAATTTTCAAATGCAATACAGACTCTATATTATATATATGTTATATGTACCACATTGTATAACATGCTTGTATACTGTACTGTACTGTACTGTACTGTACTGTACTGTACTGTACTGTACTGTACTGTACTGTACTGTACTGTATAGTACTGTACTGTACTGTATTGTATTGTATTGTATTGTATTGTATTGTACTGTACTGTACTGTACTGTACTGTATTGTATTGTACTGTACTGTACTGTACTGTACTGTACTGTACTGTACTGTACTGTATAGTACTGTATTGTATTGTATTGTACTGTACTGTACTGTATCGTATTGTATTGTACTGTACTGTACTGTACTGTATTGTATTGTATTGTACTGTATTGTACTGTACTGTACTGTATTGTATTGTATTGTATTGTATTGTACTGTATTGTATTGTACTGTACTGTATTGTACTGTATTGTACTGTATTGTACTGTACTGTACTGTACTGTATTGTACTGTACTGTACTGTATTGTATTGTATTGTATTGTACTGTATTGTATTGTATTGTATTGTATTGTACTGTATTGTACTGTACTGTACTGTATTGTATTGTACTGTACTGTACTGTACTGTACTGTATTGTATTGTACTGTACTGTACTGTACTGTACTGTACTGTACTGTACTGTACTGTACTGTACTGTACTGTACTGTACTGTACTGTACTGTATTGTATTGTATTGTACTGTATTGTATTGTACTGTATTGTATTGGATAACTAACGAATATAATGTAAATTCTAGTGGTGCAAATGCATATGAATTTATATGATGTAACGACATTGGGACGATGGTAATTGTACAGCGCAATAGGAATACGGACCACGAAAGAGCATTTAATTATTGTTCCTAAGACTAAGGCTCGGACACAAGCGGGAGCGAATGCTTGGAGAAAGGTAGAGGGAGTCATATTGGACAGAACAATTTCGAAAAAGTTGAAAGGGAAAGTCCTGAGAACGTGTGTTACACCGGCATGCCTGTATGGTCTGGAGACAGTGACGTTGACAGAACAACAACAACAACAGAAGCTGCAAGTTTGTGAGAACAACTGGATTTGTCGAATAACAAGAACAAAAGGTTGGACAGAAGAAGGATGAACGACCTGAGGAAAGAGGTTGGGATGCAATGCAGCCTAACAGGAAGATTGGTGAGAAGCAGGATGAGATGGGCAGGCCACTTGGTAAGAATGGATGCAAGCAAACTAGCAAAGAGAGCAGAGATGGAAAAACATAAAGGACGCAGGAAAAGGGGAAGGCCACAGCTGAGATGGGAGGACTGCGTGAGAAGGGACATCAGAAGATCGGGGGAGGGTGAAAAATGAAGAGAGGGGGCGGCCGATAGAAAACTATGGAAATAAAGAGCAGAAAGAGTGGCTCGACAATACTTTACTTGACTCTCACCCCTGTACGGCAGGGAACAAGGAGGAAGAGCACTTTGTTGCGCCTCTGAGCTCAGGTTCCTGAGGATATAGGTGCCATAGAAGTTAATTATTATTATTATTAATTGCATAGTTTGAGCAAACAAATATGGCGGATAGACGGTCAGAATCAGAGGCTTGGAAACAGGCCAGTTTGGAGATGAGCGGGGGTAGCGGGATAAGGACGCCGGGAATGACCTTGGCTGAGACTGAGGGAGACAGGGCCACAGAACTATGACCCGTCTGTGGAAGTGCCCAGGTTGAGTGTTTCTTAACGTCGCATTACGTCACATTACGTCCTCCCAGTTCGCAATGTTAAGTTATGCACTAGCTCATAAAACTAAGGTCGAGTACACGAAGTAGTTTTAGTAAAAGGACAGTGTAGGTTAGATATATCTCAAAGAGAACGATACATTATTGAAAAGCATTACCAGCATAACGATCAGTAGAGAAAATATATTTCCACATATTGACGGGGGGTTTATTTCCTTGACCACGTACCACTTAGAGCTGTCAGCATTTGATGGCAATCTTTTTAACTCCTGATACAATTCAGCTATAGGTGCTGATGATTGCCGAAAAAACTTTGATGTCTACCGCATACAAATTTTAAACGTTCTTCGAAATATGGCCATTTTAAAGTTCAGCAAAGTACACATGTATCGGCGCATGGGCGTAGACTTATATTTCATAAAACATGTCCATGATTGCCGAAATACATTGACGTTTACTGCATACAAACTCAAAAAGTTATGTTGGTAAGTAATTTTGAAGGTCAGCAAACTGTGCATGTATCGCATCGGCTATTGTGCGTAGACCTTTATTTTATAAAACATCTCCACGTTGTCTCCCACGTTGCTAGGCTGGCGCTCGATACTTAAACCCACTTACGTCGACGCGTGATTAAATAACCCATAACTTAGACGGATTTATGATATGCGAGGATATTACCGAGACACGACGCGCTCTCAGAACGGCATAATCGCTGATCTAATAAATAAGCATCCGAGCGAGTCGGCTAAAGTTCGATCGTTTTTCGCGGTCCATGCGAACGTCAGCAGGTCGTGTGCCGGCAGCAGCAAGGCGTCGAACGCAGAGGCCCTATAGCGATACCTCTGACATTCACGCATAGAGTTATGTTTGTGCATTCACGACAGCGATATCCACAACACGCAGGAGCGTCCCTTCCGGGGAAATGGGAATCGATTCATAACCGGGATATAATGGCAGGGCCGGTCAAGACTGCCCAGCAATACTATAAGCATTGTCACGGAATACTGACCGACGGGGTCTGCGTGGTGTCCGTGTCTAAGAATATGCCGCAGAAATGAGTGTCCGAAAATCGCTAAAACAACTTACAAAAACTATCATGTAAAAACGCATTGTCATATCGCGTGTCTATCCTAATATAAAATCATTGGTAAGCAGCTCGTGGTTATCCGACGTATGAGTTCTGGTGCAGTCTATTTACGGCAGGCATATTGCTTAAGATCACACCAGAAGAGCACAAGAAAGATGTGGAGACGGCGCCAAGAGAACAGTGCACGACGAGTGAAAAGGAACGATCAAAGTCGCTTCCATGATCAGCCTTGCTCCCATAAAGTGTTGAACGTTTTCGATATCCACTATTTTGAGCCTTACCAGATATAACGACTAAAGTCTATTCTTTCGAAGATTTGAACAAAAATACGCACTTTTTTATTACACTGACTGCGGATATTACTTAAACTATTCACACACTACATATTAGGACATCAAAAAACCGGATGTTACTTAAACTATTCACACACTACATATTAGGACATCAAAAAACCGGATGTTACTTAAACTATTCACACACTACATATTAGGACATCAAAAAACCGGATGTTACTTAAACTATTCACACACTACATATTAGGACATCAAAAAACCGGATGTTACTTAAACTATTCACACACTACATATTAGGACATCAAAAAACCGGATGTTACTTAAACTATTCACACACTACATATTAGGACATCAACGAACCGGATTCGCGACAGGCTAGATCAGGTGAGGATGAAGTTTTAATTCCGTTTCGAAAATAATTAGTTCACTGCACCCACGCCAATCGTGTTCGCTACAATGTGATTTCTCAAACACGTTAAGCTTACTATTGTCCATCAAATGCCAACTGAAGACGGATTGTAGATTAATAATGCATAAAATTAATGAAAGAGGAGAACAGAAGACATCTGTGTTGATAAGCTTACGTGGTGATGTTAGTGAAAATGTGACAGTGAATCGGGAAAAGATTCCGTACGGTCTGGTACATGTGATTTCCCCCTGGCTTATATAGTTACAATTCGCGAGGGAGCCATAGTCCCGCAATGCAACGTCTCGTTGACTCGTACAGCATTAATAATTGAAATTGTGGAGTACTCCGCAATCACAGCTGATCATTGAGTACCGGGAGGCAGCGAAGTCATGTTGACACGTGTCTTGAAGTAATAACGGCACAAAGGCCTGCGTTAAGGGAATGGTGTGTGTGTGTGTGTGTGTGTGTGTGTGTGTGCGTGCGTGCGTGCGTGCGTGCGTGTGTGTGTGTGTGTGCTTGCGTGTGTGCGTGCGTGCGTGCGTGCGTGCGCGCGCGTGCGTGCGTGCGTGCGTGCGTGCGTGCGTGCGTGCGTGCGTGCGTGCGTGCGTGCGTTCGTGCCTACAGTTATAGAACACATAATATAATCCCTTTGTTTTTATTGCAAAAAACGAGTATTGCATGGTATTCCACCCTTTACTCTTTCAGTGCAGCCGAACCTTGCTCTAAGGTCATCTCGGTAATACAGCCACTTCGCAATTATGGTCACCCTGGGACAGTTCCAAATTATTTCCATAAGAGCAAAGTGTAGGACATTAGTCCCACTAATACGGTCACCTCGCTATTCAGGTCACTTTGTGCAGTCCCGATGGTGGCCTTAATAGTGGGGTTCAACTGTATATAGTTCGTGGTAGGCAATCAGGAACGCGCAACAAATAACACAGTTGTTCCGACCGTGTTCAGCAGTCACAGTCGCTCCACGCTACGCGGCGATACTCTGAGGAGTCCCGGCAACGACACACACCACCTTCACCACATGCCAACACTTGTCTGTCCGTCTCTCCGGACCGCCTCGTGGCCAATACGGCAATGATCACATCATCAAGAAATCGATGTGCGCCTATGCGTGAATTAACATCGCGTTTGATACGATAACATTTAATAGTTTGCCCAAACAAGCGCTGCGGGTCGATATATCGACTGGGCGCCGAACGGTCACTCTGGGAGCCGCCCGCTTGGTCGACTCGCTTCGCCGCGGCGATGATGGCGATTGATTGGGCCACCTCGCGATAGGCAGTCGGCAATCAGATATCGCGCCGTAATAAGCTTAATTTAAGCCGATCACAATTTATAACCGAATCAGTTAACAGACTTATGGTCCTTGAGCTGGGAAGATACGCATGTTCATCCGTCAGACGTCCGGCCACGTATACTGAACGACGTCTTACGTGACGCGGTCGCATTGCCGGGGGAGTAGGCGACTGCCGTAGGACGACGGAGGTAGATTTCTTTTCAATGTCGCGTTGTCTGCCTGCAGGTTTAGCCGTCGGTATCTTTATGCAGTGGCCAGCTGCGTCCACTGCACAGGGACGGATTACTATGTAGCTGTCTTCTATCGGCGACTATGACAGTTGTCATATACATCATATATGTCACTGCATAAGCTGCCATCCAACGTCTCCCACGAAGTAAATGCGAAAGTAAAAAATATGTTATGTTACGGGGTTTAGGAACTTGTTATTTCGTATACAAGACTATAGTTGACGCTTTCATTGTGGTCCGATTAACATTTGATTTGGAGCAAAATACGATTGATACAAAAATAGCAGCATCGTAATAAAGACCGCATTCAGCTAGTTCCTGATCCGTTCACTCCGTACGTTCAATCAATATAAAATGTGCAATAGATACACTGCAATCATTGGCGCTATGTCACCTGGGATCCGTTCGTAATTACCAGCACCGCTGGGCAAGCTGACAGCTATGCAGCACGACAATGACATTTGGGAAGACGCAGGCGCTTTAATTCAACGTTTATTCGACACAACTTCGAACTGATACAAAAGATACATGGACGAATAAACAACGAATGTTGACGACTGATTCCTGTGTCGAATATCAGTCGTCAACATTCGTTGTTTATTCGTCCATGTGATCTTTTGTATCAGTTCGAAGTTTATTCGTCCCATGGCTCGACCACATTCAACATTCAATCGTCCACGTGCTCTTTTGTCCAGCCTCGATGATTATTTATCCGCAAGCTCCTTTGTATGTATGTATATATATATATATATATATATATATATATATATATATATATATATATATATATATATATATATATATATATATATATATATATATATATATATATATATATATATATATATATATATATATATATATATATACATATATATATGTATACATATATATATATATATATATATATATACATATATATATATATACACACACACACACACACACACACACACACACACACACACACACACACACACACACACACACACACACACACACATACACACACACACACACACCCACACACACGAAGTTTAAACGAATACGTTTGTAAAAAAAAATGGGCACACGGAGTTTGTTTTGACGTATGAACCAACGAACAAACGAGTCTACGAACAAACGTGTCTACGAACAAACGAGTCTATGAACAAACAAGTGTACGAACAAATGAGATTGTGAACTAACAAGTTTCAACCGATTCTACACATGTCTGTGACAGTGAATGCAAGTTTCGATTGTGAAACAAAGAGCACGTAAATGAATTTAGCAAAAGGTTACCTGTAATGTATTCTGATTTAACAGTAGATATTGACCTTATAGTAGCACGTACGGTGAAAATCATGTCATTAATTTCAATATAGGTTTTGAAGTAGTACAGTAGAACAACTTGCAGCCAGCTCTAAATCCATTGTCCAATTGACCAAATCCTGTGACCAGTGTTCACGAAAGCACAGTAAACGGCACGTACCAATGACATAATAACCGATATGTTGAAGACGCTGTATTTTTTATGCATTGCTTGTCTTGGGTTACGAAATGCAGATAAACAAGCTTGACATTTGACATTTATTCGATTCTGCCTGTGGAGTGACAAGCTTCGAGTGTGGGGCAAATACCGAGCTGCAGTCGGAGTTCGTCGGTACCAGCGGGTGACTATCAAAAGAACCCGTATTCAACGTATGATAGTTTGAGGTGTTTGACACAGCTATGTTCTTAATTTTTGTTTGAAGTGTTCTCCGGAAGTAAGCTTGTCCATTTTACAGTTACCACGTACAATCGTCATTCGTAAGAGAAGTGCGTGAAAAATTGTGTCACCCATTTCAGGAACTGTTTCATTAAATGACAACATCGACGTGTGTGGTCTATACGAGCACTTCTGCTCAAGCCGGTAAGCAAAATTACTCAAGGTAAGCGTTTATGTCTTACGCAACATAAACGGTAGTATCATAATATTCTGTTCGTGTTGGCACACTAACACGACTGCAACGAGGAAAGATTAATGTTCGGCATCCGTTCGTGTTCGGTGCACTAATAGAATTGCAGTTAACCGTCAGCACTGCGTCGTGTCCACTGCGTTAATCGCATCGCTCGCATTACGTAATGCATAACATCTACGCTACGCAAACAAGATTCTTTGTCGCATGTGTCCTTATTAATACCACATCGTGCGATACAAATCACGATTAACAACCTTGTGTGTCAAGTAACACAATGGAAACAGAAAGCCGTTGGGAGGTTATAACATTGATTAGTAAAACTTGCTGCCGTTTTTGTCATGTATCCTTAATAAAAGACGGGCAGCTTGACATTAAAACGCAGTGACAATGTATGTCTAGGCATAACCGAAATCAGGACTTTTCCCACAGCGCTCGAAACCGCCGCTTGAAGACGATTTAATAAACGGCGCGCGAAAGACAATGCATCGATCAATGCGACGTGTGTACATTATTCATGGCCTTATCGGAATTGTTGTCCTGCCTTCCCCCCGACCGGCTGGCCTGACCGCCGTCGCCATCCTCGGAAGCGTGGCGTCACGTCAGCAGGTTGAGAAAAGCGAGAAGATCCTACCGGCGCTGGTCGGACGGCGGAGGAGACGGACGCGTGCTCCAAGTTCACAACAGAACAGTTAACCGTCACTTGTCTACGTCAACGTTTGCTTCCATTGACCACTGTGCACTCGTAGCCAATTCCTTTGTTGTGGTATAATTTATGAAGTAGTTGTTGACAATGTATGTATATCTCCTCATGTCTATATCACTTTCGCATGTATAGGACTGAAATTTCTAAATTCCCGGGGTGGGGGTGGGGGTGGGGGGCGGGATACGAAGGAACCTGTGTGGACGTTTGACGTAGATTACATACTCAGAACAATATATTTGGGGGACACGAAGTTGTTACAGCCATTGGCATTGCCCTAGCTTAGTGCAAGGAGTATACACAAGGAGTATACACTCTTGCAGGGGCTATCTTTTTTCCCGTACAACGCCTGGCAACTCGGCTAGTTACTAATACGTTCGTCCGGGGGGGGGGGCTGTAAAGAATGCATTCCGTCGACAATTGTCTATTTGCATAAATCACACTCAAGTGAATGTGTTCTTAACAATATGTCACAATGCTATTGTTTTCGGACTAAAAAAGAACACCTTGCGAAACATATATCCGTATGTCGACCACAGACATGTAACGAACAAACACTTGCAAGAACCATGGGGTCAATCGAGCGAGTCAATGATTGCAAGACTACGTATCTGACACTGATTACAGTAAGATATGAAACGTAACAAATAAAAGGGAGCGTTTTTACGCCGAACGTTGTTTACGCCGAACGTTGTTTACGCCGAACGTTGTTTACGCCGAACGGTTCACACGAAGACGACCACTAATCCACCTTAAGTGTCCAACGACTACATGTTGCTGACTATTAATTATTATAGTAGTAGTTGTAGTGAAGAAGCAGAACATCGCATAAATATAACATCTTAAATACCATATCAATCGTGTCACACTTCGCTCCCTGGCAGTTAATTCGTACACAAGCGGGACTGCTTCGGAAGTATTAAGCCACGCTGCGAGCTACGTCAACAGCTACTCGTCCGTACAATGTCATCAATGTCCGTTGTCAGTTACCACTTTTAGCGCGCAGTGAACTGATGCAATTTGCGACAACGTCTGCGCAAATGTTAACTCGATCGTCCATCAGCAGAACGCTGCACGGGTGGTTATAGTTAGTGATGAGACTGCAGCAGCTTGTACGGTACGGTACGGTACGGTACGCGTGTTCTTAGAGTGGACGTTCTCAACCAGCTGTTGTGTGTTTGTGTTTAACTGTTTGCATGTTCGTGCGACAGTGTATTCACTCATGACTGCCAGGGTACGTGTCTACGGGAATTCCGGTTTAACGAGATTCAACAACACTGCCACCCGCAGCTACAGTCTGCAGGTGGCGTGTGCACGAATAAGCCATTTTTATTTCAAAGCGTGAACCGCCCCTCGCGAAGATCTGTCAATTTCAGTGCAACATATTCATGTTAACAAATGTGTACGCATCCAACAAGTTGTTCCAATGTTTCATCGTCCTCTGTGAGAATAAAATCCTTGATACATTATTCTAAATGTTGTGCCGTGTAACGATTCTACCATCATTATGAATGAATGAATATATATATATATATATATATATATATATATATATATATATATATATATATATATATATATTGAGAAAGAGAGAGACAGAGAGATACGAGAAAAGGAGAGGAGGGAGAGAGAGAGAGAGAGAGAGAGAGAGAGAGAGAGAGAGAGAGAGAGAGAGAGAGAGAGAGAGAGAGAAATCATCACTCAGGATTTGTTGATGTCATGTACATCACAGCACTGTATCATCCAGCACTTGTAATGTCATCAAA
>OY759272.1:4239247-4264247 GCA_963662155.1 Lamellibrachia columna
GATAGCAGTACGTGACAGACATAGACCGGTGACAGCGCAGATAGCAGTACGTGACAGACATAGACCGGTGACAGCGCAGATAGCAGTACGTGACAGACATAGACCGGTGACAGCGCAGATAGCAGTACGTGACAGACATAGACCGGTGACAAAAGAGGCGGAGCTACAGGTGGATGGACGATAACCACAGACCGACGTCACTGCCACAGTTCACAAGAGCCCCGAAGTGACAGGCCGACGTCACTGCCACAGTTCACAAGAGCCCCGAAGTGACAGACCGACGTCACTGCCACAGTTCACAAGAGCCCCGAAGTGACAGGCCGACGTCACTGCCACAGTTCACAAGAGCCCCGAAGTGACAGACCGACGTCACTGCCACAGTTCACAAGAGCCCCGAAGTGACAGATCGGGAAGAAAGTCACAACTGTCGATAACTGTGCGATCTGATATTTTGTACGTGAAATGGATCACTTGTTGGTCCGTCTGATGACCCGCGGCATTGATCAGCGCTGGCGTTGTCACGCATATCTGTCGTTGAGATTAACGAATCACACGTCAGAGAATTGTTGTCATTTGAGCGGCAAGTAAAATCGTCGATAAGATGAACGAGCGTAGAGAAATATAGCTAGTGGTGGCGGCCGAGTTGGACGGTGGCAGCGGTGTAGGGTGACATGGTTGTGGTGGCGCGGTGGGTGGTGGTTGTGGTGGTGGTTGTGGTTGTAGTGGTGGTAGTGGTGATGCTTGTGGTGGTGGTTGTGGTTGTAGTGGTGGTGCTTGTGGTGGTGGTGGTGGTGGTGGTGGTGGTGGTGGTGGTGGTGGTGGTGGTGGTGGTGGTGGTGGTGGTGGTGGTGGTGGTGGTGGTGGTGGTGGTGGTGGTGGTGGTGGTGGTGGTGGCGATAGCGGTGTAGCGCGATGGTGGTGGTGGCGGCGGCGGCGGCGGCGGCGGCGGTAGAAACGGCGATAGACGGCTACGGTTACGTTAGTAGCACAGCAGTCATCTTATGTATTTAGTGCGCCATAACACGAGAGGTGGCGGTTAGGCCAATGTCTCTAGGTCGTACTGATTTGTCTCAGTACGAACTGGTCAAACACGTCATACACGTACTCGAGTGCATTTACGTAAGCACACGCATACATGCAAGCACGCACGCATGCACATATACGTTCACATTAAACGCGTAAGCACGCACATGTGCGCGCGCAACCCCCCCCTCCCCATTCTCCCTCACTTTCTCTATCTGCATCACGTTTATCTCCACACCTCTCCTGTCAGGATTAATACAATATAATAAATACTCACTAGAGCGAAAAGAAAATGATTTATTTCGACACTAATGTGCTTCCAATGTCAATGTTGCACTCGTCGGGGTTATAGCTATAGTGAGATGGAATAAAGGATTTTGCGCGGATTATAATTATAGTAATGCCATTCCATTAATAATATAAATAATATAATTGCTGACCTCATTCTCAATCAAGCAGTTGTGCGCACGGCTCTCTAAACCGTGCGGAGATCATTTCGACGTCGTCTTTAAATTACTACGTGTATTTCCCACATCCGACATCGTCGTCTACAGAGAGTATTCATTAATAGTGAACACGTCGGCTGAAGATCGCGCTGAATTGTCATTAACGTCGACAACATCTGCTGGTTGACGTCGTTGGACAATCAGCCGCAGGAGACGCCTAGTTCACTCTGAACTGCTTTTGTTGGCAGCAGTGACGAACGGCCTAGCCTTCTCCTTTCATGACCAGCGACACACGTGACGCTTCAAAACGAAAATATTTTTTTTTCTTGAAATTGTTTCTCTCTCCCCGATTGCAACTATTTCCTCTGGGAGTTCATTCCAGACGCGGTCGGTAAGAAAGTCCTTTTATGACCAGCAGTGTTTGAGGATGAAATTGCCACAGCAGCTGTGTGGTGAGATGTTGGTGCCTGGTGGCTCTTTGCTCTACTGGAGGAGGAAGTGAAATGCTATTGAGTAGAGTTGGTGCAACTCCGTGGTATATCCACAATGGTATGTATGCACAGGTTTAAAAGACAAAATGGACATTCATCGGGGAATAGTTGACTTTAAACATAGATTATGGTCACTGTTCCTCAACAAACAATGTTACTGGTAAACGAGGCTGTATGGCAGTTATTCTGAAATTCAAACCTTCCAAAACAGGTGTCTGCGGAAGATCCTAGGGGTATTTTGGTCCAACACCATCACTAATGAAACAGACGCAACATCCCTGGCCACATAGATAAAGAGGAGAATATCGAGATGGCTTGGGCACATGTGCCGAATGTCACCTGGCGCACTGCCCAAGACAGCCTTACGCTGGACAGCAGATGGTAAAAGGAGACGTGGTCGCCCAAAAGAAACATGGAGACGAACAGTGGAGAAGGAGATGAAAGAATGCGGCCTGACATGGAACACCATCACCAAATGGGCTGCAGACCGACAGCAGTGGCACTCTCTTGTTGACGCCTTATGTGCCACCGGGCACGAGGAGGACTAAGTAAGTAAAGTAAACATGTTTACACAACGACATAAATTGCATGTTGGTTGATAGCCTTTAGAAACAACCGGGTTTTTTCGGGTATCATTAAGCGAAATAACGAAGACTTAATATTAAACATACCTTTGAATCTGACGGAGCCGACGACGACGTTTATCTTTTTCCTCATCTGCAGACTACTGGGCGTGCATCTGGCAGTGCTGCTTGTCTTAACCAAGAAACACCGACGACTAGAATGGGTGCCTTACCATGTCTACTAATTGGGTTAGATACCAGATGCAGGTTCCGGAAACACAACGCTGCGGTGAGGCCAATGCTCAAGTTACTGGTTTACTTAACAAAGGCGAATAAGACACACAAGATATAAACTAAGCCAATCGATTGGCTCGTTACGTTCTCGAACGAAGTCAACGAAACCCTACAACTGTGTTTACATCTTGTACGAACCCAACTGTTGGGGACGTCGATGTACTCGTTAAGTCGGACATCGGGCCTAGTCGACTTGGGTTAATTACATATCTAAGATACCAATTCCAATTACGAAATAACAATTCCAATTACAAAATAACAATTCCAATTATCAGTTCCACACCAAGATAACAGTTTGTGAACAGAGCAACTATATAAATACTCAACATCAACAAATAACATCTATTTTAGAAAGGCTTTATGTCATTTTTGCATATTATGGATCATAATGGCAACGAACTATGGTATTCATAGCCTATTATATTTTATTTAAAAAACATTGTTAGAAAGCTACATGGTGTAATTGAAAAAGTAATTGAAAAGTAATTGAAAATACCAATTACATTTTCATCAATTCCAATTACTCTTAAAAACAAAACACCAGTTACAATTACAATTCCAATTCCGGAATTGGAATTGGCGTTTCGATTCCTGTCACAGTGTCACTGCCCCAGGTCTGCCTGTTGGTTTAGTCGGAGACGTATTTATTTTTTAAGTTTTTTTTAAAGTTTTGACTGAGTCGACTCGTTGCAACGACAAGTCATCGCGGGAAAGTTTGAACTCATAACAGTCTGTCCCTAAACCACCAATGTATTAAGACAGTTTTCTAAATTGCCGGACATCTAAACCACCATAAACAAGGAATGGTCTCGGAAACGTGGCGTTTATTATAACGACGCGCCAAATTGTTGTAATACGCAGCTTCCGAACCTTTATCGGACAAGATAATCATGATTTAGACAACAGTGTTATCTGTAAACAAGGGATGTGCAGTTACTTTATGAGAGTGACTGTTTTAGCCTGACATATAACATCTGAGACAAGTGCGGGGGCTCTTTATCGTCGTCGACAGCCTGCGCGGCGCGGCAGAGACTCGGCGTAGGCGGCCGTGTGACGGGGCAAGTTGTGTACCGCCACTTGTTACTGTTGCAACTCGGACATAACTGCGTATATAGTTTGTTTGAGCACAACAACAACAACAACAACAACTACCAACAACAACAACAACAACAACAACAACAACAACAACAACAACCACTACCAACAACAACAACAACCACTACCAACAACAACAACAACCACTACCAACAACAACAACAACATAATCTCCTACATTTTACATGTAATTAACATATGACCTAATTGTATTTACTTATTTATATGCATTTTATGCTCTTCATTTAATACTTCTTCATTTTTTATATATTTATTTACATGCAATTTAATTTTCTTAATTTAATACATGTCTATTTTTATTTATAATTTATTTATTATTTAATCTACGTGTACTATTCAGCCTCTATGACTGCAAAGCGAAATTACCTTTATTGTTATTATTTAACAATATAATACAAAAACTTCTACAGTGGATTTTTGCCATATGGATCCTGATTTAAGCAACTTCCGCTTAAAAAAGAACGACTTTGAAATCCCTGTTCTGCCTGCACAGTTTAATGCACCCCTGGGTATATGGAACATCGGATACAAGGAACAGTTTGGCAAAGTGTCAGCATGTTCCTTGTAGAGAGGGTTCACTGTATTGATTGCGCCAACATCCCCGAGCTGAGAGGCGCGTCACAGCCAAAGGATTAGGCAGTCTCACGTCGGAATACAATGGTAAAGTCAACATATACAATCTCACGTCGGAATACAATGGTAAAGTCAACATATACAATCTCACGTCGGAATACAATGGTAAAGTCAACATATACAATCTCACGTCGGAATACAATGGTAAAGTCAACATATACAATCTCACGTCGGAATACAATGGTAAAGTCAACATATACAATCTCACGTCGGAATACAATGGTAAAGTCAACATATACAATCTCACGTCGGAATACAATGGTAAAGTCAACATATACAATCTCACGTCGGAATACAATGGTAAAGTCAACATATACAATCTCACGTCGGAATACAATGGTAAAGTCAACATATACAATCTCACGTCGGAATACAATGGTAAAGTCAACATATACAATCTCACGTCGGAATACAATGGTAAAGTCAACATATACAATCTCACGTCGGAATACAATGGTAAAGTCAACATATACAATCTCACGTCGGAATACAATGGTAAAGTCAACATATACAATCTCACGTAGGAATACAATGGTAAAGTCAACATATACAATCTCACGTCGGAATACAATGGTAAAGTCAACATATACAATCTCACGTCGGAATACAATGGTAAAGTCAACATATACAATCTCACGTCGGAATACAATGGTAAAGTCAACATATACAATCTCACGTCGGAATACAATGGTAAAGTCAACATATACAATCTCACGTCGGAATACAATGGTAAAGTCAACTTTTACAATCTCACGTCGGAATACAATGGTAAAGTCAACATATACAATCTCACGTCGGAATACAATGGTAAAGTCAACATATACAATCTCACGTCGGAATACAATGGTAAAGTCAACATATACAATCTCACGTCGGAATACAATGGTAAAGTCAACATATACAATCTCACGTCGGAATACAATGGTAAAGTCAACATATACAATCTCACGTCGGAATACAATGGTAAAGTCAACATATACAATCTCACGTCGGAATACAATGGTAAAGTCAACATATACAATCTCACGTCGGAATACAATGGTAAAGTCAACATATACAATCTCACGTCGGAATACAATGGTAAAGTCAACATATACAATCTCACGTCGGAATACAATGGTAAAGTCAACATATACAATCTCACGTCGGAATACAATGGTAAAGTCAACATATACAGTCTCACGTCGGAATACAATGGTAAAGTCAACATATACAGTCTCACGTCGGAATACAATGGTAAAGTCAACATATACAGTCTCACGTCGGAATACAATGGTAAAGTCAACATATACAGTCTCACGTCGGAATACAATGGTAAAGTTAACATATACAGTCTCACGTCGGAATACAATGGTAAAGTCAACATATACAGTCTCACGTCGGAATACAATGGTAAAGTCAACATATACCATATCACGTTGGAATACAAAGGTAAAGTTGTCAACATATGAATTAATACACTAGGGAACTAAGGCAAGGTTAAAGATAGGTCTTCAGGTGACGCGATATGTTATTATATTTCCTGCTGACTTAACTATGACTAGGAATGAGTTTCACAGAGTAGGTGCAGCACCCAAGAAAGCCCTGGTTCAAATGGTTCTTTTTAAATATGGGAACACAAAGTAGAATAAAACTACTCCCTGAAATCTACTAATTTTCCCATATGTGCCTAAACTCCGCATGGCAAATGATTGCGTGTTATTTATCAAGTCTGTTGCATGTGAATTTCAGTGCTAAGGATTTGATGGAGTAAATAGAGGCGCGGTGGAAGTGTTCAGGACCCGGACCGAGCATGGGTATGTTTGGTGTAAAAAACTGGCTTTCAACATTGGAGACTGTGTATCTCTCGTGACTCTGATGATTACGTTAATGTCGGCCTCATCTCATTTAATTGGGGACGTCAAAAACCATTCGTCCTGGTCACTGCCAGGACGACATGCCCCTGGCAGTGACCATCCCCAATGGCAGCATATAAAAGTCGGCTTGGCGATAATGTTCTGAAAAGGCTGGCTTGTTGAATGAGACCTCGAAACACCATACAATTGACAATTGTTGTGATCACAACATACATACTAGTGAGTTGTTTCCAGCTGCCAAGTGCTGGAAACAACTAGAACTAGAATAACTTTTGTTCCTGAAAAAAAAACAGAACTGTTGAGCACGCCGTGGCGAGTTTGATTGACAAACTAATGCAATATTGCGATGAGATAACTTCGTGGAATGTCTCCGACATCCATTTGTGAGTAGAACGTTAATACAACCGAATTTAGGGATCACGAGTAATTCAACGCTAAAAGGTTCAATAATATTACTTCTGGTCATGTGTACGAGATCATATGATGTTAATTTAGCAATTCGTTATATCAAAGAAGTTTATTCACCAGCTAATCGAATTAGCGTGATGGATTATATCAAAACATCTCCGAGAAATCAAATTCATGTTGTGTCGTACACCGCTGTTTTGAAACCACCCCTTACTGTTTTATGTGCCCGTTCGGATTCTGAATGCGTCGTAATACGATAAGAAAAGAAGCGCCCTTTATTGTCACGCCTTTTTTCTAGTCTGCCGCTGTCACCAGTGAGTATAAAATATGACATACAACGTGGTATATTAAAATGCCCGTGTACAGGCAATGAACGCTAAAATAAACTTTTACACACCGAGAGCGTGCGCAGCGTTGTTTACATCGTTCTTGAGTGAGCCAATAGCGTAGCAAGTGCTTTTACATTATGCGTGTCCCAGCGGTTGACTAACACTCGAAATGCAAGTTTTTTTTCAACCAAATATGTCTTTTGTCAGTCGAGAGAAAGCCGAGTGAAATAACACAGGGCTTTTAGCGCGCAATCTTAGTTCGCATTCTAGGCTACCTACGCGTTGGTAAGAACGCGGTCTATTCACTTGCGTATTCGCTTTTGATCGTGTCTCAAATCTAAAGTAGTTATTCGCTAAACAGTTCATTCTGGGGCTAACTCGGGATTTTTTGGGTGTTGATGCGCCAGTCGTAAGTGTATTAAATTAGGTGAAATTTTTTTCTAATTAATTTTGTTTTGGATATGATTCAGGGTCCTAATTTTGTTCAATCAATTCGATCAATCAATTTCAATCAATCAATGATTTCTATCCAACGAACAGTTCAAATCCAATAATAATGATAACGATGATGACGATGATAATAACAACAATAAATAATAACAATAGCAATAATAATAATATTATTATTACAATACAACACCATATTCAACATGTGGAATCAACGTAAAATTCAAAATAGTGTGTTTGAAAGTGCATGAACAGAAGTGTATTACTATCAATTGCTAAAAAAAATTGCATCTGTGGAATGTGTCGATGTCGGAGCATAGCTAGTGCCGCCGCACGAGGTGGGACCGTGTGTATATTGACCGAAAGCAGATGTCCACGTCCATAGATACCAAACAGCATCCACCACCATTCCCCGGGTGAACTAGAACGGGGATAACCCGGCCCAGTTACGCAGTGACTGCGGAGTCGATCTCGCAGTGACTGAGGGGTCGATCTCGCAGTATATCAGCTGTCGTGCTTATATTAGGCTATTTGGGGCCTCGACCCCATCAGTCGAAGCCACATATCTGTTCACATCTTCAATCCAAATTCTGGTTTCTTCTGAGTGAAGCTGCTACATAAATCGTAGTCTCTGTAATCAGATTTCTGTCAGCGATTCCATTAAGACATCCCCACTCTCGTGCCTATGTTTTGCGTTGATGTATGGGTAATAGATTTTGCTGTAATAATGTGGTCAATATATTAAGTAGTCGTTGTTGCGAGTGCCGGACAGTGTGGCGCTCGCCTCTTGGAGGGGGGATGGTCAATCGTCCACACTGCCGGGTGGTACAGTGTGGCCCTCGCCTCTTGGAGGGGGAGGGTCAATCGTCCACACTGCCGGGTGGTACAGTGTGGCCCTCGCCTCTGGGAGGGGGAGGGTCAATCGTCCACACTGCCGGGTGGTACAGTGTGGCCCTCGCCTCTGGGAGGGGGAGGGTCAATCGTCCACACTGCCGGGTGGTACAACAGACTGGGTTACAGCTTAATTTACGACACGCGTAGCACTTGGTACACGGGAAGGAACGTGAGAGTTCGTTGCACAATAGCAGCGGCGCATCTCTTCTGTAGTTTGTGCTAGTGAGAGGATGGCTAAGTTATCCCCACGCAGGAGGTAAGTAATTAAGGGACCTTTCACAATTGTTGACACCTGTTCGTACAAAGCGTACTAATTCTCAGACCTCCCCACCCTAATTGGTATTTCAAAATGTTGATAATTTTCAAGATTGAAAAAGATATCGATGTAGCACTGTTATGACACAGCGCATGCATATGACATATGACATAGGGCAACAGTAACCGTCAAAATATGTTTAAAAACATTTACCTCCTATAATTATGTTAAAGCTTTCCGTTTTCACATTGATAATTTTTCCCACGAAATTGTGAATTTCCAAGATGTCCGACTGCATTACAGCGTCGAGCCGTGGCCGGTTACACAGTTTAAAACAATAGCAGTTCCGTAACAGTTCACCGCGCGGCGCTAAACCTATGTTGCTTGTACGCAGGCCTTGACCCGACCCCATTTAGTACGTTTTGTAAGCAACCTCAAGAGACAGACCACCGTGCGTTATTGCATTGGAGGTCATGTTAACGTTTTGTCTGATTATAAGAAAACTGGATTATCAAAAAATGTCGAAAGTAATTCACAGCCACCGCCAACTTGTCATTGATGTTACGAACACGTTTCGTGAAAATTACATACCTCCAGCTCTTTTAATGAAGGAGAACTACCAGGACAAAATCCCAAGAAGTAGAAGAAAATGGGGTGGATTGACAACATCAAGCATTGGAGTGGCTGGAGAGATTGCAAGGAGACGGCAATGGCCTAACTGAGGCTACGACTACATAAGAAGAAGGATGGTGGTCTTGAAGTGGCTGGAGAGATTGCAAGGAGACGACACCGGTCTAACTGACGCTACGACTACATAAGAAGAAGGATGGTGGTCTTGAAGTGGCTGGAGAGATTGCAAGGAGACGACACCGGTCTAACTGACGCTACGACTACATAAGAAGAAGGATGGTGGTCTTGAAGTGGCTGGAGAGATTGCAGGGAGACGACACCGGTCTAACTGACGCTACGACTACATAAGAAGAAGGATGGTGGTCTTGAAGTGGCTGGAGAGATTGCAAGGAGACGACACCGGTCTAACTGACGCTACGACTACATAAGAAGAAGGATGGTGGTCTTGAAGTGGCTGGAGAGATTGCAAGGAGACGACACCGGTCTAACTGACGCTACGACTACATAAGAAGAAGGATGGTGGTCTTGAAGTGGCTGGAGAGATTGCAAGGAGACGACACCGGTCTAACTGACGCTACGACTACATAAGAAGAAGGATGGTGGTCTTGAAGTGGCTGGAGAGATTGCAAGGAGACGACACCGGTCTAACTGACGCTACGACTACATAAGAAGAAGGATGGTGGTCTTGAAGTGGCTGGAGAGATTGCAAGGAGACGACACCGGTCTAACTGACGCTACGACTACATAAGAAGAAGGATGGTGGTCTTGAAGTGGCTGGAGAGATTGCAGGGAGACGACACCGGTCTAACTGAGGCTACGACTACATAAGAAGAAGGATGGTGGTCTTGAAGTGGCTGGAGAGATTGCAAGGAGACGACACCGGTCTAACTGACGCTACGACTACATAAGAAGAAGGATGGTGGTCTTGAAGTGGCTGGAGAGATTGCAAGGAGACGACACCGGTCTAACTGACGCTACGACTACATAAGAAGAAGGATGGTGGTCTTGAAGTGGCTGGAGAGATTGCAGGGAGACGACACCGGTCTAACTGACGCTACGACTACATAAGAAGAAGGATGGTGGTCTTGAAGTGGCTGGAGAGATTGCAAGGAGACGACACCGGTCTAACTGACGCTACGACTACATAAGAAGAAGGATGGTGGTCTTGAAGTGGCTGGAGAGATTGCAGGGAGACGACACCGGTCTAACTGACGCTACGACTACATAAGAAGAAGGATGGTGGTCTTGAAGTGGCTGGAGAGATTGCAGGGAGACGACACCGGTCTAACTGACGCTACGACTACATAAGAAGAAGGATGGTGGTCTTGAAGTGGCTGGAGAGATTGCAGGGAGACGACACCGGTCTAACTGAGGCTACGACTACATAAGAAGAAGGATGGTGGTCTTGAAGTGGCTGGAGAGATTGCAGGGAGACGACACCGGTCTAACTGACGCTACGACTACATAAGAAGAAGGATGGTGGTCTTGAAGTGGCTGGAGAGATTGCAGGGAGACGACACCGGTCTAACTGAGGCTACGACTACATAAGAAGAAGGATGGTGGTCTTGAAGTGGCTGGAGAGATTGCAGGGAGACGACACCGGTCTAACTGAGGCTACGACTACATAAGAAGAAGACTACCTAACATGGTAACTGCCTTTGTCCAAAAATAATAGCATAGTATTCCCACTCCTTAGTATTCCCACTCCTTAGTATTCCCACTCCTTAGAAGGCGCTACTTTCTGTTACGGCCAACGCTCGCGGAGTCGTCGTTTATGAAATTGAGTTACGCGTTTTAATCCTGCACGGCGATATGTTGCAATTCGTGCGGAAAGTGAGGTTATTATTAGGTTAAACCACAGTTATACTTCCGGAAATGTGCCAAAAATATGCAATTTAGCAGGCTTAAGTTATTTTACTACCAAAAAGCAATAGTATTCAGCCAGTAAGGTTAGAACGTTCGAAATGTGGCACCTTTGACAGTGCGATGTTGGACCTTTGACAGTGCGATGTTGGACCTTTGACAGTGCGATGTTGGACCTTTGACAGTGCGATGTTGGACCTTTGACAGTGCGATGTTGGACCTTTGACAGTGCGATGTTGGACCTTTGACAGTGCGATGTTGGACCTTTGACAGTGCGATGTTGGACCTTTGACAGTGCGATGTTGGACCTTTGACAGTGCGATGTTGGACCTTTGACAGTGCGATGTTGGACCTTTGACAGTGCGATGTTGCAGCTTGGAGCGGACTCGAAGACGCTTGGGTCTATTGGTGGTTACATTCGAATCACCGGCATTAATATTTAGCAAGACTTCTGATTAAAAAATGGACAAGATGGCGGCGGCTGTGATTTGTTCTGTTCCGTTTTGTTCTAATCTGATAAAACGTTAGCATGGCCACCAATACAATGCACGATGCTCCCTCCCCCCTCCCCCTCCTCCTCCCCCCTCCCCCCTCCCCGTTAGGTCACTGGCTCACGACCTCGTCGATTTAAGTAAAATCTGCCGTGTATCTTAAACGAGTCAACTCCTACGGTACGAATATGTTACACCGGCGTGAACATGTTACACCGGCGTGAACATGTTACACCGGCGTGAACATCGTGTGTGAGATGACGAAGGAGTAGCTGCACATAACACTACGAGGAACAGAACATTCCAGAGGAACAGAACATTCCAGAGGAACCGAACATTGACCACAACTGTATTTCAACGAATGGTAATAAATGTGTTGAAGAAGCTTTCTACGACGATATGAATCACGTTTGTTTCGGTGAACTAATAAAACATTTATAATAGATCCGCAACCTATTTACACTACCAATTTTAGATTTATGCCTATCAGAAAGCACAGTGTGGCCGTCGTGTAATCAAAGCTTGCTTCTTATTTAACGTCATGCAATCTGAGTATCAGTAATTTATTTTATATACATGGAAAATTATCTCGAAATCGTCGCAGACTTGGCCGGCCATTATTCATCGTCATTGCTGGTTTCATTGCGCAGTGAGTGATCGTCGACGACCATCAAATGAAAGATTACGAACGTTAAAAACAATTATTACTCGTTGCACTCCGACAGTCGACCAATGTTCAGCATTTGTTATTTGAAAGGCACGTTTGATAAATATGGCAGCGAGACGCCACGCTCTTACGTAACGCGATCATTGGTCGCTGTCGGCCGGACATATTTGCTAAATACAGGTGAGAGTACATTGGCACGCGCACGCGCGCACACACACGCACACGCACGCACGCACGCACGCACGCACGCACACACACACACACACACACACACACACACTGCCGTTTACCAATGTACATGAGCTGCAATCAGATTATGCTAGTTTTAGGGGTATGGAATTTTGCGATAGTAAACGACAGTTATTTCATGTATGTGGGATTAGAAAAATGGAAACCACATATATTTGCCGAATATAACTTAACCGGATGTAACCTAGGAAAAAAACAGTAGTACTTATTGTATTTACTCAGCTGTATAAAATTCGAAGATAAATGAAATCAGTA
The DNA here is from genome assembly GCA_963662155.1 of Lamellibrachia columna. Lineage (NCBI taxonomy): Eukaryota > Metazoa > Annelida > Polychaeta > Sabellida > Siboglinidae > Lamellibrachia > Lamellibrachia columna. The sequence goes on from OY759272.1 coordinate 4,252,159, forward strand.
AAACAGACATTGAAAGTGGGTCACAACATGCTAATGCTTGTCTAGTTAGTACCCGAATTGTTTAGTTACCAAAGGCAATTACCTAATACGATAAACAGGACAAAGTTCAATTCCATGTTTGTTCCGGTGAATCCTCCAAGGGCATTTGCGATATGATTATCGCGACATTAACAATGGCGCCTCGGAAACATAGAACAAAAGAACGAGTTGCCGGGTAACACGACACGACCTTGACCTTACTTAAATCGCTGATATCTGAAGTGCACGTCCCAACAACCGGGCACAGACGCAAGGAAACCTCGGGGAAGGTCGCTGTTGTCCATAACACGATCAGAGAACTGCTAAGAGAACACGTGGTCTGTAATCGTGCTCACTAGATGGCGTGCCATATATAATTATCCTTCTCCTTTGTTCCCCGCTTACGGCGTCGTGAATTAATGGAGTTGTTTTAAATGTGAATTCTAAATTATACGCCCATAATCAGCCGGCGTTCTAATTATTATACAATTACATAACTGTACAATCACCAAAGATAGACTTAGCAACCGTAAAATGAGTCGTTACAAACATAACGAAGCAACTTAGCGCTGTCATTATATAATGAACATTTTGTAATTAACCTATATTTACCTATGTGTGTGTCCGTTCAAAGTCACATTGCATTGTCAGTCAGTAAAAGTACACGTTGATCAACTTACCTACATTACCCACAATTCACGCCTAACGACAAGGAACTGGTACACCATCTATAGGAAGAATGCTTACAACCGCCACACGGCCACATTCCGAACTGACGATGCAGTACGAGTGTGGATGTCATCGGATGGACCAGTGTATAGTGAATATCAGAAAGCACTCGTTCCGACAGAGGACAATAAACGAATGGAACAGATTATCTACAGATTGCGTAAAATGCGAGCACATGAATAAAAATATTATGTTTAAAACTAAACATCAGAAGGGTGGTTTACATATAGATGAAACATCTTTGTACTCCATAATCCAATGGCTTCCTTGTCCAGTTGCCATCTGTCTATTTTGCCTTGGATGACAATCTTGTTAAATCTTCCTAAATCTTCCTAATTCGTCTAAATCCATTAGCGTACTCATCGCATTACATGCCAGCACAGATCCTTCAAAGAACCTAGATTTGATTTATATGACGGGATTACTGGTTATATTATGTTTTGTTCAGTTTAAAGGCAACAGCAAATACAATAGCGACATATGTATGTAGGAAATATCTAGGTTGGAATATGAGAAAGAAGGCATTCAAACAAGCGGACCGAGACAGCGGCGCCAGTCTTGTCTACCGGTGTAAATCGGCAGCCGATAAATGAATGGGATTTGAGCTTGATTTTGTTGAGGAAATCAACAGCCGCTGATTGCTGTGTGCTGTTGCCGTTGACAGATCGGTCCTACGGGGTTCTTTTTGACGTCATCAAATGAATGGCGCTATCAGTCCACGATTCATTGTTGGACAGGTTTCTTCGTTGTGAATTATGCCGTAGAAATACGATCGAAACTAACCATTATACAGCTGAGTGACAGGTCTTCGGTACGGAGGGGTCTGCCCAGTCTAGGACATCCCTCGAGGTTGAGTGCGATGGACCGAGGATGTTGTTATATGTGTTCACGGACGTTGACAGTTGACAGTTGGCAAGAGAAGTGAGTACATATATAACTATACAACTGAACAAGTGTCCTTGCCTACGATGCCGATCGATAGGGTGTCGTGAACGTATTGTGTCCTTAGCATCTCCTCACTATTTTCGCAGCACACTCATTTGGCCCGCTTCAGCGTCGTCGTCTTCATCGATGGCAATAAAGACAAGACGAAACAACCGAATACACAGAACAATGGTGTGGGATAATGGCTGACTATCATCGATGGCAATAAAGACAAGACGAAACAACCGAATACACAGAACAATGGTGAGGGATAATGGCTGACTATCATCGATGGCAATAAAGAGAAGACGAAACAACCGAATACACAGGACAGTGGTGTGGGATAATGGCTGACTATCATCGATGGCAATAAAGAGAAGACGAAACAACCGAATACACAGGACAGTGGTGTGGGATAATGGCTGACTATCATCGATGGCAATAAAGAGAATACGAAACAACCGAATACACAGAACAATGGTGTGGGATAATGGCTGACTATCATCGATGGCAATAAAGAGAAGACGAAACAACCGAATACACAGAACAATGGTGCGGGATAATGGCTGACTATCATCGATGGCAATAAAGAGAATACGAAACAACCGAATACACAGAACAATGGTGTGGGATAATGGCTGACTATCATCTATGGCAATAAAGAGAAGACGAAACAACCGAATACACAGAACAATGGTGCGGGATAATGGCTGACTATCATCGATGGCAATAAAGAGAAGACGAAACAACCGAATACACAGAACAATGGTGTGGGATAATGGCTGACTATCATCGATGGCAATAAAGAGAAGACGAAACAACCGAATACACAGGACAGTGGTGTGGGATAATGGCTGACTATCATCGATGGCAATAAAGAGAAGACGAAACAACCGAATACACAGAACAAAGGTGTGGGATAATGGCTGACTATCATCGATGGCAATTAAGAGGATACGAAACAACCGAATACACAGAACAATGGTGTGGGATAATGGCTGACTATCATCGATGGCAATAAAGAGAAGACGAAACAACCGAATACACAGAACAATGGTGCGGGATAATGGCTGACTATCATCGATGGCAATAAAGAGAATACAAAACAACCGAATAAACAGAACAATGGTGTGGGATAATGGCTGACTATCATCGATGACAATAAAGAGAAGACGAAACAACCGAATACACAGAACAATGGTGTGGGATAATGGCTGACTATCATCGATGGCAATAAAGAGAATACGAAACAACCGAATACACAGAACAATGGTGTGGGATAATGGCTGACTATCATCGATGGCAATAAAGAGAAGACGAAACAACCGAATACATAGAACAATGGTGCGGGATAATGGCTGACTATCATCGATGGCAATAAAGAGAATACGAAACAACCGAATACACAGAACAATGGTGCGGGATAATGGCTGACTATCATCGATGGCAATAAAGAGAATACGAAACAACCGAATACACAGAACAATGGTGTGGGATAATGGCTGACTATCATCGATGGCAATAAAGAGAAGACGAAACAACCGAATGCACAGAATAGTGGTGCGGAATAATGGCTGACTATCATCGATTGCAATAAAGAGAAGACGAAACAACAGAATACACAGAACAATGGTGTAGGATAATGGCTGACTGTCATCGATGGCAATAAAGAGAAGACGAAACAACCGAATACACAGAATAATGGTGTGGGATAATGGCTGACTATCATCGATGGCAATAAAGAGAAGACGAAACAACCGAATACACAGAACAATGGTGTGGGATAATGGCTGACTATCATCGATGGCAATAAAGAGAAGACGAAACAACCGAATACACAGAACAATGGTGTGGGATAATGGCTGACTATCATCGATGGCAATAAAGAGAAGACGAAACAACCGAATACATAGAACAATGGTGTGGGATAATGGCTGACTATCATCGATGGCAATAAAGAGAAGACGAAACAACCGAATACACAGAATAATGGTGTGGGATAAAGGCTGACTATTATCGATGGCAATAAAGAGAAGACGAAACAACCGAATACACAGAACAATGGTGTGGGATAATGGCTGAATATTATCGACGGCAATAAAGAGAAGACGAAACAACCGAATACACAGAATAATGGTGTGGGATAATGGCTGACTATCATCGATGGCAATAAAAAGAAGACGAAACAACCGAATACACAGAACAATGGTGCGGGATAATGGCTGACTATCATCGATGGCAATAAAGAGGATACGAAACAACCGAATACACAGAACAATGGTGTGGGATAATGGCTGACTATCATCGATGGCAATAAAGAGAAGACGAAACAACCGAATACACAGAACAATGGTGCGGGATAATGGCTGACTATCATCGATGGCAATAAAGAGAATACGAAACAACCGAATAAACAGAACAATGGTGTGGGATAATGGCTGACTATCATCGATGACAATAAAGAGAAGACGAAACAACCGAATGCACAGAACAGTGGTGCGGAATAATGGCTGACTATCATCGATGGCAATAAAGAGAAGACGAAACAACCGAATACACAGAACAATGGTGCGGGATAATGGCTGACTATCATCGATGGCAATAAAGAGAAGACGAAACAACCGAATACACAGAACAGTGGTGTGGGATAATGGCTGACTATCATCGATGGCAATAAAGAGAAGACGAAACAACCGAATACACAGAACAGTGGTGTGGGATAATGGCTGACTATCATCGATGGCAATAAAGAGAAGACGAAACAACCGAATACACAGAACAGTGGTGTGGGATAATGGCTGACTATCATCGATGGCAATAAAGAGAAGACGAAACAACCGAATACACAGAACAATGGTGTGGGATAATGGCTCACTATCATCGATGGCAATAAAGAGAATACGAAACAACCGAATACACAGAACAATGGTGTGGGATAATGGCTGACTATAATCGATGGCAATAAAGAGAAGACGAAACAACCGAATACACAGAACAATGGTGCGGGATAATGGCTGACTATCATCGATGGCAATAAAGAGAATACGAAACAACCGAATACACAGAACAATGGTGTGGGATAATGGCTGACTATCATCGATGGCAATAAAGAGTAGACGAAACAACCGAATGCACAGAATAGTGGTGCGGAATAATGGCTGACTATCATCGATTGCAATAAAGAGAAGACGAAACAACCGAATACACAGAACAATGGTGTGGGATAATGGCTGACTATCATCGATGGCAATAAAGAGAAGACGAAACAACCGAATACACAGAATAATGGTGTGGGATAATGGCTGACTATCATCGATGGCAATAAAGAGAAGACGAAACAACCGAATACACAGAATAATGGTGTGGGATAATGACTGACTATCATCGATGGCAATAAAGAGAAGACGAAACAACCGAATACACAGAACAATGGTGTGGGATAATGGCTGACTATCATCGATGGCAATAAAGAGAAGACGAAACAACCGAATACACAGAACAATGGTGTGGGATAATGGCTGACTATCATCGATGGCAATAAAGAGAAGACGAAACAACCGAATACACAGAATAATGGTGTGGGATAAAGGCTGACTATTATCGATGGCAATAAAGAGAAGACGAAACAACCGAATACACAGAACAATGGTGTGGGATAATGGCTGATTATCATCGATTACAATAAAGAGAAGACGAAACAACCGAATACACAGAACAATGGTGCGGGATAATGGCTGACTATCATCGATGGCAATAAAGAGAAGACGAAACAACCGAATACACAGAACAATGGTGTGGGATAATGGCTGACTATCATCGATGGCAATAAAGAGAAGACGAAACAACCGAATACACAGAACAGTGGTGCGGGATAATGGCTGACTATCATCGATGGCAATAAAGAGAAGACGAAACCACCGAATACACAGAACAATGGTGTGGGATAATGGCTGACGATCATCGATGGCAATAAAGAGAAGACGAAACAACCGAATGCACACAACAGTGGTGTGGGATAATGGCTGACTATCATCGATGGCAATAAAGAGAAGACGAAACAACCGAATACACAGAACAATGGTGCGGGATAATGGCTGACTATCATCGATGGCAATAAAGAGAAGACGAAACAACCGAATACACAGAACAATGGTGCGGGATAATGGCTGACTATCATCGATGGCAATAAAGAGAAGACGAAACAACCGAATACACAGAACAATGGTGTGGGATAATGGCTGACTATCATCGATGGCAATAAAGAGAAGACGAAACAACCGAATACACAGAACAATGGTGTGGGATAATGGCTGACTATCATCGATGGCAATAAAGAGAAGACGAAACAACCGAATACACAGAACAATGGTGTGGGATAATGGCTGACTATCATCGATGGCAATAAAGAGAAGACGAAACAACCGAATACACAGAACAATGGTGTGGGATAATGGCTGACTATCATCGATGGCAATAAAGAGAAGACGAAACAACCGAATACACAGAACAATGGTGTGGGATAATGGCTGACTATCATCGATGGCAATAAAGAGAAGACGAAACAACCGAATACACAGAACAATGGTGCGGGATAATGGCTGACTATCATCGATGGCAATAAAGAGAAGACGAAACAACCGAATACACAGAACAATGGTGTGGGATAATGGCTGACTATCATCGATGGCAATAAAGAGAAGACGAAACAACCGAATACACAGAACAGTGGTGCAGGATAATGGCTGACGATCATCGATGGCAATAAAGAGAAGACGAAACAATCGAATGCACAGAACAATGGTGTGGGATAATGGCTGACTATCATCGATGGCAATAAAGAGAAGACGAAACAACCGAATACATAGAACAATGGTGTGGGATAATGGCTGACGATCAACGATGGCAATAAAGAGAAGACGAAACAACCGAATGCACAGAACATTGGTGTGGGATAATGTCTGACTATCATCGATGGCAATAAACAGAAGACGAAACAACCGAATACACAGAGCAATGGTGCGGGATAATGGCTGACTATCATCGATGGCAATAAAGAGAAGACGAAACAACCGAATACACAGAATAATGGAGTGGGATAATGGCTGACTATCATCGATGGCAATAAAGAGAAGACGAAACAACCGAATACACAGAACAATGGTGTGGGATAATGGCTGACTATCATCGATGGCAAAAAAGAGAAGACGAAACAACCGAATACACAGAACAATGGTGTGGGATAATGGCTGACTATCATCGATGGCAATAAAGAGAAGACGAAACAACCGAATACACAGAATAATGGTGTGGGATAATGGCTGACTATCATCGATTGCAATAAAGAGAAGACGAAACAACCGAATACACAGAACGATGGTGTGGGATAATGGCTGACTATCATCGATGGCAATAAAGAGAAGACGAAACAACCGAATACACATAATAATGGTGTGGGATAATGGCTGACTATCATCGATGGCAATAAAGAGAAGACGAAACAACCGAATACACAGAACAATGGTGTGGGATAATGGCTGACTATCATCGATGGCAATAAAGAGAAGACGAAACAACCGAATACACAGAATAATGGAGTGGGATAATGGCTGACTATCATCGATGGCAATAAAGAGAAGACGAAACAACCGAATACACAGAACAATGGTGTGGGATAATGGCTGACTATCATCGATGGCAAAAAAGAGAAGACGAAACAACCGAATACACAGAACAATGGTGTGGGATAATGGCTGACTATCATCGATGGCAATAAAGAGAAGACGAAACAACCGAATACACAGAATAATGGTGTGGGATAATGGCTGACTATCATCGATTGCAATAAAGAGAAGACGAAACAACCGAATACACAGAACGATGGTGTGGGATAATGGCTGACTATCATCGATGGCAATAAAGAGAAGACGAAACAACCGAATACACATAATAATGGTGTGGGATAATGGCTGACTATCATCGATGGCAATAAAGAGAAGACGAAACAACCGAATACACAGAACAATGGTGTGGGATAATGGCTGACTATCATCGATGGCAATAAAGAGAAGACGAAACAACCGAATACACAGAACAATGGTGTGGGATAATGGCTGACTATCATCGATGGCAATAAAGAGAAGACGAATCAACCGAATACACAGAACAGTGGTGTGGGATAATGGCTGACTATCATCGATGGCAATAAAGAGAAGACGAAACAACCGAATACACAGAACAATGGTGTGGGATAATGGCTGACGATCATCGATGGCAATAAAGAGAAGACGAAACAACCGAATGCACAGAACAATGGTGTGGGATAATGGCTGACTATCATCGATGGCAATAAAGAGAAGACGAAACAACCGAATACACAGAACAATGGTGTGGGATAATGGCTGACTATCATCGATGGCAATAAAGAGAAGACGAAACAACCGAATACACAGAACAATGGTGTGGGATAATGGCTGACTATCATCGATGGCAATAAAGAGAAGACGAAACAACCGAATACACAGAACAATGGTGTGGGATAATGGCTGACTATCATCGATGGCAATAAAGAGAAGACGAAACAACCGAATACACAGAACAATGGTGTGGGATAATGGCTGACTATCATCGATGGCAATAAAGAGAAGACGAAACAACCGAATACACAGAACAATGGTGCGGGATAATGGCTGACTATCATCGATGGCAATAAAGAGAAGACGAAACAACCGAATACACAGAACAATGGTGTGGGATAATGGCTGACTATCATCGATGGCAATAAAGAGAAGACGAAACAACCGAATACACAGAACAGTGGTGCGGGATAATGGCTGACGATCATCGATGGCAATAAAGAGAAGACGAAACAACCGAATGCACAGAACAATGGTGTGGGATAATTGCTGACTATCATCGATGGCAATAAAGAGAAGACGAAACAACCGAATACATAGAACAATGGTGTGGGATAATGGCTGACGATCAACGATGGCAATAAAGAGAAGACGAAACAACCGAATGCACAGAACATTGGTGTGGGATAATGGCTGACTATCATCGATGGCAATAAACAGAAGACGAACCGAATACACAGAATAATGGAGTGGGATAATGGCTTGACTATCATCGATGGCAATAAGAGAAGACGAAACAACCGAATACACAGAACAATGGTGTGGGATAATGTGCTCGACTATCATCGATGGCAAAAAAGAGAAGACGAAAACAACCGAATACACAGAACAAATGGTGTGGGATAATGGCTGACTATCATCGATGGCAATAAAGAGAAGACGAAACAACCGAATACACAGAATAATGGTGTGGGATAATGGCTGACTATCATCGATTGCAATAAAGAGAAGACGAAACACCGAATACACAGAACATGGTGTGGGATAATGGCTGACTATCATCGATGGCAATAAGAGAAGACGAAACAACCGAATACACAGAACAATGGTGTGGGATAATGGCTGACTATCATCGATGGCAATAAAGAGAAGACGAAACAACCGAATACACAGAACAAATGGTGTGGGATAATGGCTGACTATCATCGATGGCAATAAAGAGAAGACGAAACAACCGAATATACAGAACAATGGTGTGGGATAATGCTGACTATCATCGATGGCAATAAAGAGAAGACGAAACAACCGAATACACAGAACAGTGGTGTGGGATAATGGCTGACTATCATCGATGGCAATAAAGAGAAGACGAAACAACCGAATACACAGAATAATGGTGTGGGATAATGGCTGACTATCATCGATGGCAATAAAGAGAAGACGAAACAACCGAATACACAGAACAATGGTGTGGGATAATGGCTGACTATCATCGATGGCAATAAAGAGAAGACGAAACAACCGAATACACAGAAATTCAATGGTGCGGGATAATGGCTGACTATCATCGATGGCAATAAAGAGAAGACGAAACAACCGAATACACAGAACAATGGTGTGGGATAATGGCTGACTATCATCGATGGCAATAAAGAGAAGAACGAAACAACCGAATACACAGAACAATGGTGTGGGATAATGGCTGACTATCATCGATTGCAATAAAGAGAAGACGAAACAACCGAATACACAGAATAATGGTGTGGGATAATGGCTGACTATCATCGATGGCAATAAAGAGAAGACGAAACAACCGAATACACAGAACAATGGTGTGGGATAATGGCTGACTATCATCGATGGCAATAAAGAGAAGACGAAACAACCGAATACACAGAATATTGATGTGGGATAATGGCTGACTATCATCGATGGCAATAAAGAGAAGACGAAACAACCGAATACACAGAACAATGGTGCGGGATAATGGCTGACTATTACGACGCATGCTACACGATATCGCCCACTGAACGTGACCAGTACAGCCCAGACGTGAGAACCAGGTGCGTGAAGATTAAGAGATACAGCTTATAACCCGACTAATCTAATCATACAGAATATTTACCGATACTAGACATTTCAATGTAACTGTTGCGAAAGCTTTAGACATAACCGAAATTCGGCAATTAGTTTTCATTTACAGTATGGCTGGAAATATATTAAATCAGAAACCATCGTGGTGCCCACTAATAGATTGCCAAAATGTTGAACAGGTTTGATCAAAAACGCTAGTTACAGTTGGCTTAATCCAGTATTTACCATCAAACTATTAATATGATGATATTTTAAATGTAGCAAACTTCCTGGCTGGCCTACAAGCACTTCTTGTCGAATGCAGAAAATTGTGGTCTGATCCCAAACACAACGAAATAATGAAGTAAACAAATTGACCTTACAGGCTTATGCGTACGCACGTGGACTAAAATAAAGACACCGAACGCATTGTCCACGCATAAACAGGCCCATCAGAAGTCAATTACAATAATCACGTCGTATTTGTCAGTCTCCTCAAGGAAGCAGTTTGGCAGGGCGGAGCGCGAGAGATAAACCGATTTCCCCTCTTTCATGTCGCCGCCCACGCGCGACGGCCTACTTACGTCTACCCCGCCAATACGCGAGAACACTTAAGTAACGTATCACTTTATCTGGCGTCGGACAAAAAGCACCAGGTAAGTGATTGTGACTGTTGCAAATACCGCTGCTGCTTTTTACGTTCTTGCGTCATACATTGTGTTGGGGCGAGGTTCACTATGCCTCCGGCGTGAGCTTATGGACGGCCGACGGAAGGCAGAATCTACTGCGACCGACGTCGATATCGTTGCGACCGTTCGTCAGCAATGCCACGTAATTTGCCTAGCAAACCGAATTAACTGCTAATTTTGCTTCAATGCTAGCTAAGGGCTATTAATTCCTAGTTGATGGAAAAATTTGTCATTTCCTTATAGTGGCTGCATGACTATGAACAAACTTGTGTGTGTATGTGTGTGTGTGTGTGTGTGTGTGTGTGTGTGTGTGTGTGTGTGTGTGTGTGTGTGTGTGTGTGTGTGTGTGTGCGTGCGTGCGTGCGTGCGTGCGCGCGCGTGCGTGGCGTGCGCGTGCGTGTGTATGTGCGTGTCCATGTGGCTTGTGGGCCACATGCACACGCATGTCGTGCGTACGTACGTGCGAGCGTGCGTGCGTTCGAGAGTGCGTGCGTGCATGCGTACGTGCGAGCGGGGTGGAGAGAAAAGTGATGCAGATAGAGAAAGTGAGAGAGAGAGAGTGTAGGGGGGTTGCGTGCGTGCGTGCGTGCGTGCGTGCGTGCGTGCGTGCGTGCGTGCGTGCGTGCGTGCGTGCGTGCGTATGTGGCACTTCTACGTCGACTTCGCTCAACGCGAATTAAATTTATAGCATCGCTAAACCTGACCCGGCCCTCGTGAATCTGACATTTACAGCACCAGACGTGGTGATTCTTTGAGAAACTATGTCCAGTTACCAGGGGCGTAGACACGTTCGTAAGGTCATAATCCCCTCATAAACACTCCCTGGGAGTGCTGGCAAGAAACAGACACACATAGAGCGTGTCTGGAGGCGTACTGACGGACCAGAGTGTTATTTTATCACCATCGGCACTTTTGGATCTATTCAATGAAACGTCGATTTGAAATCTCCCAAGTTGCCGCATCTACCAATGAAATTCCTAGCAAAGAGTTATCTTTGTTACTATTTTTAACGAACGTTGATTGCTTGGCTTATTTTCGAATCGCAAATCCACGAAACATGTATCGTTTGTTAATATCACTGTCCACGTTGCACATGTAATAATATAGTGTTTGTGTGTGTGTGTGTGTGTGTGTGTGTGTGTGTGTGTGTGTGGTGGTTGTGTGTGTGTGTGTGTGTGTGTGTGTGTGTGTGTGTGTGTGTGTGTGTGTGTGTGTGTTGTGTGTGTGTGTGTGTGTGTGTGTGTGTGTTGTGTGTGTGTGTGTGTCGTGTGTGTGTGTGTGTGTGTGCGGTGTGTGTGTGTGT
>OY759272.1:4269247-4319247 GCA_963662155.1 Lamellibrachia columna
GGTGGTGTGGCTCAGGACAGAAGAAGGTCGCGTGCGATTGTTTCCACCCTATGCGACGCGTTCGGCGCAAGAAGATACAAAAAGAAGAACAACGATGCCAATAATTACTAATAATAATTATGATGACGACGATGGTGATTATGAGTATAGTGAGTATGATGCCGAAAGTGCAAAGGGCGAAATTAATAAAATAACTACAAAGTTCCAGCTACTCAATGTGTCGGCGCAAACAGCACTAAAAAAGTTCCATATTGAATGGCTCTCTCTGGTCGTGCACAAAGAAACGCTTAACGCGCTTAAAAGGGCACTTTTTCCATTGAGTAGCTGAATGCACTGATGTAAGCGAAATTACCAGACGTATCCAGAGAACACGTTCTTATTAGTTTGTACAGATGAGTGAACCGAATTGTAGATGTTACAGCGTATCCGTTCAGTTGTTTAAATGTACCTGGGTGTTTAAGTTTCTCTCTCTCTCTCTTTCTTTCTCTCTCTCTCTCTCTCTCTCTCTCTCTCTCTCCCTCTCTCTCTATCTCTCTCTCTCTCTCTCTCTCTCTCTCTCTCTCTATATATATATATATATATATATATATATATATATATTGTATACAAACACACGCACACGCACACGCACACGCACACGCACACGCACACGCACACGCACACGCACACGCACACGCACACGCACACACTGAGTTGTTTATCCAACGAAACGTAAACACGCTGTAATCGCGTTCTTAATACCGCAGCAGGAAGTCTCTAACAAGGCCTACCTGCCGTGTCTGTTGCATGACCCTCCATTTCCCCCGACAACAGCTTGTAACCGATTTCCGCTTCTTTTCACCCCACACGTTAACGTTGTCAATGTAGTTCATTAGTATGTTCTAATTTTCTCTTTCTTGTCTGATATATATATATATATATATATATATATATATATATATATATATGTATATGTATATGTATATGTATATGTATATGTATATGTATATGTATATGTATATGTATATGTATATGTATATGTATATGTATATGTATATGTATATGTATATGTATATGTATATGTATATGTATATGTATATGTATATATATATATATATATATATATATATATATATATATATATATATATATATATATATATATACATATATATGTATATATATATGTATATATATATATATATATATACATATATATATATATATATATAATATATATATATATATATATATATATATATATATATATATATATATATATATATATATATATATATATATATATATATATATATATATATATATATATATATATATATATATATATATATATATATATATTGTAATACTTTTCGGTGTAATGTTACTTTGTGTCGTGCACCGTGTCTCCACGTTTGTAATAATTTAGCCACGTTTGTAATAATTTAGCCACGTTTGTAATAATTTAGCCCCGTTTGCCTGCAGGAGCACATTTACCGATTTAAGACATCGTTTGTGTCGCCTGGGGTTCCGTCTATTCTAGCGAAGCGGAAATGGGAATAGCGCGGCAGACGCCGATGCATCTGCCGGGAGGCTGTCCCTTGTGGACCCAGCTCCCGAAGGATGTCGTGGAAACACGATTGGGAAACAAAGCTTGTAGCGGGAGGTGGGAAGCGACCATGAAGTCGTGTCAAAATCTGTCAAGTCTGTTTGTTCGTTTCTCTGCTTTGCTCCGTTATAATATTATATTATTAGGCATATTTGTTACATACACTAAGCAAATACGACGTCACACCTGCTTAGACTTCGCATCATGCTGTTGAACGAAGGCTACATCCCCCCGCGACACTTTAAAGCAACAGTAAGTGTGCGTAAGTGCGTTCGTGCGTGCGTGTTTGACCCACACATGTCAGTCCATCTGGTAGCCACCCTGGCGCTCTGTTCGAGATGTCCTGCTGCGGTGATAAGACCGCGATTACGGGATGTTTACGTGTCGCTGGATAAACAACTCAAGCTACGACGTTTGACCACACACAGAGGTCACCAAATGGAACTGAAACCAAAACTCTCTGGCTCCTCTCGTGAGCGACACAGAGTCCGCGGGGACCGACGACTTTACTGTGACAACTGTTTGATCGACTGAGGTGAGGCGTTTACCCTGGCAGTAGATAGATAAATTTGTTTCTGTTGACCCGTATAGTGGCACTCACACTTCGGGCGTGTACATAGGACAGGCACGCGTTGGTGTTTACGTATTTTATTCACCTGGGGTGTACCACGTACAACGCGAATAAAATATCACAAACAGAAACGTAACTAGAACGTAACCAACTGATGCGTTTGATGGCACCTTCTCGAGTTTCGCATGCAATATCCGAGTGGACACCAATCACTTACCGTCTGTAGGCACACCCCGTCACAGCTGGCTAGCGTACACATCCGAGCGCGTCCGCTAGAATGGTTGCGTCCAACTTAGAATCAACACCTCCGTACTAGGAGCAGCGACCTGCCGATGTATCCACGCACGTGAACGCGTATCAGCGCCTGCGAACTTTCCAGACCTCGACGCTCAGCGCTCACCGGCGGAATACGACTGCTCGCGTGGGACTGCGGCGCTCAAGACAGCGACGGCAAGCTGGCAGCCGGTCGACTTTGTCGCGGGCAATGGGCTGTCGCCGGCGTACGCTCGGCGCCTCTCGCGTCGGCTGGAGTCGGTGCTCAGCAATAAACACTGGCCACAGTGGATAGCGAACGCGACGCGGCTCCATCGCTTTCTCGCCGCTGCTTATCGATTTCGCTAAAAGCTCGACAGCGAAATCCCGGTAACGTTGCAATATGACGGCCGATGCTGATTTGTTTTTGTTGCCAACGGGGCAAAACCATTTTTTGCTGCCAACTTCCGCCGAAGCCCGCTTCAGCCCTCGTGGTAGGAAGACGTCAGCCGCACGCACGCGTTTTTTACGTAATATTTGTGCTGACTGTAATATACTTGATTTGCATCTGTGTTATTGTTGTATACATTATACAATTTATATATATATATATATATATATATATATATATATATAGTACGTATATATATATATATATATATATATATATATATATATATATATATATATATATATATATATATAGAGAGAGAGAGAGAGAGAGAGAGAGAGAGAGAGAGGGGGGAGAGGGATAGAGTACATTAATACAAGACTTGTTAATAGAGACTGCTTAGAAGCGCACCGATCACTTGCGATTGGACAGGTATATGGGTTTATATTCAGTCAGTGATTTCTATGCTATGCTTCAGTATAGTTTCACTCGCGTTACCATAGCGAGTGAAGACTGCGTAAATTTTCCAGAATAAAAAGTCTAATGTAGCGATTTCGAACCGGTGATAAGTGATACCGCAGAATCATCTTCGAATTCGGCTCTTTCGGAGCAGTTTAGCGACGGCAGTAGCCTTTGATTTCGAACTTATTTACTTTCTGACCGAACAATGAAAACGACAACATGGAGCTGCGAACATTATCCTCATATATCTATCATACGCATACACGTGACGTTGTTAAAAATTACTCTTAATTCCATATAAAGATCAAAATAAACAAAACCTTGTCATCTCGTATGCCTAGCTTCACGAAGATAGGCGTAGGAGATATAGCTAGCTTTTGTTTTAGTAATTTGTTATCGTTACATGGAAGTAAGAGTAATGTTTGACACGTGACATGTGTATATGTATTGTAAATATATGAGAAGTTTGGCGGCTCTAGGTGGTCGTTTTCATGGTTAGGTCAAAAAGTAAACATCACAACAGCAGGAGTAGCGCTGATGGGTGGTGGTGATTTCGGAGAATTCAGCCCAACTGACATGTTATTTCGGCTTGGTGATTTCGGTGACTGATGTGACACATATTTAGCTAGTAATGGATTAGCCTTCACTTTAAGGGTTTGTTATTCCTGTATTTGTCATCCAAGGGATGACAAGTTTAACTAGATACTGTTGAAGTACAATGTTTTGTCTGTTTCGTAAAGTGAGCAGGTGTGAATAAAAGACCAAGGCTTCACATTCAAAATCATCTGACGAAAACTATCTGTAGATCAAAGACCATATGCAGGTGGCTCCGTTGTATTCACAATACAATAATTGCTTATCACTGTCATTGCTCTGTATTTGAATTCATTAAAAACAAATCTGGGGAGAATTTCCCCTGATGAGGGGAAACGCATGAAAATAAAATCTTAAATATAGAAACAAGATATTATGATAATTGTAATTTTATTTATTAAAAATCATTCAAATGTATATACTATTATAGTTTCTGGTGTAATGTATTATATATTATATGATATGAATTTTAAGTATACAACGAATTGCATACGTTCTGATGATCGTCTCGTTGACTGCGTGATAAAATGGAAAAAAAATATAGCGCCGTGTTTCATGCGAAAGGAAGCGAAAGCTGTAAAAGGAAGCGAAAGCTGTAAAAGGAAGCGAAAGCTATAAAAGCAGTTACAAAGAAACAATTTCGGATTAATGTGGAACTAAATCAGTTAACAAATGAGAGAATAAACAGAATGCTTTATTCACAGAAAGACACACACTATAAACTTCATGTGCTCTCTACACAATCGTTTAGGCAGAGATCACTATGCCCGTTGTGCTCTGAGGCCGAAGTTACCAGAGTTGCAGGCCGAACTCTCCAATGAATCTGTCCGAATTCACCGGGCCGAACTCTGGTCCGGATCGCAGTCGAAACAAGTTTTCTAGAAGCGAGCAGTGACAGCTGTGCTTCGTCGACTTGACATTTGCTTTCTTTAAAAACAAAGTTGGCTACGTAGGAACTTCCACCAACTACATGTTACTTTATTTTTACTACTGTTTGCATTACAATTGAATGACGCACAATAGGTCGTCCGACGCTCGCTTCTAAACAACCGATATCGCTGTCAACGCTACGGTGAATAAATGGAAATTCGTAGGACTTCCTTGTCATCAGTGACGTCACGTCGAAGCTCGCCGATGAGCGCGGGAAAAATATGCATAATCGAGGCAGGCCGATAGAACAGAGTATTATTTGGAATTATTTCAAGCAATCGTTGTAGTTATTCCCTTTAAAACTTATTGTTTCCGATGCATTAAGCCCGGTGTCAATATGGAGGCTAATCAGACAAACACTGTTGTATGTACAATGTTGTCGCATTATTTATTTTGATTCAACCGTAAGGTGAACGTAAAATAGTAAGGGAAACCTTCTACCGATTGAGCCTGTCTGATCGGTGATTCCCGATTGATGAGCCCGATTGAATAAACATCAGAAGCGGTGACTTTGCACGCACAGCTAGATCCGGATCGGGACGGGAGTCGAGATATGGACGCTTGAAAAAACTCTAATGTGTCGGTGATTATTTGTAGTACCTTAATTGTTTGCACGGCTTGGATGATCCGCTGGCGTAACAAAACACGCCTTGCAACGTATAACACTATCGTTGCATTTCGGGTGTTCCGGTGATATTTTCCGCGTTCCTCATCTGAATTCATTGAACGAAATCGGAGGTGAAAATATGTGTAAACATTCGCGCATTCGCGGGGGTCTCCAGACGGGGACGTCAGCCCGCTGGGGGACCGTCTCAAGAAGTCGACACCCGATGGTCAACTTTCCACGGCGGTGTCGTTACAGGCGCCGCGGACGTCGTCCATTTGATGTCGCGCGCGAACCCGTAATTCCCTCGAGTGACGTCAAACGAGTCGGTCATTAGGCCGGACAGATAATAGCCGAAACAAGATAGCAAAACGGCCGCGAGTTTCACTATCGGAATCAATAGCACGTTAACCCACATGCTTGGCGGTAATACGAAGGTTTACAGCATTCTTGACACTGGTCGGCGTTGCGACGAGCAATGTTTATCGGCGCAAAGCTGATGAAGCATCTGTCTGATTTTGCGCCGGAACGGCTTAAAATAACCGCGCGACGTGACGCTTTCGGGGGACAGCAACGCGGCGGCACGTAGACGAATATAATCCCATTGCCGCAAAAGATAACATTTTCACTGTCGTCGTGTGAAACACATATCTCGACATCGCACGGTCCCGCATCCATCACTTCTGAAGTAAGAAGAACTTCGTAAGAATAACTATCGCGGACGAGGCAGTGATTGCAAGAAAACATTCACGCGTAACGTCGACATGTAAACCCACACAGTTATACAACCGAAGATCAAAATATATGATATTCTGACCTTTCCGTTTTCATAGGCTACCTCTGCTGTGTATACATCGCGGTCACTGGGTCAGATCAATGACTGGCTTCCCGCTTATGGAGCCAGACATCGCCCAGTGGTCGGCACATATTGTGCAGCAGACGATGAATTATGTCCCTCTAGGAAAAGAGCAGACGAATCGGTTAAACATCCTTCTAGCCGATCTAACGCAGAACGGGGCGCCGTCTTTACCGGGTACGTTTATACGTACAGAGCTAAATAAGTTGAGTTAAATATAACATGACGACGTTGTTCTTTTAAAGTCAACAGAAGGAATGATACTTTTGTTACGTTGATATTTCGTTTCTTTTTATTTCTTTTACTTTTAAAGTCAACAGAAGGAATGATACTTTTGTTACGTTGATATTTCGTTTCTTTTTATTTCTTTTACTTTTAAAGTCAACAGAAGGAATGATATTTTTGTTACGTTGATGTTTCATTACTTTTTATTTCTTCGTCTTTTAAAGTCAACAGTAGGAATTATATTTTTGTAACGTTGATGTTTCATTTCTTTTTATTTCTTCTACTAAAAAAATCATAACCATACCGGTATATATATAACAAAACAACTATTTCTATAACAAAACAACTATTTCTATTTCATAACTCTAACGGTCGTGAATGTTAACTAATGCCACGTGACAGTAAAATTATATGTAAACACCGTTTCTCTTTCGATACACTGTTCATTGATAACTATTTCAAAGGCGCAGTCCACACGAAAATGTTTTGAATAAATGTCACGTCACGCTCGATTGTTGTACACAAAACAACCGCGCGGTAGTGCCACATGTTTGCATTTGTACGCCGTCAGGCTAAATAATGGTAACATAAAATAATGGTTGAATCTTTTTTACAAATGTAATATGTCGGGTTTTCCGTTAAGAGTTTTGTAGAGCGTTAATATGTTTGAGCTTGGTTGGTATACAGAACAATTGTATTTATATGTGCGTATTCATAACTGGTCTATAAGGTGTGATGTACGCCTGACATTGATATAATTGGTCTATAAGGTGTGATGTACGCCTGACATTGACATAACTGGTCTATAATGTGTGATGTACGCCTGACATTGACATAACTGGTCTATAAGGTATGATGTACGCTTGACATTGACATAACTGGTCTATAATGTGTGATGTACGCCTGACATTGACATAACTGGTCTATAAGGTGTGATGTACGCCTGACATTGACATAACTGGTCTATAAGGTGTGATGTACGCCTGACATTGACATAACTGGTCTATAAGGTGTGATGTACGCCTGACGTTGCAGTCAACAATGTCAGGATCAGCTAGCTGGAAGGAGTGAGGGGTGAAAAGTAAATATTAGTAGCCTGCTGATGTCCCGGGCTCACACACGCCATCCCCACCTCCTAGTGGGGCAGGTCGGGCAACTGTTTCCGTGAGGATTCAGGCTAACGGGGAGATGGCCGCCTGGAGAGGGATGGGCTCCGCAAGGTTTGAAATTGCCCTAGACACACCAAAATGATAATCAACAAATCAAGACCCCTACCGGATCGGTCGCAGCCCGGGTTAACAATGACTGCGTCCTTCGCTACTCACCAGGGTGGACATGACAAGTTTACTACTGGTAGAACCACAACTTCAAAGGTACGTGGAAGAGACAACATTGCAATAGCATCATGGAACGTAAGGACGTTAAGACCAACAGGGAAGTTAATACAACTGACCCACGAAATGGAAAGGTACAACTGGCACCTTCTTGGAATATGCGAACACAGATGGAAGAACTGAGGAGAAAAAATATATTGAAGAAGGACACACGCTGCACTTCAGTGGAGAAGAAAACCAACACAAAATTTGTGTCAGTTTTCTTGTACATAAGAACATTAAAGACACTGTACTAGGATGCTACTCAGCAGGCTCAACTCCATCCGCAACCCCATTTAACATTACCGTTGTACAGATCTATGCTCCAAGATCAGCAAATCGAAGGATTCTACATCCAGCTTCTGAGTATGATCGACAAAGTACCCAAGAAAGATATTCTACTCGTCCAAGGAGACTGGAATGCCAAAGTGGGCACTAAAACACAAGGAGATTGGCAAGATAATTATGGACCCTTCTGTAATGCTGTCTCCAATGAGAGAAGACTGAGACTCCTTGAATTTGCCAGCTACAACAATCTAGTATTAGCCAACACATTGGCCCCGCACAAAGCATCCAGAAAATGGACCTGGCATGCTCCTAATGGACAACACCATAACCAGATTGATTACATCATGGTCCAAAACAGATTCCAGTCAAGCATAAACAGGGCACAAACACGGAGCTTCCCTGGTGCAGATGTTGGAAGCGGCCATGACATGATAATGATGAATTTTCGACTTCGGCTGAAGAAGATTATGAGACTGAAGAACACCAGAATAAAGATTAGGAGACTGAAGAACCCCAGAATAAAGATTAGGAGACTGAAGAACACCAGAATAAAGATTAGGAGACTGAAGAACCCCAGAATAAAGATTAGGAGACTGAAGAACACCAGAATAAAGACTAGGAGACTGAAGAACACCAGAATAAAGACTAGGAGACTGAAGAACACCAGAATAAAGATTAGGAGACTGAAGAACACCAGAATAAAGATTAGGAGACTGAAGAACACCAGAATAAAGACTAGGAGACTGAAGAACACCAGAATAAAGACTAGGAGACTGAAGAACACCAGAATAAAGATTATGAGACTGAAGAACACCAGAATAAAGACTAGGAGACTGAAGAACACCAGAATAAAGATTAGGAGACTGAAGAACACCAGAATAAAGATTAGGAGACTGAAGAACACCAGAATAAAGACTAGGAGACTGAAGAACACCAGAATAAAGACTAGGAGACTGAAGAACACCAGAATAAAGATTATGAGACTGAAGAACACCAGAATAAAGATTAGGAGACTGAAGAACCCCAGAATAAAGATTAGGAGACTGAAGAACACCAGAATAAAGATTAGGAGACTGAAGAACACCAGAATAAAGATTAGGAGACTGAAGAACACCAGAATAAAGACTAGGAGACTGAAGAACACCAGAATAAAGATTAGGAGACTGAAGAACACCAGAATAAAGATTAGG
Organism: Lamellibrachia columna; assembly: GCA_963662155.1. Taxonomy (NCBI): domain Eukaryota; kingdom Metazoa; phylum Annelida; class Polychaeta; order Sabellida; family Siboglinidae; genus Lamellibrachia; species Lamellibrachia columna. The sequence goes on from OY759272.1 coordinate 4,278,571, forward strand.
AGACTGAAGAACACCAGAATAAAGATTAGGAGACTGAAGAACCCCAGAATAAAGATTAGGAGACTGAAGAACACCAGAATAAAGATTAGGAGACTGAAGAACACCAGAATAAAGATTAGGAGACTGAAGAACACCAGAATAAAGATTAGGAGACTGAAGAACACCAGAATAAAGATTAGGAGACTGAAGAACACCAGAATAAAGACTAGGAGACTGAAGAACACCAGAATAAAGACTAGGAGACTGAAGAACACCAGAATAAAGATTAGGAGACTGAAGAACACCAGAATAAAGATTAGGAGACTGAAGAACACCAGAATAAAGATTAGGAGACTGAAGAACACCAGAATAAAGATTAGGAGACTGAAGAACACCAGAATAAAGACTAGGAGACTGAAGAACACCAGAATAAAGATTAGGAGACTGAAGAACACCAGAATAAAGATTAGGAGACTGAAGAACACCAGAATAAAGATTAGGAGACTGAAGAACACCAGAATAAAGATTAGGAGACTGAAGAACACCAGAATAAAGATTAGGAGACTGAAGAACACCAGAATAAAGATTAGGAGACTGAAGAACACCAGAATAAAGTTTGATCTGGAAGAACTCAAAGACCCCAACATTACAGAAGAGTTCAGAGCAATGATAGGAGGGAAATTTGCTCCACTTATCTTAGCCGAGGAAGATGTAGAAACTATGAAGAACAATTTCAACACCGCAGTGACATATACAACCAGTGAGATCCTTGGGAAACATTGCCAGAAAAATAAACCCTGGGTCACAGGAGACTTGCTAGAAATGTGCGATAAACGGAGACAGCTGAAGAAAGACAAGAGCGCCACTGAAGGTGGTACTAAGTACAGATAGATTAATAACGCAATAAAGAGGGGCCTGAAGAGAGGCAAGGAAAACTGGATTGAAGAGCAATGTAGCGAAATAGAAGATCAACAAGAACATCAGCAAAAGAACATTCGAAATAGTTAACAACCTCACGAAGAAAAGACTACCAAAAACTAGCAGCATACAGGACAAGGATGGGAAAATGCTCACAGAAGAAAAGAATATCAGTAATAGATGGACAGAATACTGCTCAGACATTTACAACCACCAGTCATACGGAGATCCGAATATTCTAAGTTGCCCTCAGACAAACGATGATGATGATTTTCAGTACTACGAGAGGAAGTAGAAGCAGCTGTCAAATCTCTAAAGAGGAGGAACGTAGAGGGAATTGACAACATCCCATCGGAGTTACTAAAAGCTGTAAGAGAAGCCATGATAGATGCACTCACAACAACATGCAACAACGTTTGGACATTAGGAGAATGGCCCACAACACGGACACAATCACTTATAATCACGTTGCCAAAAAAGGGTAACCTGCAACTGTGCTAAAACTGCCGTACCATCTGCCTTATCAGCCATCCAAGTAAAATAATGCTAAAAGTAATTCTAAATAGACTAAAACCTCTAGCAGAAAACATCATCGCCGAGGAACAAACTGACTTCCGGGCAGGAAGAAGTACAACTGAGCAGATCTTCGATGTTCGAATTTTGTGCGAAAAATATCTACAATACCAACAAGACATATACCATGCTATCATCGATTTCAAGAAAGCTTTTGATAGAGTATGGCATTCAGCTCATGAAAAAGTACAACATCGGCCGTAACCTTATTCATGTCATTGAACAACTGTATACAAAGGCCAGCAGTGCGGTTCTTCTCAACAGTACCGTAGGGGAATGGTTCCTCACCACAGTCGGAGTATGACAAGGTTGTCCTCTTTACCCAACGCTCTTCAACATCTTCATCGAACGCATCATGACAGATGCACTTGAAGGTCATAAAGGCACAGTCAGCATTTGAGGAAAAACGATTTAAAACCTGCGATTTGCTGATGACATCGACGCCATAGCAGGAGATGAACAAGAACTGGCCAACGTAGTGAAACGCCTGGACAAAACCTCTTCAGACTATGGGATGGAAATTAATACAGAGAAAACGATGCTCATGACTAACAACTCAAATGACATACAAGAATGGATACTCGTCAATAGGAAAGAACTAGAAACCGTCGCTAACTTCAAATATCTCGGTGCAACGCTATCAGATGAAGGATCAAAATCAGAAATCATTTCAAGAATTGCACATACTTCAGCTGCTATGGCAAGACTAAAACCAATGTGGAAAAACGACAACATCACCCTGAAAAACAAAATAAGACTGAAAAGTGCACTTGTCATATCGATCTTGCTATACGCTTGCGAGACATGGACCCTAACAGCAGAATTAAAAAGAAGAATACAAGCTTTTGAGATGAGAAGTTACTGAAACATCTGAAGCATCTCGTACACAGACCATGTCACCAATGAAGAAGTCAGAAAGTTAATCAGTCGAAACATCGGACAACACGAAGACATCCTGACCACAGTCAGAAGACGCAAACTAAGATGGTATGGACACGTCACAATATCTACTGGCCTGGCAAAAACCATCCTGCAAGGCACAGTGAGAGGGAAAAGAAGGAGAGGCAGGCAGAAAAAAGAACTGGAATGACAACATCAGAGAATGGACAGGCCTCGACTTCTACAAATAGCAACAAAAGACCGGCAAAGGTGGAAACAGATTTTGCGATTATCGTCAGAGGTGCCTCAACGAGCACAGACGGTTACGGGATAGGTGAAGGTCAAGGTCAAGGTCAATTCATAACTGCTGTAGGCCTATCTGACAAGAACCATCGACAAATTATTCATGGCACACGCACGGTAAAAACATGTTCTCGCACATGTTATATTCATATGGCACATTAATACTTATTACGAGAGTATCCTGAAATAATGTCAGAGGGCGGTTTTATTAACCTCATAACTTGGCAGTTGGCACAAGCACATCAGCGCATTCACCCTCGCCGATAAATAGTCATTCATTGAAGTCATTAATGCACAAATGACTTGTTCAGTGACGTCATTGCTGGTGAACACTTCCCGTCAACGTCGAACAGATTGAATGTTTATTGTTTCACTAAATAGCGGATTTCTCCATACATCTAGTAACTGCCACGGGCGCGATGTTGGTGAATTGTTGATAAGAAAACAGCGGTTCGTTTATGTCACAAATGAACGCACGAACGGACACGCACAAACACACGCACATAGTTGGTCAAGAAAGGACAAAGAAACTTTCGTGCTACGTACAGTTAAACATGTGTTTAGCCTTTATGTAATATGTAATATGCGTTTCAGATGGTGGGAAACGATACTATCAAAGTAATAATTGTGGAACGATAACAACGTGGTTAATTAATTAGGCATACACAACTTTTTTTTATTTACATGTGGTTTGTTTACAATGTGGGCATAACTCACCGGATATCGCGTCCTTTTCTGTGCCAACGTAATACATCCTGCCACAGACAGCTTTCTTTAGCAATAATATACAATGTTTCCAACTGGTTCCACCTCCAGAAACGTTCATTCGTACACTGCTCATACGACGACAATAGGGTGTTTTCCTAATAAACCGGCAAAAAGCGAATGCACAATCCATGGTGTGCATATATGTTGGCACATGTTAGAGGAAACGTTTTGTTTTTATGATGTTATAAAAGTGAAGTAATATACTTGTCAAAACAATCACGATCGTAATCACTTTTCTATTTGCTGCAGACAAGATTACATTTCGTGGAGAACGTATCTAAACACACGTTGATTTTGCCCGTGCGTCAACATCCGTTTCAAAAGTGTTAATTATATTTAGTAAATGGAATGCTATACGATTACGTTACATACAGCACTTCGTCACTTCCCCGAACCTTTGCTAATTGACACTGGAGCTAATGAAGAAAGCCCACGACACTGCGATAACCAATCACGCTTTGGTCATTCTCGATATTACCCGGCGTGCCATAATTGCCTGTCTGAGGGCTGCGTGTTGACGTGCTTCTCAGTCAGGCTTAGCGGCGGGTCTCGACGACGCAATTTCCCCAGCGTTCCCTGCCTACCATGGGGGTTCGCCAGGGGTCAATTATACCCGAGTTGCATCACACGCTAATATGGTCAGCACCTGCGAAAACATTTGATTGCTTACTGAACTATCACGGGTAAATCGCTCCCGAACCGTTTAGCGTAATGAGGCCGAGGTTTAACCGCCCAGCTTCACGAAAACACGTTGAACAGGTACGCGTTCAGCGGATGGATCTCTGCCGTAAAAGCGGCTTTTTCAACTGCAGAGCGAACCGAAGCTAGGAGGACGGATAAACATTGCTCAAAGTGCCGGATTAACCACGATACAAGTGGTAATCTCGTACCAGCCCACGCAAAAAGGCCACCACAAAATCATGTCATCGAGTCGTAATCCATGGAAAGTATTTGTATGTCAGTCTATGTTTTTTCAGAGAACGTGCACGGTCTCTATATTTGACGCTGTCTTTTCTTGTATTATTGTCTAGTATATCATTGTATGCTATAATTCATCCTTGTCACTGTACGCTGTATTTTCTTGCATTATTGTCTAGTATATCATTGTATGCTGTAATTCATCCTTGTCACTGTACGCTGTATTTTCTTGTATTATTTTCTAGTATGTCATTGTATGCTCTAATTCATCCTTGTCACTGTACGCTGTATTTTCTTGTATTATTTTCTAGAGTGTCATTGTATGCTCTAATTCATCCTTGTCACTGTACGCTGTATTTTCTTGTATTATTTTCTAGTATATCATTGTATGCTCTAATTCATCCTTGTCACTGTACGCTGTATTTTCTTGTATTATTTTCTAGAGTGTCATTGTATGCTCTAATTCATCCTTGTCACTGTACGCTGTATTTTCTTGTATTATTTTCTAGTATATCATTGTATGCTGTAATTCATCCTTGTCACTGTACGCTGTATTTTCTTGTATTATTTTCTAGTATGTCATTGTATGCTCTAATTCATCCTTTTCACTGTACGCTGTATTTTCTTGTATTATTTTCTAGTATGTCATTGTATCCTGTAATTCATCCTTGTCACTGTACGCGGTGTTTTCTTGTTTGTCATCATACGCTGTATTTACCTGTACGTTAGCCGTCGTCGACAACAATCTGTGAATGCTTATGCTCAAACACAGTGGAATAAACGCTAAGGTCTGGGGTTTGCTAATTGGATTTGGATAATTACAAATTCCTAATTACAACACTACACACAGTGGGCCTTGTATAAACATGGCCTGGCACGTATATAGGTCAAGTGTGTTTGAAAGGCCTTACGTCACAGAGATCAGTGTTCTATCCCCGAAGTCGCAGTGACATCAGAAACACGGCGACATTGAACAGGGCCAATAATGATTGATTACTCGTGATTCGAATGACGACACGAGGACGGAACCAAGACACGATGGTTTGACAGTCCGAGCACACTATAGGCCTTCCACTGCACACACACGCTAGAAATACAGCCTTCACATCCGTCTTTGCCTATTAATTAGTGCACATTGACTGATCGTTCACAATTGTCGACATTTACAGAGCGCACTAGGGGAGGACGGTCAAGGGTTTGCGAAAACAATTTTTAAATGTCGTTCGCCTGCGAAATATGACAAAGCTTGTGTCTTGCAGCGCCGCGCGGTGAACTGTTACGGAACTACTATTGTTTCAAATCGCGTAATCGTTCACCGTGCAGCGCTGTAATGTAGCGATCTTTTTCAATTTGGAAAATTATCAACGTTTTAAAGCACTGATTCGGGGAGGAATGGGGTCTGAACATCAGTGCGCTTTGTATGAAAAGATAAATATCGACAAACGGTCCTTAAATCCGTAACAATATACACTCACCTTTAGTCGCTATGTATGCATTTATCCCGGTATGTCTTTTTGTTCAATGCAATCACACCTGCTTTCGTCGACTTTCTAGTTGTGGCGTTCAGCTTCGACTGCGTCGCGTTTTCGATGTCTCACTGTAATAAAATGCCTATAATTAGATTACGAATCTTCGACAACTTATTAATATGAATGAAAATGAAATATGTCTACAACACGCAACAATGTTATAACACAAGTAAAGCCATTGCGTGTTAATGTTGTTACTTTGAATATAAAACATAGGTCAACATCAATGCTAATTAGCGTAATGAGGCAGTCAAACGAAGCCACATGTGCAGTTAACGCAGACCTTAAATGACAGTGCTAATCGTTTAGTTTGCACCTCGGGGCAACCAAAACTGGTGTCGAACAAGTTGTTTAGTTTCGAGGAACGTGTTCGGGGAATATGCGAACAAAAGGAGGTTTCGTTATCGAGAATCACATGCATTTCTTTTAAAAAAATGTCGTGCCCTCGAGATTTTAGTATTTCACTAAACTGATCATACGAAGACTCAAGCAGACGCGCACTCGAGCACAGAACCGAACAGCGACGCTATGCCGAGCCAGGCGCTCACACATCCAAGCGCAGACTGTGCGGCCACATTTGTTGAACAAGGGGTTGAGGGTAATGGACGAATGAAGCCCGACAATGAACACGCCGTTTGACTTTTGTATCGAGGAATCATCGCTTAACGAAGACGAGTTCTTTCAGCGTGAACTTGGGGTCGAGAAATGCATAGAAAAGGAAACAAGGTGTACTATTATAACTATTATAACTATTATAACTATTATAACTATTATAACTATTATAACTATTATAACTATTATAACTGTTATAACTCCAACCTCGACTTATTTAGCCTATCGCGAATCCTGTTCGTTGATAGCCAAATATATAGTGTGTGAATAGATTAAGTAATATATAGTGTGTGAATAGATTAAGTAATATATAGTGTGTGAATAGATTAAGTAATATATAGTGTGTGAATAGATTAAGTAATATATAGTGTGTGAATAGATTAAGTAATATCCGTAGTCAATTTCATAAAAAAACTGTGTAATTTTGTTTCTGATCAAATATTGTAATAGTTTATATGATAACACATTATCTGATAAAAACGACATAAAAAATTTGCACAAACGAGCTATCATGTCATAGTAGATATTAGGTAGGTTTGATTTTTCTCAAAATGTATTTGAAATGAAATGAGCGAAGAAGACGCTTTAATTTACTATATCCACGCCGGCCTTCATCTAACGTCGAAGGTAGTGAGGAGTACGGCTACGGAAACACGTGATCGCGTTCTGTTGCGAACGTAACATGGCGGACACAATGACTGCCACTCACAATGCACAATTGTTGCTTATGTGCGTACGCGACCCCCCCCCCCCCCACTCTGGTCGGTGTTCAAAAAAGTGACGACAACCGAGACGAAATTAGTTTATTTCGATTTTAATCAAGTACTTCGGTTTGCAATTTGTTCAAATCTGTTCAAATTGCCTAGCCGCTTTGCTTACAGGCGTAGAAAATTGACTGGAAAATCGACTTGCTCGTACGCGCAGCAAGACACGCCGGCCCTCAAGGCCAAGTTCGACAGTGTTTAGAGCCGACGACGTTGTCTCGAGGGCGCGCGGCTGCTGAGGCGACAAACACGACAGACGTGGGCAAAAAAACAGATTCGCGTTGACAAATAACGTGGCGACGTGTTAAGCAAGATTTCGCGCGTTAAAGCGCGACGGATGTCGTGTTATTCTAGGATCTACGAAGGACCGAATGATTCACCAATACGTGTTGTTCACGAATCGAGCCAGCTGTTTGTGAGTGCTGGCCACGGTGCGCAGGCAATAGGTGGCGACTTGTTGGAGTAATCGTGCAGTCATATTTCACCAGGTTTCGCCAGGTTTAGTATTTCAATTGGTCATAACACACGGGTAGAAAATGTACGACACATCTTCTATAAACAATAACGACAACGCTACATTCCGCTGAACACCTGTGACGTAAACCCAAGCGCCCCTTCGCTGAACTACCCCCCCCCCTCCGAAGTCTGGGGACGGCGCCCCACGAAACTCCTAGCGGCGGCCAACGCTAACCCGGTTGGAGTGCGCGCGTGGACATGAATAATGCACCTGCTACTCTCGAGAAGCGCGTGATTTTTCGCGGATGCGTATGAATCGCTGGCGCGGCGTCGGACGGCTGGCGTTAGAGGCGCGCCTGTGATGGCGTCTCAACTTAGCACCCGCTGACGAGCAACGGAATCAACTAAACGAATCGCGCTGCCGTCCCGGCGCGCGTTTTTTTGTCGCTAATGAAATGTGCCAGCTGTCGACGGGGACATAATGAAGCCTTTACGTGCGCGTGTCGCTCCCACAGGGACGGCCCGGTTAGGTACACTAGCGCACACGCGCGCGCGCGCACCAACCACGACACTGCGAGTACACGGTGCATGTCCTGACCGCGCGATCCTGGGCAATCTCACAAGGAATACAAAATGTAAATAACTGCGAGCGTTAGCAAGTCCGGGATTGATCGATAACGCAGTGGGCGAATAATAATAATGAAAATGATGACATTGATGACACTGATAATAGAGATAGATAGAGATAGGTGTGTGGTTTATGAATTTTTAATACAAATCACCATTGACATGGTAGGGTCCCAACATCAAGGCTGAGTATAATTAAAAGAAGAAAGCTACACAGATAGGGACATGCCACCCGTCACAACACAACGATGACGTCTGTGCTATAAAGTAAGTTGTGGCCTTGTCTGTCTCTGTATTCCCTCATATCTCCGTCAGTTTCGCGTGTATAGAGCTAAACAAAATTGTAGGCGTGCCCGGGGGCCCGGATGGTTCGAACATAAAAATAATCGTACATTAACATTTCAAAACTTCACCGAGGGTGGAGATATTTCGAATGTGGACGTGTGACGTAGATTACGCAACTCATAACAATAGGAGTTCGTAGTTACGTACAATTGTTCCCAATAACAATAGGAGTTCGTAGTTACGTACAATTGTTCTCAATAACAATAGGAATTCGTTGTTACGTACACTTGTTAGTGACGTTATTGGTGTTTTCTACGATTTTCCTACGTTTTCTACGCGAGCAACGTCAAACGTCCACATAAAGCCTTCGTCGGGGGAACGGCAGATTTTTTGATCGGGGTTAAATTTGTCGGGCCATCAGCTCGCAGCACACTAGCTGATATTTTGTCGCCGATATTTTGTCGCGACTAGCACGCCTCTAGTGGCGAATTTGGAATTAAGCAAACATGGCGGCGCTCACACCACAAGTGGCGGCGATGCGGATAAGAAGACAGAAGCTAGCTTTGTTCGTCTTGATTATGCTACGGAGGATAAGGAGACGCAGAAAAACAAACAAACAAAATCCTTCCACCTATTGAAATCATCTGAAAATCCACAGTTACACTGTCAACATGTTGTACCAGCAAACTTGCCAATGTGACTTCTCAAATGCAGTTATGTTAGATGATATGATTTTTTTATTTCACATATATAAAATGACTGTGTCCTACATTCGTGTGTAACACACCAAGAAGTCTAACTGAGGCATGATCCCATTTGTCATCGTGGCCGTGGTACCTGGGGCCGCCATGTTTACAATGACGTTTGTGCGTGTGACTGCAATCACGCTTCCTATTGGTTGCTAATCGCGCGAGCCCAGACAATTTGTCGGAGTCTGCAGCACACTAGCCGACAAGGCCCGTCAGGACGTCCTGAGATCTAGCACTGTCAGATATTATCCGACAAGCCCCGATCTTGTCGGAATTCGCAGCACACTAGCCGACAACTGAAGATTATTTGTCCCTCGACGAAAAATCGGCTAGTTTGCTGCGGGCCTTAGTTCTTTCGTACGGCACGAACGCTTCGTGAAACCGACAGTTGGACATGATTTTTACCATAGACATTGCTCTACCAAAGCTCGAATGGATTGCGCAAGGAGTCGTAATCTCCTGCAGCGGCTGCCTTTTCTCCCGTGCGACGCCGAGCAACTAAAATATAAAGCACTGATCCGACCCAATGTAAAAAGTCCTCGAGCCGGATGCTTCAGCAGCAGTTAGCGGGACTGCCCTGAGCGAGCACGGAAGGGCCCTGCGAGTGGAGCTGTGTTTGTGACCGAAAACAAGCCCCGCGAGTCATTGTCGTTAAGCAGTGTAATCGCTTTTGAATGGCAGGCGGGAATGCTCGCTGGCATGCATGCAAGCACTGTTCACTCGTACTGCATGCATGCACGAATGCACGCAAGATTGTGTTAGTCACCAGCTTGCGGTAACCTTTCCATTTGTTACGTTACGTCCACACGTTAAAATGCATCTCTTTCTGGAGGCAACTTCATTTCGAGATCGGAAAGGAAGTGTGTACACGTGTTTGTGTATGTATGTATGTATTATGTATGTGTGCGTGCGTGTGTGCCCGCGTGTGCACTCGCATACAATGGGTACACTCAACATTTGGCATAATTAAGTGTGTTAACTGAATAAAAAACGTGCTCTGACTGTGTTAAAATGGTATTATCTGTAATAAGTTTACCTGCACAAGCAGTTTCTTCTGGTTGCATGTACATATGTTAAAATGTTATTATATATGATACGTTTACCTGCGCAACCAGTTTCGTCTGGTTGCATGTACATATGTTAAAATGTTATTGTATGTGATAAGTTTACCTGCACAAGTAGTTTCTTCTGGTTGCATGTACATATGTTAAAATGTTATTGTATGTGATAAGTTTACCTGCACAAGTAGTTTCTTCTGGTTGCATGTACATATGTTAAAATGTTATTGTATGTGATAAGTTTACCTGCACAAGTAGTTTCGTCTGGTTGCATGTACATTTGTTAAAATGTTATTGTTTGTGATAAGTTTACCTGCACAAGCAGTTTCTTCTGGTTGCATGTACATTTGTTAAAATGTTATTGTTTGTGATAAGTTTACCTGCACAAGTAGTTTCTTCTGGTTGCATGTACATAATATTATGTTAAAATGTTATTGTATGTGATAAGTTTACCTGCACAAGTAGTTTCGTCTGGTTGCATATACATATGTTAAAATGTTATTGTATGTGATAAGTTTACCTGCACAAGTAGTTTCTTCTGGTTGCATATACATATGTTAAAATGTTATTGTATGTGATAAGTTTACCTGCCCAAGCAGTTTCTTCTGGTTGCATGTACATATGTTAAAATGTTATTGTTTGTGATAACTTCACCTGCACAAGCAGTTTCTTCTGGTTGCATGTACATATGTTAAAATGTTATTGTTTGTGATAAGTTTACATGCACAAGTAGTTTCTTCTGGTTGCATGTACATATGTTAAAATGTTATTGTCTGTGATAACTTCACCTGCACAAGTAGTTTCTTCTGGTTGCATGTACATTTGTTAAAATGTTATTGTCTGTGATAAGTTTACCTGCACAAGCAGTTTCTTCTGGTTGCATGTACATATGTTAAAATGTTATTGACTGTGATAAGTTTACCTGCACAAGTAGTTTCTTCTGGTTGCATGTACATATGTTAAAATGTTATTGTTTGTGATAAGTTTACCTGCACAAGCAGTTTCTTCTGGTTGCATGTACATATGTTAAAATGTTATTGTCTGTGATAAGTTTACCTGCACAAGCAGTTTCTTCTGGTTGCATGTACATATGTTAAAATGTTATTGTCTGTGATAACTTCACCTGCACAAGCAGTTTCTTCTGGTTGCATGTACATATGTTAAAATGTTATTGTTTGTGATAAGTTTACATGCACAAGTAGTTTCTTCTGGTTGCATGTACATATGTTAAAATGTTATTGTCTGTGATAAGTTTACCTGCACAAGTAGTTTCTTCTGGTTGCATGTACATTTGTTAAAATGTTATTGTCTGTGATAAGTTTATTCTGGTTGCATGTACATATTTGTGAGTTGTCCAAGAGCAATAATTATAGTCGGACAGATGGCCTATAATGGCCGCCTATGTGTTGCATGACACTACGTCTACATACATGTAAAGTTTACTTTGAGCTATTCTTAATATAAAACTGCAGAATGTTTTCTTAAATATTCGTGAACAGTATCGTTCTGACATGAATGCTTTTGCATAGGACGCATTAAAAATATATTTGTGCTAACTAAAAGTTAAAACTACTGTCTTTGAATTGTTGAGGTCAGTACAATACTTCGCGTGCCCGTGATCCGAGTTGTCCACACGCACGCACGCACGCACGCACGCACGCACGCACGCACGCACGTACGCACGCACGCACGCACACAATATCTCGGTCCTGTTTTATTTACCTACTCGAACGTCGTCGCATTCGACGTTGACGTCAAAGGGACTTTTCTTTGCATTCACCTTTAGCACGAAATTAGGCCATGCGCGATTTATTAGTCCTTTACGACCGGGGAATGGAATAAATTGGGAGTGAATGCGTGTCGTTAGGTGTTGGGTGGCGGCGAGGGATGTTTACCTGCCCCGTGGGACGCCGATCAAGTGCACGCAATGCGCGACCTGCGACGAACCAACGTGAAAATCAATACTTATTTGTGAAACGTAAAGTATAACGGGTAGACGCGAAATCTCGTATTATCTTATTTGGATTTTTTGTGCGTTTATAAACACTGTAATTTGGCTTCGTACAGAACAATCTGCTGCTATTTATGTTTATTTGCGATAAATCGATCTTCCTGAGACCTGCATGTATTATCGCCCATTCCGTTTCAACAAATATTGTTACTCCTGCTGACGTTACTGCTGCCGACGCCAGTGCTGCTACTAGGAGTGAAACTATGCATCGAACTCCCGACGCATGTTGTCGGTGCACGACGGTCAAATTCATTCTAAACCTTCCCGTCTGGAGATGGCCACGGTAGCCTTTGTACAATAAAACATAGTTTAAATTAATCCTAAAAGTACCAATCATGTTAAGGATGCACTTATTAAAAGACGACTAGCTACCTAGGTACATACTAAAAAAATAGCCTAAATCTATACTATAAAGTAGTTTGTGGCAATGCCTGTTTGTGTATTCCCCGATACATCCATCAGTTTCGCATGTATGGGGTTTAAATTTTTTAGGTGTGCCCGGGGATCCACGGGGATAGTTAGTACATAAAAAATTAAAAATTCCCCCCAGAGTGGATATATTACAGCGAACGTTTGACGTAGATTACCGAACTCAGAACAACAGGAGTTGTTTAGTTATGTATATAATTAGCAAAATGCCCGTCTCCAGGACTGGATAACTTGGTAGTTCATACGTGACATTTACCAAATAGGTGATCGCGTTCATGAATATGGCTAGATAACAATGTCTACATCTCCCTATCTTGTGTCTACGTCTAATTCATGGAAGTTAACGTTTTACGTAATATAAACCGTCCAGATGGCGCTACATACTCTCAAACGGTTTACGTACCGAAGAATTCGCCGTGCGATCGCGCATGGTTTCTGCGATTGTTAGAAGTTAACGTTTTACATAGCTAACATTTGATTTATCATAAAAACCACTAAGAACCCTTGATATATGGGGTCTTTCGAAAAATAAAGAAGTTACATTTCATTCGTGGGGTCGTAGATTAATCCCTGAAAGTTTAGCGCCCGAGGTGCAAGCCGTCTAGGAGGAAAACGTGAACAAACATACACACATACGATAGCTCGATTATAGTTAGATTGTTAGCAACTCAATGCTTGTTTTCCACGATTCTACCGAGTTACGTGTTCAACGTCAAACGTTCACATAAGTTCCTTCGCACGGTACGAACGCTTCATGAAACCGGCAGTTGGGCAGGAAGTTGTCGTTGCCATAAACAACTTGACTGGATAGTACAAGGAGTCATAAGTAGTACAAGGAGTCATAAGTAGTACAAGGAGTCATAAGTATTACAAGGAGTCATAAGTAGTACAAGAAGTCATAAGTAGTACAAGGAGTCATAAGTAGTACAAGGAGTCATAAGTAGTACAAGGAGTCATAAGTAGTACAAAGAGTCATAAGTAGCACAAGGAGTCATAAGCCCTTGCAGTGGATGCCTTTTCTCCCGTGCAGCGCAGGGCAACAGGTCTAAAGTTTGATAGCATAATGGTCAAATTCATTTTAAGCCCTGTCGGCTGCCGGCTGGAGAAGGCCAAGGCTTTAGTACAATCAAAAAAGCAGTGTAAGCGAGTTCTAAAAGTATCAGTCATGTTATGGATACATTTATTGAAAGACGCGTCACTAGCTACCTGGTACGTACTCAAGAAGTAGCGTAAATGATCCATGTAATTACAAACGATGTTGCAGAACAAACCCATTTGTCAGGAGACAAGCCACCGACTCGCCCCGTAAAGGTCACTTGAAAGAGTCATGTCACAAACCAATCCCACGTTTGAGTAGTCTTTGAAACATGTCAGGTATCAGGAAAGAAAATATCACCGGTCATTGTTAAATGTCATTACTTTAACTGGAGGAAACACTCGTGTCGCCACCTAGAACCGTCTTGTGAACATAACGTAGGTTATCTAAAGCACTCGTAACGTAGGTTATCTAAAGCACTCGTAACGTAGGTTATCTAAAGCATTCGTAACGTAGGTTATCTAAAGCACTCGACAAAAGTCAACAAAAACACATTCATGAGAAAACGATTTGACAGAACAGATAAAAACCGAGTCCGCGAGTTGCCACTTGAATCGAGGCCGCGTATAGTACCTGTATTACCAGGGGTGACTATCGGGAATAGTTTTACTATTGCGATAGTTTCATGACTATCACGATAGTATTGCGATAGTATCACGGAATAGCGAATAGTCAGGAAAACAGTCCCAAACCGTAGTTGACGGGTGGCGCCATCGTGTGGCCTCGGAGGTAGTTGATTAAAAATGCTGAATCCGTGAATGCCGCTGCTCTACTCGACGATTGTTGATGTTAGTTCGATAAATAAATAAAATTATCCCATATAGTTGAAAAACATGTTTATTTATATTTTTACATTGACACAAGTAGTGCTGCTTAATTGTTTTGCCAACTATCTTTCTATCGATAGTTCAGTGTACTCTCAACGATAACTATTGATAGTTCCTCTCTGGGGGGGGGTAGGTCACGGTTCCTTCAATCAGAGGGTGGTATCGCTTGGCGTCGACTCAAGAAGACAGACCACAGCGCATTGTGGCATTAGTCGGCAACGTTTTGTCTTATAGGAAAACTCGATCATCAAACGTTCTGAAAAACGCTTCACAGCCATCGATATCATGTCATTGATATTCTGAACAAGTTTCGACAAAATCACTCACCTCCAGCTCTTTTAATCATGTCGCAAACGTGGCTACCCTCAAAACTGGCGGTTTTTTAAATATTAATGCACCTACAGGTGTTTCGGGAATATTACCACCAAAACACCTACGCGTCTTCGAATCCGTTTCATTTTGCAACATCTCAGTGCCAAAGCTGCGACATCATATTGAACGGTCGAACCTTGCTGGCTGAATACAGTTACTTCTTGGGAAATAAAAGCATTTCCGGAAGCCTAACTGTGGTCTGATCTCTAAAACCCACGTGAAGCGGCATCCTGCTGGCTCGTTCTTCCGTCTTGTCAACCGTTGTGTCAGTTGACGTATCCGAACTAACCAGTGCATTGAGATTGAGAGCGACGCTTCAAAGTTGATATAGATGGCGAGTTTGCGTGGCGGGGAACGCGCAAATGTTTTAGCGCCGACAGAGAAAATGTACAACATATTTATTAGAACAACTGACACTACTTATACACCACGAACGCACTGTTTCCGTGGAAATGGTCCACGGACTGTTGACAAGGTCAGGCAGAAAACAAGAATGTTTATGTATACCCCGTTTACAATACTAGTAACATGAATTGACAAAACAATAAATGTGCGTATATTCACATTGATAAATACAAGAACAATATACTTTTAAAAGGTTCAGTGACTCCTATAAAGACTTAACAGTTGCTCACACAGGAGCCACCAATGAAATATATTTCACTAAATCATTTTGATACCAAGGGATGTGTTATTGCAATTAAACATATCCTACTTCATTTGCAACTGCAAGTTTGCGTTCGAGCAGAAGATGAAAGCAAGAGCGTGAATGAATTTTCGAGTGTGTAATTGTGTACATACATACATATATTGGAAAATGTGTGATGATATGTAAAATAAATTGTAGGTAGTAGTCGTATAGTCATATAGAGTTATCGGGTGTTGATAAGTGTTAATATAAGTCAACGCGTATCGTCTATAATTCACAAGATTTCCTACAGTGATAATTATGTTCGCGGTGATTACTTGCTGACACGAATCGTAAAAGCATGGCGGCGATGTTTAAGAACGCTACTACACTGCGTGGAAAAGCGATCGTAATAATTACATGGAATAACTGTTGAAGCCACAACGCCAGTCTGCGGTAGGCGAATGTTATGGGGCTACGACGTAACATACATGTATTTCCATTTTGAACTGTGCGAAAATGATGAGAAATGTTAAAAAGGCTAAGAGTCCAAGACAAAGGTTATGAAACGTTAACTCCATCCGTGGAAACTGATACGTATATTCTCCCCCAGGTGCTGAATTAATCTAGCAACCAGTTGGCGCACGGCGAGGAACCTAATCTCTCGCCAGCATCAATCTCCAATCAGTTAATGCAATATTGCATGCACAAAGAGCAATTGTGTAGAGGCGCCGTGGCGCAATGGTTTGAACACCGGACTCTCAATATCGATATCCTCTTGCTGCCGTTTGGAAAATTTGGCAATTTCGTTGACTCGACATTGCTTCAGTTCACTCAGCTGTATAAATGAGTGAATATATGAACCAATAGTCTTCGCGCAGTATGCAATGCTTCCCAGATAAGTCGAGTTGGCGTTGAAATGAACAGGTCTGCCAGGGGGTGAAATGTAACGCGCTTCGAGCAGTCCCAAGGACTGGATACCGCGCTATGCAAGAACGACATAATTAATAAGCAATACAATCCAATGAAGTAAGTTTCAATACATCTAGGCATTTCGTTCAATTATGTTTAAGCATGGATAGACCCTTTACAATGTTCTTTGTCATGCAATCATGATATATGATAACATGTTCTATATAACACTTGTGTTGTACATATACATATGATCCTACGTAAACGTGTGTCCGACTTCCGAGTTTCTGTCACAATCTTATCCATGACCTTTTTATAATGTCAGCACACTTTGACGTGTTATTACATTCAATGTGATAAGCTTACTCCTATATAATGATGTTATCAGTTTGACATCTTGTCCTGAAGGTTCATATGTCCGACCACAAAATGGTGGCTTTTCAATTCTCAATTCACGTCTTCCCAGGTGCCACTTCCTCGGGCTGGCATACGTCTGCGGCAAGGCTCTGGGCGTCCAGCTGCGTCTCCTATAGCGTGGCGTTTTGTTTCTGTTCTGCTATTATTGTTTCCGCGTTTATCGATCTGCTTTCTGTTTATATTAGCTGCGATTGCTGCGATGGTCTCTGTGGTTTGTGCAATTACGTTATCTTCTCTCATTGCTTCTGTTATTTGATTCAACAAGTCGCTACCTCGGACTCTGGCTCGGCTGGTGTGCTCAGGAATAGTAGGCAGCTGGACAAGGCGTCGAATGTGGTCCGCAGAACGACGCACGGCCCAGTGCACATTCAAGAGACAGACTCCTTCGACTGGGAGAAAAGACGTTTGTTTTGGTAGTTGTTCAGTTAATACGGCCATCTGTGAGTGATATCACTGGTTGGTTGTCAACTTCGTCCAAGCATTTTCTCGGACATCAATCAAACACAAGGGTAAATTTGTAGACAGAAACAGATAGAGGAGGCAGAGACAGAGAGAAATAGAGGAGGAGGAGAGAGAGAGCGGTGGAGGGAGGGAGGGAGAGAGAGAGAGAGAGAGGAGAGAGATGATAGAGAGGAAAGAGGAGAGAAATATGATAGAGAGGAGAGAGGGGAGAGAGATGATAGAGAGGAGAGAGGGGAGAGATAGATGAGAGAGATTTATTTCACGTAACTAAACGTAACAAATGAATCATGTCGCTAGAGATGTTCACGTAAATAAAGAATAATGTCACGTGTGTTGCGATTGCTTAATTACGTCACAATCACGTCATCGCGGCGACGCATGGCCTCGTGTATGGTTAGTTTCACATGAATCTCTCCTATTCTCCTATTCCTCTCCTGTTAGACGATGATGGTGGCGGCAACAACGATTATGGTGGCGGCAACAACGATGGTGGTGGCGGCAACTACGATGATGGTGGCGGCAGCAACGATGGTGGTGGCGGCAACTACGATGATGGTGGCGGCAGCAACGATGGTGGTGGCGGCAACTACGATGATGGTGGCGGCAGCAACGATGGTGGTGGCGGCAACAACGATGATGGTGGCGGCAACAACGATGGTGGTGGCGGCAACTACGATGATGGTGGCGGCAGCAACGATGGTGGTGGCGGCAACAACGATGATGGTGGCGGCAACAACGATGGTGGTGGCGGCAGCAACGATGGTGGTGGCGGTAGCAACGATGACGGCGTCTACGGGGGGGTGATGGTTGTAATGGCGGCATTGACGATGTCTTTGGTGATCAGGATTGTGGTTATATGTGTCCAGAACGAACACGAACATAACCACTGTCACACTCACACAAACCACGACCATCCAGTAATGACGCTAAGCACGATTGACATACAATCCAGAAGCATCATAATCACCAGCATGTGTTGAGTTAATTTGATAAAGAATATAAGCCTGCACCACTAGGACGCGACGGTAGCAGGTTGGCCACACCGCTCTCACGTATCTGTAGCTACCGCCGATGTAACAGTACCCAGCTCTCACGTATCCGGCTGTAGCTACCGCCGATGTAACAGTACCCAGCTCTCACGCGCACACGCGCACACGCGCACACGCGCACACACACGCACACACACACACACACACACACACACACACACATCCGCACCCACCCAACCACCTCCCAGAGAGAGGGGAGAAAAAGAAGAGAGGAGAATGAGGAGAAAGAGGAGAGAGGGGGGAGAGAGGACAGAGAGGAGAGAGAGTACAGAGAGGAGAGAGAGGAAAGAGGAGAGAGAGAGAGAGGGGGAGAGAGAAGAGGGCGGAAAGAGAGAAGAGAGAGAAGAGAGAGGAGATATATAGAGAGGAGAGAGAGAGAAGAGAGCGGAGATAGCGGAGATAGATGAGAGAGGGAAGAGGAGAGAGAGGAAAGAGAGGAGAGAGGAGAGTGGGAGAAGAAAGAGGAGAGAGGAGAGAGAGGAGAGAGAGGAGAGAGAGGAGAGAGAGGAGAGAGAGGAGAGAGAGGAGAGAGAGGAAATGGGAAAGTGAGGAGAGAGGGAGGAGATAGAGGAGAGAGGGGAGAGAGAGAGGAGGGAGAGGAGAGAGAGAGAGAGGAGAGAGAAGAGAGAGAGTTACACAAGTTATAGTATCAGGAGTGATTCAAAGTTTACATGAGGGGGAGAAATCCAGGTTGGGGGACACACCCTTGGGTATCTTCCCGTGACGAATAGATATCCATGCAGGGAGGAGATATTATACTGCCACACCGGCAAGTGTGCCAAGTGCGCGGGCCGGCTTCTCCAGCGCTGACCGCTATATTTTAGGGCCTGTCGCATATACCGTCTACTGCTGCCAATAACCGAGTTATCCCCCCCGACCGGCCCATCAGTACACTGGCGTCCGTCCGCAAACAGCGTTATCCTGCCGATAATTATGTTACACGTCTAACTTTATCCGCGCGCCAGACAACTTCTTTGATGACACGTGGTCGAACATAGGCGCCTGCTTGTACGGCAGCTCGCCACTCAATTCCCAGGCGAGTCGTTTATTTTGATGTCCACCAACGCGACCAGACCAATGTGCTCCGACAAGCCGAGGGACGATGCACTGGAGAATGCGATATAGCCGTCGTAAAGGCAGTTCTGTGGTTTCGACCTGGGATATAGATTTGACCTGACAATCCTAAGTAACTGCACAAATAGCCTCCATGTGGCTGCCTTCTTAAATACGAGAGCATAACAATTAGTAAATGTTAGATTTGTTTACCTTATAGCTCAATGTCGGAGCAACAAAATAAACCAAGAGATTGGTCAACATTTAACAATGTTGAATCAACAACAAAAACCAAGATATTGGTCAACATTTAACAATGTTGAATCAACAATAAAAACCAAGAGATTGGTCAACATTTAACAATGTTGAATCAACAATAAAAACCAAGAGATTGGTCAACATTTAACAATGTTGAATCAACAATGCTGTATAAAATGTTAATTATTATCAAAAGTGACTCATAAATTCTGTGCTGATACGGCCGATGTGAACTTCTAGCTCAGCATAGGTGTCGGGAACAGTCAAGTTTACCACGCTGCTTTTGTGTGCCAATAATAAGAAACTATGTTTTATCTACATTTAACGTTAATTTGCTGTCAGTCAACCGATGGGAGATATCATGGAGACAATCAGTATAGGTGGTGGTCCAAGTTGTGAGTTTGAATAACAAGTTCGTTAGATGCCTCCCGGCCACGAAGCCGTTGTTGCGCCACACATCTTCCGGATAAAGCGGCAATATCTCTGTGCTAATACCACGTCGTGTTGGTAGTTGTGCCTATACCAATATGTTAGCGGGAAGGTAATGGAGAAGGGGTTGGTAAAACGTCCATGTGTGACGAAACACCCTCCTATCCTTTCTAGCTGTGCGGCTCGAAGTGAGAATTTCGAGACAGCCAGATGGAGCCTCGTATAGCGTCACGACACACGCGCTTAGCTGTGTACATAGATGGACAGACAGACAGATCACGACACACGCGCTTAGCTGTGTACATAGCATTTTAGTTTAACGGGTCTAGGTACAGTAGCCACGGGAAGCTGAGACAAAATAAGTGAATATACATGATATTCACATACGAATGAATAGGTGAATAGGTGAATAAGTGAATAGGTGAATAAGTGAATATACATGATATTCAAATACGAATGCAGTAGTGGCACAAATGTATCGGTTGCGGGCGATATAGGCCAACAATCTTCAAATAAAGAAATCATAATACCGTTAACGCCCACTTACGGACGGTTTACCCCATCATGGTGGACGTTTTGCCCCATCATGGTGGACGTTTTGCCCCATCATGGTGGGCCACCTCCGCTAAAATGGCTACAACTTTTTTCAGAGACTAGGTACGTTAACTGTTTCAACACACGGAATGTGTCTTGGATAATTAACTAGATTATTCATAACACATAGACTATATATACCCAAAATATGATTTTCTCAGCATCCGATGTCCTGAAACATGGGCGTTTTGCCCCGGAAGTCGACACGTCTTTTCATAGTATCCCATATTACGACCGTATTTTGACATCGTTGACATTAGTTGACACCGACAACCGTAAAGAGGGGTTGCGTCGTAAGAAGCTTCGCGAATGGTCGGCTTTTGGGCGACGTAGTACGACCACACTCACGTCACTTCCGGCTATTTTCACGCAGCCAGTTGACGCTCGCGTCCGGTTTTAATCTATTTTCAGAATCGAACCGACCGCAACACGACGCGCGTGTTAGATCGACAAAGGTGCTCACTCGATGAACACACCCGACTGCGCAGTTACTTGCCGGGCTTTTTGACGAATCACCTACGCATCCATCATGAGAATATATCCAGCGGTGCCGTTTGTTTTTCCTCCAATCGGCTCCGTGGTATTTATAACACATAGCAGCTTCAAGTGTATTTCATCGGGCGGGGACATTTTTTATGATTGATGGATCTTCGCAATGTGACGTTTCTCGACCGATATAAACAGTGCGGCGGCATTAATAATTATGATTTACATGGCTCGGATCATGCATTTAAAGTCGCGCTGTTCCAAGTGCCTTTTCACTGTGACAATCAATAGGAATACGCCATCAGTCATGCAAACGGAACTCACATCGGAATCAATGTCCTGCGCGCACCGCGTACGCCATATCATCGACAGCTTATAAAACAAAGGCGCCGATCAAAATTGAAATACGTCTGCACAAAAACGTCTGACAAGTTATTTGAGAGCGCACCTGCTGCTTGAATAAGCTCATGTATTTGTGTTCGCGTTACAATGCGACGTTACAATACGACGTTACAATACAACGCTACAATACGACGTTACAATACGACGTTACAATACGACGTTACAATACGACGTTACAATACGACGTTACAATACGACGTTACAATACGACGTTACAACACGACGTTACAATACAACGTCACAATACAACGTTACAATACGACGTTACAATACGACGTTACAATACGACGTTACAATACAACGTTACAATACGACGTTACAATACGACGTTACAATGCAACGTTACAATACGACGTTACAATACAACGCTACAATACGACGTTACAATACGACGTTACAATACGACGCTAAAAAGCAGGTGCGGAGCTTGTTTTTCGGGTTTGTTATATATATATACACACACACACATATATATATATATATATATATATATATATATATGTATGTATATATATATATATATATATATATATATATATATATATATATATATATGTATGTATATATGTATATATATATATATATATATATATATATATATATATATATATATATATATATATATATATATATATATATATATATATATATATATATATATATATATATATATATATATATATATATATATATATGTATGTATATGTATATGTATATATATATATATATATATATATATATATATATATATATATATATACATATACATATACATGCATATATGTATATGTATATATATATATATATCTATATATATATATATATATATATAATGAAGTTTTTAGTAGTTCTGCTGCATAGATGTGGACCCTCTCAATCCAGCAGCTTTTCTGGGTTCTGCCCAATCAAGAAAGTCGAAAGAACCAGTTTGTGGGTCTGCTTTGATTGGCTTGTTTTATTCTGGTGAAGTGCACAGCTACGTGACGAGTGAATTTGTTTAAATCTCGGTTTTACGCTAATTATTTCAAAAATAGTATTGTGCAACTGTATTTCTTTGTCGTTCATTGCGCCGTTAGAACTAAGGGTATATTACCAAATGATGCCGTATTATGGGTGCGTTAGAGAGAATTGTACCAAACGACGCAATTTTATAGCCTCCGTTTCGTTTCGTTTGGCGCACTATGTGTGCAGTGAATTATATTTATTACAGCCATCCCGTGCAAAGCCGTCATGCGAAAATGATGTAGCATTGGATGGTAAATATCTAGGTTAAGTTCCATATATAACAGTTAGCGCGGCTTGCAATAAAGCTTTCGTGAATCGGAAGTAGTTACCCGAATACAATTTATTCAACAATTGTATGCATCAAACACGCGTAAGTTCCGCCATATTTATCGCAAACCTACTGCCGATAACATATCGAAAATATGCTGGTACAACGAAAACTTGCGCAACCATTGTGTAGTGTCTAAGGCTAAAAGACAGAGACAGGTAATGTAAGCCGGGGCAAAACGCCCATGTTTCAGGAGATGAATAGATTTCTTTGGGTATATATCGTGTATGTGTTATGGATAATCTAGTTCATTATCTTAGATACGTTCCTTGCGTTGAAAATATTAACGTACATAGTCTCTAAAAAAATGGTGGCCATTTAAACAGAGGCCCACCAGTGTGGCAAAACGCCTAGAGGCGGACGCTTGCAATATTAAACTTTTTAGGTGTACATTTCATTTGTATCGCCCGCAACCGATACGACTATACCATTACTGCAATAATATTTGCATATTCTATTCATTTATTTATTTTGTCTCAGTCTCCCACGGCTACTGTACACAGTCTCATTTTGGTAAGGATGTTTCTCAAAATGTTAAGCTCACATCGCTTCCGCTGCAACCGTATATATATATATATATATATATACATATATATATATATATATATATATATATATATATATATATATATATATATATATATATATATATATACATATACATATACATATATATAAATATACATATATATATATATATATATATATATATATATAATTTCTCCTCACATTCTGGAGAGTGTAGTCTTGGAATAGAGACTGTTATGTCGGCAGCAGGAGCAGTTTCACTGCAGCCAAAGTATCTAGGAACGCATCAACATGTAACTAACGTTGGTTGGACGACAACGAACGCCGGTATGCGCAGAACGAAGCCGAAATCGCTCGTCGTGAAGACAAGATTTAACAAGATTTAACAAGATTGCCATCTCGAACAACAAGTTCCAGATGGCAAGTGGACAAGGAAGCCATTGGCTTATCGAGAGTCCAACAATTTTCTCATCTATGTGTAGCCCGCCCTTATCAGATATCTGTCAATTCTATTTTTAAACATGTTCACACTACTAGCATTAACACAATCATTTGGCAGTTTGTTCCATTCATTTATCACCCTCTGTGAGAAAGAGTACTTTCTCATGTCCAACCTACACTGCTCCTTAACGGAGAAAGATCGCGGACATTACCCATTCGCAGCCGGCCAATCACGAACAAAGAGGTTATTCACCATCTGCTTGCGTCATTTAGGTCATATCATTATTTATATTTAAGAATTTTAATGACCGGACCGGCTGCGTTTGGTATTGAATTATGCACGTTAAGCGCTTTGACAAAGTGGTGTCTTCATTTCCGTGGGGTGAATATTCGAGTACTGTATCAT
The DNA here is from genome assembly GCA_963662155.1 of Lamellibrachia columna. Taxonomy (NCBI): domain Eukaryota; kingdom Metazoa; phylum Annelida; class Polychaeta; order Sabellida; family Siboglinidae; genus Lamellibrachia; species Lamellibrachia columna. The sequence continues at coordinate 4,303,122 of OY759272.1, forward strand.
TGTAAATGTTGACGCACCAAATGCGCCATTATTTGTGAGGTGTCCCCACAGCGCCATTTTGACGAGATGTCCACAGAAGGTAACTGCAGTGGCTGACTTATTTATTACCCTAGATTTATCGCCAGGCATAGAATTAATCCAGACTCGGGCTCCATACGTCAGCACGACATCGCAGCGACAAACGAATTCACCAATCGCATGCACCATTATGCACTTGTTACAATAGGGAACGGCCATTTTGGCAGCGTAATTTCTTTGAAGTGTTGCGGTAAACCGCGTCTCTAGTGACGCCTATGTAAGACAGTTGTCACTTAAGAAGATGTACGGCAAGGATATACTCGCATAAATATGATTCATGCGGATAACGACTTGGCATTGTCAGCAGCTGCTACGGTACATCAATGCTTTCGACGCAAGGAGCAGGAATTTTAGCTGAACGCTGGACGGACATTCGACCTTTGGTCTTTAATGTCGCCGTAAAATCGGAAAAAAATATTTTTCTCACGTCCACCCACCTAACATGAGAAAGTATACGAGTGTTGTTTATCTCAGAAGCAAACCGTGAGTGAATGCATGTCGCTGTTGAAGAGTCACAACAATGGATGTCCTGTGAATGCAGACAGTCTTTGTTGCAGATTAATTTGATAATAAAAAACATTACGGCTGTACAGTGGTAATTGGCCTGCACACGCACTAATCTCTGGTTTGACATAACCAAGACAATATGTGTTGGCCATGACCATATTTGGACCACAAATGTTGGCATGGCGTTTGGACCTCACTGGGCTTGCCACACACGTGATCAAATCAGAAGAGCGAGCGTGTTTCTATCTCCGCACACCGTGGTAATTCTTGGTAATTCTTGGTAATTCGTGATATATGACGAAAGATTCGAAACCTGCAAACGATAGTGACGTTACATCGTGTTCGCCCAACTTCGTAAAAAAATAGCACACGTGTCGAGTTAGTCCCGTAAATAAAATGCGCTTAAAATAAACGAAAGAACGTTAAAACGTAAATAAAGGGTTTGACAGCAATAACGTCACAGCGTCAACTTGCAGGACTGTCAAATTGTAGTCATACAAAATCGTTTATACCAACCTTTATTTCTCGTTTATTGGATGACAAGGACGTTACATTCTGCATATTATCCCCCTTCTATCCATTTATGATACAATCGATGTTGCATGTTCCGTCCATTGCACGTTTGTCCATATATTGCACGTAAACTGGAACAACGACGTATTTGTGTTCCTTGACAACATCACTAGCTCGCTCGCTCGCCCATTCGCTCGTTCACTCAGTCACTCAGTCACTCACTCAACAACTCACTTGCTAAGTCACTAACTAAGTAACTAACTAACTAACTAACTAACCAATTCACTCACTGACTTACTCACTGACTCACTGACTCACTGACTCACTGACTGACTCACTCACTCACTCAATAACTCATTCACTACGTCACTCACTCACTCACTCACACACTCACCCACTCACTCACTCATTCACTCACTCACTTGCTAAGTCACTAACTCACTAACCAACTAATTCAATGACTGACACATTGACTCAATGATTCACTGACTGACTGACTGACTGACTGACTGACTGACTGACTGACTCACGCACTCACTCACTCACTCACTCACTCACTCACTCACTCACTCACTCACGCACTCACTCACTCACTCACTCACTCATTATTCCGTTCTGTCCAGTGCGTGATTCGACATTGGTTTAGATCACCACAAATGGCCGCGGTGTGTCGCCAGGGTATATGTGTTACTGACCATGAGTCAGAAAAATGCATATTACAAAAACTTTCTGACCGGCCGCCTGGCCACTGGTTCGAGTTGGTAATGGACCGGTTCGTTTAGGACGGTTTTTATTATGGGGCGTGTTGGCGATGAACTACGATCAACAAAAACCTAGCTGCACTAGCTGTTTTACAGCTTGCAGTGGACATAGAATGTGGGGCTGTGAATTTATCTCGCCTCATCAACGACATGAGAAATCAGAACGTCTGCATAGCACACACGAACATAGCACACACGAACAAGAGTGCGAACAGTTTTAAGGTCTCCGTATCACAAGAAATCATCTGACATCGACTTAACCCTATCTTCGGGCCCATAAATCCCCGATAAGCAAGTCGCGTGTTGGCACAGAACCGCCACTTCCTAACCTGAAACGTATTTCCTCCGAAACGTGCCTCGATATCTCCCAGCGTGAATTTTCTGATGACAGAACGTGACTTATGTAACTCCAGTGTGAGTATAACAGCGAGGCCCGTCTCTACCGTCACGTACAGATCATTCTAATACACAACAATCTTCATTTGATGATACTCGTATTCGGCGTTAGCTAACGTTTATATGGGCTTGTTATTTTAATAAACATACCTCCATAAAACTCTCTTTCGCCCACACCCATATATGAGGTCTGTAAGTTAGTGAATAGATACATACTGCCTGAATCCCAACTTTCGTAGTCCTTACATATCAGAGTTCGATACGACCGTTTCTCTTTTCATACTAATTCCCAGCGCTGAAACGTTCGGTGCTTTAAATGTTTCAACTCACTTCCCCGGTGTGGCAGTCGAACGACAAAACGACAAACTTCGTTTAGTGAAGCTAATAGCAAATTTTCAAACTTACATTAAAGGTGCCTCATCAATTCGATTTGTATTGTCGTTTCAGCTCAAATTCATTTAGCGAAAATTCAAACCTACCTTGTATCCACTACGATATGCTAGCTCGTTTGTGCAACTTTTGTATGTAGTTTTTGTGAAATCATCAGACAAACTACTACATTTATTTAATTATGCATGCAGAATTTATTGAAGTGAAAATAGAAACGTTGAAAACTCACGAATTTCGCACTTGGTGAAATTTCATAACGTTGTTATGTGATCGGCGAGAGGATGGAAGTCACGCTCATGATCAGTTTTGACCCCATAACATGTTGTTTACCGTTTTGGGTATCCACTAGTTTGAGCCTTACCAGATCTAACGACTAAAGTAAATTCTTTCGATGATTTGAAAAAAAATCCGCGCTTTTTAATTAAACCGACTGCGGATATTACTTAACTATTCACACACTACATATTAGGACATCAACAAACCGGATTTGCGATAGGCTAAATCAGTTGAGGGTGGAGTTTTAACAGTGAGCTCTCTAATTACACTGTTTGGTCTCTCGAGCGTCACCAATTTATTACAGACGCGTTGGCAAACGTCACACCAAATCGTACCTGTTTAATTAGCAGTAGATGTCAATGCTTTACAATAACACGTTGCAAGAAGGCCAGACAAAACCACAAGACACGCACCTTGTTTCTGGGGCCACGCAGCGAGATCTTACGGCGCTGGAGGCTCTTCGGACGATGCCAACCACCCGAAACAAAACATTCGTCGCTTCGCCGGTGTAACGCGCGCGCAACGAACCAGGCGCGCCACGCAGCCTGGTGATCAATCGATACACCTCGTGAATAAGCGGTGTGAGAGAGCGCGCCTTAAGTACCTGTGCAGGACGCTTCGCATCGCCTCGCGTCGTACAAAGCCAGCGTCTCGGCGACGCCAACACGATTTACATCGATTCGCCTGACAATAACGTCGCAGAATCAGGGCGAGCGGCCTATTTAAGGCGTATGATTTCGTGAAAAAAGAAATTTATAAGTAGTAGTATATCACTACATATCGACACTTAAATAAATTGCCACACAATAGTGCCGTCTCTTCCCGCTTACACCGGCGTCGTAAAAGTCAACGCGAAGATACTATTAATAAACTCTTCATTGTTACGCTCCTGTCAGCAGGCTCCATTATTAATTTAACTGTATATTGCACTGCCTCGTTCTTTCACAATATATTTAATTTCAGTACACGCACGCACGCACACACGCACGCACGCACGCACGCACGCACGCACGTACACACACATATACACACATATATACATGTATGTTTACTTACATACATACATACATACATACATACATACATACATACATACATACATACATACATATATACAAACACATACATATATACATGCATATACACACGCGCACGCACGCACACACGCACACGCGCACACACACAAGCACATGCACACGCACACAAACACACACACACACATACACACTCACGAACACAAACACACGCACGCACGCACGCACAAACACACACACACACACACACACACACACACACACACACACTCACTCATTCATTCATTCATTCATGCGGCGTTGCGAAATCTAATAATGTCTTATCATTTCATATAATTCTTATCGTTTGTCGTTGTGTTCATTCACATATTACTATCGGCCATCTGCTTATAATAAAACTGTCGACATGTTCTCGATAAACAAATAAATCATTCATTTATATAAATCGAGTATTTTTACTAAACTCAAGTCGACTGACAATTACATGAATATTTAATTTTTTATTAATATACTTTTCATGCAAACAAAGTAACGTGTACATCTATCGAAGACAAGGACGTTTCAATGGGCATCACGCAGTCCACGTACTCATCAATATTTCCGCCCACTTGTCGGAAATTGCCGAAAGATTGCGGGATTTCTTTAACAGCGGAGTCGATATTCGTAAACAGATAAAGGTAAATGTTTTATTACTATAAATCGGTTCAATAAAACGATTTGGTCGTTGAGCAAGTTAGGACAGATATATGTTATTCTATATAACATGGATTTGTGATGTTTGTTACCTTTAAAGACTTTGTGTTTTGTGTTCTAACGATGCCTGCCACGGAGAGGTGTTACTTCGCACGCGGAAAGCCTTAAAATCGATGCGTTCTCATTCGGTTTCTCAACGCGACGTTGCGTCAGTAGTCAGAAATCACATCACGCGCATACGATGCTTAATTGTAAATCTTCTCTGGTTCGATTTATAGCAATACCCAACAGCGTTCGCTTTAAATTAGCACCTGCTTCAAACAAGCTTCAAAGCGGCCGCTCGCTGCGCGTAATAACGGGTAGGCGTCACGTTTTAAAGCGACGTGACGATGAAATCGATTCAGCGCCAGGCACAAACGAACAATTGCAATGATCGGGACCCGCCGAGCGGAAGTTCCTGCCACGCAGGAAATACCTTTTTTAGGTTTCCGCCATTCGCCCTGTGAACAGGCCGAGGACTACGCTAAATGTGTAGGCCTAGTTCGCCGTTTTAAGATCAAATTTAGGTTTTTAATATTTAATGGATATGAGGATGTTGATATTGCCTCAGAACGTAGAATGAACGAACCCACTTTTTGAGAGAATTTGTTTAACTGTAAACATGTTTAGGAATCATCCCAGAAATCCTCGGCTGATGAGGATGACACAATATGAACAATGGTTTGGCAAGAGTAATACCTCTATTGCCAAGATGATGTTGAAGATTGGATGTTAGCAACTAGATAACATAGTATTGGAATCCTCTGCTGATGTTGTGTGTAGTCTGGATACGTTACATAAATTGAAGTATCACACATTTTCAACACACTCGCCAACATTTTCAACACACTCGCCAACATTTTCAACACACTCGCCAACATTTTCAACACACTCGCCAACATTCTGGAAATTCACTACTTTACACACCAAGTCAAAATGGTCAAACGTCCGTTCAATACTACCGTACGCTTCAGAAACATGGAGGACAAGCAAGAAGATCCGAGGTCAGAGGTTGGTGCCTCGGAAGAATCCTGAGAATACGTCCTTTTTACGACGATATTGCAAAATCGAGTTATTCTTATATTTTTATGTGTTTACATTTCTATCGAGGACGACAACTGTCGTCGGTAGCCGAAATTTAATTGTGATTAATTGTGTTTTTGCAGCTGATCGGAACAGAACCAAAACAAGCTCTGCAGACTACAAATGTAATGTTTACGAAGCTATACGTTACAGCTTAAAACATTCTGTAGTTTTAGCCATATTTTGTCCCAATTAGTTATGTTTCACCAACGTATATTTTCTTCTAAATGGGTCGGTTCACATCTTACAAACGCCAGAGACTCTAAATAATAGCTATGTTGCGTACATGCGTGCGTAAAGGTGCGTAAAGGTAATGAAATATTTAAGTTCCCTCGATCCCTAATATGCTGCTGTGATGCGACGATCGCAACAAAGAGGGATTCCACGAATTGGACAGATTAAAAGTTGTTTGATTACGTACAACAAGGGAATAGAAATTAGGAAGCTATGAATATAAATTACTAACCGAGTTACCAGACTTTGCACGGGAGAAAAGGCATCAACTGCAAGACCTTAAGTCAAGTGTTGGTAGAGCAATGCCAATGACAGTGACGATTTCATGCCCCCAACATCACGTACATCATGTACAACATCACGTACAACATCACGTACATCGTCACGTACAACATCACGTACAACATCACGTACAACTGCCGGTTTCACGTAGGTAACTACGAACTCCTATTGTTCTGAGTTACGTACTCTAATAAATGTACGTAACTACGAACTCCTATTGTTCTGAGTTACGTACTCTAATAAATGTAGGTAACTACGAACTCCTATTGTTCTGAGTTACGTACTCTAATAAATGTAAGTAACTACAAACTCCTATTGTTCTGAGTTACGTACTCTAATAAATGTACGTAACTACAAACTCCTATTGTTCTGAGTTACGTACTCTAATAAATGTACGTAACTACGAACTCCTATTGTTCTGAGTTACGTACTCTAATAAATGTAGGTAACTACAAACTCCTATTGTTCTGAGTTACGTACTCTTATAAATGTACGTAACTACGTACTCCTATTGTTCTGAGTTACGTACTCTAATAAATGTAAGTAACTACAAACTCCTATTGTTCTGAGTTACGTACTCTAATAAATGTACGTAACTACGAACTCCTATTGTTCTGAGTTACATACTCTAATAAATGTAGGTAACTACGAACTCCTATTGTTCTGAGTTACGTACTCTAATAAATGTACGTAACTAAGAACTCCTATTGTTCTGAGTTACGTACTCTAATAAATGTAAGTAACTACAAACTCATATTGTTCTGAGTTACGTACTCAACGTCAACCGGTCACATTGGTCCCTTCGTAACATCCCAACGCCCCGGGGATTTTGTTTTGTTTTTATTGCATGAACCATCCCGTTGGGCCCACGGGCACGCCGACAAAATGTCAGCCCCATGCGTGCAAAACTGACGCAGATACGAGGGAACATGCATACGACGAGACAGAGTGACAAACTACTTTATAGTATAGAAGTAGTATCCTAGTGTGGCTGCTAAACTGCAGACACACGTTGTAGATTATTAATTGACAGGCGATATTCCTTTTTGTCGGTGTTTCCATTTGAACATCGGAAATTGGTGGAATATAAACATTTCTACTTCACATTCTAGCAATTCCTTCAAATTTCACGATTATATGCTTGCGCATGAATAGTCTAAGAACGCAAATAAATTATAAAAAGTAGGTAGATAGACATCAGATAGCAGAACTGGGAGGCTAGGAAGAAAAACAGGAGAGAAAGGAAGAAAGAAAGCAAATTATGTTTAGGCTTGATTGAATATTTTATCTTTAAATCGAAATTCCAGGTTCAGTCTTGAACTTGCTTAAGGAATCTGCCTCTGCGGTTACAGCAGGAAGGTCGTTTCATTGTGGAATTGTTCTTTGGAAGAAGCTCTATTTGTTCTTTGTACATGGAGGAAACATATGTTGTGGTTTGCATGTCGAGTGAAAGTGTTGGTTGGTAGTGATACTAGTTTGTTTCTTTACAATATATTATTAGTCTGGCGTTGCAGCGACATAGTGGGCGAAGTACTTCACGCTGATTACATTGGCGACACTGTAACTTTCGTCACAAGAACCACTCCTTTATTCTGTTTGTTGTAAATATTATAACCTCAATTTCGCACCATTTTTTGTATTATAAAAAATGGACCAACTGCAAACTCTGTCCTTTACCAACTCAGCCCATTACCAACTCGGCCCATACACTACCAAATCAGCCAACTGCCAACGTAGCCCAGTACAAGCGCACCTCATAGCCGAGTAGGCCCATCAACATATGTGTTTAACATCGACGGTGATATTTAATAAAATATGAGTTGTCGGCGAAGTGGCAATAAATTATCGAAGCGTCAAATCCGGAAAATTCAATATTGATCTATGAGTCGAGCAGGTAGCCCAGTGTACTGCCGCGACTGCTACTGCTTCTCCCGTTTAACACCCACCCTCGGACCATCTACCTCTCAAGTTCCGGATGTTCCCGAGTCCGGAATAATAACCACTCCCTATAATTATATCCATTGATGTTTCGAGTAATAAACGCTCTCCCTAGATACTTGTCTCCGGTCATTACACATGTAATCATTTCGCGGATCAGTCATTGTTACATAGCAACATTCACTCCAGGAACCGTTATTACACGAGTAAGAATTTCTTGCACTATTGTGATTGCGAGTGTAGTTCACTCCTACTTTGTAATGACGCCGCCCAGAAGTGTTTCTAATATTCGCTGATTCAAACAGCTTTATATATCACTAGGTCAGTTAACAGCGTTGCACGGTAAGATATGGTCCTTTCCACTGATCCACATTATATATATATATAAATATATATATAAATATATATATATATATATATATATATATATATATATATATATATATATATATATATATATATATATATATATATATATATATATATATATATATATATATATATATATATATATATATATATATATATATATATATATATATATATATATATATAGCGCCCCTGGATCACATTGTAAAGTTTCGTCCGGATAGGCCCACAAATGCGGCCGTGAATAGAACACGACAGACAGCCAAACAGGCAAACAAACACTCTGCTTTACAGATCAGACGACGAGCCCATACTTGAGCACGGGGGGCCAAGACCTGCAATATAACGTATCTTCCGTGAGGTGTTTTTCTGGTTGTTAGGAACAGGTTTCCTGTTCACAATCAAAGATATGTAATGCCATAGTGTCTTTTACGGCAGCACTAGATACACACCTTTTCAACACTGCGTATATTAATTAATTGAGGACTTCTATCGGCAGATAACTGTGGTGTTTTGAGGGGCTTTGAACAGACAAAAGGACTGAACCAGCGCTATAATAGACTGCTGCTGCTGCTGCTGCTGCTGCTGCTGCTGCTGCTGCTGCTGCTGCTGCTGCTGCTGCTGCTGCTGCTGCTGCTGCTGCTGCTGCTGCTGCTGCTGCTGCTGCTGCTGCTGCTGCTGCTGCTGCTGCTGCTGCTGCTGCTGCTGCTGCTGCTGCTGCTGCTGCTGCTGCTGCTGCTGCTGCTGCTGCTGCTGCTGCTGCTGCTGCTGCTGCTGCTGCTGCTGCTGCTGCTGCCGCTGCTACTACTACTATTATTATTATAGAGCATGGACGAAAATAAATGGAACAAGCCATATATTGATTGTGTAAATGCTGGCAGCGTGAATACGTGTAAAAACAAAATTGACAACTAATTCAGAAGGGCGGGTTACAGAAGGGCGGGTCACAGAAGGGCGGGTCACAGAAGGGCGGGTCACAGAAGGGCGGGTCACACACGTGGACGAATAATTGTTGGACTCTCGATACGCCAATGGTTTCCTTGTCCATTTGTTATCTTGATATTTTGCTTTGGATGGTAATCTGGTTAAACCTTGTAAACATCTTGTTAACAAGATAACTCTAAGTAATCTGGTTAAACCTTCTAAACATCTTGTTAACATGAACTTCTGATGAGGGCAACGATTAGGGGGGTAACAGTACACCCAACTATCGATCCATCGCAATAGTCGATGTGACGATGCAATACTATCGATAGTAAATTGAACAATCGATAGTTATCTTTGATATTACGTTGAACTATCGATAGTTATCGTCGGTAATACATTGAACTATCGACAATAACGATAGTTGGCAAAACAACCCAGTAGGGTTACTCGTGTCACCATGGTAATACAAAACAACCCAGTAGGGCTACTCGTGTCACCATGGTAATACAAAACAACCCAGTAGGGCTACTCGTGTCACCATGGTAATACAAAACAACCCAGTAGGGCTACTCGTGTCACCATGGTAATACAAAACAACCCAGTAGGGTTACTCGTGTCACTATGGTAATACAAAACAACCCAGTAGGGTTACTCGTGTCACCATGGTAATACAAAACAACCCAGTAGGGCTACTCGTGTCACCATGGTAATACAAAACAACCCAGTAGGGCTACTCGTGTCACCATGGTAATACAAAACAACCCAGTAGGGCTACTCGTGTCACCATGGTAATACAAAACAACCCAGTAGGGCTACTCGTGTCACCATGGTAATACAAATAAACATGTTTCTCAACAATATTGAATAATGTTATTTGTGTGATCATATCCTGTATGCAAGTGACGTCATTATCAGCCAGATCGCTGTGAGGGACGTTGACATATCATAACACGACACGAAAGCGACAAGGCGATCAGTCAAAATATTGACAATATCTAGCTTTCCATAAAAGAGCACATGTCGATCATTTTATCCCGGTGGTTACGAAGAAAGTATTCAGCGCAGAAGTAAGTAGATGTATGTTACTTCAAAGAGAAATATTTATGATCTCACTTCAATTACTTCAAATACTATGAGAGTGAACGGACGTGTGTGGTTTATCCGGAGTGGCTCGCTCGGGTGGTAAAAGGGTAAAGGGTAAATGAAAGTTCTTATATTTATAGTGCCGTGTCCTGCCCTTATGACAGGTCAACGCCCTTTGCACTTCATCTCCTGACATACTTGTTCGTTCTAATGCCATGTCGACTTCTCTGGGAAGCATTCAGCCACGCTGCAATTACTGTGTGAAGAGTATTCCTTCACATACCCACCGCTGTCAATAGCCAGGTACTCAGTTATACAGTTGAGTGAACTGAGGCAAGGTGGAGTGAAAGAAATTACGAGAGCTTCGAAATGGCAGCAAGAGGATTGGAACCCGGGTTCTCTTGAATGAGTGATTGGGTGTGGTTATATATTACTTGGTCGTAGGGTGTTATTGAAAGTGGTTGGTTGTTGGTGGTTTGTTGAAAGTGGATGGTTGCTGGTGGTGTGTTGAAAGTGGATGGTTGTTGGTGGTTTGTTGAAAGTGGATGGTTGTTGGTGGTTTGTTGAAAGTGGATGGTTGTTTGTGGTTTGTTGAAAGTGGATGGTTGTTGGTGGTTTGTTGAAAGTGGATGGTTGTTGGTGGTTTGTTGAAAGTGGTTGGTTGTTGGTGGTTTGTTGAAAGTGGTTGGTTGCTGGTGGTTTGTTGAAAGTGGATGGTTGTTGGTGGTTTGTTGAAAGTAGATGGTTGCTGGTGGTTTGTTGAAAGTGGATGGTTGTTGGTGGTTTGTTGAAAGTGGATGGTTGTTGGTGGTTTGTTGAAAGTGGATGGTTGTTGGTGGTTTGTTGAAAGTGGATGGTTGCTGGTGGTTTGTTGAAAGTGGATGGTTGCTGGTGGTTTGTTGAAAGTGGATGGTTGTTGGTGGTTTGTTGAAAGTGGTTGGTTGTTGGTGGTTTGTTGAAAGTGGATGGTTGTTGGTGGTTTGTTGAAGATGGTTGGTTGTTGGTGGTTTGTTGAAGATGGTTGGTTGTTGGTGGTTTGTTGAAGATGGTTGGTTGTTGGTGGTTTGTTGAAGATGGTTGGTTGTTGGTGGTTTGTTGAAGATGGTTGGTTGTTGGTGGTTTGTTGAAGATGGTTGGTTGTTGGTGGTTTGTTGAAGATGATTGGTTGTTGGTGGTTTGCTGAAATAGCAAATAGCTCGTGTCTGTCATATAGTACATTCTACAGCTATGTTGATGCATCCTCAATTAATGGCTGATTGCTTGATTAAGCAGGCGACGATCATGACAACTATTCTTAAAATCCTAACTTTAAAACATCTCACTGAAAAGGTACCCACCTCTGTCGTTACGATGCCGTTGTGACGATGACCCTGTAGTCCGGCAACAGCAGCAGTCAGACGATGGACACTCGCGTGAGTGTACACGACTGACGCTACATCTTATATACAGGCTCATCCCCACTTGACCATTCAGGTGTGGCCACCAGAAAGTGTAGGATCCGCAAATGGACACTACATCAGACGGGACGCGATGCAAACGACCCTTGCGGGTGCAATGTGAAGCTTGCACGACGAAGGTGTTATTCCCTTAATCACCTCGTCGGCGCCGGGTCTGTTGTTGACGAACTTCGGTCGATATCGCCACAATGTCTGTTTGCCACAGTCGTCGCATCGGCACCCGAGGCAGGCGCCGATTGAGATTAAAACCACGCTGATGCTGACTACCTACAGTGATTGCCCTGTACACGGCGTTGTGTCGTCGGGATATATTCGACAGTTTTACAATTGGCGCCGGTTTAGCGCTTGTTCGTGAGATCTAATAAAATAAAAAGGTTCGATGAAACGGAGAGGCGATGGACGGCTGACTGGCATACTAAGAACTAAGATGAGGTCAAACAATGCAGGATGTATGGAAAAAATGCACTCAGAGCAGTCAAAGTCGTACAGTTATATGTCAAATGTATTCCCCACAATCTGCATCACCAAATGCTAACATGTGGAGAAGCCAACTTTATATTGCGATAATTAACGTGATCGTTTCAAACCTGCACTACCCGAAATTTATCATAACAGGATCTCCTTAGCGGAGTCAACCAATGCATGCATAATTAACACGATCTACTCCAAACACACCGATGGTAGGGGCACCGACCATGGTTCAACCCTATCAGCTTAAACATTTAAAATTTATATTTTTCATTTATCTGTTCTCACAACGTCTAAAGAATACAGTGACTGTAACGCCGAGGTGTAAGAAAAATGCAGTTACTGAAGGTTTGTGTGCGTCGCATGCAGGATGAGATTGCGTGCGTCACATGCAGGATGAGATTGCGTGCGTCACATGCAGGATGAGATTGTGTGCGTCACACGCAGGATGAGATTGTGTGCGTCGCATGCAGAATGAGATTGCGTACGTCACACGCAGAATGAGATTGCGTGCGTCACACGCAGGATGAGATTGTGTACGTCACACGCAGGATGAGATTGCGTGCGTCACACGCAGGATGAGATTGCGTGCGTCACACACAGGATGAGACTGCGTGCGTCACACACAGGATGAGACTGCGTGCGTCACACGCAGAATGAGACTGCGTGCGTCACACGCAGAATGAGACTGCGTGCGTCACACGCAGAATGAGATTGCGTGCGTCACACGCAGGATGAGATTGCGTGCGTCACACACAGGATGAGATTGCGTGCGTCACACACAGGATGAGACTGCGTGCGTCACACACAGGATGAGACTGCGTGCGTCACACGCAGGATGAGACTGCGTGCGTCACACCCAGGATGAGACTGCGTGCGTCACACGCAGGATGAGACTGCGTGCGTCACACGCAGAATGAGACTGCGTGCGTCACATTCAGGATGAGATTGCGTGCGTCACACGCAGGATGAGACTGCGTGCGTCACACGCAGGATGAGACTGCGTGCGTCACACGCAGAATGAGACTGCGTGCGTCACATGCAGGATGAGATTGCGTGCGTCACACGCAGGATGAGACTGCGTGCGTCACATGCAGGATGAGATTGCGGTCGACTACAAATGCTCACCAATGACGGCAGTATTCTGCGGAACATCCGTCTTCGGACCCGGCAGCATTGCACCGACGCCTTCGCCAAAGTGGATTCGATACGACGCGGATGAGCGCGAACAGCAATAGACACATTAGTCCTGACACGCGCAGTGTGTTGGGCTGAATGTTGTCGGAGCTGATAATGACAATGCTAATGAAAGACGTGTCTTCTTCTCCAAGTTTCGTCAAGAGGGCTCAACGGAACGTTTTACGATGCTGTGGTTATTGTAATTCCGCTCGTCGGCGCAACTGGATTTAAGAAGAAGGAGGAGAAGAAGAAGAAGGAGGAGAAGAAGAAGAAGGAGGAGAAGAAGAAGAAGAAGAAGAAGAAGAAAGAAAAGAAGAAGGAGGAGAAGAAGAAGGAGAATAAGAAGGAGGAGAAGATGAAGGAGAAGAAGAAGAAGAAGGAGAAGAAGAAGAATAAGAAGAAGAAGGAGGAGAAGAAGAAGAAGAAGGAGGAGAAGAAGAAGAAGAAGAAGAAGAAGGAGAAGAAGAAGAAGGAGAAGAAGAAGAAGGAGAAGAAGGAGAAGAAGAAGAAGGAGAAGAAGGAGAAGAAGAAGAAGGAGAAGAAGAAGGAAGAGAAGAAGAAGGAGGAGAAGAAGAAGAAGGAGAAGAAGGAGAAGAAGAAGAAGAAGGAGAAGAAGAAGGAGGAGGAGAAGAAGAAGGAGAAGAAGGAGAAGAAGAAGGAGAAGAAGAAGAAGGAGAAGAAGGAGAAGAAGAAGAAGGAGAAGAAGAAGGAGGAGAAGAAGAAGAATAATAAAAAGCTGCTTTGAACCGTTTAATTAAAAAGTGCAAAAAATATAGTCTAATCTTTATGTTGCAAGAAATCAATTTATATCTGTGTGCGGATGTCAACTGTACGAAGCTATGAAGTTCCCCACAATGACTTGTCAATAAACATTGCAAATGAAGTTTCACGGGGAGACGACAACGAGCGTGTGTGCCCTAGAACACAAGCGGGAACAGCATTTGGCAGTACTCTTTTGTGAGTGCTTTATTTTCGTTGTCTCTACGTTGAGCATGTTGGCCTAAGCCTGACATGTCAAGTTGTTCATTCGGGATGATACAGTTAACTGGTCGCGTGAATAAATGCACCCAACGGGCAGCATTGTTAGATCAATATGTGTCCTATAGCAGTGCAACGAAGATCTAGCGGCGATCACGGGTTATGTTGTTCGGTGGAAAATGACCATGTTTCAGAGGCGACGTTATCTACCTATGCATCATTCTTCGCCCAGCACTTTGTTGACAACTCCTGCACGGGTTTCTTCCCGAGGGGTTTTTGTTTTAGGTAGACAGTTGGCGCTTACATTGGTACATAGAGGAGCGGCAGCAGTAAGTGAGAAGTGGGGCCCTAAAATGTGGTGGGAGGTTGGCCCCCAAAAAAAGATGAGAGATGGCAGGTTGAGACCACTCCCTCATCCCTCGTAAGTGGGTGGTTGGTCCCAACAAATAGCGGGACGTGTGAGGCTGGCCTCCAACATATGTAGTAGGTTGGAGCTTGAGACCCAACATATGTAATAGGTGGGAGGTTGGGACCCAACATATGTAATAGGTGGGAGGTTGGAACCCAACATATATAATAGGTGGGAGGTTGGAACCCAACATATGTAATAGGTGGGCGGTTGAAACCCAACATATGTAATAGGTGGGAGGTTGAAACCGAACATATGTAATAGGTGGGAGGTTGGGACCCAACATATGTAATAGGTGGGAGGTTGGAACCCAACATATGTAATAGGTGGGAGGTTCGAACCCAACATATGTAATAGGTGGGAGGTTGGAACGTAACATATGTAATAGGTGGGAGGTTGGGACCCAACATATGTAACAGGTGGGAGGTTGGAACCTAACATATGTAATAGGTGGGAGGTTGGGACCCAACATATGTAACAGGTGGGAGGTTGGAACCTAACATATGTAATAGGTGGGAGGTTGGAACCCAACATATGTAATAGGTGGGAGGTTGGAACCTAACATATGTAATAGGTGGGAGGTTGGGACCCAACATATGTAACAGGTGGGAGGTTGGAACCTAACATATGTAATAGGTGGGAGGTTGGGACCCAACATATGTAACAGGTGGGAGGTTGGAACCTAACATATGTAATAGGTGGGAGGTTGGAACCCAACATATGTAATAGGTGGGAGGTTCGAACCTAACATATGTAATAGGTGAGAGGTTGGGACCCAACATATGTAATATGTGGGAGGTTGGAACCCAACATATGTAATAGGTGGGAGGTTGGAACCCAACATATGTAATAGGTGGGAGGATGGAACCTAACATATGTAATAGGTGGGAGGTTGGGACCCAACATATGTAATAGGTGGGAGGTTGGAACCCAACATATGTAATAGGTGGGAGGTTGGAACCCAACATATGTAATAGGTGGGAGGTTGGGACCCAACATATGTAATAGGTGGGAGGTTGGAATCCAACATAT
>OY759272.1:4324247-4329247 GCA_963662155.1 Lamellibrachia columna
CGCGAGATTTACGTCAGTTGCGACTTTCGTCTATCTAACACTTCTTCGTTTACTCCACCTAGACTCAACGTGCTGATAATACCAATTTACGTTCACGCAACTTTCTCAACTTACGTTCACTCAACTCACTCAACTTACGTTCACTCAACTTTCTCAACTTCACTCAACTTACGTTTACTCAACTCACTCAGTTTACGTTTACTCAACTCACTCAACTTACGTTCACTCAACTCACTCAGCTTACGTTCACTCAACTCACTCAACTTACGTTTACTCAACTCACTCAGTTTACGTTCACTCAACTCACTCAACTTACGTTCACTCAACTCACTCAGCTTACGTTCACTCAACTCACTCAACTTACGTTTACTCAACTCACTCAGCTTACGTTTACTCAACTCACTCAACTTACGTTCACTCAACTCACTCAGTTTACGTTTACTCAACTCACTCAACTTACGTTCACTCAACTCACTCAACTTACGTTTACTCAACTCACTCAGTTTACGTTTACTCAACTCACTCAACTTACGTTCACTCAACTCACTCAGCTTACGTTCACTCAACTCACTCAACTTACGTTTACTCAACTCACTCAGCTTACGTTTACTCAACTCACTCAACTTACGTTTACTCAACTCACTCAGTTTACGTTCACTCAACTCACTCAACTTACGTTCACTCAACTCACTCAGCTTACGTTCACTCAACTCACTCAACTTACGTTTACTCAACTCACTCAGCTTACGTTTACTCAACTCACTCAACTTACGTTTACTCAACTCACTCAGTTTACGTTCACTCAACTCACTCAACTTACGTTCACTCAACTCACTCAGCTTACGTTCACTCAACTCACTCAACTTACGTTTACTCAACTCACTCAGCTTACGTTTACTCAACTCACCCAAATTACGTTCACTCAACTAACGTTCACTCAACTCACTCAACTTACGTTCACTCAACTCACTCAACTTACGTTTACTCAACTCACTCAGCTTACGTTTACTCAACTCACCCAAATTACGTTCACTCAACTTACGTTCACTCAACTCACTCAACTAACGTTCAATCAACTTACGTTCAATCAACTTTCTCAACTGACGTTTACTCAACTTACTCAACTTACGTCAACGTACGTTCACTCAACTTCTGGTCCAACTACAGAGTGCATGTGTATAGTAACTGCTATACTCAATAGTGCATCCGAAATATCCACCATTCCAATTACTCCATTGCGTTTATTTTGATAAGTTTTTAAATCTTTAAACCAAGCCACAACCACAGCGCAGACACACGTGGAGTTGTACAGAGACCTGATCACACATTAAAGGCACGTAAAGGTATGTAAAGGTATGCAACAGTACGACTTCATCCCCTGGTAGGTAGACCTGTTCATTCCAACACCAATTCATCTTCTCCGGGAAGCATTCAGCCACGCTGCAATTACTGCGCGATGACTATTCGTTCACATATCCACCACTGTCTATAGCCAGGTACTCATGCATACAGCTGAGTGAATTGGAGCAATGTGAAGTAAAAAAAATTGCCCAAGTTTCGAAGCAGTGAGACGATTTACCTCGCTTCGCTTGTGCAGCAACAATACACACGTTTTGCCGATGGTTGTTAATTAATTAAATTATTTCTGATTAATTAATGAGAAACTACTTCGGTTGATAGCCTCAGCGCGTTCGTGCATTGTCAGTGGAGGATTTGGCCGAGGTTTGCAATCAACATATTCTGCCCCAAATCTACGCGGTGCCCGTTGTCGGGAGCGTTTATTAATTTCCATTGGAACCCATGCCAAAAGGTTGCCTACTTTCACGCTGGTAAATTGGCCCCACGGGACTGTTACTGTTACAATAGGGGGTACATATGTGTCACGTTACGTTACGTTATTTTATGTTAAGGTATATTACAGTACGCTACGGTGATAAGCATTAACCCGCAACCTCTCCACTGATTCGTGAACGTAAAAGCAATTTTGTTTCTCGAAAAACGTGAATTTTTCGCACTTCAAAACACCTTTTTTTACGAAACGCAACCAACCTTATAGATAGAAATTAAAGTACATACTTTATTTTGGCAAAAACAATAACATATATAATATTGTAGCTAATACTATATTTACCCATAGTGTTTACACATAAAAAACATGACTATTGAATGTCTGTTGAAACAACATGCCTATTGAAAGTCTATTGAGACACATATCAATCATGACCCGTCCATATTCAGTCATTCAATGTTCATACTGAATCTTAACCACCACAAACATTGCATTGAGCCCGCTCACTCTTGTCGTCGGACGCCATCTTGTTTATTCTCGAACTAAACCGGACATCAGCTCCGGAAACCACCGAAAATACCCGAACGTGCAACCTGGATTCAGTTTTGTTTTGAAATGACATAATTAAGGTTATCTGTTTAGAACAACAGCTGTGATTTCATGCATTTTTGCACGTTAAACTGTACACAGTTGATTGTATTCCAACGTGGAAAAGGTTTAATTTTGACGAGTGTCTAAAACGTGTTTAGGGAAACGGGGTCAGTTTAGGGAAAGGGGGTCCGTTAGATACATTTTCAAAGATGGTATGCTGGCCACGTATTGGTTGCCCCCCCCCCGGGATGCGGGGGTCACGGGGCAACGTTGTCTTCACTAACAACAATAGATCCGCTTCACACATCAGTACCAATCTAACTATAGGCTCGGACCGTTATTCCGTTACTCAGCATTACAATGCATTATCTAATAACGGACTCGACAAAGTGTGCTTGACCTGGTTGTCCGACTGGTCGCGTCACTGTCCTCCAGTAATCTGCCGGGCGGTAGACCGGTAAATGGACTAGCGTTAGCGTCCGTGTATTCCGACCCTCGTTGTACGGTTGATTGTGTTTTCGCTGTGAAAACTTGCGAAATACCCAGGGCATAATTGATCACGTTATGTGCCGTAGACATCGAATTTCTGGCAGCCAGATTTGGCGAGTTAAATGTGGTAAGTACATTTCAATGTTATTTACCTCAGTTAATTAAATCTGGTTGTGTTCTAAAAGTAAATGAGGTTGTGTAACACAATGTCGTCTGGCTCTTTGACACCTTCCGTCTGTCTGTCTGTCTGTCTGTCTGTCTGTCTGTCTATATGTCTGTCAGTCTGTCTGCCTGTATGTATGTATGTATGTATGTATGTATGTATGTATGTATGTATGTATGTATGTATGTATGTATGTATGTATGTCAGCTTATCCGTCTGTTTGTCAGCCTGTCTGTCCGTCCATCCGTCCGTCTGGGAAGACTCCCCCTCTCTTCCTCTCTCTCTCTTCTCTCTCTCTCTCTCTCTCTCTCTCTATCTCTCTATCTCTCTCTCTCTCTCCCCCCTCTCTTTTCCCCCCTCTCTCTCTCTGTCTCCTCTCTCTCCCCTCTCTCTCTCCTCTCCTCTATCTCCTCTCTCAACTCTCTCTCCTGTTTTCTCTTCTCTTTCTATTATATATATATATATATATATATATATATATATATATATATATATATATATATCCTCTCTCTCTCTCTCTCTATATATATATATATATATATATATATATATATATATCCTCTCTCTCTCTCTCTCTCTCTCTCTCTCTCTCTATATATATATATATATATATATATATATATATATATATATATATATATATATATATCCTCTCTCTCTCTATATATATATGTATATATATATATATATCCTTCTTATATGTCATCAATTAATTTTCGTGTGGATGCACTTCAAAACAACACATAGCTTCATGTTAGCATCTACAGTAACGTTCAGCACACCTCTGTCAGCGTTTCCTATAGTTTCCTGATAGTTCTACTATAAGTCCGTGACACAGCTGTGTATTGGCGATACGATTCAGCCATCTGTACCCTTCATGACGTCCCGGCGTAGCGCCATCGATCTGTCTCTCCCGCTCCTTTGATACTGTCCAACGCAGCGCAAAGACGACCTTTGTTGGCGTCATGCATCACTCTGTGTATCGACTAGCTCGTGTGTGCGGTCCGAGTACAGCAGATACGTCGCCACGATTGATGGGCGACCGAGACCTCGCGGTCAGTCGCTTCCGACACTGATTTCGTGGGAATCGTTGATTGATTACCTGGGATTATGCGACTTGCCGTCGCGCGCAGCCTGCCCGCTCCGGCGGCAAGACCGTTGGCGTTTTCAGCTCGCCGGCCTGATGGCAGACTAATGGGGCCAGAGGATATCAAGCGGATGAAAGGTTGTGGAATAAATGCCAGGAAGATTGGCGATGATCAATGTGATGAAAATGACAGCGATGGTAGTGGTAGTGTTATCATGGCGGCGACTAAGACGACTACGCTAGCTACACTTGTGATGTTGATGATGAGTAGAGAGTGATTATGGCTTGATAATAAGAATTTGTAATAGACGTTGGTTGGAATACAAAAAATAACCGTGCATTTGTTCATCTTGAGACAATTCGCGGGAAAGTGCGTACTGCTGACGACCATATTCTTCATGGCAAATTCATCATGATAATCATCTGAGCTATGGCGAGATGTCTCAGTAACCTATGAAAACAATCCCTGCAGGCATTCTACTGCACGCAGCTACTGACAGGACACGCACAGGAACCTCCACGCAAGAAGTACGCTGACTGCAGCTACTGACAGGACACGCACAGGAACCTCCACGCAAGAAGTACGCTGACTGCAGCTACTGACAGGACACGCACAGGAACTTCCACGCAAGAAGTACGCTGACTGCAGCTACTGACAGGACACGCACAGGAACCTCCACGCAAGAAGTACGCTGACTGCAGCTACTGACAGGACACGCACAGGAACCTCCACGCAAGAAGTACGCTGACTGCAGCTACTGACAGGACACGCACAGGAAACTCCACGCAAGAAGTACGCTGACTGCAGCTACTGACAGGACACGCACAGGAACTTCCACGCAAGAAGTACGCTGACTGCAGCTACTGACAGGACACGCGCC
>OY759272.1:4334247-4356747 GCA_963662155.1 Lamellibrachia columna
ACCAAACTGTATAAATTTGTCTGGTTTCAGACCGATGAAAAGATGTTAAAGGTATGTGAGAAGCTTTATATATAAGAATGTTCACGGTAATCGTTTGAAAGTTATTTACAACTGGTTACCATGTACTATCGCTTGCGCACTGCCGAGAGCAAAATCTCTACGCATAGCAGATCTGTTTACTTTACTCAAAACTGTCTGTTTGGAGGCATGAACTTTGTGAGCTTACGTGCGTTTAGACACCTTGTTAGGCATAAATATTTTAAGATTTTTCGACTGATGCCACACGTCTAAATGAGCAGTTTTAGCGATAATCCGTAGTATGTTTTTAATATCTGAAGTAAGATCCGATATTTAAATAATTTTTCATGGACAATTAATTGGAAATTGCACAGTTAGTTGTTCCTTCTGATCAACAAACATTGTGATTAGAATAAGTATTGTCTATTTATAAGTTCTTATGACTGTAGAAACTAAGTATTTTACTGTGTCATTATTTACAATAGTATTAAAATTGATACTGAAACATTTGTATTACATGAATTTTTAAGTTTCTGCTGTGACTGAATCTGGTGGGTTATAGTTACAGATGGAGACCTTCACTATTAGAGTCAACAGTATATTACAGCATCAAAGAAAGTGAATAGAAAATAATTAAATATATAGTTTCAATGCTGTTTACTGTAAATTATATAGGTAATAATGTAATTCCCATTGACTAGTACACAATAAATTGTAATGACTATACCTCCCACACTGTTAAATGTCCAATTACTTACAAGGTGCGTGCGTGTGTGCGTTCGTGCGCGTGCGTGTGTGTGTGTGCGCGCGTGCGTGCGTACACACCACGCACTCAATATATCAAGACTGCCCATTCATAAAATACATAATATATATATATATATATATATATATATATATATATATATATATATATATATATATATATATATATATATATATATATATATATATACATATATATATATATATATATATATATACATATATATATATATATATATATATATATATATATATATATATATATATATATTATTTATTACAAAGCTATTGATTCATTTAAGTAACAATACTGTGTAAAGAAGGAGTTGAAGATTGTAATTTTCGCTGCATTCTCAGTTGTCTTTATATTATATTCACAGATGACACAGCACAATAGTATCTCTCGCAACACAATAGTATCTCTCGCACCACAATAGTATATCTCGCACCACAATAGTATCTCTCACACCACAATATTATCTCTCGCACCACAAATTGGGTCATTGTTTCTGTAAATACATATGAATAATAATTGATTGATTATTCCTGATGCTGCTCTTCGCGTCCATAATAAAAATTTGCTTTGATGAATACTGAGCAGGCTGGAAAGTCGTAATCTAAAGACCAGATTGTGCTGATTCTGCTGACGTCCTGTCGCGTTTGCAGGGATTTGGTTATCTGATTCTCTGAGTTTCTGAGAGCAGTTTAAAATTAGTAGAGCCACCATCTCAAATATGTTTAACATTTTTATAGCATATGAACTATTTGAAAGAATTGTGTCTTGTGGGTTTTTACAGTAAAAATACAGCTTCAGTTAACTTCATTGCCAAAATCGAGGAAGAGGAATACATGTGCATAAATATTACCTAGTAAGTGATTGGAATTTAACAGTGTGGAAGGTATAATTATTACAATGTATTGTGTACTAGTCAATGGGAATGACATTACTACCTTTTGTAGAAAATATTACATAACTTACAGCAAACAGCATTGAATATATATATATATTTAATTATTTTCTATCCACTGTATTTGATTCTGTAATATACTGTTGACTCTAATAGTGATGGTCTCCATCTGCAACTATAACCCACCAGATTCAGTCACAGCAGTAACTTCAAAATTCATGTAATACAAATGTTTCAGTATCAATTTTAATACTATTGTAAATAATGACACAGTAAAATAATTAGTTTCTACAATCATAAGAACTTATAAATAGACAATACTTATCCTAATCACAATGTTTGTTGATCAGAAGGAACAACTAACTGTGCAATTTCCAATTAATTGTACATGAAATAATTATTTAAATATCGGATCTTACTTCAGATATTAAAAACATACTACGGATTATTTCTGAAACTGCTCATTTAGACGTGTGGTATCAGTCGAAAAATCTTAAAATAGTTGTGCATAACAAGGTGTCTAAACGCACATAAGCTCACAAAGCTCAAAACGGATTGTTTTGAGTAAAGTAAACAGATTTGCCATGCATTATAGACTTTGCTCTGCCGGCATTGCGCGAGCGATAATACATGGTATCCAGCTGTATATAACTTTCAAACGATTACCGTGAACATTTTTATATATAAAGCTTCTCACATACCTTTAACATCTTTTCATCGGTCTGAAACCAGACAAATTTACACCGTTTGGTGTCAGTTCTGTGAGTACAACCAACAACAAAATATAATCGTATTCTTTACACAGGCATCGAAACCGCCGAAGTCGCCAGTGGACTCCAGAGCTAAAACTAGGTCACGAGACTTACGTTCCCTGTTATACGTTTAATGAGGTCTCCTAAAGTGTTTAGGAACAAGCAATTTACTCGAATGCGGGGCAAGTTGCAACAGCCGTTTCTAAAGTCATGAAACATCACCAAATAAATGAAAATATCTTAAGTTAGTATTTTAACTATAATTTGTTAGTGTTTCTTAAAAAAACGTTTACTGAAACTATTCAAATTCAATTCAAAACAAACATAGACTAGTCGACCCAGCCACTACCACAAATTACCGGCTTTTCTTTAAAATTGTTCGTTTTTTACCTTTTCGTCGGATCCACATGATATCACGTGGCATGTTTACAACTAGTGACGAACATAATGTTACCTTGCGAAATAAGAACTCGCTGAAGGTCACTGGCAATAGCCGAAATGTTGAGTAAGTAAATCTCAATAGAATATCATTACTTCATAATTTTCTATCGATTTGATGAACATTTTCACGAATATAAGTCCAGTTGCTGATAGGACTCGTGATTCACATCGATGACTGAAATAATAATGAACTTGGAAGCATCACGTGTGAACTTGGAAGCATCACGTGTGAACTTGGAAGCATCACGTGTGAACTTGGAAGCATCACGTGTGAACTTGGAAGCATCACGTGTGAACTATGTTATCCTAGCGTCAAGAGACGCGTCATTGCAGAGGTGACCAGTGATGCGAATTATATGGGACGCACTCGAGACAATTAGCGAGGAGTAAAATATGAAATATGACATTTGCATGACTCACTATTGTCATCATCATCATCATCATCATCATCATCATCATCATCATCATCATCATCATCGGTGCCATCTCCTCTCGGATGGTGGTTTATCATGGATCCCCACTGATATCTGCACTGGACCGTTCTTATCAGGTCTTCATGTTTCATTTCCCCTTCAACGCCTTGGTGTTGTCTGTCCATGTGACTCTTGGTCTTCCCTGCCTCTTTTACCCCCCCCCACCATTCCCTCCAAGATTTCCCGTTGCGTTCCTTCCTGTCTGATGAGATGCCCAGACGATGTTAGTTTATGTTTTCGTATTTCGCTGAAGAGTTGCTTTTTTATTCCGGCCCGATTTAGTACTTCTAAGGTCGTGACATGCTCAGTCCGGCAGCCCAGTCTATTTTTATAACATCGAATTTATCCCCAGTTTGAACAAGCACGGCAATTGATATGCATCATGAACCTGTGCGCAGCTTGCTTTCCGTTGACGAATAACTAGCTTCTGTGTCACGGCCGGCAGGCAGTTGGTTGAACTGATGTCGTGTTGCTTCGTTCCAATCTTCTTTGCCAGTGTATATTCTGGAAGATTCTTAAAAAATGGAAACCTACTGTGTGCGTCGCCAAGTTTCCTTCTATTCTGTACATTCCTGGATTAAGCAAACGCCAAAAAATATGCATAGTCACGATTCCAGTACCGCCGAGTAACGTAACCCGGTAGTTTAACATGTATCCGCCATGTTGGTCTGCCTTGTTGGATCTTGGGTTCATCTCGGTTTTTCGAAAATATTTCCTTTGAATATGTGATACCAAAACGTACGATGTGGCACTAAAATAACCAGGTATATAGCTAAAATATTTTTTTATATTTTGAAAATGGTGCATCACGTAAATCCAACCAGGTTTTCATCATATCGTCTTGTAATTGTGTTGGTTCTTCGCCTCAAACGTTAATTATACCTATGCTATATCGTATGTCCTGCCAGCGATGCTCGAAAATATCGTATGCCCTGTCAATGCTCGAAAATAAGGCAATGTATGTGTCGGTTGATCCTGCTCTACGGGTTAGTTAACATGACCCATATGCTTCGAATTTCAAAGGTATAACTATAAGTTTCAGTTCGATAAGTCATAGGCCTCTGTACGACACAGTCGACACAGTCATGCTTCCTCTTTCACGGCTCTATAGGCAAGCCAAACATTCATAACGTTAGACTTTGAGCCATTCGAATTACTTGCTTAACAAATTTAATAATATGTTACAAGATTTAAGAGGACAAAAGAAGGCAATACATCCAGACGGCAAGTGGACAAGTGGACAAGTGGACAAGTGGACAAGTGGACAAGTGGACAAGTGGACAAGTGGACAAGGAAGCCATTGGCTAGGCGAGAGTCCAGACAATACTTATTTATACAATCTGCAGATCATGTTGTTTCATTGGAGTTGGCAGCTTACGTAAGCGAAACCAGATTTACTCAAATAAACGTCCTCGTGTTGAAGAAACGATAAAGCGAGTCGTTATTAAATGTTTACTTCGACTCAGAGAAGGAAGGCTTGCAGCACCAAGACTGACTGCGTCAACGATTACTAATCTGCTGCACGGCCTGTTGCCCGATAGAACGAAGAGCAATTCGCAGAAAAAGTATCCATTCTGGTTGGCGAGCTTGATCCGGAAGTGCTGGGCGTTCTCGAGAGGATGCCGTTTAGTGCGACGCCTGCTGGCTGCCCAACAACTGAACGATGGGCGGTCGTGTTTACGTGGCTCTGCTAGAGTTGAAACGACATCACCCGGAGATAAACGACGACAGGTGGAACAGTGTCGTTATGTACAACGCCTCGACGTACACCACGTAATACACAGTGTCGTTATGTACAACGCCTCGACGTACACCACGTAATACACAGTGTCGTTATGTACAACGCCTCGACGTACACCACGTAATACACAGTGTCGTTATGTACAACGCCTCGACGTACACCACGTAATACACAGTGTCGTTATGTACAACGCCTCGACGTACACCACGTAATACACAGTGTCGTTATGTACAACGCCTCGACGTACACCACGTAATACACAGTGTCGTTATGTACAACGCCTCGACGTACACCACGTAATACACAGTGTCGTTATGTACAACGCCTCGACGTACACCACGTAATACACAGTGTCGTTATGTACAACGCCTCGACGTACACCACGTAATACACAGTGTCGTTATGTACAACGCCTCGACGTACACCACGTAATACACAGTGTCGTTATGTACAACGCCTCGACGTACACCACGTAATACACAGTGTCGTTATGTACAACGCCTCGACGTACACCACGTAATACACAGTGTCATCTCGTTATATCTGTGGTTTAACAATTCTGGAGGCAGATGAAGAATGGCTGGCCTTTCGATAAGCCAATGGTTTCCTTGTCCACGTGCCATCTGGATGTTTGTTGCCTGTGGTGGACATTTTAAAAAATCTTGTTAAATCTACATAAACTGTCTGTGTAAGAAACAACCTCCTCTTGTTGTCTTAATTACGTTCACCCCACATTGCCTTAGTTCAGCTGAATAAACGAGAACCTGGCTACAGACAGTTCATACAAACGAAACGTCTTCGCGCAGAAATTATAGCGTGGCTGAATGTTTTCCAGAGAAGTCGAGTTGGTGTTGGAACGAACAGGACTGTCAGGGGATGAAGTGTAAAGCGCTTTGAGCAGTCCCAAAGACTGGATGCCGTGCATTATACTGAAATGGAACAATCCCGTTCTGCCATACACGGTTGATCACCTTCCCGCCGATATAAAAGAACATTGGATGTGTGGAACAATTTGACCCACCACGTTCCATATAGCGAGAGTCCAATATAATCTCGTTTTGTTGTGAACGTGAATACATCTTCAAAAAACAATCGTATTCACTCGGGATACGGATACTCGGCGTCAAGTATGCGAACTATTATTTGAATCTTTTGAAATCATACAAGACAAATCTAGAAAGCACAAATATAGAGAAAATTGCGTCACATATCAAGTGACGCATACTGCAGAGAATGTGCGGAATACAGCGACAGTAATGTGATGATATCGGATGACTAAGGCGGTAGAAACGCCGTCATGTCTGGAGAACATCGCAAAAAAGCCGCGTGTCATGAGAGTGCAATAAATTCACGGTAACTTGCGTAGTGAATACAAGCAGCTGACAGCCGAGTTGTGTTGAAGCAATGAACAAAATAGCACGTCCCACATTTTTTAGCAGAGGGTGACGCGTGTGCACGTGCACTTGTGAAATAGTGTCGATGTGTTTATTGTGAGTCCAAATTTTTTTTCTGGCAAGCTGACAAACCTGTTCCATCGATTCATAAGTTTGACTATTTTGTCCATGTTTTCTATTGGATACACTCAAAAAGGAAGGAGGCAGTTGTCAAAGTGGTGTATCTTCTTCGTAACTACCGCAGTAAAACACAATAGTTGGCAATAAATAATATATATTATTGATTATTATTAATAACAATATTTTGCAATCGCAATCCGATACAGCCGCGACATTGACGCAAAAGAACCGCTTTCGCGCCTTGTGTTCACGCAGATTGACTACCCTTAAGTCGATGGGAACATCGTCTTTATGGTGACCCTCCCTCGTTGACTCTCCCGTTCAGGGCTTCTCTTTCGGGACCCTCTCTCCAACAAACGAAAACACAGATAATGGGACATGTACAACGCGTCCAGAACGAATGATATTTCCTGGTAATGCCACTGGTATACACCTGTGCACATGTTTATAATTCCAGAGATACATTTACCTATCTGCACCGGAGGTCCAGCTGCAACGCCGTACGGAGGCTGGTAGAGCGTTACGGTGAATGCGCCAACGACTGATGGGCAATCTTGCGATGATTGACAGGCACAGAAGGTAGCTGGGTCAGTGACCGGAATTTGCATGTGGACGTTTCTTTTTTCAGCTTTCTCATTCAGTGTGACGCGATGATATCGATCAACTACACCTTTGCAATGTCACTACTGAGGTG
The DNA here is from genome assembly GCA_963662155.1 of Lamellibrachia columna. NCBI lineage: Eukaryota > Metazoa > Annelida > Polychaeta > Sabellida > Siboglinidae > Lamellibrachia > Lamellibrachia columna. The sequence continues at coordinate 4,341,554 of OY759272.1, forward strand.
CGATGATTAATCGTCCAAACTGGGATCAATTGCGTGATTCATACAATCGGCGTCCTGTTGTTTTCATATGTGTACTCCACCGGAACGCACGCAACCCACTGGAACCTACCGGAACCCACCGGAACCCACCGTGTGGATACTTTACGCAGCTACACAAATCTACCAATACTTGTACACCCACAACTATGATCACAGACACGCCATCAATAACGGAGACACAAATCATGCGTCACACAACACGGGAAACGAATGTCATCAACATTACATGGCCGACACATCGTCCGTGAGTTCGCTCGGTGTTTGGTTGCCTGCCTGCCAGCGAGGCGCGGTGACAGCGGCCACGAGGGACGCGGTGGCGTCTCGAATCCTCTTGGAGTCGTTTCGAAGCTTTGGCAATTTCGTTCGTTCCCCGTTGCCCCAGTTCACTCCGCTGTATAAATGAGTACCTGTCCGTAGACTGTGGTGGATATGTGAACGAATAGTCTTGGCGCTTTAAATGCAGCGTGGCTGAATGCTTCCCAGAGAAGTCGAGTTGGCATTGGAATGGACAGACACTTCATTCGCAAATTATTTGCGTGAACTATATTGACCCCGTGCGCGTCTGTAACACGGGCTGGAACTCTTCTGCGCAAATAGAAATGTAAACGTTTCCGGTGTATGTACACAATGCAACCTCCTGACATTATTTGAAATTAGTAAGATATGTTTTCAACGCATGTGTCATGAGTAACATTATTTGGACAAACATGAGCCGACACACCTAAAAAGCAGTAAAATGAGGCGTTTATCTGCGAACAACGACACCAATTTATGACGCATCATCCCACGATACTCGCGAACGGACGAGAGGCGCCAAAATGATATCGCCGCAAACATCCTCGCCTACAGACAAAATAAAAACAACTGCTGATATTGAATTGGAGAGAGTGGTCGGTACGTGCGAGCTGAGTCGATAGAGTGGGTAATACTTTCGAGGTCAATAACGAGTTTACGACGATTCGTTTCCAAAATCCGTATATCTTATTCTGACGAACGTCGTCACAAACGACATTCGCGAATTGGTTAAACAAGTTCTCGCCCAAGTAAATTAAAATTAATCGTCTGACACCCGAGGCGCCGGCGGAACAGTGAAATATGGTCGGAACCGTAGTCGGAGTGGCGACTTTTTAAGGCAGCCGTAAACCGTGTGAAACCACTTGGCGTAATCTGGTTAGGATTTCACGACTAGCCAAAGCAAATCTAGTCAGTAGTTGGCCTGAAGTGCGCGACCGCGCGTGGAACTGCTCAATCAGTGCCTCTTCGTTGAAACGAATAATTCGTGTTGTCGTTCGATTACAGTACTGACATGGTTCGAACCGTTCCATTGCACTCTGGCATGGTGCCAATTGTTATATTACCACAGTGACATGGTGCCAATTGTTATATTACCACAGTGACATGGTGCCAACGGTTATATTGTCACAGTTACACGGTGCCAACGGTTATATTACCGCAGTGACATGGTGCCAGTGATTATATTACCGCAGTGACATGGTGCCAACGGTTATATTACCGCAATGATTTGGTGCCAACGGTTATATTACCGCAGTGACATGGTGCCAGTGGTTATATCACCGCAGTGACATGGTGCCAACGGTTGTATTACCGCAGTGACATGGTGCCAACGGTTATATTATCGCAGTGACATGGTGCCAACGGTTACATTACCGCAGTGACATAGTGCCAACGGTTATATTACCGCAGTGACATGGTGCCAACGGTTATATTACCGCAGTCACATGGTGCCAGTGGTTATATTATCCCAGTGACATGTTGCCAATGGTTATATTACCGCAGTGACATGGTGCCAACGGTTACATTACCGCAGTGACATGGTGCCAATGGTTATATTACCGCAGTGACATGGTGCCAGTGGTTACATTACGTCGTCGTCGTCGTCGTCGTCGTCGTCGTCGTCGTCGTTCGTCGTCGTCGTCGCCGTCGTTCGTCGTCGCCGTCGTCGTCGCCGTCGTCGCCGTCGTCGTCGTCGCCGTCGTCGCCGTCGCCGTCGCCGTCGCCGTCGCCGTCGCCGTCGCCGTCGCCGTCGCCGTCGCCGTCGCCGTCGCCGTCGCCGTCGCCGTCGCCGTCGCCGTCGCCGTCGCCGTAGCCGTCGCCGTCGTCGTCGCCGTCGCCGTCGCCGTCGTCGCCGTCGCCGTCGCCGTCGCCGTCGCCGTCGCCGTCGCCGTCGTCGCCGTCGTCTTGTTCCCTTTCTTATTCGTTTTAACGGAGATTAAGTTTGAGTTTTCTGGAGAGATCGATCTAACCTGTTAGTGCAACTGGTACAGTTCTTTCGATGTTTGGGCCACCGCGAAACAGTCGCATTGTTTCCATTCTAGTCACGTGTGACCGGCGTGAGATAACAAAACGAAAGACGTATCGCGGTTTCTTTAATGTCCCGTTGGCTAAAAGCTTAACGCGCATGAAAACGAACAGGAATTCCACAATCGCTGTCTCGTAGCCAACATTTCAGACTTAATGTTACTATGGTGCTCCCTTTAATATATTTGTGTTGTCTTTACTTTGTTTATGGTATGATGCCATTATATCACTGTGCTTGCTGGATAGCGCCGTTTTGTTATTGGTTATGTATGCACTTGAAGCCGGCATCTGCGGTATATGTGATGGCAACTCGCCAATGAAAACACCAGCAGGCAGAAGTGGGGACTTCGCTGTAGCACTTCCGGCGCATATGTCACGGATCGTTAAAGGTTAATACCCAGGGCGAGACATCTTCGAGTTGCCTTCGACGGTAACTGCGTCATTATCGCATCTGTTTTACCAACTGGTCGGTATGTCTAGGAAATTCGCCAAAGTAATGTAGCCTCCATGGGAATGGCACCAAACCAGCTAATGTCGTCATCACGGAAGAGTTTGACATTCGCCATCACCCGTACCTTATCCTGTCGATATACAATATTCTACTTATTTGATAAGCCAAATTTGTAAAGTCATACATTATGAAAAGTTGCCCGGCGTTGCACGGGCGAAAAAGCAGCCACTGTTAGAACTTATGACTGCTTTCGATTCTTTTTATGTACGAACCACACCCGTCGGCTCCCGAGTTCACCTACAGAATTTTAGCCCCATACATGCGAAACTGACAGGCACATGAGGGAACAGACAGACAGACAGATAGACAGACGCAGGCATAAGGTGTGTTATAGATATGTAATAATGAAAGGCTACATTGACAGATTGTACTCAGACCAGGGAAGCTTTTTTGCAGAAATAGACATCGTTCAGGTTTGTAAATGTTAAATAACAGTTGCTCTATGCAGAGGTAATCAGATATATAAACAACGTCGCATGTTAACATACATTTGCAATGCAAATGCAAACGAAGTGTAGAGTTAGTTATATCTTCACTCCAAGAAAAACAAAACAAATCTAGTTATTTAATTAATCAAACGTGTTGTTATTGTTTTTTTCACTACGGCTTTTTCGGGAGTGACTAGAAATTGCTTTTCATCTGTCCGATACAACGTTCATTATGCAAAAACAAAAAGGTCCATTTATATTGATCCTACGACGATTTGATTGTGGGAACGCATGCATTCGAAATGTGCATCTGCCGGGGATTCATGCAGAGCATTTTCGATTAGTTAAGGCGCCGCAAAAAGACGTGTCCTCGTGTTTAATAAAATGCTCCGTTTTCTTGGATAGCATATTTGGCGCACAGGTTTTGTCAAAGGTGTCAACAACATAATATTAAATACAGACTGTGCACTACATTAATTTGCTTAATATATTCATATTTCAAGTCAGAAATACGGATTTCAAGCAAACAAATGTGTCGGGTTAGGGGTACGATCTCCATTGTGGTCGGGGCTGTTATCGTATGAAGACTACGTAGCCAACAAGACTCGGCACTGACAATCACGTTGACTGATCTCTGATGAAGGACGTTGGATTGTTGATCGCGTCTGCTGAACAGTGTTATATATACGAAAAACATGATGCATCTCAAAAACGAACGTGGCTGTGCCGTCAATCAGGAGGTCGACTGTTGCTAGACTAAAAGCAAACATATTTTCACATGCCACTGAAATAGAGCCAGGAATCCAGTGGACTAAACGACACTTGGGTATGCATCAATCAAACCAAAATAGTTCTTTGAGACATCCATGCCAACAAACGTCCCAAAGAACATGCATGCATGCATACATGCATGCGTGCATTCCAGTGGCGTATTCCGTCGACCTTGTCGTCAAAAACTCCGCGTTCCCGTCGTCCGCAGAAAACCAAAAACATTTTGGCCGACGTAAAACAACAATGAATTATTACTCTAGACGCTAAATAAACCGGATCCGTCCCTCCAAAAGCGACGGGGTTCTGTCTGGTACAACGTCTGTGTCGTTTTATGTGCAGTTATGCTGAGTAAACACAACACAATAAACGCACATACCCAGTAGACACACATACGCGCTAAGTGCACATTTAGGGAACGTACGTATCGTGACAAAGTTTAGCTCTTGGATGTTTTGGTGCCTGTGTAAAGAATAGGATTATATTTTGTTTGGGTGTACTCACAGAACTGACACCAAACGGTGTAAATTGTTCTGGTATCAGACCAATTATATATATATATATATATATATATATATATATATATATATATATATATATATATATATATATATATATATATATATATTTATATATATATATAACAATGTTCACGGTAATCGTTTGCAATCATTTGAGAATTATTTACAACTGGATACCATGTATTATCGCTCGCGCACTGCCGGCATAACAAAATCTATATTATGCATAGCAAATCTGTTCACTTTACTGTTTTGAGTAATGTAAACATATGTGGTATGCATATAGATTTGCTATGCCGACAGTGCGTGAGCGATAATACATGGTATCCAGTTGTAAATAACACTTAAACTATTACCGTGAACATACTTATATATAAAACTTCTCACACACCTTTAAAGTTTTTTCATCGGTCTGAAACCAGACACCGTTTGGTGTCAGTTCTGTGAGTATACCTAACAACCAAATATATTCGTATGCTTTACACAGGCATCAAAACAGCAGAAGTCGCCAGTGAACTCCATAGCTAAAACTAGGTCACGATACTTGCGTTCCCTATTAAGACCGAGGGTAGCTGACCCCTGCAGCGACGTCACAAGGCCGCCCGGCCAAGTTCACAGACGGGTGAAATATATCGTTGTGTCGTCATCAATACAATTTGAATATCTAGGGATGGTTATCAACAAGTCCCATTATGTTCATAAACATACTATGTTTAATTAACGCCATGCATATTCTATGTGAATGCATATTGTCTGGGGCTTGTATTTACTTCAAGTTAGTTTTATAATTACATTAATTTTAACAATATACCGATAAAGTCTTAATACAAAACATAGTTTACACAAAACGCTATAACAATAAAAATTCACCCCCTCAATTAATTTGGCCAATAGCGAATCAGATTCACTGATGTTCAAATCTTTAGTGTGTGTAAAAAGTAATATGCGTATTTAGTTTAGTAGCATTATGCAGCACCTCGTGTACGGAGTAAGTCGTCGGTTTAGTACAACAGTGCGTGTACAAATCGAGCATTTGATCGGGTAATTTGCGAAAGTGTATATAGCCTTATAGATGCGGACACACTTTTTGCCATTTTTTTTTTCGAATTTCGACTGGAAGCAGTCGAAAATAATTTATTAGTTTGTTCGATGATGTCATCAAAACAAAAGTACGCATTTGCACAAACGAGTCTGCTTGCCGTAGACGATGCTATAGATATGTTCGATTTTTCACGAAACGAGTCAGAAATGAGACGTTTGAAGAAAACGATTTGAGGAGAGACCTTAATGTATTGGGACTCGGAATGGGTGCGTCTTTGACTTCGGGCGTGACTGCTGCCCACGTAGCCTATGGCTATGGTCGATCTATTGGGCGTCCAGGGATGAAACAAAATGTTTTGCATGATTCATATGCACTTCCCTACTCGAATTCTAATATTTGCTGTGCGCAACAGATGAACAAAAAACAAATGTTCGATACGATCAATCTCAGTGGCGTATTTAGGAGGGGGTAGGCCACGACCCCCTATGGCTATGGCTTAGATTTTGTTATTTTATTTCGTATGTAATCTGTTGCGCCACTACGATAGCATGGTAGACCAATGTGTGACTAGGTTCTCCCACACACGGCCCCCTTTGTGAGATCCTAGACACACCACTGATCAATCTGTAAGACAAACCAGAGAACAACAACACTTACCTTAGCAAGCTCTTCGTCCGCACGCGGCGCGGCGCAGACATAACATGAGCGGTCGAATCTTTCGAAAGCACAGGCGCGCGCCTAACACTTTATCGCTGCTCGTTCAAACTCGTACAAACTGTCTTCTGCAGGCCGGAAACACGATAACATCGGATCGGGAGCTGTGTGTGTGTGTGTGTGTGGGACGCGCGCATTTCACGTCGGCACTGCTGATCAACGGACGTCGCTAGCTCGTGTCGTGGCTGCAGATAGCTGCGGGGGTCGTCTTGCCGAGCGAGTTCCCTTTGAACGGCGTCGTCCAGCAGGCGAGAAACGATAGCTGGCGGGGCTGCTGTTTTTCTCTCATGCCGCGACGGGAATAAAAGCGATGCACGTCCCGCTGGGATGTTTTTTTGTGCGCGGTGCAAACACTTGGTCGGGAGTGACTTGCCCACTTCGGCGACGATTTATGGTCGCTGTGTTGGACGGCCGCGTCCCTCTGTATGTACTGATGGGCACCGACTCCTCGTCAATCAAGCGACGTTTTTTGCACCAATGCCAACTGTCTGCAATTGTTTAGACACGTCTGAGACAGAGTGGGGTTAGTGTCTGAGGCCTACTCGTGTCCAATGTCCAGGTTCTACTTTTTATACATTCGCCAGAATGTTGTTGTCGTCATATATACCGAAGTAGATGGGATTCTATTCTTTGTTAGTTCAGTTATCAACGTCAGCAACAACAGCAAAAACAGCAACAACGACAACAGTAAGATAAACAACATTAACATGGGCAGCTGCTCCAAAGGGTGTCCATCAGATACCCGGGCACCCCCCTTTATTTTAGACGTTTTTTTACCAACTCAGAACTAGTTGAGGTGACACAGCGTGGTGGCGCCCTCTGGTGTGCTCCTTCCACCCCTGTCTTAGCCTCGTAGTACGCATTATTAAAACGCACGTGGATTCTTGTGTCAGTGCAACTGTTTATTGAATTATCTGAACTTTTGAACTTATCAGCAGGTGTTGTCAAATCAATGTGAGACAACCACATCAAGCTGCAGCTCATAGTAAAGACGGTTATTCTCGGTGAAAAGCAGAATATCATCCTAAGAAGCTACTTCTCAGGTTGACACTACTGCGATTCTCGGCGATGTGATTCTGGAGGGGTGTTTTTTATTCCATCAACGCTAATGAAGCCGGCGATTAATAAAACAAAGTACAGTTCATCTTTTACCTGAAACATGAAAAGCAGAGGAACAGTGAGGAATTATGGGAGTTTATCTACTTAGTCACGTGCTCAGTCATCACCGAAAAGGTCGAGCAGCTCCGCTGCCCTGCCAGGGCAAGATGGTGCTGTGAATATGGCCGGAAAGACGAATGGTATGGCTGCTTTGGTGTAAGTGCCGTTGTAAGATGTGTATGAGTGTGTGTGTGTGCGTGCGTGCGTGCGTGCGTGCGTGCGTGCGTACGTGTAGATGCCTGGGTGAGTGGGTTAGTGAGTTGGTATGTTAGTGTGTGTGAGCGTGCGTGCGTGCGTGTGTGCGTGCGTGCGTGCGTGCGTGTGTGTATCCTTTAGAAATTTGGATAGCTGTAAGTCCTGCCACCTGGTGTCTTTTTTGGGAAACTGGGCCTCCCTTTTTTCAGAATCTCGATCCGCCCATAAATTTATCTTACTCATCCATTGTTGCATCATCATAAACATCAACATTACTTTATGCAAAAACACCAGCAGCAGCAGCATTAAGGTGAGCAGCTAGAACAACGGCAGGAGCTGCAGCCAACAGCTGTAGAAGGCAGCTGTATCCAACAACAACAGCTGCGTTGTTTTCGTAGACGTTGTTGGAAGTTAGAACCTAATTAGTTGTACAGCCCAATAATGTAATACATGCATGTTGCCGGTGAGAGGCTGGTTCAAAACATCACCCAACCGACATTTTAAGATGCGATCATGTTTTTAAAGAAATACCGTGGACCAGTTCCCGCATTAGACGCCACCACGAGTGTAAACTGCGAGCTACCAGCCTCCTGCATGATCTACTCATTCTATAACACATCAATATCTTAATGTGGATGCACCAGGTGGAATGGTAATGGGTGTCACGATTACTGGATTGCACGAATGTTGTTTAAATGTGGGAGTAAAAGTATTGCAGTGTTTATTTGTAACTAGCCGATTAACATGATTGTATAATTAGTTAGCTGAGTTACCCAGTGTTGTACAGGAGAAAATGCAACCACTGTAAGAGAGTATGACTCCTTGCACTACCCAGTCAAGTTTTCGTGGGACAATGCCAATGGCAATGACAAAAATCATGTACAGCTGCCGGTGTCACGTACGTGAAACGTCCACATAGGTTCATTCGTAATATCCCCACCCCCGGGGAATTTTTTAATGTGTTTAATGTATGGCACGCCTGGAGCATTTCATCCCCATACATGCGAAACTGACCATACGAGGGAACAGACAGACAGACAGACAGGCTGACAGACAGACATGCAGACATACAGACATACATACACAGAGACAGACATACAAACAGACACACAGACATACAGACACACGGATACACAGACAGACATACAGAACACAAACACACACACAGACATGCAGACATGCAGACATACAGACATACATACACACAGACAGACAGGCAGACACACAGACATACAGACACACGGATACACAGACAGACATACAGAACACAAACACACAGAGAGACAGACATACATGGTATTTCAGCCCCAAACATGCGAAACTGACGGAGATACGAGGGAACAGACAGAGAGAGAGAGAGAGAGAGAGAGAGAGAGAGAGAGAGAGAGAGAGAGAGAGAGACAGACAGACAGACAGACAGACAGACAGACAGACAGACAGACAGACAGACAGATAGATTCACAAACTACTTTGTGTTACATACGTTATCTACACTCTGTTGTCACCAGTCTCGCTACGCTAGCATCTGCTTCATCTTCGTTATCATTATTTGCATCACGTTGTCATTCCTCAGTACACCCCCGTTGATAGAAATGATAGGCATCGCCACGTAATTGTCGATTGATGTCCCGAAAACGAACGCCTCCTGTCCTGACTGAGTAGCCCGTCGACTAGGAAGTGCATCTCTCCGTAAATCTTCGTCTTGTTGCTCCAGATCTGTATCCGACAAACTTAGGAAACAGCTGCGTCTGATATTTATTCTTTGCTGAGCATTATCCCAACGCGAGCCGTCGAATAAAAAGGAAATCCCGCGGGAATGTAAACGACCCTAATGCGTCGTGTTATTTATGTCGACTGCTACTTATCGTTGTGAGATGAGAGACACTGTAGCATATGCAAGGAATAATACACAGTTTGTTGTTGTCACGAGATCATTACCAACCATAGAGCAGTCACCGTGTCACGTAGACACGAGCGACTGGAAGTTAAGAGATCAAATTGAAGTTTTTACGTTATGAAACTACTGATAGGAATATTTTTCTCACTTAGGAAAGATAGAAGAACTAGAGGACATGAAGTAGCATTAGTGAAGGACCAGTGCAGATTGGATATGATAACGTACGCATTCTCACAGAGGATTATACGTAGACAGATTATCCACATACTGTACCTGCTGGCAGCGTAAATATGTTTAAAAACAGATTGGATATGATAACGTACTCATTCTCACAGAGGACTATACGTAGACAGATTATCCACATACTGTACCTGCTGGCAGCGTGAATATGTTTAAAAACAGATTGGATATGATAACGTACTCATTCTCACAGAGGACTATACGTAGACAGATTATCCACATACTGTACCTGCTGGCAGCGTGAATATGTTTAAAAACAGATTGGATATGATAACGTACTCATTCTCACAGAGGACTATACGTAAACAGATTATCCACATACTGTACCTGCTGGCAGCGTGAATATGTTTAAAAACAGATTGGATATGATAACGTACGCATTCTCACAGAGGACTATACGTAGACAGATTATCCACATACTGTACCTGCTGGCAGCGTGAATATGTTTAAAAACAGATTGGATATGATAACGTACGCATTCTCACAGAGGACTATACGTAGACAGATTATCCACATGCTGTACCTGCTGGCAGCGTGAATATGCTTAAAAACAAAATTGACAAATATCTCAGAAGGGCGAATTATATATAGATGAAACAGTTTTGGATTCTCGATAAGCCAATTGCTTCGTTGTCCACATGTCCACGTGTACATTTGTAGGGGGATAAACGCGGGCTGTTATATTTCGTCTTTAAAGGGAATAACAACAACCATTTCTTGTAATCATGTAATCACATTATATTACATCTTGTAGTATATTTCCTTTTCCACAACACCGAAAAATTCATTAGAATTCCATTAATAAAAAATAAAAAATAATATTCTGCTCTACCGGCCTGCCTCGATCATGTATATTTCCCCGCGCTTATCGGCAAGCTTCGCGTGACGTCACTGATGACAAGGAAGTGCTACGGGACTGGTGCTTTCCATTCATTCACCGTACCGTTGACAGCGATAGCGGTTGTTTAGAAGCGAGCGTCAGAATGGTTTTGTGCAGCATTTTATTGTAATGCAAACAATAGTAAGAATAAAGTAACATGTAGTTGGCTTAAGTTCCGTACGGAGCGAACTTTGTTTTAAAAAAGCAAACGTCAAACCGACGAAGCACAGCCGGCTTTGCTCGCTTCGAGAAAACTTGTTTCGACTGTGATCCTGACCAGAGAAGGTGGTAGCCCTGGGTTATCCTGGTGCTAAAATCTCTTTGAAAGAGAATGATGCGCCCACATTATTCCTACCTCGGATCGGAGCGAGCTGTCAGCGCGGATGCAGGTGATATCGGCTCACGGTGTTACCAGACCTTTGTAAGGCCTATTGTGGAGTATGCGTCGACTATATGGGACCCATCCACCAAAAAGTACACCAAAGCAGCTGGGAATGTCCAGAGACAAGCAGCCCGCTTCGTAATGAACGACTACCGGCGACGCAGCAGCGTAGGGAACATGCTTGAGAGTTTGGAATGGAAGTCACTAGAGAGAAGACGAGCTGACGCCAAGTTGATGATGCTGTACCGCATCAACCATAAACTGGTTGATGTGACAACGAAGTCACTCGCCGCCAGAGCACGCACCAGAGGCAGCGCTTAACGCTTCTACCAGACTTTCACCCGCGTCGACTCCTACAAATTCTCATTCTTCCCCAGCGCCATCAGACTATAGAAAAAGAGCACACAAGAATTAGTTAGCCAACCGTCAGTAGAAAGGTTTAGACAGTGCCTTCTCACCATGCCAATATAGAATAATTATACAGTCCTTATTATTATATATCATATGGTCCATGCACTAATGTATTGCTAAACTACGCAGACGTGACATATTCTGACCAACACTGGCCCGAGCCAGCACTACATCACCCACTCCCACGCAAGAGTGATCACGGCTCGAAAATACTCTTTTGAATTAGAAACATGGTCTTTTATTCACATCTTTATGTACGAAACAGACAAAGCATTGTACTTCAACAGTACCTAGTTAAATTTAGCATCCCTGGCTAGCATAGAGTTCTGAGCTCAAATGGAAGAAGAAGAAGAATTCGGCCCGGTTAATTCGGAAAGCATTTTTTGGAGAGTTCGGCCTGCAACTCTGGTAACTTCGGCCTCAGAGCACAACGGGCATAGTGATCTCGGCCTAAACGATTGTGTAGAGAGCACATGAAGTTTATAGTGTGTGTCTTTCTGTGAATAAAGCATTCTGTTTATTCTCTCATTTGTTAACTGATTTAGTTCCACATTAATCCGAAATTGTTTCTTTGTAACTGCTTTTATAGCTTTCGCTTCCTTTTATAGCTTTCGCTTCCTTTCGCATAAAACACGGCGCTATTTTTTTTTTCCATTTTATCACGCAGTCAACGAGACGATCATTAGAACGTATGCAATTCGTTGTATACTTAAAATTCAGATCATATACTATATAATATATTGCACCAAAAACTATAATATTATATACAGTTGACTAATTTAAATACATTAAATTACAATTATCATTATATCTTGTTTCTGTATTTCAGATTTTCAAGTGTTTCCCTCAACAGGGGAAATTCTCCCTATATTTTCTCATTAAATCAAATACAGAGCAATGACAATGATAAGCGATTATTGTATTGTGAATACAACGGAGCCACCTGCATATGGTCTTTGATATATACAGTGTTTTTCGTAAGATCATTTTGAATGAGAAACATGGTATTTCATGGTATTTACGAAACAAACACAGCATTGCACTTCAACAGTATCTAGTTAAACTTAGCATCCCTTTGGTGACATGTACAAGAATAACAAACCCTTAAAGTGAAGGATAAACAATTATTAGCGAGAACTGAGTAGATATTGCGTCACATCAGTCACCGAAATCACCAAGCCGAAATAACATGGCAGTTCGGCCGAATTCTCCGGGGACCGAAATCACCACCACCCATCAGCGTTTCTGTTATTGTGATGTTTACTTTCTGACCTAACCATGAAAACGACCACCTAGAGCTGCCAAACTTTTCATACATTTGCCATACATATACACATGTCACGTGATCAAACATTACTCTTACTTCCATGTAACGATAACAAATTACAGAAACAAAAGCTAGCTATATCTTCTACACCTAGCTCCGCGAAGCTCGGCATAGGAGATGACAAGGTTTTGTTTATTTTGATCTTTACATGGAAGTAAGAGTAATGTTTGACCACGTCAAATAGATATGCGAGGAGAAGTTTGACAGCTCTAGGTGGTCGTTTTCATGGTTCGGTCAGATAAGCAAATAAGTTGGAAGTCAAAGACAAAGGCTACTGGCGTCGCTAAACTGCTCCGAAAGAGCCGAATTCGAAGATGATTCTTCATTATCACATGCCGCCAGCGGTTCGAAATCATTACATTATACTTTTTATTCTAGAAAATTGACCTCGCCATCATTCGCTGCAGTAACGCGAGTGAAACTATTATGAAGCATTGCACAGAAATCACTGATTGAACGTCACAAAAACACGTGATCGCTCATCTCATTAACTTTGAATTTTACGCCTGCTTTGCAAGTAAGACGCATTAAACATCTAATTTAACTATACATAATAATTTTTATTTTTTATTTTGGCATGTAGTACATATAATATTAAACGTTGTGTACACACAGAAAAAGCATTTTAGCTAGTGCCTTGTTGTTAGTCCCTTTAAGTGAATTACCACTGGGGAGCAATGTCACTTGTTTGTCAACAAAAACGAAACAGGGTTCATTACGTACGTACGTACCGAATACGCCTTCATTACGGGAAACGTACAATTCCCTTGCACGTGGCTCAATAACACGTTCCCATTTAAAGAAAACGGCGTCAACAAAACAGGATTACCATAGCGTGGTCCTATCATGTGAATAACAACTGTATTGATATCGTTTGTCTTGATTGTTGATGGCAACATTATAGTTAAACGGTGACTTCGCCAGACTTAGTATTAAACCCGACCTCCGGCCATTTCTTTATTGTTGCAAATTCTTCATGATATTTATGTCGATGTAATTGTCAATCAATATATAAAGAGAACTTTATTTACAAATTATTCTTTTTCACGCCGACATGTAGCTCAGAGTTACGGCCGAGACAGCTGATCGCCTGTCGTTAGCCTCTGAAACAACATTTGGAAAACGTAGCAGAAAACACGATAATAAAAACAAAGTAGTTTCGCTTTCCTCAAGGAGCAATAAAACTAAGTCGTTGACCAATGGGACGTGACCATTCATCGATCCTGATAGCACTGCAGCCGCTCCTATCGATCGCCAGTCGAGATACATCGACGTGCGTCTGTCAAGTGTTTCGTAATTGATTGCGATGTGGCTCTCTACCTCCCTGTCTCCCGGTCCTCCCCTCCCTCGCTTCCGCCCTGCCTCAATGCCCACAGTCCTTCCTTCCATCTCCCGCCCTGTCTCAATACCCTCAGTCCTCCTTCCACCTCCCGCCCTGCCTCAATGCCCTCCAGTCCTCCCTTCCACCCCCGCCCTGCCTCAATGCCCTCCAGTCCTCCCTTCCACTTCCCGCCCTGCCTCAATGCCCTCCAGTCCTCCCTTCCACCTCCCGCCCTGCCTCAATGCCCCCAGTCTTCCTTTCCACTTCCCGCCCTACCTCAATGCCCCCAGTCCTCCCTTCCACCACCCGCCCTGCCTCAATGCCCCCCTATTCGCCGCTCCCTCCAGCCTTGCATCAATGCCTCCTGGTCCGCCCCTCCTTCTCTCCCGCCCTGCCTCAATGCCACCCGGTTCTCCTCTCCCTCCCTCCCGCTCTGCCTCCGTGCTCTCCCAGTTCTCCCCTCCCTCCCTCGCCCTGCCTCTATGCTCTCCCGCTCCTCCCATCCCTCTCACCCTGCCTCATTGCCTCCCAGTTCTCCTCTCCCTCCATCCCGCCCTGTCCCCATGCTCTCCCCGTTCTCCCCTCCCTCCCTCCATCCCTGCGTCCATGCTCTCCCGGTTCTCCCTCCCTCCCTCCCACCCTCCCTCCCTCCCGCCCTGCCACCACCAATCCTTCACTTCCACCCTTTCTGTCGGTTACTCTCTCTCTCTCCCACACTCTCTCCAGCTTCCTATTTACCGTGGTCACAATTTCTACGCACGCACGCACGCACGCACGCACGCACGCACGCACGCACGCACGCACGCACGCACGCACGCACGCACGCACGCACGCACGCACGCACACACACACACACACACACACACACACACACACACACACACACACACACACACACACGTTGTTTATGTATTTCGCCCGTAGTCACGCAACCCTGGCACAGGACACGGGAAGACGGTCCCGGCGTCCGCATCCCTTCACAGGTACATTCATTCAAGGCACGAACCAGATCGGCGGTGCGGCTACAAACGAGTGCTGTGG
>OY759272.1:4371747-4526747 GCA_963662155.1 Lamellibrachia columna
GCCCATATAACATCACCTCACGCAACCACTTCTTAAGTTTCGTGAATGAAACTTTAAACATATATACTACAAGTAGAAGTTAAACTGAAATTTAGGAATTGTTATCGTCCACGTGCGTTCAACTGCAAAAATGGGGGTGAGTGATTACAACTGTAACACTCGGGCGGCTCGCACCGTGGGGGGTAAGTGATTACAACTGTAACACATGGGCGGCCTGTACCGATAGCTCAGCCAGCGACTTGTGTGCTCACAATGAATGAAATAACAAAATTTAATTAATCACGACGTGTGAACGCATTGTTTCACGTGTGAAGCCTAGCGCACTACTTTATAACCAGTACTGCAAATGCTAGTCGCGCGGATGTGTTTAAAAACAAAATTGACAGATATCTCAGAAGGGGGGTTGCACATGGATGAAATATTGTCGGACTCTCGATAAGCCAATGGCGTCGTTGTCCACTTGCCATCTGGGTGTTTTGTCTTGGGTGGCAATTTTTATAAATGTTGTTTAATCTTTTTGGCACAGCCCCATTTGAGTAATTACTAAATACTGAAATGTGCGTGAGTGCGTACGTGTGTGCATCATTCAATCAAGTGGAAGACGCATTACATATATATTGCCATTCATAATTTCGTACTCCATTCAATAATTTAAATTCCATTCACAACTGTTTGTTACGTAAGAATCCGGGGAATTTGTCCCCTTAAGTAAAGTAACAATGAAAAACTTAATATATGAAGCTGTGAACACCTACATTGTCATGCACACTAAGACGTATATGTGTGTTTAATCCAATTAATCTACCTACTAATACTATGGAATGTAATTGGTATGGTATATTTTATTAATACGAATAATGCATTTAATGTATGCGTTACAGAAATAATGCATCTAACATACTGTTCACAACAAAGTGACTTTAACTGAAAATGGTAACCACTAACCTCTGTCTCCTATATGAGATGACGACCTGGCTGCTGTAGTTCTTGTCCATTTTGATCATGCCTGTTTTGTTTGCTCTTCTTGTTCTAATACCAGGACGGATAGCCGCACCTTCTAAGACTTCATTTTCAGTGACCACCTCTTCCGCCGTGTCCCGTTCCTCAGACGTTATCGTCTGATTAGAGTACTGACCACTCCTAACTTCTGGTGCCTGGGGTGGTGGGACGCGAAGTTTAGATACTGGTCAGTGTGGGTCTTCTTTCTGTATACTCTGGACTTCACACTGCCATCGTCCTTTCTGGTGAATTAAATTAAACTACGAACTTCCACAAGTCTACGATGACGTCATCCTCCCACCCTCTCTTTGTTATATTGTCTTATAATAATAAGACATGCTTCTTAATTTCGCATTACTTCCGTGTGTAATATATGTTGTTTTTAAATATGTTGTGTGGAAAACACAGGATTTACCTACCTGATTGGAACGGATTCGCTACATACAAATATAACACGATGATGTTGCCCGGTCGAATCATCTTCTTTCTTTGTTTCTCTTCTTTCGTCTCACTTTATTTGTATTACTACCTATTAATACTTTTGCATCATTTATTCTCACCTATTAGGTTTTCATGTGAACTTGTACTAGCTTACACATGATTATATAGCTGATTGAACTATTCTATATAACCGTCGTTGTATCGACTAACAGTATTGCCAAATTGCGTTGCGTTTCTTGGCGACGTTGCGTTGTGACGTCAAAGACCGCGTCATATTTACATAGTAGCAGCTAGCCAGGTTCGCTGGATCCCCGCGCATGTCCCAAGTCCCGGTAACACACCCTGCATGCATTTTAGAATAAATGCAAATGTTTAAATTTATTAAAATGCAAATTAGATGCAAGTGGCATTTCCCAGGATCGCATTCAAATGCAGATGTTTCGAAAAGGCTTCGTTGATTTGTTGTTTATATTCTTTTTTGAAAGTAACTATACGCATGCCTGGTAACTACAACAGAGAGGCATTTCTAGGAAAGCTAAATGGGGTAGGCTATCCCATTTTGTCCGCGCATGGCTGCCTCGTTTTGTCTAAATATATATTTAAACCGTTATATGGTTTTTCTAAAGTTTTGCTCAAGTTATGCAATTTAAAAACAAATAAGACGTAACAGGAGTAACAATCACTGCCTTTAACGTGCACTTATTCTTCTTCCCCATCCAACTGTTCATGATTGCAATTGCTAACTTATTAGAAAATGCCTATAACCCTTTTGTTTTGGCGAGCTGCTGAACTTGGGTTTCCCGATGATTTTGGCAAAAAGGTGTCTTTATTGTATTGTATTAAGTACGCCTGCAAGCGATGTATATGATGTATCAAATGTGTCCACTGAATTTCAACACAAAGCGAAAATGTCGGCTTCCTAGATACATCTTTGCGCTGATCTAATCAACGATTGTTAATGTAAGTAAGTAAAATTAACTAATAAAGTTAAAAACGAACAGTATTACCTTAATACCGTGACACTAATAAACTTAATTGCTGATTTGTTTTCAACTATCGTTACTATCGATATTTCATTGTACTATCGACGATGACTATTGATAATATTACATCACCATATCGACTATCGCTATCGATGCATCATTACACCACTAATAGCACCAGTATGTATCAAGATATATTATACTATATATAAATAATATAATATATAAATACAATTTGTCCTACTACCCCGTTTTTCTAGACTTTCCCCTGTATATTTCTTGTACACCATAACGCCGGTAGAGGGCGGTATTATTTGAGGGAGAGCGATGGCTACACGTGGAGGTAAATGTAAATAAGTTTAAGACAACGCAGTTTTACTAGATTTAGCCAGAGTTACGTTACGTTGCTGAGAATATCATGATTATATATAAATTCTGCACTACTCTACTTTGTTTACTTCGTCTGTACACGCAGGGTAATAGGATATTATAATATTAAAAGAATGTTGTTTATTATCGCTCAATTCTTGAGCAGACGATCTTGGCCGTCTCGCGTCTGATTGATTGATAACATGTGAGCGTGATCATCATCGTCATTGTCACTGGCAGTCCGTGGAGGCACTAATGATAACTTAGTCTTAGTCATTACATGTTACAGATCGCGGACATTTCTGCCTACATGCGGCATTTCGATCACAGTAAATGTAATACCAAGACGTCAATCAGTCATGTCGATGGCATGCAGTCATTACTACGTTATGGTCTATACATTACAATACTAGTATAGACAGTGCATTAAACCTGCTCAGTGATCACATCTTAGATGGCTTTCTGCATCGAGACATACTCGAGGATAACAAAATGTGACGACACATAATGACATTGACTGTCATTGACATTCACATTGTGTATGCCACAAAACAACCTCGGGTTGTTTGTTTTGATAATGAGCCAAGGCGCACTACTGCAAACAAGTCCTATGCGTTGTGGCCACCCTACTGCTATCCATAAGCACATAGTGACGTAGTCATTCACTTCAAGTATGCAATGTGGAAGAGCTTTGCCTCCGTCATGCCATAGGTCAAACTGAAAGGCTGTACCTTCCATTGGTCACAGGCAGTTTGGAAGAAAGTCCAGTAATACGTGATGCAGCAGCTGTACAAAAAAACACTGCAATGCTTCTGTGTATGTAAAGAAGTTTATCACATTACCCTTCCTCCCGACGATATTCAACGATCTGGCGAAGGATGCCGGAAGTGAGCTGCTATGCCGACTCATTGAATGAGCATTGCTGAGAAAATCATCAAAACAAGCATCTGACCCCTTGAAGCATGGAGCGTATTCTCCCACAATGTCAAAACTAACAACAGTGTTGATGGGTGACAACTAATCTGCTGCACGAGGAAGCGAAATTGATCTCCATCCAAGTTCGTCTGATCAGCGAACACAATCACCAGCGGAAGACGTACATTCATCTGCAAGCCAAAATCTTCCAACTGTAGTAGAGGTATGAGAACGGCAGCGAGAGTGACAAGGGTGCGAGGCAGCTGCTGAATGACTGTGCCAAAGTTTATGGACCAACTGTCTACTGTGATTGCACGCCAGATTGCATGATGGTTCAATCAGCTAGGATGTTTATAGATGTGGTGTTGGAAGAGAATTTTGAAGGGAATGTACATCGTAAAATTCTTTCACCAAAAGTGAGCGTAATTTCATGCTTTAGATGGCTAATTGGGTGTGCACATAATTGTCTTGTATTTGCAGGTATTTACCGGCGATTGAGAGACAAGACATTGTCATGGCAAGATAAGCTGAAGCTGCTACGATATGCCTGGAAGCACGATGCTGTGTTCATTCTAAATAAACAACAAGTTCTTCTGGATTGGCTCTGCCTTGCTCTTGCTGGCAAAAAGAGGTGCGCATAATTATTTTTACACTAGCCGAGTTGCCCGACATTGCATGGGAGAAAAGGCAACAGCTCATGACTCCTTGCACTACCCAGTCTAGTTTTGTTAGGGCAATGGTAACGATGGATGCAACTTCATACTCTCAAAACATTCATACTGTACGAAGGAACTTATGTGGATGTTTGATGTAGATCACGTAATTTGGAGCAATTGTAGAAAACATGCACAGTCGTGCAAACAACTATACATCACTATGAACTGCTATTGTTTCGAGTTACGTAAACTGTGTCATCAGGGATGTTTGATTTAAATTTTTTTATTTAAATCATTGATTTAATGATTAACGCAAATAATTGTTTACAAGCATCGAGATCAACAAAGTTTTGTATGGTTTTTAATACAAAAAGCACAAAGTGGTCACACTTGTGTAGCTGTATTGACACCAGATAGCCTGATAGTCAAATATTTTATGACATCGTATATACCAGATTAAAAAAAAATCAAACAAATAAAAAAAATCCTAATTTTTATAAACAAAAAATCATGTTTTTTTTCAACCCTGTTTGTCATACATCCACATAAATTCCTTTGTAAACTCTCTGCACCGGGGAATTTTATTTCTTTAAATGACCAAACCATCCCCGTGGGCCCCCAAGCATAGATGCATCTCAGAATAGTCTCATTACCAGGTTTGTGTAACTTGTGTCTGCAGGGTTCTTACAAGACTAGTTCCATGTGAATAGGTGGGAGGGGGAAGATACTAGTTCCATGTGAATAGGTGGGACGGGAAGATACTATTTACTGAACGATTAGTGATTCAGTGGAAGTCCTCAATTTGGCAATTAATTAATTAATTTTGGGATATTGAACAACAAATTACTCATGTATTGTTAATATTAATACATGTGCATACTAATAACCGCATAACTGTGCCTCCAATGTGTATAGTTTCTGATATTTTGATTTATGCCAAACCTGCAGTTATGTATATATACTCTAATGAGATCTTTTCCAAAATTAATTTATTTCCAAATGTACGTAGAGGTATGCATAAAAAACTTGTATACAACTATAAATCCATTCATTTCAGGGTCGAACCACCAGAGGCAGCACATGTGTGGCAGTGTTTCCACGATGTTCTGCACACGAAGAAGTGTCGGCAGTTGACAAGTCAAGGCCAGTCACTCGTTCTGAAGAGTGGCATATTCCAGGTTTGTATGCTTTATCAGAAAACGTATATTCCCTTTACAAACATAAGTTAGACATGTTGGGTTTTTCTAATGGCATTTGAATTATTATTATTATCTCAATTATTAGATTTGTTCTGCTTGTCTCATTTAACCAAAAATCAATGTAAAGTTGTTATTTAATTTTTGTGAAATCATCAGACAAACTATTAAATATTTTAATGGTCAAATTAAATAAATTTGGCCAAAAAAATGGCAACCTTGGTCCGGCTCTATATATTACAACATAAAGGTGTAATCCCACAGTACAGATTTGATTTACATTTGAATATCGACGAACCTGATTCGCAATGGGCTAAATGAATTGTAGAGGAACTGTTAACAGGGTTTATATTATTCAGTATGCCAACTTTATATTAGAAATACATATTATTTCAAACCGTGATTAAAAAATGCGTTTCAAGAATGCTGGGATTTTTTTCCATTATCTGTTCCCAGGCGGTCTTGGATGAACTTTCTGCAGTGGTGACCAGCAAGTCTAGAAACTGCCCTTCTGATGATGTCATCATTTCATGCTGTCTCTGTTTGATGACATCACCAAATCTTGCCAACACTGTCACCTGCAAGTTTGACTTTACGGTAATACTCAAATACTGAACCTGCAAGTTTGACTTTATGGTAATACTCAGTTACTGATTTTACGGATTCGGATATAACGCAATCAGTTGTGGACCCCGATTTTCTGCCGCCAGGGGAAAATGCCAACTGGGCCTGCTTAAACCTACTTAGAATTGCTTTGGCAATTGTCAAGAAACATTAGGCGAACAATGCCAATGAACGAGTATCAACATGTTGTTTGTTTTGCGCTGCCGCTGACATCAGTCGTTGTCGCTGGCTTTGCTTCGATGGTTTGTAAATTGCAATCGAGATTCACAAATGCGCCTCGCGTAAGAATCAAATAAACAGTTTTAAATGCATTTAGTATGCAATACCAACATAACACTTGGGTGAAATGGCATGATTCCATTACATCGTAAATTGAATCGTTTTCGCGATGCGAAACCGACTTGCCAAATTCCTAACTCAAGGCTCTACTGGTGCGCGAAAATACGGATTCGTCATCCGCATATGAAATGATGAATCGATGTTAAGTGGTGCGTAATAAAGTTATGCTTCGGTCGAGATCGGTTGAAAGATGAAGTGAAACAATTATTAATTCTATCTATTGTCATTTTCTATGTTTTATCAGCTTACATACTACGTTTGTCAAATCATATACGTTTTCAGCTGCTCAGATCCAGGTTATTATTTTCGATTCGTAGGCCTATTGGTCCAGTACATCATCACTGTAGTAGATCTATTACATAACGGTATATGTACATGTGTTTTATTCAGTTCAAGATTCAACAAGGTGTGACATTTAAAAATAATACACGTTGATGCTAGTTGACTCATTTAATAAGCTCTATAAAATGCATATTGTCGTATAAGACAGTGCTGCCAGCACACACTGGCTTCGACAGCGTTCTTGGACTTGGTGCAGTGAGCAGCGGTCGCTGTTGTTTAGTAGCTCCTGGTGGCAGATATGGGAACACCTAACTCGCGTATAGCTCAGTCCAAAATCGTGGTTCCCGACCACTGTGTTATAATGAGGCTCAACTGTACTCAGAAACTGATTTTACGGTAATACTCAGAAACTGATTTAAGGGAATACTCAGAAACTCACTTTTTGGTAATGCCCAGAAACTAACTTTACATTAATGCTCAGAAACTAACTTTACGGTGATGCTCAGAAACTGACATTACAGTAATGCTCAGAAACTGACATTACAGTAATGCTCAGAAACTGACTTTATGGTAATGCTCATATACTGACTTTATGGTAATTTTATCAACAAGATAACCTAGATAAATCTTAAGCAGTTTAAATCATTACACACACACACAATTATATGCATTTCATATTTATTGTGGTTTAAATCATTTATTGTCTTTCCTCAAAATGACGTTTTGTTTTACAAGTCTGTATCGTTCAATATTTTAGGTCCCTGGGCTGCTGGCTTCACCCCTATATAAATTTGATGCAATTATAACTGATGTGCCTGGTTTAATTTATTATAACTGATGTGTCTGGTTTAATTTACATCAACAAAGTAAAGACAGTCGTAGGTTGCTAACGTGACAATCCATGAATAAATGTATTGGATTACCAGACGTTCACACACATATAGTGGTGTGTGCAAGATTGATTGTACCATAATTACTGTTATGTGAGTGTATTATATTGCTCTCAATATTCAGGCAGTGTAGGGTGGCATTGGACACAGGTGACATAGTCAATGTTCACAAACAAACGCTTGTTTTCAGCTGAAGTTGTTAGCCTGCATCATAGAAGTGTGTCTCAAGGAAATGATGTCCCATCGCACTCCGTCAGACAACATGATACAGCTGATGGAAGTCGCCTTAGAGAAGTACCTCGTCGCACACCGGCAGAAAGTTGTGCTTCAACAGGTGAGTGCTGTGCATGCTTCATTCACTGTTAATTGTTTGTAGCTGGTTAAATTTTATTGTAGTCATCTCTCGTTTATTCGTTCTCTGTCTTTTAATCCATTTTTTTAGTAATCTGCATACTTATAAATCAATTGAGGGGGGTTTACCAGATTTTAAAATGGAGATGTGAATTTGAATTATTGTTCATTCTGATGATATTTGTTGCTAGATGGTGCTGCAGTCAGCACAGAAGCTACTTCTACCAACATTGCTGCTAGCTCACTCAACACGACAACACCAGAGGGCAGCACTGAGTGACACAACCGACCGCCTACTGCGCTCACTGCTCGAGGCATTGTTTCCCAAGTATGATGACTTTTCGTTTCAGGTTTCTTCTAATTAGATATTACTTATGTCAATGAGACTTCGCTTCATTTTAAATGTATTCCAAAAAAACAAAAGCATTTCCTTTATATGTTCACGTTGTGTTTGCATCATTCACATTGTCTTTATTAAAGGTAGAAATCTGTTTGGTTTTGTCACAAAATCATTATAATGGTGTAAGCATCTGTTGCAACATCTTAACTGCGTAAATATGTTTTAATGAACCACTTTTTTAGTTTGACCATTATCGGTTTATGAACCTTCCTGTTCAGTACATCGCAAACAGCTGTCAACAATTTCCAATACCTATGGACAAAGTTTATCAGGGTCCAGGCATTCACAAATTTGGTTCATTTAAACACATACATGGAAAAGTTATGGAGATACGCGGGAACAAACAGACAGAGCCACAAGCTACTTTATAGTATATATAACATAATTTTACTACATCAGACTCTGCACCTTTAGTGCACGATTTTGGGCGTGTTAAGATGTAGCATGGAGACTGGACGAATGTATAGTCACCGCTGTTGTCATTTCTCACCACCAGGGAGCTGATGGTGAACTTTGAACTCTACCTGAAACTGATGACAGACAAGACAATCCAGTCGGAGTCATCTCCCCCCAAATACATTCAATGCATCTTCACGATTCTGGAAGAAGCCTTGAAGCAGCAGGTACAGGAAAGGGCTACGTTTGGATGTTGGCTGGCTTGTTAAGTTAAGGGGAGACATGGCAGGTGAAATGATGTTTTAGTTTTTTCAGTTGCGCAAAATGTGTTTCCAATGTGATCTGATAGGTTTGTGTATTTACTATCCATAAAGTTTAAAAAGAACATACCTATAAATCACTTTTATTCCTGGATAAAGCATACCTCTTTCAAGTAATAAATTCTGTTGTTAGATGCTGATGGCCGTTTTCACATTTGGAAGAAGGATATCTCTGGAAGTAATTTTACTTGATAAGATCCACTCTATAGTTTAGGCAGAAAAATTGCACTAAATAAAAAAATTTAAGGCAGGCCTTTATAGCAATTTTAGAATTCAAAAACCTGAGTCTGGATTTGCTCTAGCTTCAAGCTGCTTCCTCAAATGGTTCAGCCCATCGCGAATCTGGTTCACCTATGTCCAGATGTGTAGTGTGTGACTAGTTTAAGTAATGTGCTCAGTCTGTTTAATAAAAAAATGCCAATTTTTTTTTCAAAACATCGAAAGAATTTACTTTAGTCATTAGATCTGGTAAGGATCCAAATAATGGATATCCAGAATAGTAAACACTGTGGGTCAGTGCTGATCATGGGCGTGACCTCCATCCTCTCGCTGATCACATGACAAAGTTAAAAAATTTCACCAAAGAAGAAAATTGTGATTTTTCAGCATTTCGATTTTCACTTCAGTTAATGCTTGAACAAGCATTAACTAATTTAATACTTTGTCTGGTGATTTCACCAAAACTACATACACAAGTTGCACAAACGAGCTAGCATGTTGCAGTGGGTACTAGGTAGGTTTGTTTTTTTGCAAAATTTATTTGAAATGAGACTTTAAAAAATGTAATTGATAAAGCACTTTTCAATATTGTAGCCATTATTTTTATGATTGGAGAATGTGATTGCGAATTAAGAATAGTAATGAATGAACATTAATATCCACATACAAACTATTAATTTTGATATCTGCAATGTAACCATCGTCGGTAATGCTATTGTTCTCTTGAACAGGACAAAGAAAAGGCTGTTTTGAGATTGATGCCAACTTTCTACCACAGCTTCCTCAGACAATATAAGTGAGTTGCCAACTTCACATGGCATTTAAAATGTTCTGGTAAATTAATAGAGAATATAAGATGGAAATTGTGTAGTTTGTTTTGATAACTGTCGCCTGTCTGTGTCTCTGTGATATGTTTTAAGAGAAGAGGGAGTATTTACAAGATAACATCTCTAAGTTTGCTTGCCTAGTTAACCACAGGGTATGATTAAAAGTTAAAACGCACCCAATTTATCGCGCATTCCTTCTTACCCCATTAATTATATATGTATTTGTTCACCCTCTTCAGTGGTGATAAACAAACCATGTGGTTAACGTATAATTCCTATTGCAATCCACCTCCTTTTTTAAATTTTACGCTGCAGTAAACCTGAATGTATTCTTTTATATTTAAAATATAGACTTGTGTATGTTAAATAAACACTTGTGTTTATCAAATAAGTTCAATTATGATACTAGTTCCTCACATAGGCTAAAGCTAGTGGGTTAAAGTGCCAGACTATCATCTGAGAGGACGGGGGTTTAAAGACATATGCTGCCATTTTGAAACTCGGTTACTCAGCTGTATAAATGAGTACCTGGCAATAGACAGTGATGGGATTCCAATGATGGAATTATATGAACGAACAGATTTCGTGCAGGAATTACAGTGCGGCTGGATGCTTCAATAGAAGTAGAAATGGTTTTTGCATGAACAGATCTGCCGGGGGTGAAGTGTGAACGCTTTGCACATAAAATGTTGAAAAAGGTACGCTCTTATATAGCACGGTATCCAGTCCTTGGGACTGTTCAAGGCACTACACTTCACCCCCTGGCAGACCTGTTCATCTTGACTTCTGGGAAGCATTCAGCCATGCTGCGATTACTGCACGAAGACTACATTCACATGTCCACCTCCGTTTGTAGCCAGATACTCATTTATACAGCTGAGTGAACTGAGGCAACGTGGAGTGAACCAAATTACGGGTTACGCTACTGCGTCCCACAAATAGACGTAATGTTGAGAAATGATTCTTGTGTTACTGATGAGATGTCTGCTTCCAGAGGCAGGGAGACAACCCTAGGGTTTCAGCTTCTTCAGCACCTGTGTGGTATCCTTGGGATAGGGCCATCGCATTCAGATCCGTCTATGGACATTGACCAGGATCTGTCCATGAACTTAGATCTGAATCCGGCCACTGAGTTGCGGTTGTCTGCATTGGGGGACTTTCTCAAAGCTGTAGCCGAAGCTGGAGTATATGAAGTGACTGACACTGAGGGATCATCTCAAACGACGTGGTTCTGTCAGCTGACCGGGTGGCTTCTAACTTTACCCAGCAGGTGGGGTGTTATGAATGTCTCTAGAGCTCTGTTTATCTGATGTAACGTTTATGTAAATTGTTCAGCCACTGGCAGATGTTTCATTATTTTAAACGTAAACTAATGGTGAATCGCATTTTTTTTTAATTGTACTATTTTTCAGCCAAACTACTTCATTGCACAATTTGATATGTTATTTGTTAGAATAATTAAAAAAGTTAGACATATTAAATAAATTTTCCACTGGTCAACCCACAACACCATCCCATGTCAAATATTATCTAATTATCATGGTTACAGTCAGGCAAGGGCAAGTTGTTTATCATGTCATGTGACATTCATTCTTGTAGAAATAAAACATTGTAAATTTGGTCGTCAAGATAGGATAAGTAGTTTTTTAAATATGACATTTCGTTTCAGACCATTGTGTCCCTTTAAAATTTGTTGGTCAAGTCAGCCAGGTGTTGCGAACACACTGAAACTGATAAATGAATGATTCATTTACTGTTGCCTTGTAGTCATATATGTGTCTTATTTAATGGGGGTAAAAAAGATAGTGTTTTGCTGAAAAAAAATGTAATTAACCATATGTTATGTCAGGTTAATGAAATCCATCACATGCTGTGTTTGACTGAACCCGTGGGGATTATCTTAACTAGCAAAAATACCCATCCTCCGGACAAGATAACTAGGTAGTTTGTACATAACTGTAAAATTTCAGGGATACATTATCACAGAAATATCCTTATATGCAGTCAGTATTTTGTTGGCTTCTTGGAAATTGCAACGTAATAATGGCAGATAGAGTAACGTCCAGCAACGCTGTGCCCTTATATTCTATAACTTTGGACAATCTAAGAAACGATGTATGACATTGTGAACAATTGTACATAGTTGTTCGTGTAGCGTTGTGGACAGTTGCATGTAATAACGACAAAGGGTAATTCAATTGGTCATAGAAATGATAATAACGGTGAATTTCTATTAAAAAAAATTAAGCGACCCGACCGTGGGGTCGTAGATGAACCCGTGAACGTTTTATGCTCTGAGATGCGAAGCGTCTAGAAGGAGTAACATAACATACAAACACGCACGCACGCACTCACACACACACACACTGGATTATAGTAAGATGTGCGTGGCAATGTTGGTAGATCGTCGCTCTGGTTCAGTTGTGTCCGTGGTCTTCTACAACTCAGCTACGTCCTGGTTGAGCCCCAGCTGGTCAGTCTGCTAGATGCCGCTCTGAGGCCAGCCATGCAGGTCAGTAGGAAGATTTCTCTTTGATCCCATTATAAAAAAACATGATATTCATTGAATTTCAACTGGGCTCAGTCGAAAATAACAGAATATTTCGTCTGATGATTTTATCAAAGCTAAATACCACAAATGAACTAGCAAGTTGTGGAGGTGAGAGAGGTTTGATTTTTCATGAAATGATTCTAAAACGACATGGGCAAAAAAATTGGATTGAGGAGTGGCCTGTATAATGTTCAGTCTTCAACGTTACCTCTCCAAATATGGAAATATGTAGACCCGTTAATTAGGGCTGTATCGATTCATTGATATGAATTCGATTCATTGATACCTTTATCACAATAGATACCTTTATGAAAAGCAAGCCTTTAGAAATCGTTTTGAGTGTACCCATATGTAATGAAGACATCTGCAGTGGAGTAAAATTCACTTGCTACCTGACGTCACTAGTTTTAGTTGTTACAGTTTTTCCTAGACATTTACATCTGTGCAATGCAGCTCAAAAAAATAGTTGTTTTTACAACTGTGTATCATGATATGTATTGTATCATTACAAATGTCATGATGTGTATTGTATCATGACTAATGTCATGATGTGTATTGTATCATGACAAATTTCATGATGTGTATTGTATCATGACTAATGTCATGATGTGTATTGTATCATGACAAATTTCATGATGTGTATTGTGTCATGATAAATGTCATGAAATGTATTGTATCATAACAAATGTCATGATGTGTATCATGATAAATGTATCATGATAAATGTATCATGATAAATGTCATGATGTGTATTGTATCATGACTAATGTCATGATGTGTATTATATCATGACAAATGTCATGACGTGTATTGTATCATGACAAATGTCATGATGTGTATTGTATCATGATAAATGTCATGATGTGTATTGTATCATGACAAATGTCATGATGTGTATTGTATCATGACTAATGTCATGATGTGTATTATATCATGACAAATGTCATGATGTGTATTGTATCATGACAAATGTCATGATGTGTATTGTATTATGATAAATGTCATGATGTGTATCGTGCCTTAGTGTGTCGTTACAGCCGTACTGATAATGTGTATGTTGTATACCTACCTACCAGATGCATGATTCTGCATCGGTTGAAGCGAGAGATGCGTTGCTGTGTGAACTGCTGACAGTCTACGAGAGACTGCGGCAACAGTCGAAGTTCATCCAGAAGTTGCTGTTGGCTTTTAGAGTGAAGAAACAAGATGGAGATGTCGTCTGGCCGCCGAACTTCACCTGTCTGTGTGTGTTTAATTAAAACTTTAGAAAACGTACTGTATCTTGGGTCTGGGATGTCATCGTTGGTAGGCGTGGTTGGGAGTCATCGTTGGGAGTCATCGTTGGGAGGCGTGGTTTGAGGCAGTGCACCTAAAAGAATTAACAAAAACTAATCATTTGCAAATACAATCAAGAATATCACACTAGTGGTTTTCCCGGAATTTGTTCTAAAAATGGGAGATTCTGGTCAAAGTGCAACTATATTTGGGGTAACATGTTTATTGGTCGAGCAATAAGGGCATGACGGTTTTAAAAAATTGACTTCGATGAGACATATTAAGTGCCTTTAGATGAAATCGAGGGTCTTCAGAAGCAGTGCAAACCCTCAATCAAGCTAGCTGCTAAGTCGGAACAGGAGACGTCTAGTAAACATGGGCCTCAATATATTGCAAAAGTTGAATGTAGTTGCACACAGCACGGCCATATCCTGTTGGTAAGTATAAGACTAGGTGTTTATAAATAGATTTTCATTTGATGAACGAATATTTCCACACTACAGGCACTCGTGACGTGGGGTTATCTGACAGTATGGCGCGACCCATGAAATTAAAATGCTGTGTATTAAAAACAATTTTCTTAGTAAACCACTAGCGTGATATTCTTGATAATAGTTGCAAATAGTTCTGTTTTAGTAACTTATGTGTATAGGCCCAAAACCATGACTTTAAAGCCTTTTTCATTTTAAAACATATTGAACCATTTAATAGTCAGTAATGTGCATTTATATGTAAAATGTAATGTTAACTGGTATTTGATTTTTCATACAAACTAGTAGACATAAAGAGTGTACATGGCTAAAAATGTAACATCCGTAATGATGTTCATATTTCTGTTGTAGGCTATGTGTGTGCATTACAACAATGCCTACCGCTACTGTGCTGGAGATCTGGCAGTCACTGATACAGGAAGTGACATCACACTACCTGCACATGATCAGTGAAGGTTTCCACATCACTGCAGTGATTTTTGCAACAACGAATTAATGTGTTCAATAGTCGCAATAATAAGACAAAATATAGATAAACAATTACCAATAAGCCAATGGCTTCCTTGTCCATTTGCCGTCATGTGTTGCTTTGGATGGCAGTCTTACCTAAATAATAATGTTTGTAACGCTTCGGCAGCCTTGAGATTTGTCATCCCAAATACAAAGAGTACAGGTGACAGAGATGTCAATTCTCTGGACTTTTATGAATTGTTTGTTTTTTTCCTTTTCATCATCTCCAATTTAGTTAGTCATTAACCATTCTTGTTTCCACGTAGAAAAGCACACTGTATCTTTGTTGTTGCAGAGACTGACAGTACAGCAGACTGCAGCGCCATCTGTCAGCTGTTCTCACACCTAATACTCAACGCTAAAGTCATCGATTACAGTGTGACTCACCAGACAGCCACCAGGCTGCAGCACTGCATGACTGAGACAAAGGACAACGTTCTCGCACCTTTGTTGACAGCCATGTTGAATAAGGTTTGTTGTTGTCCCCACAGCAAATATGTAAGGACAGAAACAGTGATGGATACAACTGAATGCCCTAGAAATCATGTACCAGCCAGTTTGACGAAACATTGTACCCTATAAAGGAATTGATGTGGACGTTTGACGTAGATCACGTAACTCGGAACAGTTGTACGTAACCATTGTTCAGAGTTATGTGATGTTTGTCAAACGTCCACATGAGTTCCTTCATAATTTCTGCACCCCCCTGAGATTTAGAATTTTTTTCAAACCATCCCCATGGACCCCTGAGCATGCCTAAGACATGTCAGCCCCATACTTGCAAAAACTGACAGAGATATGAGGGAACAGGCAGATAAAACCAGGCTACCAAACTACTATCGGTATATATATATATATATATGTGTGCACACACAAACCTTTGAGAATGTTACCCATGGTGTACAGCGTTTTTGTCATGCGTCTTTCATTAGTCATTGTGTTGAAGAAAGCACGACCTTAGAGGGAGTATCTCAACCATTTATTGAGGAAAAGTTTAGCCAGGGTATGGGAGGCTTCGCTCTTTAGAGGATTGCACCAAAATACATTAAGATACCTCTTTTCTCTTTAATTTCTACATAATATTTGGGCCATAGCTGTGTGACTCTCGCAGTACTATTGCGATAGTTTCATGACTACCGCGATAGAATTGTGATAGTTTCAAGGAATGGCGTATAGCCAGGAAAACAGTCCCAAGCTGATCGTGAAATGTCTGTGTTGTTTCCAGCGTAGTTCCAGCCGTAATTGCTATCACGTAGTTTTGGAGGTTGTTGGTTAAAAATGCTGAATCCGTGAATGACGCTGCTCTAATCGATAATTGTTGACGTTATGTTAGAACCATGTTTATTTCTATTTTTACAGTGACACAAGTAGCACTGCTGAATTGTTTTGCCATCTGTCGTTACTATCGATAGTACTGCATCGGCACATCGACTATTGCTATGCTTTGATAGTTTGATGCATTGTCATATCCTAGAAAAAGGTGACACCCGTCAAAATGTCACGATCGTGAAATGTCTGTTGTTTCCAGCGACAAACGCCCTTGAGTACCCTTGAACTCGCCCACAGCTGGGGAGATCTACACATTCTCCTCCAGCATTATGCAAAACACCTCCAGGCACCAGCTTTCCAACCAATCACTGCAGCCATGGCTCACAGCGACTTGACCTTTGTGCACCCATATCTTGACAGTGCCACCTGGAAGAAGATCTTTGCACTCATCGATAAAAACGGTGACGTCCAGCTAAAGTTCCTACTGGTAAATGTGACAGTGTTGCTAATGCTATCATAGGGTATGCTAATCTTGTTTGCCGCCATGTTGGTTTTAGGCAAATTTGCCCATAATTACCTGTAAATGCTCACTTCCGGCCCCCAACAACACGTTGCCCGTTATCGCATTTCATGCAAAGACACATTTGGAATTAAAACAGAACAAACTGTAATAGAGTTATATTATTTATTAAAACAACTAGCATTAAAATGTGACAATAATGAAATACCAATGGATTATTTTATAATTACATTGGTACATTTAACGTGTTATGGTGTGCACAACTTGGGGGTTGGAAGTGCACTATCTCGTCAAGTATCGCCTCGAAACGAGAGTCACTTGGGTTCCCTATTGTGATGTCATCTTACATTAGCTGTTCTTTGGCTGTAATGTGACACTAGTCATTTATTATGTTTACTTAGTGAATAAATGTTAAATAGTTTTTTGTATTGAACTTTGTAGAAAAAGACTGATCATGATATTTTAAGCAAGTGTCATTTTGCAAGATGATGATTTACAAATGAGAAAGTGACATAGTTTAAGTGAAAATATCCTAAGTTATAGCCTTTTGTTGACAGTGCAGTGAACACATGCTGCTTCTATTTTGTTTTATATGTGTTAAATCTATTCATGGATGATTGAATGACAGTACATAGAAAATATTTAGATGTTTGTTTTCTGTAAAAACATCAGAATACTGATGTTTTTTGTACTGACTGACGACTGGCATCTGGTTAATTTTGTCAGCAGTATCAAACAAATGATAGTTTCATTTCACGTGTTTCATCGTGGTGAACTCAGACTTAACCCTTTAGACTCCTACTGGTCAGTAGGCATCTGTGTTCCTGAAGCTACTTTTGAAAGGTCCACACGTGTAGAACTTCAACTGCGAAAAACTTGAAAACTTTCAACACAACCACATGGAAATAACACCCACAATTCATAGCTAAGATCTGGAGGAATCAGTTTGTTTTACTTTCATATCTATTCTGAAATCAGTATCACAATCATGTCTAACAGCGGGCACACTTGGAAATATACAGTCTAATGGGTTAAGAACGATAATATTTTAATAGGTTAAAACTTACAAAAAACCTTAAGCAGTAAATTGTGCCATCCATGTTCCTTTTCTGAAATTATTCGTGGTTTTCAGCAAAAGCTGATGATTCAGAAGCTGAGAGCCATAGCGCTGTTCTGTGGAGAGACTGAGGCAGACGAAGCCATCACAAGCAGCATCCAGGATGTTGTTGGCCACCTGGTGGCAGATATTCCTACGAAGAACGACGATGACCATGCCACCTGTTGGAACGGAGAGGTGGGTCATGTAGGTTACACAGGTCATGTAGGTCACACAGGTCATGTAAGTCACACAGGTTATGTAAGTCACACAGGTTACACAGGTCCCATAAATGTTTCTGAAATTACGTTTTATTGAGGCTGTTGGGTTAAATATTCACTATGTGATTTAGTCATAGGGCTGTGGGTAACTACAATTGTGACATGTGGCACACACTTTGTTAAATACAAGAATGGCAGTGGTAGACACAAATTAACATTGATTTTACAAAATACCAACAGTTAACATAGGAAAGGGTGATGCCCATTAAAATGTAATGTCTATGTTGTTTACAGCGAGAGACGTCAGAAATTGTATTGCTGAGACAACCCCAGAAACTATGTACAAGTTGTGTAAAAATGGCTCGGATACTTGTTGGTTTAGAAAACAAGCAAATAAGTTTCTAAAAATACCAGTTCATTTATGCTAGGCGTACATTCCTAAACTTTTGTTTGAAGTCACGTAATTAAAACGGATCAGTCATGCAATGCATGATGGTCTACAACTCAACAAAACTTGTTGCGTGTTGATTTAGCCGGTGCAACAGTTGTTAAAAACTGATAAAAAATTTAATCACTGCAACAAATGTGCATCATCTGACGCAATGTCTCGCAGAATTGGGCTATGTGCACTGGTCTGTGAATCAACAAAACTCGGTCGCGGCAATGAGCCAATCAAAGCATATTTACGTTGATAGTTGCGGAAATCTCCTGTTGATGCGTGCTGAGTTCACGCCAGGCTTTAACATTAGGTAGTGTGCGTGCATGCAGTTCCAGAAAATAACACTACGATCACAGCGGTGTGCACATGAATTGACACAACTTTTGTAGTACAATGTACAATGACCCAGTCATACAGTCACAAAATGGAAAATTGTTGCTAGAAACAACAATATCAGCAATGTATGCTTGGCATAAGATACCAATCTGTGAATGTGATTGTCAAACAAATGGACACCCAATGTTTACATGCTGCTGCTTTTTTCCAGATTTCAACTGTTGACAATCGCACCCACCGGGTGGCGCTGTGGCAACTACTATGTCAACATTGCCCCCTGGTGGTGCCTTCCTGCTCTGCAGTTCAACTTCGTTCCTTCATTGACTACCTTCTGTGGACGGTCAAGTCTCCACATGGCCGGTCAGTGTGATGTCATCACTGCATCCAGAGTGCAGTAGCATTTGCAAACGTTGTAGAAAAACACATTAATTTATTACTATTGTTTATTACTGCATGAGCTTATGACTCCTTGCACCACCCGGTCACTTATGACTCCTTGCACCACCCGGTCACTTATGACTCCTTGCACCACCCCGTCACTTATGACTCCTTGCACCACCCGGTCACTTATGACTCCTTGCACCACCCGGTCACTTATGACTCCTTGCACCACCCAGTCACTTATGACTCCTTGCACCACCCAGTCACTTATGACTCCTTGCACCACCCGGTCACTTATGACTCCTTGCACCACCTGGTCACTTATGACTCCTTGCACCACCCGGTCACTTATGACTCCTTGCACCACCCAGTCACTTATGACTCCTTGCACCACCCAGTCACTTATGACTCCTTGCACCACCCGGTCACTTATGACTCCTTGCACCACCCGGTCACTTATGACTCCTTGCACCACCCGGTCACTTATGACTCCTTGCACCACCCGGTCACTTATGACTCCTTGCACCACCCAGTCACTTATGACTCCTTGCACCACCCAGTCACTTATGACTCCTTGCACCACCCGGTCACTTATGACTCCTTGCACCACCCGGTCACTTATGACTCCTTGCACCACCCGGTCACTTATGACTCCTTGCACCACCCGGTCACTTATGACTCCTTGCACCACCCAGTCACTTATGACTCCTTGCACCACCCAGTCACTTATGACTCCTTGCACCACCCGGTCACTTATGACTCCTTGCACCACCCGGTCACTTATGACTCCTTGCACCACCCGGTCACTTATGACTCCTTGCACCACCCGGTCATGTTTTGATACGACAATGACTATGGCAATGACAACTACGTGCCCAACTGCTGGTTTCACAAAGCATTCATACCGTACGAAGGACAATCGTAAAAAACACACATAGCATTGCTAACAATTGTACATACAGTTGTACGTAACTACAAACTAACAATTGTACGTAACTATGAACTAACAATTGTAGTTAACTTTGAAATAACAAATATATGTAACTACAAACTAACAACTGCGCGTAACTGTGAACTCCTGTTGTTCTGAGGTACGTAAAATATGTGAGACGTCCACATAGGTTCCTTCATAATATCCCAACCCCTGGGGGAATTTTTACAATTCCCATTGGCCTGCTTGCATTTTCAGCCCCACACATGTGAAACTGACAGTGATATGGGGGAACATACAGACATAGAAACTACTTTATGGTATAAGACATACAGACATAGAAACTACTTTATGGTATAAGACATACAGACATACAAGCTACTTTATAGTATAAGACATACAGACATACAAACTACTTTATAGTATAAGACATACAGACATAGAAACTACTTTATAGTATAAGACATACAGACATAGAAACTACTTTATGGTATAAGACATACAGACATACAAACTACTTTATGGTATAAGACATACAGACATACAAACTACTTTATAGTATAAGACATACAGACATAGAAACTACTTTATGGTATAAGACATACAGACATACAAGCTACTTTATAGTATAAGACATACAGACATACAAACTACTTTATAGTATAAGACATACAGACATAGAAACTACTTTATAGTATAAGACATACAGACATAGAAACTACTTTATGGTATAAGACATACAGACATACAAACTACTTTATGGTATAAGACATACAGACATACAAGCTACTTTATAGTATAAGACATACAGCCATACAAACTGCTTTATAGTATAAGACATACAGACATACAAACTACTTTATAGTATAAGACATACAGACATACAAACTACTTTATGGTATAAGACATACAGACATACAAACTACTTTATAGTATCAGACATACAGCCATACAAACTGCTTTATAATATAAGACATACAGACATACAAACTACTTTATGGTATAAGACATACAGACATACAAGCTACTTTATAGTATAAGACATACAGACATACAAACTACTTTATAGTATAAGACATACAGACATACAAACTACTTTATGGTATAAGACATACAGACATACAAACTACTTTATAGTATCAGACATACAGCCATACAAACTGCTTTATAATATAAGACATACAGACATACAAACTACTTTATAGTATAAGACATACAGACATAGAAACTACTTTATGGTATAAGACATACAGACATACAAGCTACTTTATAGTATAAGACATACAGCCATACAAACTGCTTTATAATATAAGACATACAGACATACAAACTACTTTATGGTATAAGACATACAGACATACAAACTACTTTATAGTATCAGACATACATACAGACATACAAACTACTTTATAGTATAAGACATACAGCCATACAAACTACTTTATAATATAAGACATACAGACATACAAACTACTTTATAGTATTTTTACATGTTGTTTATTGTTAATTCATTCTCAAAATTCTATGGACAGTGCCTGTATCTGGCCCCACATTGTGGCCAAGGTTGGGAATATTTTTAAAAGTAGGCAGTTGAATCAGTTTATTTACTATGATTTACTAGAATATATATGAGCCAAATATGGTAAGATTTGGTGATCATCAATGGAATTGCGACAGAATCCACTTTTTGCTGTAATTCAGTGATACTGCCACATTGCTCAATCATAATTCACTTGTTTTATCACCTATAAATTTATCGTGATGTGACTTTACACCAGTTAATATGAAATATCTATAAAACATTTCTTCTCAACTTTCAGCTCTACTCCAGTTTCCCTGGAAACCATTACCATGGCATTGCTAGGTAGCCCCAAATTCCAGGAATGTCGACAACTGCAGTCGGTGTTTCTCACGTCTTTCTGGCAGCTCCTGGGCTGTAACCTTGACTACAAGAAGAGGTGAGTCACTGTTGCCGATCTCATGCAAGAAACAATGGTTGTACGCCGTGAAAACAAACCCTTACTGTCGGAATCGACGTAATGTCACATTTCTAAAAATAAAAATAAATTCAATTAGGAGGTTCCTTCCGCCTGTATCTTCACAAAATAGTTTGTTGCTAAGAAGAATTTGGAATTCCAAATGGTGCAGTTTTGGGAGTTTGACTGCAGTTTTAATGATTATTTCAACATTGACTGTACAAACAGTAGTAAGGATAAAAGCAGCTGTGAAACTGCCAGTGAAAGGGATGAATATCTGGTAAAAAATGACGAGTTTTTAACATGTGTGCCCGAGGATGCGCAAGTGTTCTTTGGAAAGTTTAAATGGTGATTATCTCTGTAATACAATTATCGGATCATGACATGACATTATCGGATCATGACATGACATTATCGGATCA
This sequence comes from Lamellibrachia columna, assembly GCA_963662155.1. Classification (NCBI taxonomy): domain Eukaryota; kingdom Metazoa; phylum Annelida; class Polychaeta; order Sabellida; family Siboglinidae; genus Lamellibrachia; species Lamellibrachia columna. Next base: position 4,394,373 of record OY759272.1, read on the forward strand.
TGACATGCAGCCTCCAGGAAAAATGTGATTGTGGTTGACATGATTATCACGCAGTGAGGAGTTATACATTATTTTGAAGCTCTTTTAATGCTGCTAAACTAAAAATGTGACATTTGGTAGATCAGAAAAGCAGGAGACAATTATGCTTTGTGGAAATGTAGGAATCTTCATTTTTTTGTAGCATTTCTATGGCTGAGATTCCTGTACTTTTGGCCCAAAACAGTGTCCTGTTTTCATATGGTCCCCTGTGATTTCCTGCCCTTTTCTTGATTCTTTTTATGGTGCCATGTAGGGGATGATCTCAAAACATCAATGTCTTGGCCTCGGATCCCCTGCCCCGCTACATGAAACTTTGAATTACATTGAACTGAGTGCAACTTCATATTCGCAAGATGGCATTTCAGCCATAATAATGCAAAACTACTCAACATCACCACCCTAATAGACTGATCGGAAAATGAAATAAATTTGAGAAAATTTAGATTATACCTTGGTGAAATAGGTAGTGAAAGAATCCAGTTTTTGTATCTAGCCACCAACATTTTTTTTTTAAGATTGGTGCTGAATGTCCGACAATTTTAATTTGACTTTTTAATGTGTTCAAGGTGCATAATTTTTTACATCTCTATGTTTTTGAAAATTTGCTTGAATTACAAATATATCTTGTTTTATATCTCACTTCCTGTCCGTTTAACTGTGGCCAAAGTGGCATGTCCATTACGTCGTGTTTTCTTGGCTGTAACCAAAAGGCTCAGTTTTGTTGTAATTTGCTGATTGGTGTTTTAGTTCGACTCCCAAGAAAATGAAGAAGGATTTGTCCTCTGCGAGAGAGCTTATATTGCAACTGGGCTGTGGCGACATCTGCTGGCATTCCGTGCAACTGAGGTGAGGGACAAAAAACAACCTGAAATAGTGAATAGCTGCAAAATCCCTTTATTATCTGGCCCGCCTTTTTACAATAACTTGTCCACATGTGCTCACTCATGTGTATTTATATACACATTACTACATGCATCCATGCTTATGACTATTTGAATCAAGTAATTTGAATCAAGCAATGAGCTGGATATTTATTGTAGAATGTGTATGTAGAATGTATATGTGTAGAAGTAACTGTATTCGTACTGCTGTAAAATTTATTTTGAGATTTATTTGGTATTTTTTTAGAGAGATTCTATTTGCAATTTGTTATTTATTTGCAACAGATAATTGACAAAGTGTTGTTGTAATTTGACTTTATTGGTGGACACTTGTCCCAAGCAGTTAGTCCAGTCAACGGAGCCAGTCATCCATGCTGAGTTTTGTACATCTGGGTACCCTTATGTATACTGGGATTACTGGTTGCAGAACCAGTCGCTACATGTAATCTAATATGCTGTTTTCAAAAAAATAAGGGGAACCTTTTGCACAAGAGATATTCCAAATCTCTAACAGTTATTCCATCGTTGTAGTGCAAACAAATTGTTAGAAAAGTTGTTTTTAGTGAAAAACTTATTATTATCGAAAAGCACAAAAACGGCTTTGCAAATGGGCGGTAACCAAGGCAGTCTTGACGCAAATATTATCCAATCAATGACTTGTTGCTGTCTGTCCGTCTATGTGACGTGATGGTCACATACCTAGATGGGCAAACTGCAACAATGGTCAAGGGTCGTGACTGGCTCGGTGTGGCGATTCTTGTCTACGCTGCTATTATATGGAATTCGTGACACATACCAACTTTGCAGGGAGATTTTTTCAGAAAATATGGACACTATGAAGTCTCTGTCATATTATAATCAAACATTTCTTTTATCATATCCCAGAGGTTTTTTATTTACTAGTAGAGTTTTCGCCACCTTGTCAAGATGTTGTCATTAGTACTAATGAAGCTCGACAAGGTGACAAAAGCTATACAGATAAATAAAAAACCTTTGGGATATGATGAAAGAATTGTTTGATCATGAAAGCGAATTATCCTTAAAAATGTTCGATAATCTCTGTGATATTTTTAAAAATAAAAGTTTTCCTGCAATCACTGGTCTGGATGTCATTGTTGCATGTGGTCATGAATCTCGTTTATCCTGACATGGTTCGTCCCTCCCTGTCGCAGTGATATCGCACCTGGGGAGGAATTGGAAGGGACTGTGTCAAAGATCCTGTGTCAAGTCTGCGCTGGTGCTGGCGTCCTGGTGACACAGGGGAACAGGGGACAGGGGAAAGTCCCACGACTGGTGGATAGAGAGAACTCCCTGCTCCACTGTCTCAAGGTACTGGTGATGGCCGTTAGAGAGGAGGGTGTGGTAGGAAGTGGGATGTTGGTCCTAAAAATAGGTGTGAGGTTGGTCCTAAAAATAGGTGGGGTGTTGGTCCTAAAATCGGTGAGATGTTGGTCTTAAAATTGGTGGGAGGTTGGTCCTATAATATGTGGGAGGTCGGTCCTAAAAATATGTGAGAGATCGATCCTAAAATTTGTGGGAGGTTGGTCCTAAAATAGGTGGGATGTTGGTCCTGAAATTGGTGGGATATTGGTCCTAAAAATTGGTGGGCGGTGGTTTAGCACACATAGGATGTTTAATATTGGCACTGGGCATTTAATATTGGTACTGGGCATTTAATCTTCACAATGTTCTGAAATAATTTACAATGTCTTCTTTCTACCTCCAGTTGCTGAAGAGGATACCTTTGCAATCGCTCGCAGCGGCTGATGAGATTCGCTGCATTCTCGGTCTCCTCCTTGTCACCCTGCTCTCCATACAGCTTCAGTCCGGTTCAGACCGGTCGGAACTGGTTTTGACCTGCATTGACATCCTGACAATGGCGCTGGAGGGAGCCAAGCACACGGCTTTCATATTTCAGAGAATTAAGATTGGCCACGTGATCAGCTGTTTCCTTGACATACAAAAGGGCCTGGTGGGTTTACAGTTTATCGTGTATAAGATTGGCTACTTGATCAGCTGTTTCCTTGACATACAAAAGGGCCGGGTGGGTTTACTGTTTATACGAAAGGGCCAGGTGGATTTACTGTTTATCATGTATAAGATTGGCCAAGTTATCAGCTGTTTCCTTGACATACAAAAGGGCCTGGTGGGTTTACAGTTTATCATGTATAATATTGGCTACTTGATCAGCTGTTTCCTTGACATACAAAAGGGCCAGGTGGGTTTACAGTTTATCATGTATAAGATTGGCTACTTGATCAGCTGTTTCCTTGACATACAAAAGGGCCAGGTGGGTTTACTGTTTATACGAAAGGGCCAGGTGGGTTTACTGTTTATCATGTATAAGATTGGCCACGTGATCAGCTGTTTCCTTGACATACAAAAGGGCCAGGTGGGTTTACTGTTTATACGAAAGGGCCAGGTGGGTTTACTGTTTATCATGTATAAGATTGGCTACTTGATCAGCTGTTTCCTTGACATACGAAAGGGCCAGGTGGGTTTACTGTTTATACGAAAGGGCCAGGTGGGTTTACTGTTTATCATGTATAAGATTGGCCAAGTTATCAGCTGTTTCCTTGATATACGAAAGGGCCAGGTGGGTTTACTGTTTGTCATGTATAAGATTGGCCAAGTTATCAGCTGTTTCCTTGATATACGAAAGGGCCAGGTGGGTTTACTGTTTATCATGGATAAAAGGTACAAAGTTTGATTGTTTTTATTGTAAAATTAGCCGAGTTACCCATCGTTGCACAGGAGAAAAGGCAGCCACTGAAAAAGTTTATGACCCCAAGTGTTGGTAATGCAATGACATAAGGTTCAGCTCACACAGGCAGTGCAGCATTTCACACGGCCACGGGCAAACATGTTTTTACTTTTATCAGGCGCATTACTGCGCATATATATACAACACAATATTTTTTTATTTACTTTTGAATTTCACACGAGCATGGAAGGTTTTCACATGGGCAAATTACCCGTGTGAAAGGCCTTAAAAAACACAGGTTACAGTCATAATTGGTTACTTTCAGACAAAGTCAAGAAGACGACAGTTTGACCCTCTGCTAAAAGTGATGCTGAAGTTGGCAACAAGAGATGAAATGTCTACATCTGACCTTGACGGCTTCATTACACAAGTAATTAGTTATTCTCTCTCACCGTCCCATTTGCAGATCTGCCACGGATTTCCCGTATACAGACCTATCCTGTTTTTGTTTTAAATGGAAAAATCATGATAAAGTACATGTTTTCTTGCGGCCATCAAACAAGTATAAAATCAAATGACAAATTTATAGCGGTTGAAGCACAAATACTGTTGATGCTAGGCAGATTTCCTGTGAAACCTAGCATTTGGTGTTGGTATATTGCATAACCTGATAGATGGTGACACTCGATTCATTTTTGTATATCATTCCTGCCGTCTGTATTTGCAGACATATTAGTTGATGTCCCAATGTCAATTATGGATGTGTTGCTCATGAAATTCCTGGTGATAACTTGCAGCTTCGACACCAGATGGCAGCACTGAGAATGGTGAAGGCTGCAGTCGACGCAGACTCGACCGTTTCAACTATTGTCGTCACACTCCAGTTCTTTGCTAAGGTATTTTCTTTATTCATATAATTACTAGGCATGAGAGTATTGCTCAAATAATTATTTGTGATGCCGTTTGTTCGGTGAGGTATCAAATTGCTACAGAAGTTCAGTTGGTTTTGTGCTTGCCTCGTGACAGGCAGGTAGTGGGTTCGAACCCCTGGCCAGCGACCCACCCAATATAAAAAATTGGGACAACTTGCCCAATCTCCCAGCACCTGGTGTATGGAAAGGAAGTTGGAAGTTTGTATTTTGCAGATGAGAAACTAAAAGTCCTTTTTACCTAGTATCTATGCAAGTAACAGATCTCATACAAGGAGTAAATGTGAAATAATGCTTACTTGTGTCTAGAAATTGATATGGTGAACCTGTGTTTTGTTTTTACATGAGTCTAGCCCTGGACAGTTCTGCATGTATCACCAAACCCGCCTAATGAAAGAAAAAAATTTAGGTTAAAATGGTATAGATCTTCCAGTACAATTGTTAAGGCACCCACAATATAGCAAAATTCAGTATTACATTATTCTGTAGTACTACATTCTTGGCTTACATTATATGTGAACACGGATAGATTATGGAAATAGTTAGTGTTCAAATTAAATTTCCGCAAAAGACTTACAAAATCGCATGCTACATTATGCAGCCATGCGATTTATGCACCCTTGGTGACCGTTTTTCCAGATGCTGCAACGGAAGAACATGCAAGATGACATGCGCATGAAATTAGAAGAGTACTACTCGGCACTTACAACCGACTTCCTGCAACATGCAAACGTCACATCGAACACGCCGACTGACTCGGATGTGATACCATTCTTGCTGGCAGGTGTAGCTGGTGTCGTCAAACATTTGTCACACGGCAACGATGACTCGGACGAGTTAAGCAAAGTTGGCGTGACTGTCGTGTTGTTGAGTGGACATTGTCAGAGATTATGTGATACTTCAAACAATGTGAGTTGAATTAGGGGCAATTCACACATGTCGACATTTACCTATTCATACAAAACATACTAAAGAGGGATCAAAGCCCCAAACTAATTTTTTTAATGATCTTCGCATGTGAAATATGACCTCTGTTACGTCATACAGCACCAACTGTTATGGAGCTACTGTTGTTTTAAATCATGTAACCATGACGATGTAATATAGTTCAACATCTTGGAAATTCACAACTTCGTTTAAAGCAATTATTAAAACACAAAGCTTTAACATAATTATTGGAGAGAAATGTTTTTTAACATATTCTAATTGTTATTGTTGTATGTTCTATATATAAATATGTTATAACATTATTACATCGAAATTAGCCCTGTAAGATCTAAAGTGTTTTAATGAAATGGGTCTCCGATATCATTGTGGTGTGGGGTGCATCAGGTGATAGAGAGTCGAACTGTCAATCGAGAAGACCACGGTTCAAATCGACCTGCTGTCGGTTTGAAACTTGGGCAATTTTGTTCACCTGACTTTGCCTCAGTTCACTAGCTGTGTAAGCGAGTACCTTGCAATAATGATGGAACTACAAGAACAAACACGTTTTGCCAGGGCAAAGCACCCTGAGCAACGAATGTTTAATGGGCTAAATTGAATGCTTTGCTTGGCTTTGTAGAACTCCGATGCGCTGACAAGCTGCATGACGTTTATACGCGCCATTGCTAAATGTGATGAGATGTCAAGAGACTGTGTTCCGTCTGGATTCTTACACGACTGTTGGACAAAACTTGTGATTATCCTGAAGCACCTGTATGAAGGCATTGAAGGGAAAGGGTTAAAGAACACTTCGACTGACAAAACCGATTGTACAACTGACAAAGGAATGACAAATGTCATAGATGTGTCGTCAAATTTAGCACGTGAGAGATTGTCTATGGAGATGCAAGGGGACATTAAGGAGACGCTTGCTGTCATCATAAGCACCTTGAGTTTTGCAGAATTCTCACAGATCGTCTACAACCTCGTCGACCGAGTGGTGAGTCGTTGATTTATCACAGGTAACAGGACGGTCCATCAGATATTAATCACTAAATTTGTTCAACAAATAAGTGTCAATCATTCAATAACTTTTTGTGTGAATTATTTTCACACTGATCTATTACAGAAGTTCAATGATTAATTATTGGATTAGTAAATTGTACACTTTGAATGCATGATGTGTTTATTTTTATATATTTTTTACTTTAATTCTTTTGACATGTACCCCGGGGTTCTTTTAATGCACAAATATATATATATATTATATATATATATATATATATATATATATATATATATATATATATATATATATATATATATATATATATGGATTCTTGTCTGAAATAAACATTTGTTATTATATTATTATCACTAATTTATTTCCAACAAACAAAAATATTTATAAACAATCTAATACAATTTGTTGCATTTAAATGTCTATTATAAATAAAGGGTGAACAGAAATATTGTGTTATCGCAGGACGTGTCCAGTCTGCAGACTGACCAGACAGAGTTGACCATTTCGCTGGACATCTGGCAGCAGCTGCTTGGACTACAGCTCGATGAAGAGTCATCACAGTTACTCGTCCAGACTTCACAAAACGTCAGTCTCCAGGCAGTAATCTGAAGCCTTGTGTAACTAAGGCCTAAGTCAGTAATTTTCATGACCTAGTGGTGCTTGATATTACCAGCATTTTAGAGCTATTTTCTGACATTTAACATATGACACATACAATATCACATAATGTAAGCCCCAGTCCAGGAACTACACTCAGATTTCTGTAGATATTGTTAGAAATAACTTCAATTTTGTATCGCTGCAGTCTACGCATCCACATAATGATAATATTATCATAAGTCGAGCATTTCATTGCTCACTAGCCGAGTTGCCCGGCGTTGCCTGGGAGAATAGGCAGCCACTGCAAGACCTTATCAGTCAAGTAAAGTTTTGGTAGGACAACTCCAATAGCAATAACAACTTCATGTTCCAAAAATCACGTTTAGCATACGTCATGTAAATCGGAACAATCGTAGAAAATACACAACACAGAGAGCGCAGCCAGGTGCTAGTTATTTCTGCTGGTAGTGCTGCCCTCTGTTGGGTATGATGCCAGACGGAGTGTTTTGTTGTTGGTGTTGCCGTCTGTTTATGATGTCTCGTTGTCCACAGCTGCTGCTGCGGATTGAGGGCGTACTGCTGGGGTGTGAGGAGGAGGGTGGAGAGCCCCACCCCACTGTCATTGTGTCATCCCTCCACACCCTCACAAGGATGCTCAGCGAAGGCCGGGTAGGGTATTTTAGTCGTTTAGTATCTGCTCTGCTCGGTGCTTAGAGACTACATATTTGTTACCTTAAAACCAATGTATGGTGATTTTCATTTGCTGATTTATTACAGTGGCCTTTTTGTGTTGTAAAACTTAGTTATTTATTTCATAAAATACAAATACATATCAGTGTTGCAACGTCTGGCTGTATAACATTTGTCGCTTGAACTGAAATAGCGTGGAAGGCTGGTTCTTTTTTTGTTCCTAGATGTTTGAATTCCCATTTATACATTTTCTAATGGTAAATGTACTACACCAAAAAAGATTAAGACTTGAAATAAAATATCATATATTTTGATGTAATTTGAGATCGATTAGTTAAGATAATTGAGGCATTTTAGTAATACTTTAACGCGTAAATAATAACCAAACTTCTCTATCCAGTACATTGTGGGAGCAGGCATTCTATAAAACTAAATTTGAAAGTAATCCCTCTGTTTTGAACTCGTTAGTCTCACTTGCATACTTGGTAGTGTGGCACAACAACATGTCGTCCTTGAGTCTTATCACTGACATCACTAAGAGTTGGATTAATAACACGTCAGAAAAGACTGGGCGTGTCACGTATCACAATTTGTTCCATTCATTTATTGTCCTCTGTGAGAACGAGTGCTTCCTGATGTCCAATCTACATTGATCCTTTACTAATTTTACCTCATGTCCTCTAGTTCTGCTATCCTTCTTGAGTGAGAAAAACATATTTCTATCAATATTTTCATACCCATTCAATATCTTAAAAACTTCAATCTGATCTCTTAACCTCCTTGTCTCTAGAGTTGTTAAACCACATTCTTTCAGGCGTTCTTCATAACTAAGGTCTCTAAGTTCTGGAATCATTTTAGTTGCTCTCCTTTGTATGCGTTCAAGCGTATCTATATCCTTCTTACGATATGGTCTCCATGCTTGTATACAGTATTCTAAATGAGGTCTAACTATTGCTTTATAAAGAGGTATAATTAACTTTTTTCCCTTGTATGTTATGTTTCTTCTAATCAATCCAAGAATTTGATTACCCTTTGAAGCTGCAATACCACACTGCTCTGAAACTTTCATATCAGCGCTTATTGTAACTCCTAAGTCCTTTTCTTTTACAGTAGTACCCAGAACAGTATCTCCCATTTTATAGTTTACATTCAATTTCCCATGTCCTGTATGTAGGCATTTACATTTCCCAAAATTGAACAGCATCTGCCATTTCTCAGACCATTTCACTAATCTGTCTAGATCGTTTTGTAAATGTTGTTTATCACCATCAGTATTAACCTTTCTAAACAGTTTTGTGTCATCCGCAAATTTCAGTACGTTACTTGTTATACTGTCGTCCACGTCATTGATATAAATTAAGAATAATATAGGTCCTAATACTGATCCTTGAGGTACCCCACTCAAAACCGATTTCCAATTTGAAACTTCTCCATCTACTACAACTCGTCTTCTGTCAGTCAGCCATTGTTCTATCCAGTCAGTTATGCTATCCCCGATACCATGGGCTTTTAATTTAAGTAGTAATCTTTGATGTGGCACTTTGTCAAAAGCTTTCTGAAAATCTAAGTAGATAATATCTACTGGCGATCCCACGTCTATCCACTTAGTGATTTCTTCCAAAAAACAACATATTTGTTAAGCATGACCTCGCTTTAAGGAATCCATGTTGAGATGAATTTAATAATTTATGCTTAACGAGGAAGTCCACCATATGGTCTTTAATTAACCTTTCTAATAATTTACAAATCACTGACGTTAAACTCACTGGTCTGTAATTCTCTGACTTATTTCTCGAACCCTTTTTAAATAATGGTATGATGTTTGCTTCTTTCCATTCAAACGGAACAACTCCCTCTTTTAATGACAAGTTGAATACTCTTGCAAGTGGTATACTGATTTGTTCTACTGTTTCCATTAGTAATTTTGGAGGAATCCCATCCGCTCCCGGTGATTTGTTATCCTTCATTGCCTTTATTTTCTTAGCTACCAATTCTGGAGTTACAACTAACGGACCTAAATAGTCAGATTTAGCCCCCTGAAATTTAGCATCAGCAACTGGTAATGAACTAATATCTTCTTTGGTAAACACTGAACTGAAGTAACCATTTAGGTCTTCCGCCATTAAAAACCCCTGTGATATTATATTTCCAGCACTGTCTTCTAGAAGTCCAACCTTATCTTGTACGTTTTGTTTACTCCTGACATATGCATAAAAACTCTTGCTGTCATTTTTTATGTTACATGCTAGTTTTTGCTCATAGCTTCTTTTAGATTGTCTAATTTCAGTTGTAGCTGCATTAAGTGCCTCTTTGTATTTTGCATAGTCTTCTTCCTTTCTGGTACGCCTATAAACCCTCCACATAGTTTGTTTTACCCTTATTTTTCTAATAGCCTCTTTTGACAAGTGTTTCTTTCTACACCGTTTTCCTTGTTTTTGGAAGGGAACAAATTTATCAATGATACTCTCAATTTCATATTTTAGAATATTCCAACATTCAATTGCAGTCTTATTCATCAGCATGTTATTCCAATCTAGCTTTGCTAAGTATTTTCTCATCTTTGTAGTTACCTTTGTGGAAGTTTCTCTTGTACGTTTTCTTATTTTTACTTTCTGATTTTACATTGATGTCAAAATGTATTTGATTATGGTCACTATTACCCAATGGTTCAAATATTTTTACATTGTCCACTAATTCTTTTTGTGATGACAAAACTATATCTAATACATTTTCTCCCCTGGTTGGTTCTAGTACGTGCTGAGTAAGAAAGCTATCCTAGATTAAAAATAGAAATTGTTGGTCCTCAATCCCTGTGCTCTAGAGAATTCCATTGTATGTGTCCATGGTTAAAATCTCCCATTATGATACATTCCCCTTTACTAACTTCCTTTATAGCGTTTTTATTTTTGTGTTGTCCTCTTCATTTATGTTTGGACTTCGGTAAACTAATCCAATAGTTAATTTTGAATTTCCTGAAACAATTTTGCACCAAACAGCTTCATCGCAATCTGCTTCCCTTTCTAGTTTTATTTCATAAGCCTGAATAGATTCTTTAACATATAAAATAACTCCCCCGCCCCTTCTTCCTATTCGATCTTTCCTAAACATTACATATCCTGTCAGTCCTAATTCAGCATCTGTTATATCTATGTTGGCCCATGATTCAGTTATACCAATTATGTGAGGGTCAGTATCTTCTACCATAATGTTTAATTCGTTTTTCTTATTTACTATGCTCCTTGCATTTAAACATACGCATCTATAACCTTTTTCAGAGATGTTTTTCGGATGATTTGATATTGGTTTATCTGTGCTAGTGGCCTCTAATGGCAAACAAATATGGTATACGCAACATATTATTTTATTTATTATCCATAGCAAATAATTTGAGTTAAAAAGTAACATGGTGTAACTGAAAAAGTAAAAAAATTACCATGTCACAAAACAACAAGCCCCATTATATCCAGACTTGGGTTCAGTTACATTGTAATTGAAACTTCAATTCCGGAATTGTAGCTGGTGTTTTGTTTCTAAAAGTAATTGGAATTGGTGAAAACGTAATTGGTAATTTTTTTACTTTTTCAGTTACATCATGTTACTTTTTAACTCAAATTATTTGCTATGGATAATAAATAAAATAATATGTTGCGTATACCATATTTGTTTGTCATTATGTACCATAATATGCAGAAATTAAGTAAAGCTGCTTTAAAATAGATGTTATGTTTAGTTTTGAGTGTGTCTAAGGTTGCTCTGATCACTGTTATTTCTATATGGAATTGATAATTGGAATTGGTATTTTTGTGGTGGAATTGGTATTTGTAATTGGTGTGTAATTGGAATTGATATTATATAATTGATATAAGTCTCGTTATGTCAAACCAATGGTTGCTAAACAACTATTTCTGTACGTGTGTTTGACTGTTACAGTAATACAATCTTCTGTGCTCTCTCTCTGCAGTCGTTGCTGTCTCCGCAGAGCGTCATGTTATGCCTGCAGTGCTGCCAGGTGGCACCACTGTCCAGTGATTACACACATATGTCGAGTGCGGTGTTTGAAGCCTTGTACAGCGTGCTCAATGAAATGCTGCTACAGCACGCTTTCGTTGTCTTCGGTTGTATCCCAGCATTCATTAGTGCAGCCAAACATATCCTTTCAAATGTCATTTAGTTAGAGCAGTTCTATTAAGGGTAGTTACTGTGATAGTGCATCCTCAATAGCCAGGGGTGGCAGTAGTGGTACTACAGTATTGTTCTAAAAAAATTATTGAGATATATAATAGATGTTGCATTTTTCGAAGGACAGATTTTTATGGAATGAGTGTTTTAAAAACTCGGTGTGTTTTTGCATTTGTACAAGTTTGACCTTGACCCTTGCCACGCCTCCTGAAAGTCGCCATGCACACAGGTCAACAGCGGTCGCAGCCCGTGAGTGAACGCCACGCAAACATTGCCGTCACCTACTGCAGGCTTGTTGACAGGTAAACGGCAATTTATTCAAGTTCTTGAAGATGTGCAAACTTTCATTGTACATCCATATTTTTTATTTTAAATTCTGTATCAAGTCATATATCATAAAAAGTTTCATTGATTAATTGGGCTGTAGCATTCCTGTTCTAATCAAGCAGGACTTGACATTTAGCTTCTGTAGCCAGTGGCCCATTGGGCCAGTAGATTTGAAAAGGTACTGGCTCCCCATAAAAGTTACTGGCCCGGATATGTTCTCGGACATAAAATCGCAATGCACCAATCGTTATAAATTATTTCGTTTGCGTCGCCAGTGCAAAGTTTGAACCAAGTGTGACGTCTGCTGTTGCGTTCATGTAAGCTGCATGTGTGCTTCTGTGAGTGGAGCCAGTGTGACGTCTGCTGTTGCGTTCATGTAAGCTGCATGTGTGCTTCTGTGAGTGGAGCCAGTGTGACGTCTGCTGTTGCGTTCATGTAAGCTGCATGTGTGCTTCCATGAATGGAGCCAGTGTGACGTCTGCTGTTGCGTTCATGTAAGCTGTACGAGTGCTTCCGTGAGTGGAGCCAGTGTGACGTCTGCTGTTGCGTTCATGTAAGCTGCATGTGTGCTTCTGTGAGTGGAGCCAGTGTGACGTCTGCTGTTGCGTTCATGTAAGCTGTACGTGTGCTTCCGTGAGTGGAGCCAGTGTGACGTCTGCTGTTGCGTTCATGTAAGCTGCATGTGTGCTTCCGTGAATGGAGCCATTGTGACGTCTGCTGTTGCGTTCATGTAAGCTGCATGTGTGCTTCCGTGAATGGAGCCAGTGTGACGTCTGCTGTTGCGTTCATGTAAGCTGCATGTGTGCTTCCGTGAATGGAGCCAGTGTGACGTCTGCTGTTGCGTTCATGTAAGCTGCATGTGTGCTTCCGTGAATGGAGCCAGTGTGACGTCTGCTGTTACGTTCATGTAAGCTGCACGTGTGCTTCCGTGAATGGAGCCAGTGTGACGTCTGCTGTTGCGTTCATGTAAGCTGCACGTGTGCTTCCGTGAATGGAGCCAGTGTGACGTCTGCTGTTGCGTTCATGTAAGCTGCACGTGTGCTTCCGTGAGTGGAGCCAGTGTGACGTCTGCTGTTGCATTCATGTAAGCTGCACGTGTGCTTCCGTGAGTGGAACCAGTGTGACGTCTGCTGTTGCGTTCATGTAAGCTGCACGTGTGCTTCCGTGAGTGGAGCCAGTGTGACGTCTGCTGTTGCGTTCATGTAAGCTGCACGTGTGCTTCCGTGAGTGGAGCCAGTGTGACGTCTGCTGTTGCGTTCATGTAAGCTGCACGTGTGCTTCCGTGAATGGAGCCAGTGTGACGTCTGCTGTTGCGTTCATGTAAGCTGCACGTGCACGTGCTTCCGTGAGTGGAGCCAGTGATTTATTAGAATGGTCACTGTTTCTTTCAAATACCAATTAAAAATTATGCTGTAAATTAACCTGTTTTAGTTTTCTTTCAGTTGTTTAACTGACCTAAATTTCTTGCCGATATCAAGCGGCAGTGACATGTTGCAAGATATTGCGAACTAGTTGTCGTTTTCTGGAGGTATCTGGAGGTATTAATGTTAATGAACTACAATATTAATATTAAATAACGCACTAAACTAACACATAATCTCAGCTAAAACATTTTGCATGGCTTAAATGAACAGCAGTTAAAATATGCGTGACAACAGCTATAGGAATTGTGTGGCGAAATTGACGTTTGCGCTGTCACTTGTGATCTGCATGGGCATCGCTTATTAACTGTTTACGTCAAAATTACGGCCGTGGAACTCTTATATCACATCATCATCAAAGAGGAAGTTGAACCGAACATAGTAGCAGAAATGATTTGAAATGGCGATGGCCAATCAGCAAAATATGAAAACTTGTGACCGCCTAAAAAAAGGACGTCAGACCAGCGGGCTAGTATTAACGTTGAGACCTGTCAAGTGTTGCTATCAATCTGCTATAAATTTGTCATTCGATTTTATATTTGCCTGATAAACATGAAAAAATATGTACTTTATCACAATTTTTCTGTTTGAAACAAATCCATATAAAAGCAGATATGACCATATATGTCCCCCCAAAAAAACTAATCTGGAAATCCTTACAATGTGGCAAGTCTATGATACGTTATTTACAAAAGGGTTGTTTTCAAACTGGTACGGACCCCTAGGGGTACGCGAACATCCGGCAAACCGAACATCATCAGGTGGTACGCTAAACAAATACTGTAATGGCGGACAAACAGATTTCACAAACTATTGTTTTGCTGGTTTGAAAAACAGTAGAAATTAAGCCATCGTTATTTCAGTAATTTGTTTTGACTTAAAAAACAAACATTACATGGAAACTCGATACCCCTGCAAAAAGGGGGTATCTGCCCCATACACCCTCCCCTCATGTGGCGTCCCACAGCCCTGTTCCATGAATAAATAGGGACGGGGTACACAGCAACTAAATATTTTCACAAGGGGGTACGGCTCCGTACAAGTTTGAAAAACCCTGGTTTAGAACTATGAGCAATGACCCCCCCTCGCCATCACAAAGTGGCAGTAGCAGAATATCTGCTATCTTAGTGTCCCAATATGTGGTCATTTGTCTGGATTCTAATATAAGGGTATCATATTCGACCCAATAACTGTACAGTATGCTTTAAAAAAAATTAGGCACTAGAAAAATGTCAGGGAATCTGTTCTTATCGGCGTACACCAAACATTTGTCTACACAATAAGGTAACTGTTTAACACTAGTGGTGTCATTTGATGACTAGTGTAGAACAACTGAACATAGGTGACAACTACAGGTTTAATACCAGGTGGCGGCACTTTTCAGTTGTTCTACACTCGTCAAATTACAATAATTATGGATCCTCTTGATTAAAAAGGGGTGTACACTAATTAGGGCATGTAATAGGTCGAATATGGTGTCATCCCTATTATATTTTGTGATCAGACTTAGGGTAGATTACATAGTGATTGGAATTGAAAAGCCAATTGTGGAATTGTAATTGGTGTATTTTTTAAAGTAGTTGGAATTGTGGAATTTGTAATTGGTATTTTCAATTACTTTTCAGTTACCTTTTTCAGTTACATCTTGTATCTTTTTAACTCAAATTGTTCACTACAGATAATCAATAAAATAATGTTGCATGCATAGATCACATTTGTGTTGAGTATGCCTGTGGTTTGAATTGGAATTGATATAATGTAATTCATCGTAAGTTTGCTTGTGACTGTTATACCTGTATTGATGCTTGTGATAATGTGTACAGGTTGTAGAGTAGATGGGGACTGGGATCTTGGGTGGACCATCGTGATTTCAGGGGGGTCCTCCACAGACATACAACTTTTTTTTAAATGGCACATGAGTGAAATACAAAACTGGGGTCACAGACAGAGGTCAGAAATTTGTGGGGCCTTGAGTTGAGAAAATTTGGCGATGTCTGGATTAATCATCTACCTCTTACAAACATTTAGTTTTGTCTCGATTGTAAGGACATCGACTCATCACATCAGCCCAGACAATATCCCCTGAACAATATCTCCCTAGGTCATAATTCCCCTGGGACAAAACCCCCTCAGGACAGTATCCCTTGTTCATACTTTTTTAATGTGTGGTAAACCGGGTCATGGGTAAATTCAGGAAATCAAAGAAGAAACAATTGCGAGTTGATGTCTCAAACCTGGGTATATTGTAGAACTACATTACGCAGTAACATTTATGTAGATAATTATATTAATAACTATTATATGCATTTGGAATGGGGATTTTGCCTATGGGGATTTTGTTGTAGGGGTATATTGCCAGGGGGGGTTATGTCCTCATACCGATATACAAGAGACATACCCGTTGTTGATGCTTCTCAGGTCTCCCTGGATGTTATTATACCCTTCGGCATATTATCATATGATTTGTGCCGCACTGCTGGTAATTAGCCGACTCAGACGAATTATCTGCCTCACTAATGGAGTTAAACTGTGCGAAGGATTAGAACTGATTAAGTGGAAATGATCTGCTCCATCACTGTTCTGTCGAGATACCAGTGTTGGTAAACCTAGTTATGTGTACCCATTGCCTCAGTGAGCTGCCTCTCACGTGCCAGGAAGCAGCTCCGGCCGAGGGAGCTAGGATCAGTGGGTTAGAGAGAGACACATTTACCCCCTGTGTGGGGTCTTTTTCTTCCCCTGCCACAGACACCATGTAGAAGGGACCAACGGCTTTTAGCATCTCTTTCAAAAGACACAGGCACATCGGGGTGAAACGATATTGCCCAAGCTTTGAAACGACAGCAGGTGGAATCGAACCCCGGTCCTCTTGATTGACAGTCTGATGCTCTCATTGCTACCTCACTATGCCCAGACCTATTGCCAGCATTGGCACAACATAATTTAGGGCTGTTTTCTGGACACGTGAGGTGGTTAGAATTATTTCCAGTCTTATTGTAGACTATGCTGTAGGCTTTGTTGTAAAAGTGTCGTATAGAGGCAGAAACTTGTTTAGATCATTGGCAAAATATAATAATAATAAAAGTATTTATATAGTGCCTCGATCAGTCAAGATTGGTCTCAAGCGCTTTACACAAGTGTGGTCATAAATTACAATCATATTAAAAACAATACCAACAATAATCGTTCTAAAATATAGTCTGAAAAAAATATCAAAATAATCCTACTATAAATAATATATGATAAAACATTTAATATGTTTAACATATAATAATTAGCCGACCCAGATGAATTATCTGCCTCACTAATGGAGTTAAACTGTGCGAACGATTAGAAATGATTAAGTGGAAATGATCTGCTCCATAAAAAATAAAATAAATGCATATATACAAATGGTCACATCAGCAAGTCATAAAAAGGCTGCTCTATGAATTCCGTTTGTCTGCATTGACTGAACGAATACTGAGGCTGAATGTTGAGGCTGAATGTTGAGGCTGAATACTGAGGCTGAATGTTGAGGCTGAATACTGAGGCTGAATGTTACTCTTACAAACAACAGAGATTTTCTGTCAACACAGAGCAGAATTATAATGAAATGGGGTTTTATCTGTAATTGACGGCTGTTTGTGCAGCCAGATGTTCCACCACCTGGCATGTGTCACATGAAGTTGAATATGGATGATTGTTCTGTTGGAATTCAAATTGGATATAGTTAACTACCAAAAGCTGACCATGCACCTTACTCTAGGACTGGACAGTTTAAAAAGTCAACTACACATGAGGCATATTTCCCTTGACCACTGGTAATCAACATTTCCACAAGTGAGATATAATTGGCACAGGTGTCAATGTCTGCTCATGGAAACGCAGGAAACATCTGAGAAAAGCAGGAAACGTTGCTCCATACCACTTTCGTCAATTTATAGCAGACTCAGACGTGTTGTTTTTAAGCGTCACCATTTTGATCTACCATTCTCATTCGTGGTGAACACATATTATGTGCGAGAACATGTGAAATCACTTGAGACCATAGAAACCACGTGCCTCGAACAGCCTTGTGTGCAACAAATATATAGATTTTGCTGTAAAATTTTTTAAGAATTATGAAAGTTACATGAAAGTTTAAAGTTTTAAAGCGGGAAATGGGGACCAAGACAGTAAAACAGCATTTCTCACCAGAAAGCGGTACTGTTGACACCAATTAATTGCGCTGTTAAGACTTTTGCATTCTTGTCACTAGAGAGTGTATTTAACGATGTGTATTTGACGATGTGTATTTGACGATGTTTACTTGCAGGTTGTTCACTCTCATGTCGACACACAAGGTCGAGTTCGCGAAGGTCGCCTGCTATCTCGTTGCAGACTACGTCGGTGAACTTCAGAAGGTTACCCTGCTGCCGGTCGCCAAGGTAACATTGCAACACATGAGAAATATGAAAAGTTGAGGTATTTTGTGGGTTGTCCTGGTAGTTTAGTCGCAGTGTTACAACAAAATATGTTTCAATTACTTTACTTAGGTTCTTCCTGACCGTAGGCGGTGGCCTCGGTGGTCAGATCTTCAACTTTCCCTTGAAATGCTCTACAACTTCCTGGCAAGGATCTTTACTTAGATGTCCATTTGGTTAAACCTGTCTCAACTCATTTAGCCCATCACGAATCAGGTTCATTGATGTTAAAATCTAGATTGTAGATAATAATATATAGATAATAATATGCACACAATGTGTCGGTTTAATGAAGGAGTTCATACTTTTGTTAAAATCAACGAAAGAATTAACTTTAAATGTTAGATCGGGTGTCAAGAATGCCAAGCGAAGCAGATTCTTTTTTGAGTGCGTTCATCTATGCATAGCACGCCCTTCTGAGATATTTGTCAAGTTTGTTTTAAATGTATTTACGCTGCTAGCATTTAGACAATCTGTAGGTCATTTAGACAATCTGTAGGTAAGTTGTTCCATTTGTTTATTATCCTCTGTGAGAATGAATACATCCAACTTACAGTGTATTCATTCAATAATGCTACGAGTAAATGTCTGATAAAATAACTTATTTCACAATTATTAACTTCAGATTCACATGTTTATAAGCTCACAATTTTGAATGTTTTTATCCTGAACGCCTGATTTACTGTTTACAGAAAAGTCTGCTGCCCGCCATCCATAAACTGCTGGACATGTGTGACCAACATTCGGTCACTCTACTGCACACGGTGCTGACCGCAGGAACCAAGGAGGTGTTTAAGTCTCTCTACTCGGACTACACAAAGTTCTATAAGTACACGGGCCGAGTGTAGTGCTAAAGATCACATGCTACACAGACCAATTGCATTTCTCTGTTCCACTGGTACATGGACCACTAGCAGTTCTCTGTGACTGCTGGTACATGGACCAAATATAGCACTGCATACAACGATCATAATTATGATACATGGACCATTTGAAGTTCTGTGAGACCGCTGGTACACGGACCACTTGTAGTTTTTGAGATTATAAGCAAACAGTGTGTTAGTTGGTAGTTCTTTGTGACACCATCAGGTCACTTGTTGAAGAACTCTGTGTACACGGGCCATATCAAACACTACAAGAACCACAAGTTTGCATAGATAATAAGAACAGATATATTGTAAACATTTTGTTGGATGTTTTTTAATATTTCAGGAAACACTGCAGCGGTGTAAGAACAAAACACTCGCCACATGGAACAGAATCAGAAACATTTGTGAACTTAACACTACAGACTGATATAGCTGTATGTTTGTATGTGTGCATGTATAGATATACTAGATTTACTTGTCTGAAATATATATTATATCATGGAGAGGAAGTTATCAGTTCAGTTCACTTCAGTCACAATAAATAAAATGACATTTCACAATATCCAATGATGTGGTTGGCTTTAGTTGAATTGCAACAGCATAGAATAAATTAATGCCTTTAGATACGTTAATATGTAAGGTTGTTTTTGAAATACCCAACTTTCATTGTTCAATTGATGCTCTTTGGTGCAGGATTGACTCTTACAAAGGGAAATGTGTTTGATATATTCTGTTTTCTACAAACTCATAAATATACCTGAGAGGGGTATGGCAGGGGTCTCAAGATATCATCTCCCAACTGTTTTTGGGTCAACCTCCCATCTCTGACCTGCTTGTGGGGCCAATCTTTCACCATATTTGAGAGTCCACCTCACCAATCCCTGGTTTAGGTTCAAATTAATGCTGTTCATTACAAAATGATCGATTTTAAATTGAACCCCTATAATGAAAAATTATGGTCATTATGCAGTCAAGTTATTTCATTATGTTGTCACCATTTGGGAGCAGCTGAATAGTATGGGATAATCAGACCTTTATTTTTTTCTATATTTTCATTCCAATAAATGTATGAAACTTCTGCATCCTACTGGTATATTCGGTTGTTTTCCTTACATATAACTGGCCATTAGTGATACTAATGAAAATGATAACAATGACTTGTAAAGATGCTGAAAAATTATGTAGTTGCATAATGATAATTAAACAGTTATTTTGTTATGTAATGATCATGGAATAATGAACTCTCCATAATGACTCCATCCCTGGTTGAATCTGGTCCCCCCCCTGTTCTGTTCTAGTGCTATCATCTACAGGTTCTTACAGGTCTTCTTCTGGCTATTAGGCTGTACGGCCTCTTATGCCAGCTCTCGCGTTTATCGTCAGTTCAGATTGAGCGCATGCGTCTGACAGTTTCCAGGATAGGGGTGGGGCAGTGTAATCTAGTTTGATTGGATGATTTTGCTACAATTTGTTTATTTTCCTCTCAAAGGATTGTACCGATGGAGCCCCTACCACAGACTGTGGGAGGCTGTTCCATATATCTGTGCATCGGTGTATAAATGAGTTTTTATGTTTAATCGACATCTTTCTTTAAATATTTTTAGGTGGTGCCCTCTCGTATCTAATTCATTGACCCTCAATGTCACAAAATTGGATGAGACAGCTGCATCATATTTCTATATTTTGTATAGTTCAATCATGTCTCCTCTGAGGCGACTGTATGCTAAAGTTGGTAATTTCAGTTTCCGTAGACGTTCTTTATACTCAATGTCTTTAAAACCAGGAATTAATTTGGTTGCTCTACGTTGAACATTTTCAAGAGATGTGATATGCTTCTTTAGGTGTGGAGACCATATTTGATTAGCATATTCGATATGTGGGCGGATAAGAGACTTAAAAATTGTAAAAAAACATTGCTCATCCATGTGATTGAAAGTTCGGCGAATTATCCCCATAAGCGAATTGGCTTGCAGCCTCCCTTTATTATATAATTATTTCAATATCTAAGCAGCTGCATGATGACATTAATCCTATCTAATGTCATCATCTTCCAAGATGTGCCAGATGACAAACTGAAACTGAAACTCTACACGTTCTCAAGTTTTCCTTATGTATACTACATAATCAGCCAGTTGATTGTCATATTACTTAACTAAATAAAATTGGCATATTACTTAATTAAATTAATGCTGTGCCCAAGTACTGGGTCAACATAATCGGCCTCATCATCAACTGACCACAAATTGCCAAGACAAACACCACTTTCAAAGGATTCCCGGTGTCTGTATGACGTTAGTGTCCAAAGCGAGGTTGGCGGCCTTGACATTTGGAGTCGACCGGGAGTCACCGCTCACGGGATGGGAAGCTACGATAGCCGGGCTGTTCCAGATATATTTGCGGCTGAGTGACATGCCCAGGCAACACGGGACTTATGTGGTAATCCTGATCGCGCCTATTTTTAGCCGGTTTCGGTGCTGATTGGTCGGCATGGCAGATATAACCGTACAGTTGATCTGGCATAGGCTGGGGGAGAGCTATAAAAACATGGTGGCACGGCTCGACCACTTTCTCGGGTGGTACGAAGATTTCAGTTGGAAACGAGTTGACATTCTGGATATGCTTTTCCTCGGATGGATCCTCGTTGCCTTCGTCGTCGTTGGCGTTGTCAACTTGTATCTGCGATTTTTCGGCGTGCCGAAGGGACGCGGAGCGAGCATCCAGAACGCTGGCCCGGCCGGGGCTCGTGCCGGGGGCTCGCATGGCAGCTCGGCGTCGGTAGCTCCGGGTGGCGGCGAGACGTGTCAGTGGCTCAACGCAGCGGTCTCGTGGATCTACTTACACTACGATCAAACACCCGAGCTTGTCGACTGCTGGATCCGCGCCCTGAACGAACAGGCACGCAAGCATACCGTGAGTAGTGGTGGCTATTTATGGTGTTGCCAGAGGGTGGCATTTCTTTGCGTGTGAGTCTGTGGCTCTGCTGATGCTGGTGCAGTGATGCGTTACGGGAACTTGGTCCAGGGCCTGAGACCGAGTCATTGATTCATTGACATTTCACTTGTTTGTTGTGTTACTCTGTTGGCGCACTTTGGTAATTCCATTGTAAATTACACCAACTGGCGTTCACTACTCCTGCCTGTGCCATTGTTGCACTGATCTAAGTTCTAACATGTTTGACATTTGAGTACTTTAAGGCTAGCTCAATGACAATGTCAATGACATTTGGTTCATAGACTTGGATGTATATTGCCATGAATGTTCATAATGATTAATGAGCTTCATTGTATTATGACCATAGACATACACTATTTACAGATCAATGATAGTATTGATAGTTCTTGATACTGAAATGCACAACAGGCCTGAATAGTTCCCCTGAATTCATATGAGTCTGAGAAATAATAAGCATTAATTGATTTTCATTGATCTCTGTCAGAAGTCCTTTACCACTGATGACATGTCCTGTCCAATCTTTTTCTGAAGACACTGATACAATAATTATTCTCTCTACTTGCATTGAGGGTTTATAGAACTAGTAGCAGTTGATAGCAATATATATATATATATATATATATATATATATATATATATATATATATATATATATATATATATACATATATACATATGTATATATACATATGTATATATACATATATACATATATATATATATATCGCAATTGTCTGGTGATGCTAATTTTGATGATATTCCTCAGAAAATCATTGATCTCTTCCAAACACATTATAAGATGTTCGTGTGAAATTTTTTTTACCCTAGAGCTGCTTTTCCTATGATATAATATGAAATTCTAGTAACTGCGATTCTGACAACATGTGTTGGAATTTGTTGTAACTTGATCATCTAGACTAAGTACTGTGAGAATATTTCCATATGAGAATATTTACGCTTGGCATAACATCACCAGTGCACTAGTGTCGCATGAACATGCTTTGTCTCAATTCTTCCAATCAATGGCATGCTGTGTGTCACTTTTGTGTATTCATGAACAACCCTGAATATTGCATAATAATACGCCTTGCAAAGGAGTGTTTTAGGCTGTCTTCAAAGATTTGCATCAAATACATTTATCAATTGACATTTCACTCAATACAGGTTCATACCCGGGGGAAGCTGTGCCGAATGGAGACATTTCTACTACACATAAATAAATGTTTTATTTTCTTACTCAGTCTGAGATAGAACAACACATGCTTCTATCGGGTTAATTATAAACCATATATTGTGTAAAACAAACCAGTTGTATCTTACTTGTAAGATTTACAGCTTATCATTAGTTTTAATATTCCAAATGTCATATTTTCTGATATGTAGAAAGCCCAATCACTGAGACTGAGATAGCCCACCGCAGTTGCTCATGCCTTCAAATTTGTCTTTTGGTGATCAGTCATTCTGCCACAAACTGCAGGTGAAGCCAAATATATGAAGAGAGGATTATGGCTCTGTGGTCCAGCACATCTTTTACAGTTAGGGCTGAAACTATACATTAAGCCACGATATTGTGAATATGTATGATGATACATTATCATACACAGCTGTATATAAATTATTTATTTGTGTCACATCACACAGCTGTAAATATCTACTGAAAACGCAATGTTCAGGAAAAAAAATTATGTTTAACTAAAACTGGTGACGTCTCTAGAGTGAGATTTTGACGAGTGAATTTGATTCCATTGGCAAGTTGGCATTGACTAAATTACAAAATTCAAATGGGTAGAAACGGTTGCCAAGACTTGCTGTTGACATAGTTTAAACTTTGAACAAGATCAAACTTTGAAAAAATATTTTTGTATGTATCATAATTATATGTGTCATAATTCTTGTAAAATATATCGAGCATTGCACCATGAGAAAAGTATCGTGATGTATTGATGAATTGTCACAAGCCTAGTTACAGTGTTGGTGGACACAACATCTCATTGACAATGAGTCATGAGTTTGAAGAAAAAATTGCACAATTTTACAATATTCGCATAAGCATCATTACAGCTTTTTGGTTGACATCTTATGTTCATTGATCCCAGTTTGTTGATGGCGGGGAAACTAATAATGCCACCTTGACACGAATCGTTCATGAAACTAACATATTTCATAATATTGACATATATTAGCATTTTTTCCTCTGTATTATGAAATATTGCTGAAAATTGTGTCCTGTGTTCGATGATTTAAGCACGAAGTACACCCGTGTGTAACGTTCGTTACGACAATGTTCGTTTCTGCAAAATGATGGACACCAAATTCCATTGCACGCAATAAGTGTATGCACTGATATTCATGGGGGAATCTGTTTTGCCAGTTTAATGATCACACAGAACTTTTATTCTTAAAATCGAATTAACAATTTCCCTGGAAATGTGTGATGCAAATGTTAAATTATTGTAACAGAAATGCTTGTGATGTTCAGGACACTGTGGACAAAATTAGAAATGAAATGAAATTAATTAACCACACTGCATACTTCAAAAGAAAAATAAACAGGAACAGTCGTGATTTCACTTTCACGTCTAGCCGGACCCGATAACGGTCGTTATTCTCAAGGACACCAGCTGCAACGACTGTTACCGTGGTTTTGTTGGTCTTGTATAGGGGATACTAGAACTAGCATGACATGGGGGATACGAGAGCTAGCATGACGTAGGGGATACGAGAGCTAGCATGACGTAGGGGATGCTAGAGCTAGCATTACGTGGGGGATACTAGAGCTAGCATGACGTAGGGGATACTAGAGCTAGCATGACGTAGGGGATACGAGAGCTGGCATGACGTGGGGGATACGAGAGCTAGCATTACGTGGGGGGTACTAGAGCTAGCATGACATGGGGGATACTAGAGCTGGCATGACGTGGGGGATACTAGAGCTAGCATGACATGGGGGATACTAGAGCTAGCATTACGTGGGGGATACTAGAGCTAGCATGACGTGGGGGATACTAGAGCTAGCATGACGTGGGGGATACTAGAGCTAGCATGACGTGGGGGATACTAGAGCTCTAGCATGACGTGGGGGATACTAGAGCTGGCATGACGTGGGGGATACTAGAGCTAGCATGACATGGGGGATACTAGAGCTGGCATGACATGGGGGATACTAGAGCTAGCATGACGTGGGGGATACTAGAGCTGGCATGACGTGGGGGATACTAGAGCTAGCATGACGTGGGGGGTACTAGAGCTTTCATGACGTAGGGGATACTAGAGCTAGCATTACGTGGGGGATACTAGAACTAGCATGACGTAGGGGATACTAGAGCTAGCATGACATGGGGGATACTAGAGCTAGCATGACGTAGGGGATACGAGAGCTGGCATGACGTGGGGGATACGAGAGCTGGCATGACATGGGGGATACTAGAGCTAGTATGACGTGGGGGATACTAGAGCTGGCATGACATGGGGGATACTAGAGCTGGCATGACATGGGGGATACTAGAGCTAGCATGACGTGGGGGATACTAGAGCTAGCATGACATGGGGGATACTAGAGCTGGCATGACATGGGGGATACTAGAGCTAGCATGACGTGGGGGATACTAGAGCTGGCATGACGTGGGGGATACTAGAGCTAGCATGACGTGGGGGGTACTAGAGCTTTCATGACGTAGGGGATACTAGAGCTAGCATGACATGGGGGATACTAGAGCTAGCATTACGTGGGGGATACTAGAGCTAGCATGACATGGGGGATACTAGAGCTAGCATGACATGGGGGATACTAGAGCTGGCATGACATGGGGGATACTAGAGCTGGCATGACATGGGTGATACTAGAGCTAGCATGACATGGGGGATACTAGAGCTAGCATTACGTGGGGGATACTAGAGCTAGCATGACGTGGGGGATACTAGAGCTCTAGCATGACGTGGGGGATACTAGAGCTAGCATGACATGGGGGATACTAGAGCTAGCATTACGTGGGGGATACTAGAGCTAGCATGACGTGGGGGATACTAGAGCTCTAGCATGACGTGGGGGATACTAGAGCTGGCATGACGTGGGGGATACTAGAGCTGGCATGACGTGGGGGATACTAGAGCTGGCATGACGTGGGGGATACTAGAGCTAGCATTACGTGGGGGATACTAGAGCTAGCATGACGTGGGGGATACTAGAGCTAGCATGACGTGGGGGATACTAGAGCTGGCATGACATGGGGGATACTAGAGCTAGCATGACGTGGGGGATACTAGAGCTGGCATGACGTGGGGGATACCAGAGCTCTAGCATGACGTGGGGGATACTAGAGCTGGCATGACGTGGGGGATACTAGAGCTAGCATGACGTGGGGGATACTAGAGCTGGCATGACGTGGGGGATACTAGAGCTGGCATGACGTGGGGGATACTAGAGCTAGCATGACGTGGGGGATACTAGAGCTAGCATGACATGGGGGATACTAGAGCTGGCATGACGTGGGGGATACTAGAGCTAGCATGACATGGGGGATACTAGAGCTGGCATGACCTGGGGGATACTAGAGCTGGCATGACGTGGGGGATACTAGAGCTAGCATGACGTGGGGGATACTAGAGCTAGCATGACGTGGGGGATACTAGAGCTCTAGCATGACGTGGGGGATACTAGAGCTGGCATGACGTGGGGGATACTAGAGCTGGCATGACGTGGGGGATACTAGAGCTGGCATGACGTGGGGGATACTAGAGCTAGCATGACGTGGGGGATACTAGAGCTCTAGCATGACGTGGGGGATACTAGAGCTCTAGCATGACATGGGGGATACTAGAGCTGGCATGACGTGGGGGATACTAGAGCTAGCATGACGTGGGGGATACTAGAGCTGGCATGACGTGGGGGATACTAGAGCTGGCATGACGTGGGGGATACTAGAGCTAGCATGACGTGGGGGATACTAGAGCTCTAGCATGACGTGGGGGATACTAGAGCTGGCATGACGTGGGGGATACTAGAGCTCTAGCATGACGTGGGGGATACGAGAGCTGGCATGACGTGGGGGATACTAGAGCTAGCATGACGTGGGGGATACTAGAGCTGGCATGACGTGGGGGATACTAGAGCTGGCATGACGTGGGGGATACTAGAGCTAGCATGACGTGGGGGATACTAGAGCTGGCATGACGTGGGGGATACTAGAGCTGGCATGACGTGGGGGATACTAGAGCTGGCATGACGTGGGGGATACTAGAGCTAGCATGACGTGGGGGATACTAGAGCTAGCATGACGTGGGGGATACTAGAGCTGGCATGACGTGGGGGATACTAGAGCTAGCATGACGTGAGGGATACTAGAGCTGGCATGACCTGGGGGATACTAGAGCTGGCATGACGTGGGGGATACTAGAGCTAGCATGACGTGGGGGATACTAGAGCTGGCATGACGTGGGGGATACTAGAGCTGGCATGACGTGGGGGATACTAGAGCTAGAATGACGTGGGGGATACTAGAGCTAGCATGACGTGGGGGATACTAGAGCTCTAGCATGACATGGGGGATACTAGAGCTGGCATGACGTGGGGGATACTAGAGCTAGCATGACGTGGGGGATACTAGAGCTGGCATGACGTGGGGGATACTAGAGCTGGCATGACGTGGGGGATACTAGAGCTAGCATGACGTGGGGGATACTAGAGCTAGCATGACGTATGGGATACTAGAGCTCTAGCATGACGTGGGGGATACTAGAGCTGGCATGACGTGGGGGATACTAGAGCTCTAGCATGACGTGGGGGATACTAGAGCTGGCATGACGTGGGGGATACTAGAGCTAGCATGATGTGGGATATACTAGAGCTGGCATGACGTGGGGGATACTAGAGCTGGCATGACGTGGGGGATACTAGAGCTGGCATGACGTGGGGGATACTAGAGCTGGCATGACGTGGGGGATACTAGAGCTGGCATGACGTGGGGGATACTAGAGCTGGCATGACGTGGGGGATACTAGAGCTAGCATGACGTGGGGGATACTAGAGCTAGCATGACGTGGGGGATACTAGAGCTGGCATGACGTGGGGGATACTAGAGCTAGCATGACGTGGGGGATACTAGAGCTGGCATGACGTGGGGGATACTAGAGCTGGCATGACGTGGGGGATACTAGAGCTAGCATGACGTGGGGGATACTAGAGCTAGCATGACGTGGGGGATACTAGAGCTCTAGCATGACGTGGGGGATACTAGAGCTGGCATGACGTGGGGGATACTAGAGCTCTAGCATGACGTGGGGGATACGAGAGCTGGCATGACGTGGGGGATACTAGAGCTAGCATGATGTGGGATATACTAGAGCTGGCATGACGTGGGGGATACTAGAGCTGGCATGACGTGGGGGATACTAGAGCTCTAGCATGACGTGGGGGATACTAGAGCTGGCATGACGTGGGGGATACTAGAGCTAGCATGATGTGGGATATACTAGAGCTGGCATGACGTGGGGGATACTAGAGCTGGCATGACGTGGGGGATACTAGAGCTGGTATGATGTAGGGGATACTAGAGCTGGCATGACTTATGGGATACTAGAGCTGGCATGACGTAGGGGATACTAGAGCTAGCATGACGTCGGGGACTAGATGGGTTTGATTTTTTTTTTAAATGATTCTAAACAAGTCGAACAAGAACATTAAATTGAGAAGGAACCTTTAAATCTTCATAAATTATTATCCAAGCCAGTTTCTAATAAATACTTAGCTGGTAGAATCATTGAATGAAATTAAATTTGCAACTGCATTATAATATACTTATGCTATTGAGTCCTGATGAACACTTAATGCTGATCAATATCCCATGTCAAGTGCTTGATCTGTTAGTTCATTAATGCCATTGATCTTGACTCTGCACGGATGGAGGTGGATTGATTTTCCTCATCCGATGTGGATCAACCATTTGTGGTATAGTTGTTGTAGCTACAGAGATTATACATGAAGGATATCCGATGGTAGGTCTGACAGGAATACATGGGTGCCTTGAATCATGGCAAGGTGGCAGTGTATTCCAGAGATGCCACTGGTACACCACTAAGCCACTCTACATATATTACTATTGGATACGCAATGACGAGAAAACCTGCTTGCATTTGTGGTTGTGGTTGTGCATTTGGCAACATAAGGAAATTGTGATTGTAATCATGATTATGATTACTTTGACAATCAGATGATATAATCAGATACGATTATGATTACTTGGCTTTTTTGACCAATTGATGTAATTGAGTACAAGTGCGATTACTCAAAAAGTGTCGACGATTTCTGAGTACAATTACTCTGTCTCTGAATCCTACAATGTATCATGTTCATGTGGAATACTAAGACTCTGCTTCATGTGTTGCGTAATTTAATGCAGGTCCTTAAATCAGTTTATGATGTATGTAAAATGTACATGGTTAGTCACAACTGGACAGTATAACCATATATATTATATAAGACATAAAAACAATTTAGAAAATAACATGAAAAGAAGTCGTCGCAGTCTGAGCAAGTCTGAGTTTTAAAGATGTCACAACAAGAATAGTTCAGGTGCACAAAGACAAAATTAGTGAATTAATAATTAACATAAGTTTTTGTTATGTTAATACTAGAAACATCATGTAAGCAGTAGTTAGGTTATTACTGTTCCTTACTTTATAACCATGATTATATTTGATAAAGGAAGTAATACATTGCTATATATCTGGAAATATTTTAACAATCCAGGTAACGACATTACCTCTCTAAGGTGTGAAGAAATATTATTTATTAATTTAAAGTAACTATGTGCTACACCATGACATAATTCTCAAGAATATACATGCATATTTTTCTGCAGACAAACATTCTTGTGTTTGATGGTATTAAGTGGGTCATAAAGTTCTAGATGGACGTCTCTCGTTAACAGCAACCTTTCACAGCTCCTCATTGATGCTGTTTATTGATACTGCCACCTGGTGTCTCGTTGCGAATGATGCGGCAACCAGTATATGTGTGCGTCTGGTGTGTGTGTATAATACTTACATGTGACACTTATGATAATATATGTATGGACTTATGATGATATATGTATGGTTCTAGGAACAGTAGGCCATGTGCGGGATAATTTGTGGCTACAGAACTGTTTGTGTCTGTGTGCGTCATGTGTGAGTCGGCGTTTCCCAGGAGAAGAAAGCATTTGGGGTAGTTTAGTTAGCCATTTACCAAGACACCTGGGCCTGTACAATCACTCACATTACTTAAGTTGTCATGCTGTGTGTGTGTATGTCTGTGATCCAAACAGGGGTCACAGTTTCAAAGCTAATTTCACATTGCCCCAGTTCACTCAGCTGTATGAATGAATGAATACCTGGCTTCAGGCAGAGATGGATACATGTGAACGAATAGTCTTTGTGCAATAATTGCAGCATGGCTGAATGCTTCCCATAGAAGTTGAGTTGGTGTTGGAATGAACAGGTCTGCCAGGTCGTGAACTTCCCCGTGAAGTGTAAAGGGCCTGGAGCGGTCTGACTGGATGCCATGTTATATGAGAACTTACCTTTTAACTTACCTTTAGGGTGTAATGTTTTACCATGTAATGTTTATGGCTGCGGATCAGTCTCTATGTGTATGCATTCGTGGTTGTGTTTTAAGTTAGTTGTCTTACTTGTCTAAGAAGCGGTGCTTTTTATTACTGCATGAATTATATTTAGTTGCCTTGACAAGAATTACCCTGACTGGCACCCATCCACATAGACACTAATATGTGAAGTGGCATATTTAGAGGGGCTGTTGGGCCATGACTGGGCTTAAATTTTTCATTTATTCCGCATGTAACCTTTCGCTCTGCTACATGGTAAATTACTGGATGCCTAAGCTTGGTGCCCCCCCACCGCGAGATCCTAGAGACGCCACTGAATCAGGCCCTTAGCCAGAAATAAAATTTTGCCAGTCTTGAACTTTCTAAACAGTGTAATGTTAAGCACGTGAACGGCTTCCATGCCAGTCTTTATTGGCCCAGTTGGTTTATTTCACTGGCATGCCAATGCTGGTGGGAAATGCTGGTTGCCAATGCTGGTTGCCAATGCTGGTTGCCAATGCTGGTTGCCAATGCTGGTGGGAAATGCTGGTTGCCAATGCTGGTTGCCAATGCTGGTTGCCAATGCTGGTTGCCAATGCTGGTGGCTAATGCTGGTTGCCAATGCTGGTTGCCAATGCTGGTGGGAAATGCTGGTTGCCAATGCTGGTTGCCAATGCTGGTTGCCAATGCTGGTGGGAAATGCTGGTTGCCAATGCTGGTTGCCAATGCTGGTGGCTAATGCTGGTTGCCAATGCTGGTTGCCAATGCTGGTTGCCAATGCACATGTAGTAAATTGATAACCAAATGTCAGTTTAGCCAATGCCAGCCATTATTGACTGAATTAGGTTTTATAAATGGCACGCCAATTCCAGTTTAGCCATTATTGGCCCAATCAAATCTTGCTAACTGTGCAACGAAGTTGGTATCGCCTGTACAATAGTCACAACTTTGCATACATTTAAGCCTTAGTATTTAGCCTGGTTAAAAAAATAATGAAGTTAAAACGTGACATGATAATGAAAAATACGAAAATGATTATTTGGTCAAATCAACATAACAAATAAAGAGCGAACACATGAAGTTTCATAAAAAAAGTAATTTGGAAATTTATTTAAAATGTATAAAAATTAAAACACCTATGATTACAATAAGTTTCATACAACAAATTTGAGTGGGCCCATGATAAGATATTGTGTATTAAGCTTAGATATATTGGTACTAATTGGTAGTAAACTGTTTGAACCTGATTAACTTGGTTTAAGAACAGATTTGCGACTGTACAATGGAAACGTTTATTCCGAATAACTACAAAATTCCTAGGAATGAAATGAACATTGACAAATGGCAGATGGCAGATGCTTTTATTGGATGTATATCATTCAAATTGACCAAACTGATTGACCAGTCTACTGCTGACTGAAAGACCAGTCCACTTCTGGCGGCTAGGAGTGATGGACAGTGGTCAGCATTAGGGAGTCTTTGGCTACTTCTGAGTGATTGATCTGAGAAATAGTTCTCCAGCTGTCTTCGGCCCCTAGAGCGGCTTCAACCCAAACCTGCACTTTGTCACGGGGCGGGCAGCTCAGCTGAGAAATGTGAAAGATCCCTCCTCAGTTAAAGGTTCTTCCTCAATTCGATTTTTTTTGCTTGTCTCATTTCAAATTCATTTTGCGAAAATTCAAACCTACCTAGTATCCACTACGACGTTCTAGCTCGTTTGTGCAACTTTTGTGTGTAGTTTTTGTGAAATCATCAGACAAACTATTACATTATTTAATGCTTATTAGAATTTATTGAAGTGAAAATGGAAATGCTAAAAACTCACGAATTTCGCCCTTGGTGAAATTTCATAACTTTGTCATGTGATCGGAAACCAGATGAAGGTCACGTCCATGATCAGCCTTGACCCCATAAAATGTTTATCGTTTTGGATATACGCTATTTTGAGCCTTACCAGATCTAACGACTAAAGTCAGTTGTTTTGATGATTTTAACAAAATTACGCAATTTTTTATTAATCCGACTGCGGATATTACTTGCACTATTCACACACTACATATTAGGACATCAACGAACCAGATTCGCGATAGGCTAAATCCATTGAGGATGGAGTTTTAAATAAAAATGTGTTCCACAAGTCTTATATTAATCCTTAATTTGGCTTGTTGCTGTGATATATGCTTGTAGAGCTCACACAGTTATAGACATACTCATGCCTGTACTCATAAACAGTCGTGCTTACTGCATATATTAAAGATTAAAAGCTGGCAAAAAATTGTGTTACCTCGTAACATTTTTGTATACATAACAAACTATCAGAAGTGGGGAAATCGTCGGTGGTTGAAGCTAAAAAGTCAGGGTACATAATATACTTGGGGTAAAATTTACAGTAAAATTTATGAGACTTCATGCCTTTAACACACTCAAGGGGAATGTACCCCCCCCCCCAATGTATCCCCCCTTCCCCAGCCATGCCCGATGATGAGCGAGCTCCACCCTGAATTCATTTAGATTTGATGCTTACTACTGCTGCCAGGTGTCAGGAGTGAGACTGAGAGGCAGGGTATCTGGCCTTGGCAGAATCAGTGATGGCCTCTGGTCCCATCTCTCAGTATCAGGGCTGTTTCTCATCCCTAAGTATCCCAGAAATGCCTTCCCTCAACTCCCATTAGCACAAGTCTATCTGGAAGAGGAATGGGTTATTTCTCAAACAACCAAGGAGCAGGAGACTGGATATTTTATTTCACTTCAAGGTTCCTATCATACAAATGAAGTGCCAGTGATTTTAAGACAGTACCTGTTTTGGCCATTTTTTTACTACCTGTAAGATTATCTTTGAACTGGCCTATGGCCATGTTTGAGGACCAAGAGTCGACTCTTACGCTAAACATGCTCTGGTTTAAAGTTCTGGTGGCTGCCAGTACTATGCTCGTTCGTGTCACTGACTGTATGTTCCATTCTGCATGAAGCCATTGTGTAGCAGTTTGGGATGCCAACTTGTCTGTTGATTTTCTGTAGAGAAAAAATTACAGGTTGATGAATTTTGTTGAGCAGGTCGATAAAAGAATACAAATTAAAGTAGTTGATTTTTTTAGAATATGAAAAAAGCTTTACAAGATGTTAGCATTGTTGTCATTGGGAAAATAAATAGTTATCTGTCCCCAGTATATATATATATAATGTGCTCCTGCCATGACTGTGTATACTTTTAACCTGTTCTTGGTTCTCAAAGACAGTTTATTTGCGGTACAGATCTGCCACGGTTCCCGTATGGTAGACTGGGAGTTGTCTACTATTGAAAGAAGGGAGAGAGGAAAACTCCTAGCAATATAGAGCTAAAAAATTAAATAGGTCAATCACAAGCACCTACATAACTGAACAAGTTTTATATGAAGACAAGAAACTAAAAAATTTGAGTCGGCCTCATCGCCCTATAGTCAACACAGTTGAGCTAAGAATATAAAGAATGTGTGACATTATTACTGATGATTAGTGTTGTGACGATTATGGGTGTAAAAGAGTGCAGAACTGAGGCCCGCTGAACACATGCATGACTTGATTGCTTGCAAAACTATTAACCTGTCACTCTTTCTAGTAACATTTGGAAATCTACTGGTCCAGTGGGAAATTTGCTACTGTTTGTGTGAGTGGAACATAGAAGACAGATTTACTCATGAATAATTGAGAATCTTTTTACTGTCATTCAACTAGGCAGGTAGATTAATTTCTTATATGCAATATTGAATAATTAATGCACACTTACTGGCAGACATCACCCAGGTGTATAACGTCAATTGACACACTTACCTGTTATAACCTTCAAAGTAAGTGAAACGAGACAGAGTGGCGTTGGTGTATGACAGTGTAAGCTGTATAATATATTATCTGCTCTAACATCTCTGAGCTCGGTTTCATGAAATTGCTAGTGTATTGCAACAGCTAGAGCATGAGGATTTTATTTGACTCGTGATGACAAAATGTAGGTAAAACTAAAGTTAATAATTCAGTTTGGTGATTACTTTGGGTCGCAGTGAACATTATGTATGTTGTTGTACACATGTAAAAAATCACATGTATACAATCTATGTAAATACATAGGTTGACAATTAAACATGCGTGCATGCACATATGCACACGCACGCACAGGGTTGAAAAAAATCATGATTTTAACAAAATCAGATTTTTTTATTTATAAATTATTATTTTTTTATTTTGTCTATATAGACATTTATATAGATGTTTATATTAATAAACTCTTTCAAACATGTTCTATTAAAATCAATTTGGGTACATTATTTTTTCTTATATAAAGACATTAGGCAATGTCCACAAGGTCTCACCCCCCGTAGTTGCATAATCTGTCTTGGAAAGTATATATGTATATATAATTTCATAGTTGTGCTATTTTATTTGATATTGTATTTAATGATTCAGGTCCTCAAATATTTAGGCGCTATAGAAATGTTATTATATTATATATATATATATATATATATATATATATATATTATCTTTGTGAATTATAATTTTTGCTTAGTGATTTTTTATAAAATAAAAATAATGTTTTCACGCTGTTTCGGGAACACTATGGGCTTGGTCACTATTGGTGAATCCTGTATTTTCTACTATTTTAATGGCATCTACTTTTTAAGCTAAATGTTTGTTGCCGCGTTCTGCACTGTGCAGTTTACGTTGACATTCTGTGCTGTTCTATCAGTCTCCCACACACTTACATCCTGCCTTTATCCAGTTTACGTTGACATTCTGTGCTATTCTATCAGTCTCCCACACACTTACATCCTGCCTTTATCCAGTTTACGTTGACATTCTGTGCTGTTCTATCAGTCTCCCACACACTTACATCCTGCCTTTATCCAGCCAGTATCAATGACAAATCAACTACCCCGGCGGGTACACAAGTGCATTGGTAAATGAAGTATCGATTGGGCAAAAAATCAATTATACAGAGCAGCACAAGAGAAGGTTTCAAAGTATTACTGTCATGCTGAGTATGTCTATTGATTATTCTATGGTCTGTTGCAATCTGGGCGTAAGGGCAGACAACTGGCTTGATCAGTACGTTTAACCTTTGATGATGGAAGAAAGGTGGTCATACAAAACAAAGCAATCTAACAAACAGTCATCTAACAAGGCTAGTGGTTGTATTCAGGTGAACATCAGAACACTGCATTGAACAGCACACCTATGAATGCACACATGTACATGCTTCAAGCATGCATGCATGCACATACATGCTTCATGTATGCATGCATGCACGCACACTTACCAGTACATAAATATGTTCATTTTCTTCTAGATTTGTCATATCTGGTAAGAGCTACCCTATTTCATTGTCTGGTAAGAGCTACCCTATTTCATTGTCTGGTAAGAGCTACCCTATTTCATTGTCTGGCTAGATCTCTACATAACTACGTACCTATTTCCAACAGCAGACTCAACATTACAAAGTACTATGTTTTAACTACAGCCTGTAGATGTGTGGCTACTTTTAACATATTGTATTCAAATGAACAAAGTTGTGATATATTTATGGATGTCAGTACCTCCAAGTCTGCCGTTCAACACCATTTCTAGGCGTTATGTGTCATACCTGTTTTACATACCGGGTAGTTGTTTTACATGTTTTAATCTACATGTCTGCTTTAAAATGTTTTAATGTAGTGTGCTGTAAATGGTAGTCCTTGATGGTTTATTCCCTTGTTGTTTTTTTTTATATCTGTATATATTTATAAATACAGTGTATCATGCTTTACATAGCTTTTATCAGTCTTGTTACTTGGTCTTCGGATTTGTTGGAAGTGAAATAAACGCATAAATAGTCCCACACACAATACATTTTTTTTACAAATGTTATAGTATTGTTGATAATTGAGACTAGTGACACTTGAAGTATCTGCTGAGTAACTAATATTTTCATGTAGTGTTTTGAATCGTCCAGTATTAGGCAATCTAGCAACACCGTGAATATGTACAAGAAAGAAGATTATCTGCAATCACTTCTATTTTATTTGACTGACCAGTATTTTTCATCCAAATAAACCAAACAACTTAAGGATATTTGAACAGTGTGTTGCCAATAAGCTACGCCTGTATTTCAATCTGAGCTAACAGAATTCATAACAGATCAGTTTAACAATAAATACGATTTTAATGAAGAAACATTACAGAAACATATTTTCATCAAGGACAAAATATGCCATATTCCTGTAAATAATTGAATAATATCAATCATTTTAGTTCAAGTTCTTCATCTTGTATAGCTTCAGTGATGTGTAAATTTTTGTAAACATGAACCAAAAACGTTTCCAGATATGACATTTAAGAGTCATTCAGACACTGGAGATAGCACAACAACTAAATAAAGAAAATGGCATTTAAAAATTTAATTATGTATATATTACATTATAGGTGGCCACTAAAATGCACGTTTCTTGATCTGGATCAAATATTGATTTCTAGTGCACATATAGAATGATAATGTGAAGTCAGTCTTGTGAAGAAATTGCCCAATTTGCATGTTTTTTTTCATCCTCATCCTATGGACATGTTCTGAGAACATTTTGTTTGCCTGTGCAACTGAGCGGATGATTTACTGAACCAGGGGGGCGTGACATATGGTGCAAAGTTCTGTCCTCAAAGCAGAGATGGGAAAAGATCAATGTTTGTGCAGGTGGCCAACCGACGGTATATTGGAGAAATAATTACTTCATTAAAATAATCACAGCATAATCCCGTCTATCCGAACTTGCATCGCGATGCCAGACTCTACCATTGCTGCAGTTGCGTTCGATTCCCACTGTGTCAGATAATAATGATAGTATGAAACTGTTGCGCAGTAGTTATATTTGTCATACTCTCAATCTAGATGTCATACTCTCAATCTAGAGGGCCAACGTTCAAATCCTTTTGCTGCCATTTCGAAGCTTGGACAATTTCGTTCCGCCCACGTTGCTCAATTCACTAAACTATATAAATGAGTACCTGGCTAAAGACGGTGGGATATATATGAAGAATAGTCTTCGCTTAGTAATTGCAGTATGGCTGAATGCTTCCCAGAGAAGTCGAGTTGGCGTTGGAATGAACAGGTCTGCCAGGGGGTGAAGGGTAGAGCTCTCTGAGCAGTCCTAAGGACTGGATACCGCACTAAATAAAAACTTTGTGTTACTCAAATGGATTTTACGTTTATCTTATAACAAATTACTCATGTACCTGAGGTGCAGTCTGAAACGTATCAGTTCAAAATGCTAGGGTTATTAAATACATATTGGCTGAATTTCACTTGCCTAGTCTATTATTCTGGGATAATTGCATCTGATTGTGCGAAATATCCCTTAGTTGGGTTATGCAAAGTACAAGGAAGAAGAAGATTGGTTTGTGCAGCAACTGAAAAAGTTCAATTTGGCATCTGTACAAGGGGAATAGGGAGATGAATAGGGAGATCTGTCAGCAGTTGTAATAGTAGTAAGACAGGTCCAAGGACATGTGTGACGTCCGTCACACTGTTGATACTGCCTTACATTATTGATATGGATTGAGAGGTGGGGGACCAGGTGATTTCTCCTGGGCTTCCTGGATCACAGTCATAATGGCTTGACAATGCCTAACTGTGAGTTGACCGCTCTGTGGCACATCTAAGTGTTTTGTCAGCACTTCTCTTGGTTACATCTTGGCTTTTTAGACTCGCAAATGCATGAAATGTATTCTTCTGGTGTAGCCAAAGCCTCCCATTTTTCTTCTACTTTGGTTTTTTCCGGGTAGTTTTCCTTCTGTAAGCACCTGACTCTCTGGTCTACTTTCCAATGGTCGTACTTAGCCAGCTTTCTTCTCTTGGTGGAACACAACAGACCGTTTTTCTTAACCCCTGCTTTATCTCTGACCCAGATCTTTGTCTTTCTCTGTTTGTCATGGATTTATAACCTGAGCATTCTGCAACATATGTATACATGTTGTTAATTGACATGGTATTTATACCACATTCTGCAACATATGTATACATGTTTTTAATTGACATGGTATTTATACCACATTCTGCAACATATGTATACATGTTGTTAATTGACATGGTATTTATACCACATTCTGCAACATATGTATACATGTTGTTAATTGACATGGTATTTATACCACATTCGTATATCAGACTGCAACTTATGTTTTTCAACGAAACCTAGTTTCTCTTGCAAAATCAACATGTATCGCACTGGGCTACTTAGCATCAGTGCTGAAGTAAGACAGATAGCTTGCTTTGATCCACCAAGAGTTGGTACAGACAGCAATTGGTGATAGTAGGATGCAGTGGTGGTGTTTTTGCACTCAATTTGTACCATCACCAGTCATCTGAAATATAATTTATGTATACTTAGCTATAATCATAATCAATACAATAAAAATACTTCTGGTGCAATAAAATCCCCAGGAAACCCAAGATCAGCAGCATGCCAAAACAAAAGGGTTAGGCAGTTTCTAATCGGTTAGTTGTAAACAATTAGTTGGGACACAGAGGAGCTTTGGAGGAAAAGTGAGTTTAAACAGGTCGGGTTTTAGCAGACGGCAAAATGTTATTATATTTCCTGCTTACTTAACGCTAACAGGGAGTGAGTTCCACAGAGTCGCTACGGCAACTGAGAAAGCCCTAGTTTTGAAGTGTGTCTTCACTGTGGGAAAGAGAAGTGGATTAGAACTAGATGATCGAATCTGTCTGGGCTGTCTTGCAGGAGTGAGCAACGAATGTAGACATGTGGGTTGTTTGGATGAACGTGCTTGATAGGTAATTGTACAGATCTTGAAGATTATGCGATATCGGTCAGGGAGCCATTGCAATGATATTAGAAGTGGCACTGAGTGAGAGAAACGAGGTGACCGGGTAACTGCCCTTGCCAAACAATTTTGTACACATTGAAATTTCACGATGTCCTTGAGAGCAATATTGTAAAAAAAGGAATTGCAATAGTCAAATCTATTGCTAACAAGAGTAGTTGCAATGGTTTTGGTGACAGAAACGACATGTTCGGGAAATATGCTGTCTAAAATTAAAATTGTTGTCAAAGTTATCTCGTAAATTCTATGCCTAACTTCGCTGGTTGCATGTGTTTTGGATGTGGAGTGTGTTAGCAGGCGTGTTGTACTGCTCAACACGGTGTCACAGCTGCAACAAATTTGAGCCACATGATGGATGAGCCAGCTAAAGACAGGGGCAGTGACTGTTGTAGACCATGGTGTATGTTAGCAAATATCAGTGCTGGCACACAGATGAGGTATTTGTGTATGTCTTCTGTTCACTTCCCTATAACTCATCCACCATGACAGCTTGGCTTCCTTCGTGAATACTCTGTACTCATGCAGATTCCGGTTTTCATTTTCTGGATGAAAGTGGTCGACTTGTCTTCTCAATGGAGATTTAACAACAAAATGCCTTTGTACCTACGTGTGCTTCTTCTGAAAAGTCCTGGTTCACAACACAGGACAATTATACCTGGAAACACCAAAGATCTCAGACAACCAGACGGACACGAGCCCGATTTGCAGGTCCCTGTTCCAGGAGTAAAGAAGTGGCGAGAGAGCTGGTTACTTGGCCACCAAAGCGTGGACAGAGAAGACGTGGGAGACCATGTCTTACTTATTACTTATACAAAGCTACTCGCATCTTAACTTGGGGTAACAGTTCCTGAACTTGAAAAAAGCTATGCATGACAGATGCCAGTGGAGAAGCACAG
The DNA here is from genome assembly GCA_963662155.1 of Lamellibrachia columna. Lineage (NCBI taxonomy): Eukaryota > Metazoa > Annelida > Polychaeta > Sabellida > Siboglinidae > Lamellibrachia > Lamellibrachia columna. The sequence goes on from OY759272.1 coordinate 4,434,664, forward strand.
TAAGCAACTATCATGAGACCCGTCCCCTGACAACTCTAGAGATGATGATGACATTGCCTTGCTAAATCATTATGTATTGAAGACATTTTGCCTTCAAGTGATGAGACTTGGATATTTCAAATGTAACAGAATTTGAACAACGATTAAGAGGGTAGGACGTTTCGTTGAACAACATCAGAAACCTATGTTACAGCTTTCTCGTGTCGCTCCACAGCCTGGAATAGTTTCGTACACCACAAATAGTTTGTTGGTAGTAGTTAGTGGGCCAGGTGGTGCGCTGGATGCAACTTGCCCTACACAGGCCTCTCTAGTACGCCCTACGCAGGCCTCTCTAGCACGCCCTACACAGGCCTCTAGCACGCCCTACACAGGCCTCTATTATGCCCTACGCAGAGCTCTAGCTCTCCTTTCACAGGCCTTTCTAGTTGCAGATGTAGGGTGGAAACTCCCTTGCCACCACTAGAAGTTTGGGCATCTTTTTCAGCCATATATATATATATATATATATATATATATATATATATATATATATATATATATATATATATATATATATATATATGGCTGAAAAAGTATTTGCATATATATATTAATATTGTAAACACTCATGCACATGCACACTCACACACAAATGCAGATAAAGACAGTCACTCTTGCATGCACGCACGCACGCACGCACGCATACGCACACAAATGCATGTATGGATGGATAGTCACGCACGCACGCACGCACGCACGCACACACACACACACACACTAACATTATATACATACATTGATGTAAAAAAATAAACAATTGCATATAATATTATTTCTTGCTTTCACGCATATTAAAATGTGTGTATGCAAGAAATAAATACAACAATTTCAATCAAACTTACCTTACTTGCTGGTTCAAGTTTGGAACAGGAATTGTTACTACTGAACCAACACATTAATGTCTCCTGCAGTGATTTCAGTGTCTTGTAGCCTGGCCTCCCCCTTCCAGTGCCTTGTAGCCTGGCCTCCCCCTTCCAGTGCCTTGTAGCCTGGCCTCCCCCTTCCAGTGCCTTGTAGCCTGGCCTCGCCCTTCCAGTGCCTTGTAGCCTGGCCTCCCCCTTCCAGTGCCTTGTAGCCTGGCCTCCCCCTTCCAGTGCCTTGTAGCCTGGCCTCCCCCTTCCAGTGCCTTGTAGCCTGGCCTCGCCCTTCCAGTGCCCTGTAGCCTGGCCTCGCTCTTCCAGCGCCCTGTAGCCTGGCCTCCCCCTTCCAGTGCCTTGTAGCCTGGCCTCCCCCTTCCAGTGCCTTGTAGCCTGGCCTCCCCCTTCCAGTGCCCTGTAGCCTGGCCTCCCCCTTCCAGTGCCCTGTAGCCTGGCCTCCCCCTTCCAGTGCCCTGTAGCCTGGCCTCGCCCTTCCAGTGCCCTGTAGCCTGGCCTCGCCCTTCCAGTGCCCTGTAGCCTGGCCTCGCCCTTCCAGTGCCCTGTAGCCTGGCCTCGCCCTTCCAGTGCCCTGTAGCCTGGCCTCGCCCTTCCAGTGCCCTGTAGCCTGGCCTCGCCCTTCCAGTGCCCTGTAGCCTGGCCTCGCCCTTCCAGTGCCCTGTAGCCTGGCCTCGCCCTTCCATGACTTTGTAGCCTGGCCTGGCCCCTCCAGTGAGCCTTCTGCTCACCGCAGTATGTTCTTCACTGACAAGGGGTCAGACCACAGTTAGACTTCCCGAAGTGTTTCACACAAATGTAGTGCCTAGAAATACGCAATTTAGTTATTTTCAATGATTTTATTTGCCAAGAAGTAATTGTATTCAGCCAGCAAGGTTAGAACATTTGAAATGTCGGACTTTTAGCAGCGAGATGTTGTACTTTTAGCAGCGAGATGTTGTACTTTTAGCAGCGAGATGTTGTACTTTTAGCAGCGAGATGTTGTACTTTTAGCAGCGAGATGTTGCTGTATGAGTTATTTTGGTGGGGACATTCCTGAGACACTGGTAGGTGTATTGATATTTGTGAGAACTGCCAGTTTTGGGGGCAACTACGTTTGTGGCATGATAAAAAGAGTTGGAGTTATGTGATTTTGACTAAACTTGCTCAGCACGTTGGTGCCAGTGGACGCTGTGAAGTTGTGCAGTTTTTTTTTTCAAGTTTTCTTATCATGCAACATGTTAGCAGGACCACCAATAGGAAACTCAACTGTGGTCTGTACCCTCCAGATGCCGGAGAGACAATCTTGAAACACAGCCAGCCTTGTTTATCGTGTTCTCTTTATCCCTTATTGCCAACTATCTTCCTCCCATGTGAGGGTTCTATCCTGACCTTCTATTTCCCCTCCTCTTCCAGGCTGCCTGATTGTGTTTTATCGCTTCCGTTGCCATGGAGATCTATACGTATGAGGTGTTGCTGGTGGAGCTTGCAGTCTTCCCTAGGAGCCGCTGGGAATGCCTGCCCATGTAGTGGCATACATAACCTGTGAGTTATCCCAGGTGTGTTCAAGAATACAGATTACATATAGGGGCCTACATCACTGAGCGCGCTTCGACAATGTGGTTTACTGCAGTCTACAGTCGGTGAAAACAATAAAAACATTTACTGTTAATCAATAAGCTGGCTGTTCAGTCTTTATAATTGTTTTTAGTTATGTCAGAAAATGTTAGCCAGGTTAGTGTTCAACATGACTTGTGGACCAAATACTTGCGGATATGTCCATTGTGTGCCAACTTATCTTTAATCTGAATGCCCACAGAAGTAGTACTTATAATCATTGTTTCTGTGGTGCCAATAACCAAGTCTACAAAACTCTGCATTACCCTGGATGTGACAATAACCAAGTCTATGTTACCCTGGATGTGATAATAATTAAGTCTACATTACCGTGGATGTGACAATAACCAAGTCTGCATTACCCTGAACATGACAGTAAGCAAGTCTACATTACCCTGGATGTGACAATAACCAAGTCTAAATTACCCTGGATGTGACAATAACATATTCTATATTACCATGGATGTGACAATAACCAAGTTTACATTACCCATACGTAATATCCCACAAACTACTTTATATTTTAAACAGTGTGAGCAATTAAGAAGGAGTTGTGCAGACCATTTTAATCCACATAGTATCAATGGTGTCTTTGTTTGATGTCCAAAGAATAACCATGTGAAGGCATTTTTATTTATCACCAATTTGCGTAATTTTGCAAAATTAAAACAGGCTACGTTAGTCAGACATCATATGCTAGATAATTCATGATTGGCCCATTGTGACATCCACATTTTAAAGGACAAGCATATATTATTATTATTATTTAAATATCTATGAAATCTAAATTCATATATATCATGGTATATTTGCAACATTAGTTAAATCCGTCATTTTTTGCTCAGATTAATCTTTAAAAAAGTGGTGTCACTTTTAGAGGGATTATTCAGATGTGTGGAAATGTTATAGCTCTACAATCTGCAGTTGAATTGAGTGTTAGGTGATGTTACTGTTTATGTTATAACCTGATTAAATGACCTTAGGTATTATCTGCAGCCGCATGCTGTGAAGTTTATCATATGTGTAGCATGCTGCATGTTAGCAAGATAAAGAAACAGTATAAATTATGTTCTTGTCATAACTGTTTTTGCAAGACAGCTATCTGTTTCCCATTATAGCAGGTGTTTCTCTGACGTACGTTTGACGTGGGAACCTATCATAGCTGTGACCCAGAATCTACAAATAAGCATTAGCTGCCTGTATCGTAGTTCATACTTGATCAGTGTATTGTACTCAGATTCTCAGAGCTAATACGATTAGTTTGTAATAATCATAGTTGTTGCAGCTTACGTTCTTACTAATGAAGTTATTTTGTTTGTACGAAATTACTCATTTTGTTCCAAGTAAAAATTTTAACAGCCATCAGTGTATTAATTGTGAAGATTGGGGGGTCATTTATATTACAGAAGGTTCTTTTGTTAGGTACATTTTGGTAATGCACATAATTATAATTGTATTATTACCAATTATTATTACCGGCAGAATTGTAAGTTGTCTGGTTCTGTCGGGTTTGATAAAATAGTAAAGAATGTTCCATGCAGCCAATCATAACATCATCTCTAGTAAACTTAATCCCCAAAATATGTGGTGTCTGCTTTAAATTTTACCAAATTTGAAACTATCTGGCCCACTCAAGACAGATGCAAGGAAGACCCGCGACATTGGGTGTGACCTTCCCCACCATCGTACTCCGTACAGGAAGATGTGATTCATTCCACGCAGCATCATCTGCCTCAAGAAATGGTGTCTGGAACCGCTTTAGACTCTATTCAGACCAGGCTTCAGTCCCACCTTTATACTTCCCTCCCCTTCCTTTCTGCATCTCCCTATCCCACTAAGTATATCCCAGTCGCAAAACTACAATTACTATATACCGGTATCTTTCTTGCTGCATGCAGTGGTCCTCCCAAAACGACAAAATCTTCAGCAAGTTGAAGGTGGTTGCTAAGTCAGAGAATTACAGACCAGTGAGTTTAACGTCAGTGATTTGTAAATTATTAGAAAGGTTAATTAAAGACCATATGGTGGACTTCCTCGTTAAGCATAAATTATTAAATTCATCTCAACATGGATTCCTTAAAGCGAGGTCATGCTTAACAAATGTGTTATGTTTTTTGGAAGAAATCACTAAGTGGATAGACGTGGGATCGCCAGTAGATATTATCTACTTAGATTTTCAGAAAGCTTTTGACAAAGTGCCACATCAAAGATTGCTACTTAAATTAAAAGCCCATGGTATCGGGGATAGCATAACTGACTGGATAGAACAATGGCTGACTGACAGAAGACAACGAGTTGTAGTAGATGGCGAAGTTTCAAATTGGAAATCGGTTTTGAGTGGGGTACCTCAAGGATCAGTATTAGGACCTATATTATTCTTAATTTATATCAATGACTTGGACGAGAGTATAACAAGTAACGTACTGAAATTTGCGGACGACACAAAACTGTTTAGAAAGGTTAATACTGATTGTGATAAACAACATTTACAAAACGATCTAGACAGATTAGTGAAATGGTCTGAGAAATGGCAGATGCTGTTCAATTTTGGGAAATGTAAATGCCTACATACAGGACATGGGAACTTGAATGTAAACTATAAAATGGGAGCTACTGTTCTTGGTACTACTGTAAAAGAAAAGGACTTAGGAGTTACAATAAGCGCTGATATGAAAGTTTCAGAGCAGTGTGGTATTGCAGCTTCAAAGGGTAATCAAATTCTTGGATTGATTAGAAGAAACATAACATACAAGGGAAAAAAGTTAATTATACCTCTTTATAAAGCAATAGTTAGACCTCATTTAGAATACTGTATACAAGCATGGAGACCATATCGTAAGAAGGATATAGATACGCTTGAACGCATACAAAGGAGAGCAACTAAAATGATTCCAGAACTTAGAGACCTTAGTTATGAAGAACGCCTGAAAGAATGTGGTTTAACAACTCTAGAGACAAGGAGGTTAAGAGGAGATCAGATTGAAGTTTTTAAGATATTGAATGGGTATGAAAATATTGATAGAAATATGTTTTTCTCACTCAAGAAGGATAGCAGAACTAGAGGACATGAGGTAAAATTAGTAAAGGATCAATGTAGATTGGACATCAGGAAGCACTCGTTCTCACAGAGGACAATAAATGAATGGAACAAACTGTCTACAGATTGTGTAACTGCTAGCAGCGTGAATATGTTTAAAAACAAGGTTGACACATATATCAGGAGGGCGGGTTATAAGTAGGTGAACATTGTTGGACTCTCGATAAGCCAATGGCTTCCTTGTCCACTTGCCATCTAGGCCTTTGGCTTGGATGGCAAATCTTGTTAAATCTTGTTAAATCTAACTATAACTATGAGAAGACAAAGAAACTAAATGAAATGTTGCCAAATATATCTGCCAAATTGTTTCAATGTTTTATGAATCAACATCATCTGTTGGCATTGCCTGAGCATGTTGCAATAGAGTCATATTCAACTCTGCATTGTCCCAATAGGTCTGGTGTATTGATTCAATCATATCATTACATAGCCCAATGAACTCACGCCAGTTATTGTTTTTGAGAGATTAAAAAAAACGTTGTACCCTAGTTGTTGCATAGGGCCACTCGGTTACTTCTGCCATTTCGTGCGACCTCTAGCTGCATTCCCTGCCACCTTCCAAGAACTCCCTCCCTGTTGGGTCCTCTCTACTTCCCCAGTCCTTCTCCCTGTTGATTTTGTTCTTCCTTTAACCTTCAGGACCCTGGTTGGTGCTATTTCTGTGTTGTTATTTCCATCTCTTCCAAGTGTGCGACTGATGCATCTCCACTGTCTCATCAGGATGTCTTCTGAGACTGGTGACATACAAGTGTCTTCTGAGACTGGTGACATACAAGTGTCTTCTGAGACTGGTGACATACAAGTGTCTTCTGAGACTGGTGACATACAAGTGTCTTCTGAGACTGGTGACATACAAGTGGTAAAGGTCTTCATTAGATATTATCATTGGCCAGTGTATCTTTAGCATTCTTCGTAGCATGTTCTTTGAAAAACGTGTAATTTCTTCTCATCTGCTCGTGACAGTCTCCACAGTTCAGCTCCATACAACAGCACTGCTACAACAGCACTGCTACAACAGCACTGCTACAACAGCACTGCTACAACAGCACTGCTACAACAGCACTGCTACAACAGCACTGCTACAACAGCACTGCTACAACAGCACTGCTACAACAGCACTGCTACAACAGCACTGCTACAACAGCACTGCTACAACATTGCTCTTGAAGACTTTCAGTTTTGTCTTCGTGCTATACTCGGTGGATCTCCATAATTGTTTGAGTGTTACGAATGCATCTCTTGCCAAAGACAGCCTTCTCTTGACGTCCTTCTGTGTTCCTCCATGTTTAGATAACACCAATCTAAATTATCTTCATCTATCCTGACTGGATTCTTATTTCTGTTGTTATTTCTGTTGTTTATATGTATTACTTTTGTCTTATTTATATTGAAGTTGAGTTCAATGCTGCTAAGTATCAGACTTATTGTATTTTTGAAGGTAATTGTGTGTGTGTATATATATATATATATATATATATATATATATATATATATATATATATATATATATATTATATACACTATATAATATATATATATATATAATGTATATATATATATATATTTACATATATGTATATATATATATATTATATATATATGCCAAGTAAGCTTGCAAATCATCAGCTATAATAATAAAAATTCAAATTTACAGCATGGATCAGTATGCTGAGCTCAGTCAACATAATTACCATCTGAAACGCTGCGTAATTTCCCATGTAACAGCTGAACAGGTCATTCTCCTAAATAATGCAGGTGAAATCACAGCATTAATCAGTCAGCTGTAGTCTTTGTGGTCTTTGTGGTCTTTGTGGTCTTTGTAGTCTTGCTGACAGTGCCCAATTGTGCATATATTACTGTGTTAGTGTACATGTATGCAGGGAGGAGGGGGGTATATGTCTACAAAGTATGAATTTATTACAGTTAGTACATTTAGTAATTTGCATAGTTTTATTGACTCATATGCCATTTAAGGTACTTTATGTAATATTTCTTTATTTTTTATTTATTTATGTATTTTTAATAGGCAATTTAATGATTTATTAATTTGTATTTCATGTTTTATATGTATTTTTTATTTATATATTTATATTTGTACATAAACTGATATAATAGGGAGCAATATAAGATGTGCATGTGTAAGTGAACATGTACACATGTGTAAGTGAACATGTACACATGTGTAAGTGAACATGTACACATGTGTAAGTGAACATGTACACATGTCTACGTCTTTCCATTCGTCCTTCATTCATTTTTCTTTCTTTCCTTCCATAACGGTTTTTCCATCTGTCCGTCCGTCCGTCCGTCCGTCCGTCCATTCGTCTGAAACATTCTTTTAATAACATCAGCCTTATAGTGTAGTACAGGGTTTATCTAACTTTTATGGAACTGTACCCTTGGTGAAAATATGCTGCATGAGGGGAGGGTGTAGGGGCAGATACCCCCTTTCTGCTGGGAGTATCGAGTTTGCATATATTGTTTGTTTTTTGATGTCAAGACATCTTAATTAAATAATATTATATTGTCTTTCAAGCAAACAAAACTATAGTTTATATTAAATTAGTGAAATGTTGTTGTCCGCCATTACAGAATTTGTTTAGTGTACCCTCTGACAGATGTTCGATACCAAAACCCTACCATAGTACAATGGGACTCAAGCCAGCCCACATAGCACCCCACACCCAACGTCCTATCCCAGCAGAAGGGAGGTATATGGGGCAACAACTGGAATAGAACAAACAGCAGTGCATGGACAGAATAATTATAGATTCTGAAGACATCTGTGCTCTTGTCTGACTTGTGAAGCAGCAAGTGGTCCAGGCCAGATATGTTTGGATTCCTTCTACAGGAGGTCCTTCCATGGTTCCTTCTACAGGAGGTCCTTCCATGGTTCCTTCTACAGGGCATATTAAAGGTCCTTTCATGGTTCAGTTATTTCATTTTAGCAATTGTCTTGTCAAAACATTCCACGACAAATCAAACCTATGTAATATCCTCTACGTCAGGCTAGCTCTAGTATCCACTACGACAGGCTAGCTCTAGTATCCACTATGACAGGCTAGCTCTATTATCCACTACGACAGGCTAGCTGTAGTGTCCACTCTGACAGGCTAGCTCTAGTGTCCACTATGACGGGCTAGCTCTAGTATCCACTATGACATGCTAGCTCTAGTGTCCACTACGACAGGCTAGCTCTATTATCCACAACGACAGGCTAGCTCTAGTGTCCACTACGACAGGCTAGCTCTAGTGTCCACTATGACAGGCTAGCTCTAGTGTCCACTACGACAGGCTAGCTCTAGTGTCCACTATGACAGGCTAGCTCTAGTATCCACTACGACAGGCTAGATCTAGTGTCCACTACGACAGGCTAGATCTAGTGTCCACTATGACAGGCTAGCTCTAGTATCCACTACGACATGCTGGCTCTAGTGTCCACTACGACAGGCTTGCTCTAGTATCCACTATGACAGGCTAGATCTAGTGTCCACTACGACAGGCTAGATCTAGTGTCCACTACGACAGGCTAGCTCTAGTGTCCACTATGACATGCTGGCTCTAGTGTCCACTACGACAGGCTTGCTCTAGTATCCACTTCGACAGGCTAGCTCTAGTGTCCACTACGACAGGCTAGCTCTAGTGTCCACTACGACAAGCTAGCTCTAGTGTCCATTATGACAAGCTAGCTCTAGTGTCCACTACGACAAGCTAGCTCTAGTGTCCATTATGACAGGCTAGCTCTAGTGTCCACTACAACAGGCTAGCTCTAGTATCCACTACGACAGGCTAGCACGTTTGTGCAAATAGCGTTGTTTAGTTTTTGGTGAAATTATTGGACAAACTATATTAAATTGTTTTTTACCAGATCTGGTTAAAATACAGCGAAAAAGGGCAAAAGTTGTGTGGCTGTACATACTATAACATAAGGACGTTGACACTTTCACATGTGACCTTGTCAGGGCTTGACATTAAGGTTTTTGGGTCACTGTGGCGAACAAGTGACCCTGGCATTTGCTTCCCCCGACCTGATGTTTTACTTTCCCTGAAAACGTTGATGAAATTGATGGATTACCATTCACATTGATGTGTGTGCAAAATTAATAATTGTAAAATGTGGGATTATGTTGTTGTGACATAACTTTATTAATGTTGTTGTGACATAACTTTATTAATGTAACCATGAAGATAATTTTGTTCAGATATTAACTGCTGTATGTTTGCAAAACGTTCCTGTGCTGACCTGTTTACTGTGGTGTGCCCACAAAAATTCCTCCTTTCAGAAATTCCTTTTTTAATTAGCAGGATCTATAATTATAGTAAATTAACTGGTGTGGAACACCTCAAAAGTGTCGCCATCTGGTGTTAAACAGGTGGTACCACTGGTCTGTTGTTCTCATAGAGTTACATCATTAATCGCCCCCCTATAAAAGTTTTACTAACGGGTGTTCTATTTATGTCTATGGTTGTTCTACACTAGTCACCAAATGATACCACCAGTGTTAAACAGTTACCTTATTGTCTAGAGGAAAAAATGTTGCCGTTCACTTATCAGAACAGATTCTTTGACATTTTTCTATGGCCCAATTTTTTTCAAGTGTACACTTATTTGGTCGAGTACAGTATTCATAATTATGCATTGCCCGTCTGGGCAAGTGGTGGTCTACGTCAGGTTGCCCGACCAAATAAATGATTTAAATGATTTTAATAAAAGTGCACACTCCTTTATTAAACCGACTGCACAAGTTACTTCAACTATTCACATGCCACAAAAGTGCACACCCCTTTACTAAACCGATTGCACAAGTTACTTCAACTATTCACACGCTACAAAAGTGCACACTCCTTTGTTAAACCGACTGCACAAGTTACTTCAACTATTCACACGCTACAAAAGTGCACACTCCTTTATTAAACCGACTGAACAAGTTACTTCAACTATTCACACGCTACAAAAGTGCACACTCCTTTATTAAACCGACTGAACAAGTTACTTCAACTATTCACACGCTACAAAAGTGCACACTCCTTTATTAAACCGACTGAACAAGTTACTTCAACTATTCACACGCTACAAAAGTGCACACTCCTTTATTAAACCGACTGAACAAGTTACTTCAACTATTCACACGCTACAAAAGTGCACACTCCTTTGTTAAACCGACTGAACAAGTTACTTCAACTATTCACACACTACAAAAGTGCACACTCCTTTATTAAACTGACTGAACAAGTTACTTCAACTATTCACACGCTACAAAAGTGCACACTCCTTTATTAAACTGACTGAACAAGTTACTTCAACTATTCACACACTACAAAAGTGCACACTCCTTTACTAAACCGACTGCACAAGTTACTTCAACTATTCACACGCTACAAAAGTGCACACTCCTTTATTAAACTGACTGAACAAGTTACTTCAACTATTCACACGCTACAAAAGTGCACACTCCTTTACTAAACCGACTGAACAAGTTACTTCAACTATTCACACGCTACAAAAGTGCACACTCCTTTATTAAACTGACTGAACAAGTTACTTCAACTATTCACACGCTACAAAAGTGCACACTCCTTTACTAAACCGACTGCACAAGTTACTTCAACTATTCACACGCTACAAAAGTGCACACTCCTTTATTAAACTGACTGAACAAGTTACTTCAACTATTCACACGCTACAAAAGTGCACACTCCTTTACTAAACCGACTGCACAAGTTACTTCAACTGTTCACACGCTACAAAAGTGCACACTCCTTTATTAAACCGACTGAACAAGTTACTTCAACTATTCACACGCTACAAAAGTGCACACTCCTTTATTAAACTGACTGAACAAGTTACTTCAACTATTCACACGCTACAAAAGTGCACACTCCTTTACTAAACCGACTGCACAAGTTACTTCAACTATTCACACGCTACAAAAGTGCACACTCCTTTATTAAACTGACTGAACAAGTTACTTCAACTATTCACACGCTACAAAAGTGCACACTCCTTTATTAAACCGACTGAACAAGTTACTTCAACTATTCACACGCTACAAAAGTGCACACTCCTTTATTAAACTGACTGAACAAGTTACTTCAACTATTCACACGCTACAAAAGTGCACACTCCTTTACTAAACCGACTGCACAAGTTACTTCAACTATTCACACGCTACAAAAGTGCACACTCCTTTATTAAACTGACTGAACAAGTTACTTCAACTATTCACACGCTACAAAAGTGCACACTCCTTTATTAAACCGACTGAACAAGTTACTTCAACTATTCACACGCTACAAAAGTGCACACTCCTTTATTAAACCGACTGCACAAGTTACTTCAACTGTTCACACGCTACAAAAGTGCACACTCCTTTATTAAACCGACTGCACAAGTTACTTCAACTATTCACACGCTACAAAAGTGCACACTCCTTTATTAAACCGACTGCACAAGTTACTTCAACTATTCACACACTACAAAAGTGCACACTCCTTTATTAAACCGACTGAACAAGTTACTTCAACTATTCACACGCTACAAAAGTGCACACTCCTTTACTAAACCGACTGCACAAGTTACTTCAACTATTCACACGCTACAAAAGTGCACACTCCTTTATTAAACCGACTGCACAAGTTACTTCAACTGTTCACACGCTACAAAAGTGCACACTCCTTTATTAAACTGACTGAACAAGTTACTTCAACTATTCACACGCTACAAAAGTGCACATTCCTTTATTAAACCGACTGCACAAGTTACTTCAACTATTCACACGCTACAAAAGTGCACACTCCTTTATTAAACCGACTGCACAAGTTACTTCAACTATTCACACGCTACAAAAGTGCACATTCCTTTATTAAACCGACTGCACAAGTTACTTCAACTATTCACACGCTACAAAAGTGCACACTCCTTTATTAAACTGACTGAACAAGTTACTTCAACTATTCACACGCTACAAAAGTGCACACTCCTTTATTAAACCGACTGCACAAGTTACTTCAACTATTCACACGCTACAAAAGTGCACACTCCTTTATTAAACCGACTGCACAAGTTTCTTCAACTGTTCACACGCTACAAAAGTGCACACTCCTTTATTAAACCGACTGAACAAGTTACTTCACCTATTCACACACTACAAAAGTGCACACTCCTTTATTAAACCGACTGCACAAGTTACTTCAACTATTCACACGCTACAAAAGTGCACACTCCTTTATTAAACCGACTGCACAAGTTTCTTCAACTGTTCACACGCTACAAAAGTGCACACTCCTTTATTAAACCGACTGAACAAGTTACTTCAACTATTCACACGCTACAAAAGTGCACACTCCTTTATTAAACCGACTGCACAAGTTTCTTCAACTATTCACACGCTACAAAAGTGCACACTCCTTTATTAAACCGACTGAACAAGTTACTTCAACTATTCACACACTACAAAAGTGCACACTCCTTTACTAAACCGACTGCACAAGTTACTTCAACTATTCTGTGTTCCATCACCTGGGGTTTCCTCTATGTAATGTATTTTGTGAGGTGGGCAGGTGGCCCTTGTAGTGCATTCAAGTGCCAGGAAATACGCCTTGTAGATGGAGATGCTCGAGTGTGTGCCAGCCTGACTGACTCAGACTGTGGCACTTAGTTGGGCTGAGCTTTGAAACATTTTTCTTCTCTGACTCAACCAAGAAATTGGATTTGCATGCTATTTTGACTGCAATTTCATGACCACTAACTATCGTCTTACCCCAGTGCGTTCGTGCGGGCGTGCGTGTGCTTGGTGAAATATAGCACTGTTGTACTAAGTAAATGTTAGAATTGTGGAGCTTGACCATTCTGTTTTTCCACCTATCTGTGACAGTTGGGTATGTGTACCACACCTGTAGCAACATTTGCCATGGTTTGACTTCCAGTTTGTTCAGTAGATTCTTTGCATTCTGTGGAGAACCTTCATGAAACAGAAACCTTGGCTTGAAGTTATGATGGCAGATATTTATAAAATAGATTTTTTTTAGCGTCATTTGTTTAAAGTGATGCTGTAGGTTATTGCAATGCAGACTTCTTTTTATGTTTTTTGAAGATTCTTAAATAATTTGTTTTCAAAATGGCATAATCTAATTTTTCTCATGTGTCTTCTGCAGTTGCTATGTTTTATTTACACAATTGATGAGTGGTAAGTAATGATCCTTTTAAAAATATTTAGAAGTTTTTTATGTAGCCTGCCCTCTGGTGGATACTTTTACATTTACCATGCCCTTTGGTGGATACTGTTACTTGCAGTCTGCCCTCTGGTGGATACTGTTACACTCATTCTGCCCTCTGGTGGATACTGTTACACTCAGCCTGCCTTCTGGTGGATATTGTTACACTCAGTCTGCCCTCTGGTGGATACTGTTACACTCAGTCTGCCCTCTGATGGATATTGTTACACTCAGTCTGCCCTCTGGTGGATAGTGTTACACTCAGTCTGCCCTCTGGTGGATACTGTTACATGCAGTCTGCCCTCTGGTGGATATTTTTACATGCAGTCTGCCCTCTGGTGGATACTGTTACATGCAGTCTGCCCTCTGGTGGATACTGTTACATGCAGTCTGCCCTCTGGTGGATACTGTTACACACAGTCTGCCTTCTGGTGGATATTGTTACATGCAGTCTGCCCTCTGGTGGATACTGTTACACTCAGTCTGCCCTCTGGTGAATATTGTTACATGCAGTCTGCCCTCTGGTGGATACTGTTACATGCAGTCTACCCTCTGGTGGATACTGTTACATGCAGTCTGCCCTCTGGTGGATACTGTTACACGCAGTCTGCCTTCTGGTGGATATTGTTACATGCAGTCTGCCCTCTGGTGGATACTGTTACACTCAGTCTGCCCTCTGGTGGATATTGTTACATGCAGTCTGCCCTCTGGTGGATACTGTTACATGCAGTCTGCCCTCTGGTGGATACTGTTACACGCAGTCTGCCTTCTGGTGGATATTGTTACATGCAGTCTGCCCTCTGGTGGATACTGTTACACTCAGTCTGCCCTCTGGAGGATATTGTTACATGCAGTCTGCCCTCTGGTGGATACTGTTACATGCAGTCTACCCTCTGGTGGATACTGTTACACTCAGTCTGCCCTCTGGTGGATACTGTTACATGCAGTCTGCCCTCTGGTGGATACTGTTACATGCAGTCTACCCTCTGGTGGATACTGTTACATGCAGTCTGCCCTCTGGTGGATACTGTTACACTCAGTCTGCCCTCTGGTGGATACTGTTACACTCAGTCTGCCCTCTGGTGGATACTGTTACATGCAGTCTGCCCTCTGGTGGATACTGTTACATGCAGTCTGCCCTCTGGTGGATACTGTTACACTCAGTCTGCCCTCTGGTGGATACTGTTACATGCAGTCTGCCCTCTGGTGGATACTGTTACACGCAGTCTGCCCTCTGGTGGATCTCCTGGCCCTCCAGGTTGGGGATTGAGCCAATGGCCTCATCTCGCAAAAAAGCAGAGTCAAAATAAACTGAACTTCTTGATGTGTTACGGCAGCCAATTTAGTGCCAGCTTCACCAGTGACAATGCCCTCTGGTGGACACTGTTATACCCAGAACAAAAAATTAACACAGTTTTATGTTGTGAAGACATGTTAACTTTAGCCATGATGTCAATTGTTTGGCTTTTTTGTACTTTGAACAAAGTGGAGAAATTCATCTTGGTTCTGTTTAATTTGTACCAGTCAACCGTCAACTGTCTTGTACTGTGCACATTAAATGGTAAACTAGACATCTGAATCGACTGTTCCAGAATGACGTTCAGCTGAAATTTGAGCGAATCCAGGCGGGCAGTCTGCCTCCCAAGCTAACCCGGATCGCCACGGATATTTCCACCCAGGAATCGCTGGTGAGTGTCTGTGTGATGAAATATTCACCCCCTGAAATATTCACCCCATGGTGAGGATTTTGCTATGACATTTTTACTCCCTCTATGAAATATTTATTCCCCGTTAATGTTGTGTTCTTAGTTGACTTAAGTAGTTCTGTTTTGTACGTACTTTGTTATACCAAACAAAATCATGTAGGAAAATATATTGCAGTTTTACAAAATCAGAATGTTTGAATTAATATTTGCAAAATAACTCGCTCCAAATCACTTGTTCTGGTTTGTAGACGCTGCGGATGTACATTGAATGCTCCGACGTGCTTCTTCTTGCATCGGCGAGCGAACAGAACATGCCAGAACTCAGTGTGGTCAACTGGGACATCACCATTCGAAAACTGCAGGGCGAGGTGAGACACTGTGATTTATGATTGCGATTTCACCTGCATTTGGCACCCACATTTAAAACGAGATATTAAAGCACTTGAAACAATACAACGAAGAACTGTCCATTTTGTTAAAGGCAACGAGGACTACCAGAACACCACCACACACATGATCGCAGAACTAGGCTGGTCAGACTTCGGGGAGAGAAGGAACCTACGTTTAACCCAACTGTATAAAGTCTTCTATGGATAAATTGCTGATTTTAGTACCTGCACACCTCAAATCACCCCTGCAAGCACAGACACATAAGAACCAGCACAGAGGAATAAAATCACCCCTGCAACCACAGACACATAAGAACCAGCACAGAGGAATAAAATCACCCCTGCAAGCACAGACACATAAGAACCAGCACAGAGGAATAAAATCACCCCTGCAAGCACAGACACATAAGAACCAGCACAGAGGAATAAAATCACCCCTGCAAGCACAGACACATAAGAACCAGCACAGAGGAATACAGAAACTCATTTTCCCCAGACCTTAACTGTTTGGAACATCCTGCAGACGTAATATTGGTTGAGGATATAGAACACCTCCAAGTTCAAGGATCTGCTGGGTCGTGCGATGCCAAGAAACAGAAACGGAAGCACAGACAGCATCACACACACACATTGCACGATGTCATCTGAAATTTGACCTGCCGTTGGCTTGTTTCATCTTACTGTTTTACCCAATGTTTTGCTTTTCTTGTTTCCTTACACGATCATTCATTCTGTGCAGCACACTCACTTTCCCTTTTATTGGCTTTATTTGACATCTTTCTTCTTTTACGAATTTAAAAATTTTTCTTGCGTGCACCTTATTTAATCAGCAAGATCATCAAAGTTTGTTAAATAAAAAACGTGCATCCTGTTTTGTTGCAGCCACATACTTATGTTATCTGAAGCGAAATGCTATTTAATATTTCTTGTGTTATTTCTTTCAGCTCCGAGTTCAGGTTGGTATAATATAACATTATGACTGGTGTGCTTCGGTAGTTTGAAGAGATGTGTAGAGGCAGGCCGTGTTAACACAGGCATGGTTGGTGAGGCAGTCTGTTACTGTGTTAACACAGACATGTGTGGTATCTTGGCTCGGTTGCTCTATTAGTTGATTTGATGGGTGTTTAGAATTCACTTCATAACATATGCTGTTATATATATTTGTTGGATTGACTTGTATGTTAATTTATTTCAGAAGCAAGCAGTTTGTTTGTCGGTTTGATTTAGCTAAATGACTAGAATGTGATGTAATGTGGAGTAGTTAACTTAGAGAATTTTATGTAATGTTGTGTCGTCTTAGACCTTAAAAATTAACTGTTAAATGGCCTTTAATACATACCAGCTCCAATAATGTAACACTGCACTGGTCCTTGGCATTAGTTGTTGTGTTCGTCTTGTCATTAGTTTTTGTTTAGGTCTTGTCATTAGTTGTTGTTTAAGTCTTGTCATTAGTTGTTGTGTAGGTCTTGCCATTAGTTGTTGTTTAGGTCTTGGCATTAGTTGTTGTTTAGGTCTTGGCATTAGTTGTTGTTTAGGTCTTGTCATTAATTGTTGTGTAGGTCTTATCATTAGTTGTTGTTAAAGTATAGTCATTAGTTGTTGCTTATGTCTTATCATTACTTGTTGTGTCTTGACATTAGTTGTTGAAGTTGTTGTGTAAGTCTTGGCATTAGTTGTTGTTTAGGTCTTGGCATTAGTTGTTGTTTAGGTCTTGTCATTAGTTTTTGTTTAGGTCTTGTCATTAGTTGTTGTTTAGGTCTTGCCATTAGTTGTTGTTTAGGTCTTGTCATTAGTTTTTGTTTAAGTCTTGTCATTAGTTGTTGTTTAGGTCTTGTCATTAGTTTTTTTTTAAGTCTTGTCATTAGTTGTTGTTTAGGTCTTGCCATTAGTTGTTGTTTAGGTCTTGGCATTAGTTGTTGTTTAGGTCTTGTCATTAGTTGTTGTGTAGGTCTTATCATTAGTTGTTGTTAAAGTCTAGCCATTAGTTGTTGCTTATGTCTTATCATTACTTGTTGTGTCTTGACATTAGTTGTTGAAGTTGTTGTGTAAGTCTTGGCATTAGTTGTTGTTTAGGTCTTGGCCTTAGTTTTTGTTTAGGTCTTGTCATTAGTTGTTGTTTAAGTCTTGTCATTAGTTGTTGTTTAGGTCTTGTCATTAGTTTTTGTTTAGGTCTTGTCATTAGTTGTTGTTTAGGTCTTGCCATTAGTTGTTGTTTAGGTCTTGTCATTAGTTTTTGTTTAAGTCTTGTCATTAGTTGTTGTTTAGGTCTTGTCATTAGTTGTTGTTTAGGTCTTGTCATTAGTTGTTGTTTAGATCTTGCCATTAGTTGTTGTTTAGGTCTTGTTGTGTCTAGTAATTAGTTGTTGAAGTTGTACAGGTCTTGTCATTAATTGAAATATTAAATTGCCAAGCGCAATACATGTCCTGAAGATAAAATATGTAAAACAAACTGTAAGAAATGTGTACAGTTGATTGAACAGCACAAAAACACCAGCTTCCAGATGGTGTTTGTTCGTAATCAGTAATCCCTTGGCGGATTGTGATTATTTAATTTCACTTTTATATTAATGGTACCTAATAATATAATCGTCGTAATGCAGGCTTTGTCTTTGTCATGAATCTGGTTGGTTTAGTTAAAATGCCATCCATTTGTTTCAAGGTCATGTTTACTGCAGAATAAACTGTAAAACTTGTGATGTACACATAGCACAGGCTATTTGTGGGTTCAAGAGGCTGCCCCACAATTAATTTAGTCCATCGTGAATAAATCTGTAGTGTGTGGATAGTATAAACAAGTAATAATGTGTGCTGTCAGCTTAATAAAATGCCTAGTTGAAAGAATTTATTTTAATTGTCAGACTTCGTAACTTGCCAACGTGTATGTAACCTTTTTTATAGTATGTAGAGGCAGGGTACACGCCACTTTACCCCTGATTCTGCCAAATTTGTATTCGACTGAACCGAAATAAATTTAATAGTTTGCGCAATGATTTCATCAAAACTAAACAATGCATTTACACAAACGAGGTACCATAATTATGTGAAATTAAATTAATCAGAAAAATCAAATTGAGGAGGGACCTTTAAATCTGGCTACAACTGGTTTCTGTAACCCCAGACCTATTTCCTGGAATTCTTTTCAGAATTCCACATGTTTGGCTTGGCGTAACAGCAATAAGTTATCTATAGAAGTCAGACCACAGTGCATTATTGCATTGGTGGCCATGCTAACGTTTTGTCTGATTATGAGAAAACTGCTAAAAAAAATATTCAGAAAAAATTCATAGCCACTGCCTTCATGTCATTGATATTCTGAACAAGTTTCGTCAGAATCACATACCTCCAGTTCTTTTAATCATGCCGCAAATGCACCTACCCTCAAAATTGGCAATTTTTGCCAAACATTAATATGCCTACCATTGTTTTGGGAGTATTACCACCAAAATACCTAGTCATCTTCGAATCCGCTTCATATATTTGCTATGTCTCACCACCAAATGTGCGACATTTCGAACGGTCCAACCTCGCTGCCTGAATACAGTTACTTCTTGGCAAATAAATCACTAAATTGCATATTTTTAGGCACTACATTCGTGCAAACATTCCCAGAAGCCTAACTGTGGTCTTACCTCTATTGTTTAATATCTACCAGTCTCGGTGGCAGATAAATCTTAGAGATGAGACACAAGAAACCTTCACGGAACACATACATTATTCAAGTGTTCGATGACCTAATGTTCCCATGTGAGATCATCGTTTATCTGCATATTGTTTTCATCATACACACTTCCTCAGGGTGTGGGTTTATCACCCCTGGAGGCGAGGGAAATACCCCAGGGGGCTACAACACATTATTACACTTCCCATTAAAACGAGCAATCTCAGTGATTCATTCCATTCCTCGCTATGCTCATAATAATGGTTCAGGTTTTGCGAAAACACTTTCTTTTTTACCCTGCCACTAGCCTGCATTTTCATCAAATTCAGTGGTGTATTTAGGGGGCATTGGGCCATACACCCCCTTTGGCTTCAACTTAAAAAAACATTTGTAACCTGTTGCACCATGGTAGCATGGTAAACTTCGCCGGCTTTGGCCTCCCCCTTCCTTTGGCCTCCCCCCTCCTTTGGCCTCCCCCCTCCTTTGGCCTCCCCCCTCCTTTGGCCTCCCCCCTCCTTTGGCCTCCCCCCTCCTTTGGCCTCCCCCTTTGTGAGATTCTAGATATGCCACTGGTCAAATGCTAAAAAAAAAATTATTTCCATTGAAGATACAGATAAGAAATCAGATTATTTATGAAGTAACCAAGGCATGTCTTTATTAAACTTGCCCTGGGTGCCTGAGGTTATACTAACTCCTGAACTACTTTTGTTAAATGGCATCGCTCCGCGCTAGCCAGCCAATCACCACATAGTGGAAACCGGTTCAAACTGGATCTAATCTAATTTGGAGTTATGTGGAATTTTCTCTTCGAAATCTGCCCTCCTCCCCGCCTTTCTTCCTGGCTCTGAATGTGAATTGTCTTTATAAATAAGGGATCTTTCCATCACTGACATATATATTGCCAGCCATTAGATTATGATACTGCAATCATAAAAATTTTTAGTTTTCCTGTTCATACACACATTTTTCAGTGTGCAAGAAATCGCCCCTGTTAAAATTGCCCCAAAACAAAATGTCCTCAGATTCAAACGTCCCGTGCACCATACCATGTCTGATGCTGAGCAATATCTAGATATGTTTATATATTTAAAATGTAAGACTCGGTGCAGCGTTTCAACATTGTGTGAGGTTGTTGGTTGTTTTTGCGTTGCCGTGACATGGCTTTGGCCCAGTTATGTTGGTCTGCTTTTGTTTTCTAGAAGACCAAATTTTTTTTGAGAATGAAGTTGCCTTTGATTAGTTGTGAAATACAGTGTAGTAAAACTTGTTAAAGCTCCGCCTTCAATTGATTTAGCCCGTCGCAAATCTGGTTCATTGCTGTTTGTATAGGTTGTGTGTAAAAAATTGTGAATAGTTTAATAATATGATCGTTAGATTGGGTAACTTGCAAAAATGTGAATAGCTTTATGTCATAATATAGAATTTGACCACTTGCTTGTTTTGTCAAATTATAACAGGACCCAATCAAAAATTATTTTATAGACTCCAATGATTTTACCAAAACTAAATTATAACAAAGCTATACAAGTGAGCAAGCATGTTGAATTTGTCGTAGTGGATACTAGAAAGGTTCAATTTTTGGCGAAATTAGACTGAAGCAAGACGAGCGAAAAAATTGAATTGAGTGAGCTTTAAAACTGATTTTATGTTGTAGTAAATTTAATTGTGTAATTATGTATGATATGTTCTCTCCAGAAATTACATCATGCATGTAATCGATTACACCTACTGTTAATATATACTGTATGTGTACGATTACAGGTAAATTACTTAGAAAATGCATGTAATCAATTACCTTATGATTACTTTTGCATGTAATCATGATTACATTCAAGAATTAAAAAAAACATGTTATTATTGTCATCAGTGTTATTCAAGACAAATTCAGACAAAATAATAAAATAGTCGCTCTACGTGCATTACATACAAAATGAAGAGAAAAGCCTGGTTGCATTGTAGTTGGGACCTGGGCTATAGAATTATGCCGAAGAAAACTGTGATTGCATGTGGCTGTAATCATGATTACAATTACTTGGGCAGTGTAATCGAGTACGATTACAATTACTTGCCTTTTTTTACCAATGTAATTGAGTATAAGTAGGATTATTAAAAAAAATTCAAAATGATTACACACGATTAACTTACGATTACTGGGTACGATTACTCCAACTCTGGTTCTCTCTCTACAGTTGAAGGTTCATTCCAACTACACTAATGACGAGATGCAACTCCTTGTCACGTTCGTTTCGCCGCCACAGCTCGAACTCAGCGTCCGTCCCAGAAGCCATCAGGTCAGTCGAAGTAAAGTTACATTCTTATATAGCGCAATATCGAGTACCTGGCAGACCTACTCATTCCAACACCAACTCAACTTCTCAAGACTATTCGTTCACGTATCCACCATTGTCCCAGTTACCCATGTATACAGTTGGTTGAACTGAGGCAATGTGGAGTGGTCAAAATTGCCCAAGCTTTGAAACGGCAGCAAGAGGATTCGAACTCGGGTTCTCTCGATTGAGAGTCCAATGTTCTAACCACTGCGCCACCGCGCCTCATAATAGTTTTACTAGAGGAACTAAACTTGGTGTCGCATTGACTATTGCAAGTCAATGCTAAACAACATTGCTAAAAGAGAGCTAGCTAAACTGCAATGTGTGCAAAATTGTCTTGCACGTGTTGTACTCTGACAGGGTGCCATCATCGCTACAGCTACTTCAACAGTTATACTGGCTTCCAGTTACGTGTCGAATAAAATTTCAATTGTTCACTGTTAGATATCGTGCTCTGTCTATCTGCATCATATCATTAGTAGGTCGAATACGATATATTGAAACCAACTACTTCTGTCTGATCTATCACAGACAAATGTCGACCCTAAAACCGTGCAGGACATCGTTCAGAAATCTATCTGTGGGAGCATAACGCGTCTCCAACTCGCGTCCCACAGTGATTCCCTGTTGTTCGGGGCCCCCTTGGGAAACTTCATCAAGCCCCAAACGATGGTAAGTCTGAAACTGTGCGATTGCTGTTACAGAAATGCTAAAACTTTTTCTGTTTTTTTTACGTATTATAAGAACATCCACTCTGTGGATGTAAGACGTGTGGGACAATTGATATCTTTGATCGCTGTAAAATAGATTTATTTTAGAAGCAAATACATTTGTTCTGGTTTTATGTTGTGTTTTCTTTATAGCCGTGCATGTCGTTTCTTTTGTTGCACTGTCTTCATCGCATGTTGCTTTGTTTAGCCAAGTATTACACTTTCCTTAACTACTCTGCTGCTTTGTTTAACAAAACATACAGCTTTCATTAGCTACACTTGCTGCTTTGTTTAGCCAAGTATTACACTTTCCTTAACTACTCTGCTGCTCTGTTTAACAAAACATACAGCTTTCATTAGCTTCACTTGCTGCTCTGTTTAACAAAACATACAGCTTTCATTAGCTACACTTGCTGCTCTGTTTAACAAAACATACAGCTTTCATTAGCTACACTTGCTGCTTTGTTTAACAAAACATACAGCTTTCATTAGCTACACTTGCTGCTTTGTTTAACAAAACATACAGCTTTCATTAGCTTCACTTGCTGCTCTGTTTAACAAAACATACAGCTTTCATTAGCTTCACTTGCTGCTCTGTTTAACAAAACATACAGCTTTCATTAGCTACACTTGCTGCTTTGTTTAACAAAACATACAGCTTTCATTAGCTTCACTTGCTGCTCTGTTTAACAAAACATACAGCTTTCATTAGCTACACTTGCTGCTCTGTTTAACAAAACATACAGCTTTCATTAGCTACACTTGCTGCTCTGTTTAACAAAACATACAGCTTTCATTAGCTACACTTGCTGCTCTGTTTAACAAAACATACAGCTTTCATTAGCTACACTTGCTGCTTTGTTTAACAAAACATACAGCTTTCATTAGCTACACTTGCTGCTCTGTTTAACAAAACATACAGCTTTCATTAGCTTCACTTGCTGCTTTGTTTAACAAAACATACAGCTTTCATTAGCTACACTTGCTGCTCTGTTTAACAAAACATACAGCTTTCATTAGCTACACTTGCTGCTTTGTTTAACAAAACATACAGCTTTCATTAGCTTCACTTGCTGCTTTGTTTAACAAAACATACAGCTTTCATTAGCTTCACTTGCTGCTTTGTTTAACAAAACATACAGCTTTCATTAGCTACACTTGCTGCTCTGTTTAACAAAACATACAGCTTTCATTAGCTACACTTGCTGCTTTGTTTAACAAAACATACAGCTTTCATTAGCTTCACTTGCTGCTTTGTTTAACAAAACATACAGCTTTCATTAGCTTCACTTGCTGCTTTGTTTAACAAAACATACAGCTTTCATTAGCTACACTTGCTGCTTTGTTTAACAAAACATACAGCTTTCATTAGCTACACTTGCTGCTCTGTTTAACAAAACATACAGCTTTCATTAGCTACACTTGCTGCTCTGTTTAACAAAACATACAGCTTTCATTAGCTACACTTGCTGCTCTGTTTAACAAAACATACAGCTTTCATTAGCTACACTTGCTGCTTTGTTTAACAAAACATACAGCTTTCATTAGCTTCACTTGCTGCTCTGTTTAACAAAACATACAGCTTTCATTAGCTACACTTGCTGCTCTGTTTAACAAAACATACAGCTTTCATTAGCTACACTTGCTGCTTTGTTTAACAAAACATACAGCTTTCATTAGCTACACTTGCTGCTCTGTTTAACAAAACATACAGCTTTCATTAGCTACACTTGCTGCTCTGTTTAACAAAACATACAGCTTTCATTAGCTACACTTGCTGCTTTGTTTAACAAAACATACAGCTTTCATTAGCTACACTTGCTGCTTTGTTTAACAAAACATACAGCTTTCATTAGCTACACTTGCTGCTCTGTTTAACAAAACATACAGCTTTCATTAGCTTCACTTGCTGCTCTGTTTAACAAAACATACAGCTTTCATTAGCTACACTTGCTGCTCTGTTTAACAAAACATACAGCTTTCATTAGCTACACTTGCTGCTCTGTTTAACAAAACATACAGCTTTCATTAGCTACACTTGCTGCTTTGTTTAACAAAACATACAGCTTTCATTAGCTACACTTGCTGCTCTGTTTAACAAAACATACAGCTTTCATTAGCTACACTTGCTGCTCTGTTTAACAAAACATACAGCTTTCATTAGCTACACTTGCTGCTCTGTTTAACAAAACATACAGCTTTCATTAGCTACACTTGCTGCTCTGTTTAACAAAACATACAGCTTTCATTAGCTACACTTGCTGCTTTGTTTAACAAAACATACAGCTTTCATTAGCTTCACTTGCTGCTTTGTTTAACAAAACATACAGCTTTCATTAGCTTCACTTGCTGCTTTGTTTAACAAAACATACAGCTTTCATTAGCTACACTTGCTGCTCTGTTTAACAAAACATACAGCTTTCATTAGCTTCACTTGCTGCTCTGTTTAACAAAACATACAGCTTTCATTAGCTACACTTGCTGCTTTGTTTAACAAAACATACAGCTTTCATTAGCTACACTTGCCGCTTTGTTTAACAAAACATACAGCTTTCATTAGCTACACTTGCTGCTTTGTTTAACAAAACATACAGCTTTCATTAGCTACACTTGCTGCTTTGTTTAACAAAACATACAGCTTTCATTAGCTACACTTGCTGCTTTGTTTAACAAAACATACAGCTTTCATTAGCTACACTTGCTGCTTTGTTTAACAAAACATACAGCTTTCATTAGCTACACTTGCTGCTTTGTTTAACAAAACATACAGCTTTCATTAGCTACACTTGCCGCTTTCTTCATCCACTTGTGTCACTTTTGTTCATTTTCTCTAACCACATAAGCTACTTTTGATGCAACGTTCAGTAGCCTCGCAAGTCACTTTCTGTAGCCAAGAAGCTTTAGCTACGCATACAACTTTCATTGGCTACGCCGCTTTCTTGAGCTACACAAGCAGTTTTCTTTAGCTACAGAAGCAGCTTTTTTAAATACATGTGCAGTTCTCATTTGCTACTCATGCAGCTTTTTTTAGCTACACAAGCAGCTTTCATTAGCTACATATGCAACTTTCTTGAGCTACACAAGCAACTTTCTTTAGCTACACAAGCAGCTTTCTTTAGCTACATGTACAGCTTTCTTGAGCTACTCAAGCAGCTTTTTTTAGCTACACATGTAGCTATCTTTAGCTACAAGTGCACCTTCCATGAGCTTCACAAGCAGCTTTCTTTAGCTATATGTGCAGCTTTTTTGAGCTACACGTGCAGCTTTGTTAGCTACACAAGCTGCTTTCTTTAGCTACACATGCAGCTTTATTTTGCTACACATGCAATTTCCGTTAGCTACACATGCAGTTTTGTTTAGCTACATGTGCAGCTTTCTTTAGCTACATGTGCATTGATTTACACAGGCTTCATCAACTGCAAATAAATTGTACTATAAATTTTAACATGATGATGCAAACTGTAGTGCGTATATCGTGACCTGAATCTAGCACTGATTAGTGTTTGTTTACACTAGACACCCACAAACGCATCGAGGGATAACAGCAGACAACGCGATGTAAGTACAATACACAGTATATGTATATACATACATATATATATATCATATTCCTATTGTACTCAACTATATGAAATATATGGTGCAAACCATTGTCTTGTGAGACAGAAGGATGCCGACATATATATTATATTTGATTATTCCTGTACATACAGTACACATGCACGTGCACATACACACCATACACACACACACCACACACACACGCCACACCCACATGCCACACATTCATGCACACACACACACCACACACACCACACACACCCGCGCACGCACACGCACACGCATACATTACCTGTCTATTCATCCATCCAGTCTCTTTCTATCTTTCCATCGTCGTTATCATAGTTGTCTGTTTCTCTCCGTTGACGCGTCTCCCTCCCTCTCCCGTTTCCCTCTGAGTTGATACTGTGCTCTCTCCCTCCTTCCTTGTTCAGTTGTTGATGTGTTTTCCCTATCTCCCTGTCCAATGACTAGTGACTGTCCAACTACAACAATGTAATGATGATGTTGCAGTCATACAGTAAAGTGATGACTCATATTGGTTTGGTTAAAGTTATCAACCTTCCAGATGCCTCCCTCTTGCATTGCCAAGGAAAGTAGTCATACAAGGACATTTATAGCTTGAACAATGTTATATTGTTTCAGTGTTTACACATGTGTATTTTTTACATGATTTTATTTTTTTTAACTGATGTGTTTGCTTTGAAAGGCTGTGAAATGTTAATACACTTCTGCTGTGCATAATTATCTAGTTATTTATTCTATTCTGTTTATTGTAGCGTTACTACAGTACAAATTTATTGTAGCGTTACTATAGTACACATTTATTGTAGCGTTACTATAGTACACATTTATTGTAGCGTTACTATAGTACACATTTATTGTAGCGTTACTATAGTACACATTTATTGTAGCGTTACTATAGTACACATTTATTGTAGCGTTACTATAGTACACATTTATTGTAGCGTTACTATAGTACACATTTATTGTAGCGTTACTATAGTACACATTTATTGTAGCGTTACTATAGTACACATTTTTGACAAGGGTGCTTTATGAACACAGTATTTATGACTTGGTCCTTGGACATGACTTGACATATTAGGTTTACACTTTCCATTTTAGTATGTTTTCATTTTGGAAATGTTATAGCGACACAGAACGTGAAGTAGACAAAATCAAAGCAGTGCAAACTGTTGCCTTAAAATAAGCAATATTTGGCTTTTTAAAGAATTTATTAATGTATAAATGAAGGATTTTAGAAATCTGTACATTTTGGAATATCTCAGTTGATTTAATGGTATATGTATATTTTAAGAGAGAAAAGCCGTGGGATAACTTGAGAGTAGCATTAAATAGTAGTTTCAGCAAATAGATACCGTTTTCCACCTACGTGTAATATGCGTACAGTACGCTTGAAAAAAAATTGGGCCATGGAAAAATGTCAGTGGATCTGTTCTTATAAGCGGACACCGACATTAGTTTAAGTAGACAAGAAGGTAACTGTTTAACACTAGTGGTGTCATTTGTTTAACACTAGTGGTGTCATTTGATGACTAGTTTAGAACAACTGAAAAATTGTGCCAACTATTTAACATCAGATGGCGGCACGTTTCACACTAGTCAGATTACAATAATTATGGATCCAGCTGATTAAAATTTGGGGTGTACGCTAATTAGGGCATGTACGCTTAATAGGTCGAGTACGGTACATTTAACAATGCGACTACAGAAGCAACAAGAATACATAACACGCACAGAAGCACGCACACGCATGCATGCCATGACACTGATATCGTGTTTTTATAAAGTTTTTTATTTTCCACTGGGAAGTTTGCGTTTTTACGAAATGACCCCTGAAAGTAAAATTGGTGGCGTGAATATTTGTGTTTATTCAGCTTGAAAACAAATTATGGTAACTAAAAAAATTAATGGTGTGCCAATATACTGATATGAGCATTATTTATTTTTGCCTAGCCTAACTGAATATAATTACATATTTATATATATATATTGTCAGCCAGAAGGACACAAGCTTAAGTGTCTCTGTGCTGATATTTTTTTTATTTACATTTTCCTCTGTGTTAAATGTCAACAGAAAAATGTCATCGACAACTATTACAAGATAATGAAAGTTTGTATATTGAGCAGTTCTTTGTTTTGCAGTTTCCTGTTGGTTATAATTGGGTAGGTAAATCAGTAAGTAGATTAACCAGTTAGTTGGTTCATCAATAGTCATAACTTTCATTATTAATATCAGGTAAACATGTAGAACTTAGAGTAGACACTAAAACATAATATTGTACTGTAAAACCTCAAAAGCTGAAAGGCTAACAGTTTGAAGTGCTTGTTTCCATTAGTACAAACATAGTTCATATTATGTATAATGGGTTGTCCTTGTTTGCTCAGACAACCTTGTTAGCACGAACAGTTGTCCCAGCCCTCTTATGGATCAGGTTAGTGAGGTGTTGTCATAATACAGTACATTCTCCAATAGACACACCTGTCTGTGACAGATGTGTCTATAACTGACATATCTCTGTCTGTTACAAACACCTGTCCATAATAAACACCTGTCTATAATAGACACATGCCTATAACAAACACCTGGCCATGATAGACACCTGTCTATAATAGACACATGCCTATAACAAACACCTGGCCATGATAGTGAAATGTCTATATGTACAGACAATTGTCTATAACAAACACCTGGACATGATAGACACATGTCTCTAACAGACACCTGTCTATAACTGACACTTGTCTGTGACAGACATGTCTATAACTGACATATCTATGTTGCAAACATCTGTTTATAACAGACACCTGTCCAAACAGACGTTTGTCTATAACATACATCTCTCCATAGCAAACACCTGTTTATAACAGACACCTGTCCAAACAGACACCTGTGTATAAAAGGCATATGTCTATGACATATCTCTCCATAACAAACACCTGTTTATAACAGACATATGTCTGTAACAGACATCTGTCTATAACAGACACCTGTCTATAATAGACGCATGTCCATAACAAACACACAGTCCCAAAATTGTTCATTTTACAAGGTTTTATTGTTGTGGCTGTATTTATATTTACTACATTAGTGATTAAACTCCAACACTCTGTATCTATTGGCTGCTATGCAAGCAAATACACAAGCTGGCATGTTTGTGGTGTAATTTAGCACGTATTAATTACTCAATTGAAATGTCTATGTAATCAAATCTTTCTAAT
Source organism: Lamellibrachia columna (assembly GCA_963662155.1). Lineage (NCBI taxonomy): Eukaryota > Metazoa > Annelida > Polychaeta > Sabellida > Siboglinidae > Lamellibrachia > Lamellibrachia columna. Next base: position 4,464,082 of record OY759272.1, read on the forward strand.
GATGTCATGATCAAAATGACATGCCCTTTGAATGGATTACAAATTAGCACATTGTTACAACCACCCTACAAATTCAGTCTCCAGTCATGTGATGCTATTCGAATTTGGCTGCTTCATGCTGTACATTTTATACACTGTATGAATTTTCATAAAAAATAAAGAACTTATCTGACAACACTGAAGGAATAAATATAAAACCATTAGGGTGTTAGCATTCTGTTCAGGGTTCAAAACCCTCTCACCAAGGTTAGAATTCTGAGCTTCTTTGAGTACTCAAGTCATTTTGCTGGATTTTACACATAACTTTTTTAAAACTGGTCACTTTCTCTTTGAAACTTGTCACTTTAACCACTTTCACTTTAAGGCTCATCACTTTCTCTTAGAAACTCATCACATCCACGCACAAAGACTCAGCATGTCCACTTCAAAACTCTTTACTTTCACGTAAAACCAATCACTTTCATTTTCGATATGCACCAACTCACAAGTGTTGTTGGTCTATCAGCTTTCACAGTAACTATGCCACTATGGTTGTCATGACGATTAAATAATTTCCCCTGTTTGTCTTCAGCTGCTGAATAAGTCTGCCCCTCTGCACAGACGTCTTCTAGTGAAGGTGATCAAAGCAAACGGACTCGCTGATAAAGAATTTGGTGAGTATACCTGTGTACAGTTAATAGGGCTGTAACAATGCACTAAGCCAATTTACGATATCATCACAATATTTGTGTCATGATACGATACGTTTCAATATTTCAATTCTTTTATTTCCAAATGAGAAATACAAACAAAGTAAAGAACCCGCACAATATACAATAACATAAGCATTTTCAAAAGGAAATGGGGGAAACTTTAAGTACAATACTTAAATCGTGATACAATGTTATAATGATGTACAGATATTACATAGCTGTAAATGCATCTACTGAAAACTGAAAATGTTCAGAAGAAATATTGCAGTTACTAAAACTAGTGAGTAACTGAAATGGGACTGCTGTAGACCGATTGACCAATGAAATGTTTTTACAGAATTTCAAGTCAAAAGTAAGTATTTCAAACAAATGTGGCAGATTTGAAGATGATAGTAATAATAAGATCCAATCAGAAGCGCTTAAAATACATAGGTGATCAAATTAATGGGTTAAATATATGATAATAATTTAGTTAAAATATGACTCATATATGTGCATAGTAGAATATTTACAAATACATTTTTTTAAGTGGTTAAATAAATAATAATAAATTAGTTAAAAACATGACACATATGCACTACTTGGTAAATATAATGAGCATCTACTTGCAGCCCAGGCTGACTCCTACTGTGTGGTGCAACTAGACTCCCCGCCGCAGTCACACAAGACCAGTCTTGTCAAGAACACCATCAACCCGTTCTGGGATGAACACTTCCTTTTGTGAGTTGCTCATTGTAGTCTGTCCCCTTCCCTGTCTCTGCTTATTGTGGTCTCACCCCTTCTGTCTGTGTTGTGGTCTGTTCCATTCTGTCTGTGTGCTTATTGTGGCCTGTCCCCTTCTGTCTGTCTGCTTGTTGTGATCAGTCTATCTGCTTGTTGTGGTATGTCCCCTTCTGTCTGTCTTCTTGTTGTGATCAGTCTATCTGCTTGTTGTGGTATGTCCCCTTCTGTCTGTCTGCTTGTTGTGGTCTGTTCCATTCTGTCTGTGTGCTTATTGTGGCCTGTCCCCTTCTGTCTGTCTTCTTGTTGTGATCAGTCTATCTGCTTGTTGTGGTATGTCCCCTTCTGTCTGTCTGCTTGTTGTGGTCTGTTCCATTCTGTCTGTGTGCTTATTGTGGCCTGTCCCCTTCTGTCTGTCTGCTTGTTGTGATCAGTCTATCTGCTTGTTGTGGTATGTCCCCTTCTGTCTGTCTGCTTGTTGTGATCAGTCTATCTGCTTGTTGTGGTATGTCCCCTTCTGTCTGTCTGCTTGTTGTGGTCTGTCTCTCTGCTTGTTGTGGTCTGTTCCCTTCTGTCTCTCTGCTTATTGTGGTCTGCCCCCTTCAGTCTCTGCTTATTGCGGTATGACCCCATCTGTCTCTCTGCTTATTGTGGCCTTCCCCTTCTGTCTCTCTGCTTATTGTGGCCTGGCCCCTTCTGTTTGTATGGTTTGAAAAAATTATTTGTGTCAATGTATATAGTGTTAAATGTGAAAGTCAGGATCACATTTGAGATTAGCTTTATATATTTAAATTTGCTGTCAGTTTGTGTGTGGCTTTGAAAACAAATACTAGAAATAATGATATGTTCAAAATGTATAAAAGCAGAAGCTATCTATTTGTGTTTATGACTGTATGTCAACAATACCAACGTATGGAGATTTCTGAAGGTGGTTCTCAATGTTGTAGTGATCTGGACAGGGACTCGAAGCAGGTCAACTTCGAGGTGTTTGATGACGCGAGACAGCCAGGTAAAGGGACACTCGTGTCACCCAAGGCGCAGCATGACACAATTGTGGTCATATTTCAGATGCGACCAACATATAAAAAATTTGAATGCGGGACCATAACCCCGTAACAGGGTTATTTTATGCTATTATCTTCGAAGTCTTTCACAGTAAATGTTACCTTTTTTCTTTATAATGTTGTCCATAAAAAAATTATTAACAGATTAACAATCGCCTGTCTTATGAATCTTTTCACAATTATGTTAAACCATTGTTACCACACTCGGTGTAAGTTTGTTATAATATTAACAACGACGAAATATTACAACCCGATACAGTAGCAGTCTCGGCCAATGTGTTTCTACATTCCTCCCACTCAGGAGAGTTCCTCGGCCATGCCATAGTTTCGATGGAGGATTTGAAGAAGATGTCGAGTAGTCGACAGATCATCCCTCTGACAGGCCGTCCGAACAACACGACTGCGACATCCGGCTCCATCACGGTCGAGGTGAGAGACATTAAACATGTGTTTGATATTATAAATATCTATACTATAAAACATTTTGTGGCTGTGTTTGTGTGTGTCTGATACCTCACATCTCCATCAGTTTCGCATGTTTGGGGCTGAAATTTTGTAAGCATGCTTGGGGGCCCATGTTGGTGGCTTGTACATTGAAAACATTGTGAAATACCTCCAGGGGTGTGGGTGCTTAATTTAAATGCTGTAATTATATAATACATATAATTGTCCACATGGGGGCATCCATGGCATAGTGGTTAAGGTGTTGGACTCTAAATTCGAGGGTTGTGAGTTCAAGACCCACACTGGGCACGGTTCGTTTTCAAAGCTTAGGCAATTTCGTTTACCCTACTTTGCCTCAGTCTACTCAGCTGCAAATGAGTACAAACACTGTTTGGAAGGTACCTGCGATGGACTAGTGTCCCGTCCAGGAGAGTCAGTATAACTGCACTCTAAGTTGCTTCGCACTACAGACACCAGGTTTAAGCACTGGCCATATAAGCCTTCATGGCTTCCTAAGGCGTAATGCCTGGGGGATGACTTTATAATTGTCCACATAAGCTCGTTTGTACAGTACAAACACTTCTTGAAACCGGCAGTGGTACATGATTTTTGGGGCCTGAAGTGGCATCGATCGTTGCCATTGTCCTACTAAAACTTGACTGGGTATTGTAAGTCAAGCTATTGCAGTGCTTGCCTTTTCTGTCGTGCAATGCCTGGTAACTTGGCTAGTAATTTTATAAAAGGTAAATTCACGCATTTTATTTTGAAGAATGATGTGGCCAAAATAAGAGATATTTCGAAACAAAAACCTGTAGCCCAAAGAAACAATCTTGAAAGCTTTATTTTATATGCCTATTTGAACGGCACAGGTTTTAATCAGGGAAGAGTATGCCAGTTCATATGAAATTATATGGTATGAAATAGAAAGTATGAGTGTCCAAATGTCCTTATTGTCCGAATGTTGATACTGTAATGACACATCAAATATTGAACTTCTAAATAGAGCACCACAATTATTTTTAATGAAATTTTTCAACATGTCAGTTATACTTTATGTGGACATTTAAAAACCTTACTATTTTATATATAAATGAAATCCTTTCTATTGACCCTTCTGCATCACCTGACAGTTCCTGTTCATGGAACCGGCTGACGCCAACAACATCATGGACGCCATTTCCCCAAGACGCTACATCGAGACCTCGCGCAGTGTCACACCAGGGGGCACTGTGGTCACCACGATGACGACAACTACGGAGAGACCACGAGACCAACGGAACGAACATAGATACAACGGTCAGTGGAATCAGAAGGTGTCATTTCCTAATCTCCCTACGCATCCCCTGCCAGGAGGTGGAGAATTATTTTAGGGATTATCTCAAAACGTCATTGTTTATTTTTCAATTACAGTTCATAAGGGTACCGAATTTGAGTGCACTCCCCCAGTGTTGTAGTTGACCACTGTGTACTTGTTACAGAGGAGCCGAACTTGATAGAGAAGGCGGAGGGTGGAGACTACTCCCCTTACAGCAGCCAGTCGTCCTCCCAACTCGGGGCTCACGAAGCTGGTCTGTCTGCCTCACAAGGTATGCACTGAAGTCACATGTTGTCGCTGTCCTTGTGTCTATACTATAAAGTAGTTTGTGAGTCTGTTTGTCTGTCTGTATGTCCGTCCGCTTCGCATGCATAGGGCTGAAGTGTTGTAGGCGTGCCCGGGGGCCCATTGGGATGGTTCGTACATTAAAAAAAATTTGAAATTCCCCTGGGGTGGGGATGTTTCACATAGATTACGTAACTCAATACGAGTTCGCGGTTGTACCGAGTTATGTGATTGATGTCAAATATCCACATAAGTCCCTTCGTATGGTATGAACGCTTCATGAAACCGACAGTTGGGGATTATCATTGAACCTTAAAGTTGGCATTGCCCTACCAAAACTTGACTGGACGGTGAAAGGAGTCATAGGCTCTTGCAGGGGCTGTACTTTCACCTGTGCAACGCCAGGCAACTCGACTAATAGACTTACAAAGGACTGTTTGCCTCTCTAGGAATACTAATCAGACCTGTCACACCTGATTGGCTCTCATAGTCCTCACTACCTGCCAGAAAACATTTCTTCTTCTCATAATTTTGCATATCCTGTTCATGGCATTGCTGCTCAAATATGTCTGTGAAATCCACGAGTTATTCTTCCCGCGGCTTCTTCATGAAAATGTGAAGCTGCCTTAGGGGAAGTCTGGATGGGATTATTTGTTTGCAAAAACCGGCAATTCTTGGAAATAGTCATTGTTGTGATTCCACTGGGAAAGGACAGGGAATATTGTCTAAATTCTCCCTACATCCTGTTCTAGCCATTTTAAATAGAGACATTTTTTAGCCTGTGATAAACACCTTTTCCATGTGGCGCACATGTTAACATGTGGCTTCCATAAAGTGTTTAAGTTAATTGCCAAGTTCCCTTGAGTGTCTATGATACGTGTACTGTCTCTGTGCCAAACCTCAAGTTGTGGTCAACTTTCCTAAGACACAGACAAAAATGTATGTTTTGCCTCACGTTAGACATAGCCAGGAAGCGTGCTGCAAAAACCGTTGTCAGTCAGACAAAATAATAATTAGATATAATTGTATATTTGCCACATGCGGTTAGCATATTCATTGGCTTTATCTCCAAGTTTATGCATGGCTTAACTAATATTTATTTAACCTTTCTGTTGGGGTGCATGTCTATCATTCCTGTGTCGATTCATGCGTGGCAATGAATCCTTTTATTCCACAGAAACATAGGACAGGGGCCATTTACAAATGTCGACATTTACCTTTTTGTACAAAGTGTACTAATTCTCATACTCCCCTCCCCCTCCCCCTCCCCGAATTAATACTTTTAAAATGTTGATAATTTTCCAGATAAAAAATTTATCAATGTAACAATGTCGTGACACAGTGCATGAATAGAACATACAATGATGACCATCAGAATATGTTTACAAACATCTCCAATAATAATTTGAGTCTGTCTAACAACTCCACGATGACATACTGATAATTGTTATGTTTTACTAACAACTCCATGATGACATACTGATAATTGTTATGTTTTACTAACAACTCCACGATGACATACTGATAATTGTTTCCCACAAAGTTGTGAATTTCCAAGATGTCGGACTGTGCCGCTGCATGATGTGGTGGTCAAATTTCACATGCGACCGACATTTAAATAAATTTGTACGTGGGCATTGACCCCCACCCCCCCCCCCCCCTTAGTAGTATACTTTGTATGAATAGGTGAATGTGGACAATTGAGAACGGTCCCGGTATATGTGAACAGTCCCGGTATATGTGAATGGTCCCAGTATATGTGAACAGTTCCGGTATGTGTTTTAGTCAAACTGATTGCATTTATTCAGCACCATTAGCAGCAGGTGCCATTTGTCGTGATTGGTTCAAGACTTTTGTATTCACAAGGAGAGACAAAATGTTTGTATTAGGAGCAACGGATGAGGGTGGTTTACTCCAGACTGAAGGAACATGGCTTATAGGAAGTTCTGTACACATTGTAATTTGCAAAGAAAGTACAAACAAATATGGACATGTAATATTTGGCAATCCACTAAAATAAAATAACAAAGAAGTTAATGAATTTCACTCACTAGAAAGCGGCTTTTCCAGTTAACGGGTAACCAGTTTTTACCTTATCACCTTCTTGTGAAATGATCAAGCACAGTGAAGGCATTTTCACAAGGTTTACACCAAAACATGCAGAATGTCGGTTGAAGTATAATGGATCCTGCATATTTTAAATGCTGACAGTGAAATTTAACCTGTCACTGAAAAATCTGGTTAAGAAAATACTTTTGATGGTTTTGTTACATCAATTTGTGTTGATGTTTGTAGGCCGATTTATGAACTTTTAGCAGTGGACATATCTATTATATTAGAACTAAATGAAATCTGGAAATATTCTCATATTTTTATCAGTTAAACTAGTTAATTTATCAACCACAGTTTGTGCAGAAATGTGCCCTATTTATGGCACTGGCCTACATATTTAGTTCCATAAATGACTGCCAGATGGCATTTAATATAAACACCATATTTGGTAACTGTAGCACTGTAGATAACTTGTCAAGCTTGTGACTGGCCAGATTGTTGCTAGGCAACAGCAGCACGTTCAGATGATTTGAGCATTTCACACATCGTACTGTGCAGTGCTCGCTCATTCTTTCAGCCAGTGGTGCCACCACGCTGACATCACCAAAACTAACGGTGACAAAGCCGTCTAAGTCGGCAACGCTCCCCGTAAGTATCTGCATGCGGCCACGTTTGATTGGCCAGTTTGTGTTTGGTTGTTGAGCATGCAAAATCTCGTCTGCTTCCAGAGGCGCCTCTGCACAACGGGGGCGAAAGTGTCGCAAATCTCGCCCTGAAGGAACTGCAGGCTAAGGCAGGGGGTGACACCAACCCGTTGTATCAAGAACGCACCCCAATTAAAACCAGTACAATTGTAATCACGGGGGTGCATAGGGTAAGGTTGATGACTGATACAGTGTCAGAAGAATAATCTCCTCTATTAAATTGCTTAAATTATTAAAGGATCAAACCTTTAAATCATATGTATTATTGTAATGATTGCTTTATCGACGAACTTTTATATTAATTTTCAAAAAACAATTCCACAGTGACTGTCTCAGGTTTATTTATTTGCGCAGCCTTCATTTATTTATGAACATAATTTGTACCCATTTCTATTTACTAATCTGAATTTATCATGAATTGATGCTAAACTTCCCGTGGCAGACCGTTCAGTTAATGATGTTTTGTGAATTAATTTCCTACAGTTAATACAATTTTTGCAAACCAAAATTATATTGGCAAGTTTGAATGTAGTTGTTGCTCCTCCAGAAACCACGGTCCTAAAGCTAAGAGCCATGTCAGGGTTCATATTCCAAGAAAACGGAACGTCAATTCTTCAAGCTACATTTACAAAGTTGTTTGTTCATTTTATACAAGTGCGTTTTTGTATTGATGGTTAGTTACATTTCCACTGATCATAGTGCTCATAACAGCACACTATAAAATCACAACGACATCAACATAAGTTTTAGAGTAAGACATTATGCGTTATTATCTTAATTGTGTTCACATAAATGTGATGATATTTTGCTAAAAATTCTCATTATGTCCATCATGCTGCACCATACCTGTATCAGTGATACTGGTTTCTATGTTATAATAAATGACAAAAGCACTTTAGTCATAGCATAGTTAAAGAGTAATGTGATGGTTTCATCTATAATACTGCTGTGGCCAACCAAATCATATTTCTGAACACATATCCCAACCTACTTGCTAGCAATACTGAAGACTGACAACTGTAAAAATGCAAAAGCTGCATAAAAGAAAATGTAGCAAAGAATATTTCCATGTAATAATGAAAGGATTGCACCTGCCCAATATTTATTAGATCAATGCTGTTGTTTTTTAAATTACCCTATTTTTAAGTGCTACCATAATCCATATATGTTTTGCTTGGCCTAGCATTCCGTCTGTGATGTTTAGTCTACAAACCTCAGCCGCATGTCAACTAATCAAGATATTGTGTTTAGCTACGGAAAACTCTTGGAAGAAGAACATAATGTAACATGAGAAAAGTAGTTCATAAAGTTGGTGTATTTCTAACATGTAAAGTGTAGACTGTGGAGTGTGAAACTGTGTGGAACTAACGTGCACTTTTCCCCCTCCCTCCCAGGAGCCGGCCATCCCTGTTTTCAAGGTTTGTAACCATTTTATCTCACTTACATTTTCACGTGTTGAGTTGTATGGTTGGATTCAGTTACAGTTGTAATCAATGGTAACCCATTACAACATTGTGGTGTATCACTACAGCCTGATGACATCACTCGATGTAATTAATCATAATTATAATCATATGTACATTAGTAGTGTAATTGTGATCATCAGTGTAACTACTGTAATTGACCCATGTTATTAACTACAATTATTTTTACACTAATGCTACTATGCGATCACTAATTGGCCCGTGAGATTGATTACAGTAAAATTATTGTATGATTACATTATAAATTTACCACTATGTTATGTTCACTGTAATTAATCCATGTAATTTATTATTATATATATATATATATATATTTTATTACATTGTTATGTTACCAAACGTTTATGCACCCATTCTAAATACTTGAAAGTCAATTATGACACTAATTCTAGAAAAAACACTCAAATATAGTGTTATTTTACACACAGTTTTACGAATAATATTACAGTTATAAAAAGTAATATGATAGTGTAACTGAACGTAGCCCTGCATGTGTAATTTTGTACCCCTCTCAACTCACTCTCACTTAAGTGTCAAGACGATTAAGAACTGTGTCTGTGACACGGGCGTTCAACAAGCGATAGTAAGATTGAACAATAACATTTGTATATAAGAAGGAGAGAAAATGTTAGTGAAGTTACCTGTTACTGGTACACAGGAATGATTTATGCTTTTCTAAAGTGCAAAATTAATTAGTTTCCGGCAATTCTTTTAAATTTCACGGGACAATAGGATGAGCCAAAGTTTCCAGATTTGTCAGAGGTAAGGATTTACGGTTATTGAAACGCTGCTACTTATGATACGATACATTCAGTTGAATTATTATTTCTCTGATGCTTTTATGCAATTAGTTATTTCTCAGATAGGATTACATTAATCTGCTCCTTGTGATATGATATATTCAGTTGATTTTTTTCTCTCGATATTGTTCATTTAATCTTTATCCAAATTGATATATTTATTGAGGATTATATTAATCTGTTGTTTTTGATCTGATATATTCCATTTTAATACTTCTCTGATGCTTGCATATGATTAGTTAATTAGTTATTACTCTTCAAGCCATTATCAAAAGATTTTATATTTTGAGGGTTATATTAAAAGTTTGTTAATTTCTTCAGTAGTTGAGCCTAACACAAGATTTAAACAGGGTTTTAATTGTTCTTTTGGCTAGAAAACATTTAATTAGAAAGTGTTATTTACTGCTATCTAGACCCAAATTTCTCACCTCTCTGCTAAAATTCTCAATCTGAACTTGAGCCACATTGAAGCCATTAATACATGAATCGTGTTTACCTTTCTAGTTTACACTTTATTTATTAACTTTTTTAATGGGGTTTTTAAAATGTAGAATCATGTGCCACTCTCTTTGCACTTGCCAAGACTTTGACTTTGAATGACGTTGGCATGATATAGCTTGGCATGATTGCAATTTTCGTGAAAACAGCCTGGACACATGTCTACTGTCAAGGGCATCGACTATTAATACATGTCGCATATGTTCAGTAAATGTCTTTATTTTTCAGTTAGATTACATCTTAGCATTAGAGAAATATTTAATTAGTGAGTTAATTACTCATGCTAAAGGCTGGCATGTGTAATACTTTCTAATCAAAACCAGACTATTCAGCAAAAAATCACACTCTTAATATATTTTAATTTATATAACCATAAGAAATGTGCATGTGTTATATTTGGTATGAATTCTGTTTCTGTTAAAGATTGTATTTTAAAGTAAAGTGTTACAATACATGCATATATATGTCTCTTACAATCATATATCTATGAGAAGTAAAAACTCTAAATCAAGAAAAAGTTAGTCATTATAAAGTGCAATACGCAATGTATAAACATTTTCAGATGACGCAGAGCAGTCCAGTGGATGAAGGGCATGATGCTCTGAGCATGTCTACAAACGGCTCGACAGACCCGAAAGGTACATTTGCCAAACTGACATTGTAATAATACTGCCACCTGGTGGTGATATTGTATTAAAATTGATCTCGTGATAAAAATTATTTAGATAAAAATCGTGTTTTTGACAATATGATTATTACGTGAACTCGGCATTGTTTTGTCTGGTGATTTAACTAAAATCAATAGTATGTTCGGTTTGTCTTAAATAACACCTTTACCAACATGACCCAAAATGCGCCCTTTAACTAAAGTTTTGCTGACGGGGACATATGGGGTATATACACGAGTGACGAACCATATCGGGATGTTTTTCTTCAATGCAGCCGGGGCAGGTGGTTCAGATGAACGTATCAGTAGAGATGGTATGTCTGTGCATTGCGTGTTTACTTAACATGACTGCAGGTAGCCCACTCACACTTCCCAAGTTACCCTTCTGCATTCCCTGTACATTTTTTTTTCTTCCCTTCATTGCACCTAATTCCTTGTTTGGTTGCGAGATACCAAAATGGAACCTTTTAAACCAGTAAATACTGGTCCAGAACTTAACAAGTCACAAGTTGTTTTACTAGGACAGTACATATCTCTCTCCGACCATCCTTCCATCTCTGCCGGTTCATAAGTCCGCCCTTCCATCCATCTGTCCACTCTGTCTATCTGCATGTTGGTCTGTCTGTCTCTCGGGCAGTCTGTCCGTCTGTCTCTGGCAGTCTGTCCGTCTGTCCGTCTATCTCTCTGGCAGTCTGTCCGTCTGTCTCTCTGGCAGTCTGGAAGTGCTTTACTTTCCACAATATTTGGTCATTCCCTATTTACGAAAAACCACAAGATAAAAACTGCAGACATCACTGTTTTATGGCCAATATTGAGAGATGTTCACATTGAATACAGCGCCACCTATGGGATTGTCTTGTACAATTTATCTACATTGATCTGTATGATGGTATGATGCATTTTATTTGATGTGATGCTGTTTCAACATGATGGGGGGGTTTAAAGATTGTGTTTTCAAGTAATACATATACTCTTATGATCGAGTTGTAACAACCAGTGGTGCTTTAATGGAAGTGTTTAATTATTATTAAGGCTGGTTTATACAATCGATTAATTGCCGAATTGGTCAGCTGACACGGTTGTGCCTGGTATCGTACTACAAGAATTGATTATGTAAAAACCCTCATGAGGCAAATTTGTGGCTATGATTGTGTCGGTGGAATTATGACTGGTCCTGATTTGACCGACAGTCAGCCACGATTCTGAAGCAGTGACCAATCAGCCAGCATATGCACCCATCATTATGTTTTATCAATGCTCAAATCAGGAGTGGCGCTAGTCAATATCTAGGTCACAATGTCCAAGCATGTTGCTTGTCTAATTGCACATAATTTGGCTGCACATTATCATGAGACATGATGTCACCCGACCAAATTGCTCGTAGAAACCTGCCTTAAGTTGAACAAACTTGTTGTGGGCTACTTAAAGCGAAACAAAAGTCATGGTTTTGGGGCAGTACACCTAAAAGAGTTAATAAATTAATCATTTGTAACTACAGTCAAAGTGGTTGGTGGTTTTCTCAGAATTTGTTCTGAAAGTGGGATATTCCAGTCAAGTCTCTGTTTAACAGTTAACCAGCGTAATTCTAAGAAATGGTAACTCACAATCAAATGGGCTGCTTTGTTAGAACTGGGTAAGTTTAGTAAGCAAAGATCAGAATATGTTGTATAAGTTGTGTTTAGATGCAAAGAGCTCGGTCATATCCATACAAATAGATTTTCATTTGGTAGTGACGTTGGGTTAACTAACAGCATAGTGCGGCCAATGAAATTAAGATGCTGTGTGTTCAATAAGTTTTTCCTAGTAAACTACTGCCATGATATTCTTAATTGTAGTTACAAATGGTTGTTTTAGTAACTTTTGTAGGTGCATAGGCCAAAATCCATGACTTGTTTCCCTTTAATCATGTCATGTAAACAGTACACATTATTTCAGTGGATCCGATTTGTCCAACTCCAGTGTAGTGAAATAGTGTTCTGTTTCTATACTAACCAAATTTATTTTAATTTATTACAATTTGCGAGTGTAACAGTTTTAAAATAGTGTTTTCCTCTAGTCTTGTTTTGTTTGACTCAACTATGCCTAAATAATATGACACCTGTTTTCTCTCCATAAGTTCAGAAGCCCAAAGAATGGCATTTTCTCATATTTCATAGCAGCATTAAAACTGACAAACTGTTGATTAATGATTAATCGTATAGAATTAATTGGTTCACTTAACTAGACAAATTAATTATTGGAGAAGGTACACCATGTTTAACCTGAGAAATCTTGCTTGATGTTAAGTTAATCATTATTAAAAATTATTTAAATACGCCATCAGGGCAAGTAGAACATTTTCACAAAGTTTTTTTTTATATGCTGGTTATCATCTTGAATTGTTATTAAATGATAAAATCATTAAACATTTGAAAGTATGCATGCTATGGCATGCATTAAAAAATGCTCAAAGCTGTCACACTGTTCCAATGTTGTTGTCAACAGAGGTCAAGAAGTCAAGGTCGTTTGCGAGCACACTGAAGCGCAAGTTTCAACGCAGTAAGAAGACGCGATCGCAGAGTGCAGACCGAGCATCATCAATGCGCGAAGGCAGCTTGTTGAGACCGCCCAATCAGCAGCACCACCTACAAGCCGGCAGCAGAACTGCAGGTTAGTCGCAAACAGTCGGATTAATGGTAGACCCTGCTTTTAGGTTGCACCCGGGATGGGAAGCTATCCACGTTTTCTATCACTGTTTCCTGATCGTCCAATCAAAGATAGTTGTCGTCAATTCGGTTCTAGTCACGTGATAGAGGCCCTAAAACTTGACATGTTATGATTGTTCATGACGTGGATCTCAGCAAGAGAGGCCAATCAACGCCATGACAGACCAGACAAACTAATAAAATGCCCCTCCCCTGGGTACCACAACCCCTCCCCCAGGTACCACAACCCCTGCCCCGGGTACCACAACCCCTCCCCCGGGTACCACAACCCCTCCCCCAGGTACCACAACCCCTCCCGTCTCTCCCAATAAGTGAGCAGAGAGTCCCCTGTTCTTTGTGTCCATGGCGTCTCAGATTTTTTTCTCATTTTCTAATCCTAATTCATCTAGATTCCTGTGACCTTGGCAACTGTGTAATGACCTTGTGGACACCATTGTTGTCCCGTCTACACTCTTGCAGTGATGACAATGAAAAGGCAGTTTTTGCCTGCTAATTTTGAATTGTGTGTCTTTACAGATTCCCTGCGTTTCTTTAACATTTGCCTTTAACATTTGCTATATGTGTCAGAGTTGGGGTCAAATATGTATTTGTATTTAAATATGCTGATTTTATGTATTTTTGTAATTGTATTAATTTTGTTCCATAAACCCACATTTGTAGCAGTATTTATATTTGATGTTGATATTTTGTCAATATTTTTTTTTATTGATGTATTTGGTCAAATACATGTCAAATTCAGGAACTTGTGTTTGGTGTATTTAACCTGCTCAAACACACGTTTTACAATCTTCAGTATTAGTAAATACTTACTAACCTAACACATTTCTTCACCATTTATTGCAATAATTTATGTACGTTCTCAACATTTTGTACATGTATAATAGAAACACCACCAATAATAGTTTATTAAACATAAAATATAAAAGAGTAGAATATCTGTGTTTGACAGGTTGTATTGCATATTTGCCCCTTCTGATATAGCATATTTGCCCCTTCTGATATAGCATATTTGAATTTAATCCTATGTATTTGAAATTTTTAAACAGTATAATTGTATTGGATCATGTGTGTTTTAGTTATATTTGAAATTATGACATAGCATATTTGTATTTGTATTTGATCCAGAAAAGAGTATTTCAATCCCAACTCTGGTATGTATGATGGAAAATCGTAGTTTTAGTTACCTTGACTTCAGCTGACTGCATTCACCAACAGTAGGGCATTTCTTTGCCTAGTGAAAGTCTAGGATAAGATCGTAGATGCAAATAATCATATTAAAAAAATCCCAGTATTTTATATGAATAGTTTGGCAAGTGTGTGCATTGTTTGATAATGTGTAACTTGTGGTGAAATACATAACTAAATTCACTAACATTGCAGATACACCCTTAACTAGTAGCTATTAAGGTTATGATTGGGATTAGTTTAAAATAGCATTACAGATTCTGATTAATCTCTGTCTGCACGGAACTGACTGAATGGTTTTTTTTAATGTTGTGTAAATAACCAAATAATTTCGACCTAAATTTATTAATTGGCGTTGTAGCATTAAATCGAAATCTAGTTTTCCACAAATTAGTTATTATTAATTACTATGGTGTGAGTTTTTCCTCAAAATTAGATACATACAGTGTACCTTTCAAAAGGGTATGTACTATAAGGTTGTAACAATTTATTTATAGATATGATATCAGAAAGTATTCATTCTCACACAGGATGATAAACTAATGGAGCAAATTATCTACAGATTGTGTAAATGTTAAAATGGTGAATACATTTAAAAACAAAATGGACAAATATTCCATAAAAAGCAAGTGCACATCAATGAAAAATCATTGGATTGTTGATAAGTTTATGGCTTTTGTTGTCCACTTGCCATCTGGGGGGTTTGCTTTGGATGGCTATTGTGTTAAATCTGTTACCCTGCTCTTTGTATAGCTTTACAGAATGTTATTGCTGTGATCAGGGTTGGATGCCTGGTTGTTGGATATCTCCCAACTAACACTGTTAACTCTTGCTCGTCTCTTTACCCCAGCCTCGTCCTTGTCAGGTGAAAGTATCTCTGGTATGTTGTCTTTATATTTACCCCGCACGTGTTCCCCCCTTGTCAGCATTATATATTGCATGTTCATTCCCACAAGCAAGGTTCTAAGTCTTGTTCATTTCTGTTAATCATTTATCACATAGGTGTAGAGCTCTTCTATGTCCACTGTAATGAAGGTAGAAATATCAGTCTACAGGAAGTATTCACCCAGGCATACAGGAAGTCAGATGGTTCTAAAGGTTTTTGTAATCACGGTTGACCTTCTCGGCATGAACAATACCCTGCTTGCTGTACGTTCTTGATGGGGAAGCACCTTACAGTGTCGGATGTTGGTGATTGGTCAGTATTGCATAATTTCATATAATGGCGGAAGTGTTGAAGCAGCAAAATGCCGAGATCTCCTTTTTTGCCACCTCAGTGTTGCCGTTGGTAACACAATACCCTCCTTCCTTAATTTCATCTTGAGAATCTTTCTCCTAATTCACAAACTTGGCACCTCTATAATTGCACTTTGCAGTTCATTTAGAATGTGGAGATAAACATACCCTTGGGTACATTGTATGAAGGAAGAGAAATAACTAAATATATCCCTAATAGCACCATTTATCTGTTCAGGAAAATGTTGTTATTTGCCATGGGTATTCAGAGCTAAAGATAAATACTAAATCAGTGCCTCCCTCTGTTGGATTGGTGTCAGTAGGCTTCTTTTACTAGTACTGCCCTCTGGTAGATTATTATCATCTTCAATTAGTGCTGACCTCTGGTGTATTGTTCTAAGAATCATTCAGGCAAATTTAAACCAGGTGCTACTATCTGCTTCTACCGGCGTGGAGTTATGTTACGCTGGTCTGTTCTTTGCATTAAGTTTTTCTTTCATTTTTCAAACAAGAATTATATTCATGTTGGTGGTGGGTGGCACGCTTCCATCATATACAATAGTATCCATAATTTTTTCATAAGAATTTACAGCAGACGGTCTCCTGTTTTCTTTTATTTTTACAACTCCTTGTTCCTTAGT
Organism: Lamellibrachia columna; assembly: GCA_963662155.1. Taxonomy (NCBI): domain Eukaryota; kingdom Metazoa; phylum Annelida; class Polychaeta; order Sabellida; family Siboglinidae; genus Lamellibrachia; species Lamellibrachia columna. The sequence continues at coordinate 4,480,574 of OY759272.1, forward strand.
TAAAATATGCATGAAACATTACATAGTTTATACAGTGTTTTTCAACAAAATTGTATTTCTGTGGTGAAACTATTAGACGGAGGATTTTTAATGAATAAGTAAACAACTTGTATGGTGTTTTTTTTAAGATGGAGCACATATTTGCTGCAAAAATATGTTAGAATATTCAACAGTAGCACGTTTATAATGTAAGTCTGCCAGGTTGATTATAATGAAGGAATGCGTGTCACTGAAATAAGCACAACAAAACAAACAAAATTCCTATATTTTCCTAGTAATTATGGAGTTTGGAGGTCTCTTGAGATTCAGCACTACAACATTATTTTGCGGTAGAAATCTACATGCCAATGACCAGTTGTGGTTGGGGATCTGGTTATGCAGGGCTTGACATTAACGCATGTCCAAGACAAGTAGCTACCAGTGTAGCACAAGTAGCTACCAGTGTAGGACAAGTAGTTACCAGTGTAGGACAAGTAGCTACCAGTGTAGGACAAGTAGTTACCAGTGTAGGACAAGTAGCTACCAGTGTAGGACAAGTAGCTACCAGTGTAGGACAAGTAGCTACCAGTGTAGGACAAGTAGTTACCAGTGTAGGACAAATAGTTACCAGTGTAGGACAAGTAGCTACCAGTGTAGGACAAGTAGCTACCAGTGTAGGACAAGTAGCTACCAATGTAGGACAAGTAGCTACCAGTGTAGGACAAGTAGTTACCAGTGTAGGACAAATAGTTATCAGTGTAGGACAAGTAGCTACCAGTGTAGGACAAGTAGCTACCAGTGTAGGACAAGTAGTTACCAGTGTAGGACAAGTAGCTACCAGTGTAGGACAAGTAGCTACCAATGTAGGACAAGTAGCTACCAGTGTAGGACAAGTAGCTACCAGTGTAGGACAAGTAGTTACCAGTGTAGGACAAGTAGTTACCAGTGTAGGACAAGTAGCTACCAGTGTAGGACAAGTAGCTACCAGTGTAGGACAAGTACATAATCCTGGACACTTGTCCCACAGAACAAGTCAGGCCGTTGCAATATAAAATATGTACTGTTCATTTTAATACAAAGACTGAAAGGTTTTGACTTGTTGACACCCAAAGTAAATAACATTAATGGAATCTATAATTATGTTTAATGTTGCACATATCGCCGCTTTCTTCCCGTCATTTGCGACTACTGCCAATGTAATCACCAGATGGCGCATGTAGTATTTCAGAAACTACCTTACTCACTAGGACAGCAACGCTGTTCTGTTGAAAACATGAATGCGTTGTCATCGTTCCTCATTTAAATGCCCCATTACATAACACACTTCTGACATATGCCCGTTTTATGTTTTGATTTTTTAACATTATTGTTACATGGGAACGCATAAAATTAGAATCAAATGTCAGAAACAGATCGCGATCGTAACAAATGCCAAAGGCAGAGTAATGGCATAACACCACTCGGCTTAACACCACTCGGCTTAACACCACTCGGCTTCGGCGCGATGGAACAAGTTACGTGTATTTATATCACTAAGCCCGTTTTGTGGTACGTATTAACGCAACGTAGTACAATCATATCACCGCTACAGGTTAACACAAGTACGCTGATAGCTGCAGCAGAAACCCTAAGCCCTACACTTACAACCCTAAGCCCTACACTTACAACCCTAAGCCCTACACTTACAACCCTAAGCCCTACACTTACAACCCTAAGCCCTACACTTGCAAGCAAGAGTTCTTTTTTGTAATTTTTCAGTCCAGTTGCATTCACAGTATACGTAGGTCATACGTAGGTCATAATGAAAAGAACATGTTCTGTTTTATTAATGCAGTAATTTTTTACAGTCGTTTATTTTGTTGCATATTGTTACCATTTGCGTACTGAATTATCATAATTAATATATTATGTGATAAAGAAATTTTAGGTGGTAGCAGTATTTGTTCCTTGCAGAATATTACAGTTCTTGCTAAATATGCACAGTTGTTATTTGTAAACATGTAAAAATTGTGCATTGTAATATATAAATAAAAGTTTGTAAATGTTATCTTATTTCTTAGAATTATTTACATTTTCCTTCTACACTGAGAAAATGCACTAAAACACATTTGTTAGAAACATCATCCTGGATATTATACAGATCCAGGTGGGTGTTATATAGATCCAGGTGGGTGTTATATAGATCCAGGTGGGTGTTATATAGATCCAGGTGGGTGTTATATAGATCCAGGTGGGTGTTATATAGATCCAGGTGGGTGTTATATAGATCCAGGTGGGTGTTATATAGATCCAGGTGGGTGTTATATAGATCCAGGTGGGTGTTATATAGATCCAGGTGGGTGTTATATCATGCCACAGCAATTCACTGCGTTTGTAGTTTTCAGGGGGATAAGTATAGTTTTGGTGGGACAAGTAAACATGACTTGCTACTTGTCCTACAGGACAAGTGCTTAGTGTAGAGCCCTGTTATGGTATGGTGTGAATCACACACCATACCAGGCTACGCGTATATGGTGTGAGTCGCACCATACCGCAATCAGATTAGCGAAATCGGCGAATTTCTTTATGTACTGTTGAAAGTCAGCAGTTGCTGATTTGCTTTAACTCAAGTTGGTAGATGACGCCACCTGAAATAACATTTTATTTTGTTGATATTCCTGTATTATTTCTTTATTTTTACCCTCTGAATTCCTATATTCACTGTAAATTTTAGATCAAAAGTGAATGGGCAAACTGCATTAAGTAAAATCTAACAATTTTACTTTTATCTGTAAAGATTAAAGTAAATCAATAGTGATTAATTGTCGTACAGGTCTATATATATATATATATATATATATATATATATATATATATATATTTCATTACCAACTTAGAGCTAAAATTGGGCATATTAATTAGGATTCAGATGTGTTGAGAGTGCGCGGATATAAAGTAACAGTTTTGGCGAGGAAAAAAGTAACAAGAAATTCAAATCATAACATTGTTTTATTCGAAGACTGTAATATACTAAATAAAAAGGCACAATCTTGCACATTTTCACCGATACTTGAGCAAATGATTACGATGAATATTCCGAACAAATTCCAGTCTTGCACATTATGTATTAAAGCGTAATACGTAACCAGCAGATTTTGCACATGTTTTATTATATAAACATTGGACTTGAGCCATCCACTTACTCTGGCTTAGGCAGGGATTTTAGCTGCCAAAAATCCAGTCATGTGTCAATATATAGTTTGTTTTTGTATTTAGTAGTTCAACTTACATTATTAATGCAAATAATTATATATACATTTAACGTGACTTTTTTCCTATGACTATTTCCTGTGACTTTATTTCCGTGACTTTTTCTCCTCTGACTTTATTTCCTACATTTGTGTTCAGCGGATTCAGACCCTTCCCCTAGTGGAAAAGAGGTTCATATTATTGCCAGTCTGTGCTCCAAGTTTCAACCACACCATATTTTCATACCCGTATTTGCGGTGCCCACATTCAGTCAGCAAGGATGTCAACACTACCGCTTTTTGGCATAAAATTCCGCTTTTTACCCATGGTCCCACTTTCCTACTTTTTGGACATGTCCCGCATTTTTTTTTTTTCAAAAAGAGCAAAATTCACAGTAAAACCAATCTATTTGTTGCACACGATGCCATACCAGGCACATGTTGTTTCTTTGGTCTCAGCTGATTTCACATTTTTTCGTGTGTGCATTCACCGCGAACGAAAATGCTGACCCGTAAAAACAACACGTTGAAAAACGACGAAACACGCTAAAGACGACAACAGTTGAGCGAAGAAGGGGGTTTCCCACTTCTCATGAGCTGTTATCGACACGTGTGATTCAGAGCAAGCAACCTAACCACGATCGTTTGTTCGTTCCAGAGGATGTAGAGGGCACTGAGGTGCCCCAGGGTCGGCTACGCAAGTCTCGGTCTCATTCCCTCAGTTCGAGTCTTCGCCGTCTCTTCAAGAAGAAGGACAAGAACAAGGGCGACGTCTCCCGCGAGAGCTCCATCTCACGTGCCTCCGGTCGAGACGTGTCGCGCGAGGGTTCCGTGTCGCACTCGTCACCGCAGACTGGCGTCCACGAGTGCTACACCACTGGCAGCCACCAGATGGCGCCAGACTTTTCGCCTGAAGGCTACGCGTATAGTTCGTCAGTGCCACCGACGACGTCACCACTGACGCAACATTGATGTCAGCGTAGGAAGTAGCCATTCAGTGGCCAACTCGATGACATCAGCTGGCATATTGCCTGGTGAGAGGTGCCATCAAGGTGACGCGTCACTGTTAGTGTTTTAGTTATTCAATGCCTGTTGAAAGGATGTAGACAAAGATAGGTCACTACCATTTTATTTTGCTAAAACACATGTGATGTGTCACTGTATTTGTTAGGACACCTGGTCACTGTATGGATGATATGTCACAATGGAGATGTTGCCATGGTGATTTGTAACCATGGCAGTTGTGGTGCTTAATATCGGAATGATTGATAGATGCTAACTGTCCAGCAGGAGTGCCGGTAGTGACGCGTCACTAACAGCTGGTGTCACAGAATACAGATGTGTGTATTCTGTGTTACAATGTTTACCACTATGGACCATCAGGCTAGGTCTGGTGGCATCTGAGTTACAAACATGGACCATCAGCCATTATCTGTCAAACCTGGGGCATGCATGTAGACCATCAGCATGGGTCTGTGGTAGTTGTGTCAATGGTCTGTGTACCTTATGGTCCTTATGTGGTCCATTATGTAATGAGTTCTGCCTCCACGTGGTATGAATATTTTACAGTTGGTGTGTAAGTGTGCACAACTTACAGTGTGCATGTGACTGTGCGCATGAGTCATGATTGTATATGCACATGAATCATGATGTACCTGTGTGCACAAGTCATGGTTTGCACTTAATATCATGTTAAAACAAAAGGTAATGTAATGCATTAAGGCCTTGTTATATAATAGTCATAATAATATTTAAATTAAGGTTTTGACAATGTTTTTGTATGAGTCTTGACTATGAATTCCTCTTAACATTGCTCATAATGCAGTTGGTAAATACATTACAGCTTTGCTAGAATAGTGTGGTAATTTTTGGGTGCTCTTTCTTGCTTGCCCAGCAAACCTGTAATGAATTGTGGTCGCTGACTTGTCAATGGTTTCATTTTCAAGCCATACTGGTCACGAAGTTTGCCAAATAAACCTGTTGAAGCATCAACAAAGTATATAATGAAGGTGCAGTCATTTGTGTTACAATTGTTTTCATTGGTTAACCAAATGACTGTTTTCATTGGACACTGCAGCACTGAATTTGTTATTAGTATTTATAATATCTCGGTTCGTTAAAATAATATCCATACAAAACGTGATACTGTTATCATCTTTCACTAAATTCAGGCAAAACAAAAGTTATGGTTTTCAGCCTATGCACCTATAAGAGTTACTAAGACAACCATTTGTAACTATAATTAAGAATATCACGCTAGTGGTTTACTAAGAAAACCTTGTTGAACACATAACATCTTAATTTCATGGGCCGCACCATACTGTTAGATAACCCTACGTCACAAGTATGGTATTCTGGCAAGATTCGCTCACCAAATATATTTGTTTGCACCTATTTCTGTACTTGCCAACAGAATATGGCCATGCTATTTCTGTCTAAAGTCGACTTATGTAACATATTTTGGCCTTTGTTTACTAATTAGTCCTCTTTCTGACAAAATATAGTGGCATGATATTCTTGATTTTAGTCGCACGTGGTTAGTCTCTTTTAGGTGCATAGCCCACAAACCATGACTTTTGTTTCACCTTAATATATTTGAAAGTACACAATTTGGTGATGAATTGAAATATGCTAGTTACATGACCTGCAATGAAAGACAGACTAACAAACCTTCACCTTTGAAGAGGAAATATGTTTTTCACAGGATGATTTATCGGTCTATCAAATTCCTGTTATATACCATTTCTGATGATAAAAATACGGTAACACTAAAGATTAAAACACCATTATTAATTATGATACTTTGAGATTGAAAAATTCAGGGAATTTGGGTATTTTGAGTATACATAACCCCGAAATAACGGCACGTCAATTAACTAATGAACATTGTTGTACAATGAGATTGTAATACAAAGGCTATTAGGACAATTAATCAAGTTTGCAGTGATTAGATCGACTTTGTAGCCAGTACAGCTAGTTTAGTTGTAATCATGACAACGCAGTCTCCTTGAGAGACTTGTAGGGATGCTGAATGGTGGCACTGTCGCTATTAAAGGTGCCTCCTCGATCTGATAGTTTCGTATGCATTTCAGAGATAAATTGAACCTGTCTTGTATCTACTGCCACGTACTAGCTCATTTGTGCAAATGTGTAAAAAAATTTGGTGAAGTCAGACAAACTATTATTTTATACTGGGTCTGGCGGAAAAAAAATGGCAACAATGTCCTGCTCTGTATACTGTCGTATAAGTCTATTCACCCTTTGGCAGGTTTACCCCTCTAATGATTCTTTTGATGGTTCTAACAAAAATATGAAGCCTTTTAGAAACCGACTGCACATATTACTACTTTTCGCATGATTCACAATGGGCTAAATCAGTCGAAACGGCGAGGGAGTTTTAAGCTGCCAGTGTGCACTGTGTCTACAGGAAAATGTGTTCTTGTGTGGTGCTGTCACAAGGAATAGGATACGTGCATAAATTAGGATGTAGATCTCTTCCACTCTCTATAGTCATTTTCTGATGATTATTTGGGAGATGCTGAAATAGATTTAATGGAGGTTGGAATCTGTTCTTCACGTTATAAACCAGAACATGTCGTTATGGAGTATTGGTATGAGTAATAGTGAATAGTTTTGAGAGTGTTTAAGGGTGCATGTACAGCTTGGGTAAGAGGGTACTTTACTCACAAAACCGTCCTTAGTCTTGTTTCTAGGTACAGCTATAGTTAGCATTGTTTTGAGGTGGAAGCTACAACTGTGAACTCGCAACCACATTGGAATATGGGGTACAAAAACCATTTCGTTAAAGAAAACTTGCATTGATGCAGACATAAACAATATTATAATGTTCTGCATTTTGTGTCTATGCTACATTTGAGCACCTGCTTGCAACGGTGGAATAGGTTTAATACGTCAATTTGTTGTACAGGTTGTTGGGAAAATGTATGTAATAACTTATAAAAAATATATAAATTATTTGCTGTAAATAGCTACTGCTATACTGTTTGCAGATTTGCTGTTTTATAGTGCTAAGTTGATTGTCACCATGGCGATGAGGTGGTGCGGCAAACAAAACAATTTCCACTGTCTTTTCTGATACAAAAAATATTTGTCAATAGCTAACTGAGACTTATCAGAACTGGCATTCTGATGCTGCATAATATGTGAGTTGACTTAATCAACTTTAATTTTTTTTCGCTTGCTGTATTTTCCATTTAAAGAATTTTTTTAATGAACACTACAGTGGATGAATTACATAGCAATAAATAGAAAACGTGGTTTTATTCAATACAATTATGCACTGCTTGTTTGGTGATAACGCTTGATTGTTTCCACCAATAATTTCTGAATGTCAGAATTTTGTGATATTGTACTTTTTGCCAAATGTTGCACCAAGTTGTTTCGTTCTCGAGCTTGCTTTGCCAGAAGTGAAACGGTACGTGCCGTACGTGCTGTACGTTCTTGCTATGACAATCTTACCAAACGGTACGTGCTGTACGTGCTTGCTATGGCAATCTTACCAAACGTATGTAACACTGAGTTCAAGTGTCGTGCCAGTCCTGGTTTGCTCAAACGTAATTTGTTATGTTCAACAAATATTGTCAAAAGAAAACTTGTAACACAAGTACATATATGGTTCGGTACGTTTCAGTGCTTATGGGTTCAGCTCAATGAAAAAGTATTGATATTTACAAGAAAAATAAAATAACAAGCAAATCCATTGATTTAAAAATTGGGTGTTATCGATGGACATATATTTAGGAGTTTTTTTTTTACTCTTGTCATATTGTCCACAACCTTAACGAACGTGACTAACGACCCTGGTAGAGGTTATTTGGTCAACTGCTGATGGCTAAATTATTACCGATCCACTACAGGCTGGGCGGATATACTTTGCAGATATACTTGGGCATCTCAGGTATGCGGTAGGCCTAGATGATTGGCCATTGAGATTGTTTTACTTTTCTACTGAGCTGTCTTGCTGAAGGCAACGGCATCTGTTACATATACAAATTAACATCTAGAAAGGGCAAAAGCATTGCCTGAACAGATTGGTAGTGTTCAGTTCTGTACACGATGTTGTATTTATAATGTGACGTAACAATCCGTGTGCTCATACTACCTGCGCAAGAAGGGAAGGAAACCAGCGCAACATTGGATGCATTTGTTCTGTCATTATCTACAGCAATGCAGCTTTGCGTTTATGTCATATGTGGCTAGGTTCGGACTGAATTCACCGCTTTGCTTCTTGAAAGACAAAGACTGTGTTTGCTGCGACAGGCCAGCATTATCACCTGCCTAGATAGGGTTTCATTTTCATTATAAATGTTCTTTATGAACAAACAAATTGCACATGATTTTGAGTAAAGCTGTTTTAAGCGTTTTATTTATACCATTGTTTGGTAGAAACTTGACAAATTGCGTACGGTTTAGAAGTAACGTCAACATGTCAAACATTACTTACATGTCATGCGGTTCATTTTCCAAAATGTGTATTCATTTGTCATTGTTATGGATGATGAACGATAAAATGCCAACACCTACCCTACTATCTGTGTAGCAGGCGTCTGGCAAGTGTTAGTAACTATTCCCGTCTGCTGCTTGTTCAAATGTTCGCTGACATTTTCTATAAAGTATCCAAACATAACGTTTTAAATTCGGTCAGCATTATAGCATAATACATCCAACTTGTCGTCGTGCAATTAATTTGACTTGTCATTTTCACGGGGAAGCAGCACAGTAGAAATGTAACATTATTGTGTAATTTCAGCGAGACAATCTTTGGTGTTCTTGTTTCTAGACAGTTTTCCGTTGTTTTGTCTTTGAGCTACCATGACCACAAACACTGCTTTGGAAATTAATAAATTTGTGTTGCTGACGGAATGTGAAGTTGTTATTTTTGTCTCCGTTCGTTCGTCACAATTCTTGTCACAATGTTGCAGTGTAGTATTATTTAACTTAAGATAACATGTCCCCCAACAGTACTTATTACTTATAGTATAATAACAGGTACCCGTTTATCCATCCCAAACTCTACCCTAGTGGAAATTTACTGAACATGCAACGTTATTTATATACTAACAAAATACTGAAAATGCCTGTTATTAATGTTATTAATACACTAACATAGAGTACCTACTTTTGTAAGCGCTACCCCACGTGCACTGCCCCACGTGCACTACCCCATGTGCATTCATTGCTGAAACAGTTGAATGTCTGTTCATTCATCTGATCGCTACATTCCACATAAATAACGATCAAGACGATTACGTCAGTTGAAAGGCAGGTAAAGTAGCAGAAGTAAATGCCTTTGTTTAAAAATAACAACGTCCGGCTCACTGCTACAGTTTACTATACATTGGTCGTGAGAGCGTTTATGTCGCGATGGTGACGGTTTTTGTTGGTTTTTGCATTGGCGACCATGGTAACATTTCCCTGGGTTCATAGATAATGTAACTTGCGATTTTGCCTATTCACTTTTTGATCGCGTTACGCAATGATTGTCTTACCTCATGTTCGACTTTTGTACACAGTTATTTTTTCGATAAAATTTCCCACCCAACCCAACTAGCATCAATTTCCGCCCAAACCAGGAATTTCCCAATTTTAGTACAACAGTGAACATTGCAAAACAAATGTAATCTTACATCACCGATGGCGCGGCACAAGAAAACAATAACTGCATTAACCAACAATGCTATTGATTTGCCACGAACAAATTTGTGCAATTCACAATAGAGATGTATTGGTTCTGCATTGATATCGACAAAACACCGCTAGTTACCATGTGTCGTCAACATTGATATCGTCAAAACACCGCTAGTTACCATGTGTCGTCAACATTAATACCGTCAAAACACCGCTAGTTACCATGTGTCGTCAACATTGATATCGTCAAAACACCGCTAGTTACCATGTGTCGTCAACATTGATATCGTCAAAACACCGCTAGTTACCATGTGTCGTCAACATTAATACCGTCAAAACACCGCTAGTTACCATGTGTCGTCAACATTGATACCGTCAAAACAGCGCTAGTGTGTGTCGTCAACATTACCGCCTTCTGACGGGAACTACTGTCTTTTGCCCACTATCCCGCTTTTTGGACGAAATGTACCGCTTTTTTGTAAATAAAAAAAAATTCACATTCAAATCGATCTATTTGTTGCATGCGAAGCCTAATTTAATTTCTTTGGTCTCACATTTTCTCGCGCCGCGAGTCGCGCGTGCGTTCACAGCGAAAATCGAAAATCTCGCGATAGCTGCAGCGCTGATGCACCACATCAAGAGTTCTGCATCGTCTCCATGCAATCCACGAGACTTGGGCAACGAGTAGATAAATAGCCGTCGTTGTCAAACGAAGGAGATGTCGGTAATAGCTGTGGCGTTTGTTCGCTAAGACTCGACTTCTTCGCCATCTCAACGGCAGATCATCACAAAATTGGTCGAACCGTGCCATCCGGCCATTTCGCCATTTCCCTCTCGCGCCGCTCGCAATTACGCGGCCGCTCTCGGCTAGTTAGCGCCGCGGTATCATATGCGCGCGCGGTGATTATTTCGATAATTTGACATTAATTTGCTCTGATTAGTTGGCGCTATTAAATGATTGCAGTCGTTGGCTTTGGGACGTGTGTCACTTGTGTCGAATCGCTGTCATTTCGCCAGCTTAATTGGGCGACGCTAAGTGGCGCCAAAGTGTTGCTCTCGAACCGCCGTTCCGCGTCGAGAGAGCGCAGAATCCAGTCGCCGTCGAACGGAAGCAGTGCCTGATAGCTGATACCGGCTGCAGAGGTGGCTGAAAACGTCCAGATTGAGAGTAATTATGTTGTTAGTATCCATATTAGTATGCTCTTTCTTTTCTTTCGAAAAAAGTTCCATTGCTGTAATTATTGCTGTAATTATATATACATATATACATATATACATATATACATATACATATATATATATATATATATATATATATATATATATATATATATATATATATATATATATATTATCCTCTTGGTGTATCTGCGCATGCGCATATCTTGAAGCATGGGCGTTGCTAGTTATAGAGCGTATATATGTATGTATGTATGTATGTATGTATGTATGTAGTATGCATGTATACATGTATGTATATATGTATGTATGACATATAATATTTGCATTCAAATATATCTTTCATAGCAATAACACACACACGCACGTTTCCCCCGACGAGCTGGTTTGTGAATCGACATTCCTTCTACCAACATATACTGAATGTGTGATTTAGTTATTGTTATAACAGGGTAAAACATGTAGTTGAATATATGTTCCATTGCTGTAATTATAACACACGCACTCACGCACGCACGCACGCACGCACGCACGCACGCACGCACGCACGCACGCACGCACACACACACACACACACACACACACACACACACACACACACATACATACGCTCTATGACTAGCAACGTCCATGCTTCAAGATATGCGCATGCGCAGATACACCAAGCGGATAACATGTGACGCCAGAAAAATGTAAGCACGACACCCGTCATTATAGTGATCCATCCCCACTAAAAAGTCACCTGTCAGTGCAAAAATAGAGCTATATAACCACCTAGTGGCGAAGTGTAGTACTTGGTGAACGTTTGTTTCCATCACAGTGTTACTTTTGATTCGTCGCCGTTTCTTGTTCATTTTTGCTATACTGGGTTGTTCAAGTCACTAGATCGAGCCATTTGGTATGTGTTGGTTGGTAAGTCGGGTTTACACGAGCCGATATAATCGCAGCAGCGAGCAGATACAGTCGGAAGCTCCCGATAATATTGGAGCTTGATTGTCCCGTGTAAACTGTGCGTCGCTGCCGCACATCGAAGCGACGTCGCACGAAATAAATCGGCGTCTCATTTAATGCGTCTTCTTCCTTATCGCTAAGGTTTTCATTGCAGCCGCTTTTATCAGCAATACGAGACTTCACAGCTGATTTTCGACACAACATTTTTTTCGGAGGTCCCGAGACCGCCTTTACATCCAATTCCAATCAACCAAGTACATTAACACTTGCCGAACCGTCGACCAAGTTCGCTGCCACGAGCGTACGGCAACTGGCGTAAATTGTTGGGTATGCCACTGATCACAACCCAGTCATGATGTTTAGTAAGGTCAGGTTCTCCGAGAAATATCCACGCCAACGTAAAGGGTATATCTGCCTGGCACCGCAGTGGCGGGTCGCTACGGCAGGGTATTCGTGCCATAAACGCGACGGTTGACCGTGACACTTTAGAAACTAACCGAATGCCCGTCCCCAGGGGGAGTTCAGGGTTTTTTTCAGAAATCATCCCAGAAATCCCCGTCTGATTGTGTACGCTCGAACCCCCTTTTCAAAACCCTGAGGACAGGCCTAGGATTACATGCATTACATTATGTCAAAGACTGTTCAACATTGAGACATGTAGTTGGATGCATCAAAACAACATCATGTCCCATAATTATGTCCTATGTATTTGGACACTAACAGAATCATGTCCTGTACATTGAAGTAGAGGGGACAGTTTCGCATGCACTCGGGAAACTGTGTAAGTGCGCCCAGACACTCAATACAATGTTTATTCAACTCATGTAATATATGTACAGGTGTATGATGTATTCACTGCATGTTAATGCTATAATAATAATTATTATTAGTTTATATAGCGCCCCATCCAATACAGTTCACATCGCTTTACAGAAAATAATATATTATATTAAAAATAATACGTTGTAATAAAAACACTTGTTATATCATAGATAGAATTATATATAATATTTCGCTATAAAAAACAATGATTAAGACGGGCATATAAATATAAACATGGACCACAGGATAAAGTTACTATAGTAGCAGTATGACATATATAATATCATATAATAAAATAATTAGGTTAAAAATATTATAATAAATCAACTAAGATAAATGTACACATCAATAAGTTAAGCTAAAAACTGGCTAGGCTAATTAAGCTAAACAGTATAAGACAAATAAATAAACTAAGATAAAACATCAATAAGTTATGATATGCACAGTTATATCCAGGTGCCTATTAAGATAGACGCCGAGATTTCTAATACGTTCAGCTGCACTGACTCATCTGTCTCGACACGTACACGTACACGTACACGTACACGTACACGTACACGCAATCCACTTAAGATACCAGATGCTGATTTGGGGATAACAGGTAGAATTTCTGTTTTATGATAAAATATTAAGTAATTTAATAGTTTGTTTGCTGATTTCACCAAACAAAATACATACAAAAGTTGCGACTTTTACATTTTGTCATGAAAGATGATCCGAAAGATGATCCGAAAGCAGAAGATCCGGAGGAATTCTTTGAGGTTCTCGTTTGTTACTCCGAAGTTACATGCTTGATCTTCCGATAGGTACATGGTCTTCCGATAGGTACATGGTCTTCCGATAGGTACATGGTCTTCCGATAGGTACATGGTCTTCCGATAGGTACACACACAAGCCTACGATTGTGCTGTGAATATGGCCCCCGGGAAGACGAATGTTACGGCTGCTTTCACGCTGGCCAATAACCGAGAAAAGCTATGTAAACAGCCATGTACTAAACGTGTGTGTCGCGAAGGCATGCGTCGTGATGGAGCTTTGTATCGACAATGATTTCATTAGTCGTAGCAGCGGCGAACGTCTGTAACTTTCCTCCAGAGTGGCAAGGGAGGCTCAAAAGCAAGACCACAGAGTTAGTATGGGAGGCCAGTCGCAACAAGTCTGTGGATCAGGAAGCAAAGAGTTATGTGTTTGAACAACCCAACCGTGGTGGTGTGGATGGAGGTGTACGACCACACAAGTTCAATTATAATTGTTTGAACCTTCCAGCCCAGTGGGTGATGGTATGAATAAAAACATGAATTCAGTAAAATATTGTACATCTTTAAACAAAATGCATTCATTCTATATTCTTTATACGTCGTATGCACACGCCATGAGTCAGGACCTGAAATTTGACTAATTAGTACCATCAGGACGAACCAAACCTAACAATGTTTTTTTGATTAGCTACATGTCTGTAGAGCATGAAATAACATGGTAGACCTATGTAGGACGTAGCTTAAGGCAGAGGTGCCAAATCTCACGCGTTGGTGGTAGAACTCTCGCTTGTTTCGTTGGCGCTATCTTCGCCTGTATATTGTGGAAGTCTTTTAGCATCATGTATTTTCCAGCATCTTTCATCAGCTCTGCCTGCAGCAGTTTATTGTTTGGCCGCATTCCTAGCATGTTCGCTACCCCATATTTGTTGGCATCATATATGAGCCTTTGTCGATGGATGTGCTTGAATGATATATACACGACACTATAAATTACCAGCCGATATAAACATATTCACCGTCTGAGCTATAAAGCAAGTGTTTATTGATGCTTGATATAGTGCTCCCTTTACAGCTATTCACAACTAAAATGGGACTGGTGCAGTGCGTGGCGTCAACAGCGAGTCAAAAATAAAATATGTGACGAAAGGTGACCCAAAACGAGGACAGTAAAACAAAAGTGAACAAAAACAAAGGGTGCAACTATATGTTAGTCACTGGCTATACAATTGTGTTGTGTTAGCTTACAGAAGTTTACGAGGAGATATGATTGAAGTTTTTTTAAATTATCCACAATTTATACGACATTGAATCTTCACATGAACTTTTAAAATGGGACGAAACATCTTTCAGGACAAGGAATAGAGGTCATAAGCTAACATTGTTTACTCAAAGATCAAATATAAATGTAAGAAAAAATGCTTTCCCTCTCAGAGTGACTGAGCCTTGGAATTCCCTCCATGAATCAGGCAAAATCCATAAATGCATTTAAACACCGCCTGGACCAATTTTAGTCCGATCAGGCAATTTTGTCTCATTTTGAAGCACCTTTAAAAATTGGAACCGGAATTCTTAAACTATTAATAAATGACGATGATGAAGATCTGATCAATGAGGAGTCACAAGAATCCTGCGATCAGAACCATCTTAAGGTATCATAAGGTAAGGTTACTCAGAGATCAAGGCTTCTTCAAGCAAGTATTACATACTATCCTCTTTATTCAGACGATTTAATCAAAAATAAATAACACATTTGCACAAACGTGGAAGCATGTCGTAGTGGATACAGGATAGACTTGATTTGCACACAATTATTTCGGACGCACGCACGCCCAAAACACGCGGATAAACCGATAAAAACACACACAGATGCACACCAAAATATACACAAAGAGACACCAAGCACGAGCAGTTATTTGGAATCATTTGTAATGTTGATATTAATGTTAATTTTACAGAATAATTTTCATACGCACGCACGCACGCACGCACGCACGCACGCATAAACAAACAATCGGTTAAACTTATAATGTTGGGGGGTTGATTGCTGCGAGCCACACCTCCATCCGATGCCTTGCCCCCACCAAAACCGCGCCTGGATTCTAACAAACATATTGGGGATATATTCGAGCCCTTACCCAAAACATTGGGGGATGACCCCTTGTTCTGACACGGAAATAATCAGTGTGTCGTTGTCATTAAATGCATCTTAATTTCTTCAGATATACTAATACCCGTGCAATGTACAGGGTCTTTATCGGTGCGATCATGTTATTTTAAGTACGTGAAATATATTTTGTCTCGGTGAAATTGTTGCATTTCTTCTCATGTTTAATCACGTGCCCATGTGGAAATACAAGTGGCGCCTCTGGTGTCTTGTTGAGAAACTGACACCCCTTTTTCTGAGACTGCATCCACCCATCATGTGAAGAAGAGTAATGCTTCTATATAACAAGCAAATTCTAATAATATACACGTCCGTAAATACAAATCACAATAATTAATATGTGCATCCATACATATAAAGTGGATAATCATGCCCGTCCTCGTAGGGGTTGGTTGGGTTCGAACGAACCCCCCGTTCGAACCCCCTTTTGTGAGAATTGTGTTTAACTGTAACATTTTCAGAAATCATGGAAGGAATCCCCGATTCATGGTGGGCGCTCGAACCCCCCTTTTCAAAACCCTGAGGACAGGCCTGTAACCGTGACACTTTTAGAGTCAATCATAGCAAGTGTTTATTTCAGTAAATATGTTTCGGTAAAGAGAGGTTAGCTGATGTTCTCTGTGTATCTTACTCGCTGGTATCACGGTTACTCTTAAGTGTCAAGGTCAAAAAAGAAAGGCTGTGGTTGGCTCTAAAAGTGATACGGTCAAAAGAAAGGCTGTGATTGGCTATAACAATGTCAAGGTCAAAAGAAAGGCTGTGGTTGGCTCTAAAAGTGATACGGTCAAAAGAAAGGCTGCAATTGGCTCTATAAGTGTCACGGTCAAAAGAAAGGCTCTGTTTGGCTCTAAAAGTGTCAGGTCAAAATAAAGGCTTTGCTTGGCTCTAACGGTGTCGCGGTTAGTTTCTAAAGTGTCATGGTCAACCGTCGCGTTTACGTCACGAATACCCTGCTATAAATCGCGCACACCTTCGCTACGGACGTATTCTGACGACAAACGTAGCAACCCAATACCACATCAGCCACGCTAATTAGTTAGTTAGTCACACTTAGCTGTCAGTCAATCAATCAGGCAGGTGCTGGCACACTGGCGTTGTTGTAAACGACAATACGAGGATGAGTCTGATCAAGAAAGTATTCATCATCACAGAGGTCAATAAATGAATGGAACAAATTAACTACTGATAGTGTAAATACCAGCAGCATGAATATGCTTAAAACAAAAGAAGGGAGGGTTACACGTAAATGAATAATCGTTGGCCTCTCGATAAGCCAATAGCTTCCTTGTCAACTTGCTATCTGGGGGTTTGGGTTTGGGTGGCAATCTTGGTAAATCTTGTTAAAGAAGAGCACCCTGTGTGGCGCGTGGCTGGACGGTCTGGAATGTGGCAGTTTGCAAATCCAAACAACACGTCGTTACTTGCTATTTACATGTGTTTAACCTTCCACGATCCGAATAAGAGATCGGATTGTTACGCTTTCTTTGCTTTTACAATAGTGTTTCCTGTCACGCCGGAAGTGCGCAGTGACGCCGTCCGTCCGTTGCCCCGTCCGACAGGGCGCTAACAAGGCGGCTAACGAGGCTTCCATTAGCAGCATTAAGTGGTCCCGTAAACTGTTGGATTAGTCATAATTACACGTCGAGCACTGAACCTTCTTTTATCAAGAAATATTTTGTTATTATTTAAGTTATTATTATTACTATTTAAAAAAAATGTAAAGTGGCATATATCAGTGAACATATATCAGTGAACATATATCAGTGAACATATATCAGTGAACATCCGCTTTACATACTACAGTTCTGGGTTCAAGACCCTGACCAGACATTGGTATGTTTGATAAAAAAACCTGGCTCTCAACACTGGGGACTGTGTATACCTCGTGACTCGGATGATCACGTTTTGATCCCGTCTCGTTTAATTGTGAACGAACAAGACCAGTGACCACGACATGCGCCCTGGCGGTGACCCCCTCGGTGCTAGCATGGAAAAGTCGGCTTGGCGATAATTATCTGAAAAAGGTTGGTTAGTTGAACGAGATCTCGTAATACCATAAAATTGCAGTAACATAACATACAGATTAGTCAGGTAGCAGAACGTTTTCGAGTGCTGGACACTACTCAACCTTCAACTAGACCGAGGCGACGCTGTGCACGAGGAAAACTCTAGAAAAAAATCATGTATTGCTCAATTACAGTAAAATCATTTTAGTTACAGTTGCATTTACAATATGAAGACGGCAAGACAATGGTTCGTTTCATTTCATCTGCAGTTTCTTTGCAACACGAACATCCTTTCAAGAATTACCCTAATCTCATATTGGCATCGCTGCTACTGCAGCAAAGACTTTGGTTTATCAATAAAAGTACCTTTGTTTAGTTATTGTCAATAATGCAATCATCCGCTTGGCGTGAAAAATGGTTGTTTAATGGCAACACAAAGGCCACTTGCCGCCAGAGAAGAGAAGACGACACCTGTGCGACAATTAAAAATGTTGCGACGAGGCCGGGGATTGCGGGCGGTGCGAGAGCAGGACGACGCTCGCCGAGATCAAATGTGCTAATTGAATTAGCTCGTCGCGCCGTCTGCTGCACACCGACGCCGGGTTGATGGCGCGCTCGCGACGCCGGGTTGATGGCGCGCTCGCGAGGCGGTCGGTCCGTGAGTGGCTTGCGCGATCCACTTGTCCGCTCCTCGCAGTCTGAAGGGCCTATTACGCGCAGGCGACTGGAGTAACGACGGGTCGGTTTTACTGTCAATGTTGTGAAGGGGTCTTGTTGTTATTTCTCTTTGCATACACCGAACAGAGAGGAGAGGCTTCTTCGGCAGACTTTTAGTTCTCAGTTTATGACAGTGGGAGAGACATGAGGAGAGAGAGAGAGAGAGAGAGAGAGAGAGAGAGAGAGAGAGAGAGAGGAGGGAGGGAGAGAGAGAGAGAGGGAGGGAGGGAGGGAGGGAGGGAGGGAGGGAGGGAGGGAGGGAGGGAGGGAGGGAGGGAGGGAGGGAGGGAGGGAGGGAGGGAGGGAGGGAAGGAGAGGGAGAGGGAGAGGGAGAGGGATAAAAAAGAGAGAAAAGAGAGAGAGAGATAAGAGAAATGAGAGAGATAGAAGGGGCGCCATAATGAATGACATAGCAGAGAAGTGTTTAATATGCAGTCTGGAACTTTCTAATGACTGAACAATGTTCGAAGGGTATAGTAATCAGAAAATGTGCTTTAATCATTTTATGAACAAAGATTATCGAATATATGTGTGTGTGTATGTGTGTGTGTGTGTGTGTGTGTGTGTGTGTGTGTGTGTGTGTGTGTGTGTGTGTGTGTGTGCGTGTGCGTGTGCGTGTGCGTGTGCGTGTGCGTGTGCGTGCGCGTGCGCGTGGGCGCGCGCGTGTGTGTGTGTGAACAAAGTCACGAAAAATGGAACAGTTGTGTAAAATTATGAGTAAATTTTCTTTCCTTAAATAATTTCGACATTAATTGTGAGAGACGCGACATAAACGACAAGGTAAATCAAATGAATCTTTATTTTCAAACTGTCTCTATACTTGGTTGAGCTGTTGGTTTACATTATTAAAATCACTTTCTTTTTCACAAAATATTATGAAGAAAATTACTTTGATTAACATAGTAATACCTGAAAATCTGACTACGTGTAATTTTTTATTACCAGACATGTGATTTACATAAAGCTTAATCTATCCCAATG
This sequence comes from Lamellibrachia columna, assembly GCA_963662155.1. NCBI lineage: Eukaryota > Metazoa > Annelida > Polychaeta > Sabellida > Siboglinidae > Lamellibrachia > Lamellibrachia columna. The sequence goes on from OY759272.1 coordinate 4,500,006, forward strand.
TTAGGACCTGTCATGTTTGTGGTGATTCTCCAGGATCTCATTTTACACTGTCAGATGTTATTTGATCATTTTAAGAGCTGTAACTACCAGGGGATCCAATAGAAAATAGTCATCCTTTTTGGGCCACTGGAACACAGTCTCCTCATTTGTAGTGAGCTGGAAAAAGTAACAAATTAATTAAAAGAATGTGACTATGATTATGAAGTTTTTTTTATTTGATTGGTAATTTGCTTTATCAATGTTCAGGGGTTTCCAATATTCAAAACATATAAGTTCTAACTTCTACATTGATGAAAGAGGTCTACTAATTTTTTATCATTAACAATTATTTCCAGGCTCACTAAATATGTTTTCAACGTCGCCTGGTGCGCTACTGAAAACAGCAAATTTAATTCATGCTATAATCACCGATTGAAAGAACTACATCTTCCATCCTTCCATCCTTCCATCTTTCCATTAAATCCATCCTTCCATCCTTCCACCCTTCCATCCTTCCATCCATCCATCCTTCCATCCTTCCATCCTTCTATCCTTCCATCCTCAGTGGGCCCAAGAACTCTGCCAATGTAGAATCTGTCTATGTAATCTACTGCGTAGTACTTCTCGGCTTCAATTTCAATATTCTCTGTGGTGGGAAGCTGAAAGACAGAAAGAAGGTTAACTGCTATTGTACGATGCTTTTGGGTATTTGTTAATTAAATGTTAATTTAATGTCTTTATTCATTACATATTAATAATTTGCCCAAATTCTTACATTACTACTGTAACTGTAACTGATGTAGGTTCTTCTTGGCCTGTCTCGGCTACTGACGTGGCATGTTCTGCCATTGCTAATTTACAAGTTAAGGAAATAGTCTGCGTAATAATAAAAATATATATAACTTTTAAGGCACGTAGAGAAGACACGGCGTTGTAACTTGTTTCGACGTACTTCTGACAGTGTTGCCTTGCAGAAGTTGTAGAATTCCTCTGATGTTTGAACTGGGATGTCAGGATCTTTGGAACAGCCCCCAGGGCGTCAGAATCTCCCTTTCCTTCATATGATTCAAGCATGTTACGATTTACGTCAAAGCCATGGTCAATGTAGTGGTTACTAAAGTCATTGAATGTGACTTTACCTGTCCTGTGCAGCCATGTGTGAACTCATGCAGCCTGGATACAATGACACGTTCTTGAGCAAGTGTGTTCAGTATCACTTTCTGGAATGAATGGACTGCATGGTAATCATGACGTAGATCATCGCTTATGACATAGAAGCCATCTTGAATGACACCATCAGCCGTCCTCCTGTAAACCATAACTGGGTACAGTGTAATCTGTGTAGTCGCGAAGTGGGCAGCTTTGGCTTCCTCTGGCAATGAAGCAGAACAATTCTTAGAAAAGTCCGCGATCATGATAACTTCATTTTCTGGAAATTTTTCTTTCAGCTTTTTCATATGTTCTTTTTTCCCAGTCAGCAAAATTAGCATAGTCTGTGGTGCCATCTGCATGATAAAATAACATTAACAAAACATGTGTGCACTGCAGCCAACTATGAGTAGATTGCTAGCCAATTGTTCGCAAAATGATGATGTTTGGGACAATACAATTGTGGAATCTTTCCAAAAGTAGGCATCTGTTCGTGAGTATTTAGTTAATAACATGTAATGTCACATGGCTCATGTAGCTTTATTTTGTTTTTAGTGTAATTTCAACCAAGAAAAATATGGTTTATAACAGTTTAGTTTACTCACAGGTGACATCATCGTGCTCATAAAGTATCTCATCTGCAACAATCCAATCTTACCATTTGAAAGTGTCCTGGCCTAGTACCTGTTATTCTAAATTAGAATATACTATTTTTCATACCAAAACATCTGGACATATGCCATTTATCATATAACTGCAAATAAAATTTATTTAATACAACATATCGATCATTCTAGTACTTACGTCGCATATGTCACAGTGTGACAGACGCTACATTTTGAGGGACGGAATTGATCAATCCTTTGCTACTTCATAACACCAACTCACTGATTAATGGTTTTGCATATGTTAATTGCAAATGGTTCAAGCTGTGTATAGCATATTTTTCATATTTTTATCTCTCTTACTATTCTGGGAAAATAGGGTGTGGCAGATGCGACATAAGGGGATGGAATTTTTTTTAGTTTTCCACAAAAAAAAACTGTATGACTTATAATGTTTGTTAAATTTCTTTTTTTACAAATCAATTGAGGATGGATTGTAAGGCAGACATTTTTTTAAACATTTTTAGGCAAAAATACCCCCATTTTTAAGCCCTCAAATAGCTGTAGAAGAGGCAAATCTTGATGAAACTTGCCAAAGTTGTCTTTGCTTAAAGATAAGACCAGTTTTTATCCCTAAATAATAAAAGTGGGATATTAATCTAAACAACGGAACAGCAAAGCTGATAAGTTCAGCAAAATGAAAGTGTTCAATTTTTCGTGACTTCGCTCATATATATATATATATATATATATATATATATATATATATATATATATATATATATATATATATATATATATATATATATATATATATGTTCTACAGTCACCATAGATGAAAGTTATGCCATCGACAATTAATAGTCTGCCGACTCTCGGATTTTAGTTTGGCATCATCTGTTCTTTGTGTGTGTGGTCGCCAGGCCCAGCCACTGCACGGCGCTCTAGCTGTCTCGTAATGGCTGATCCCAACGGGGAGCCATCATTTCATCGTCAGTCGTCCCGCCAAGTGGCTGACGAGACGCTCGCTAAAAAGCGCGCCTGCTGTCGGCTAATTCCGTCCGACACAAAGGCGAAAATTCAATTGGTATGAAATATCAAACTGTGCGGTACATCTGTTTCAATCATCGCGTCCTAATTCGGTGTGATTTGCTAAATTAATTGATCGCATTTCGGACGGAAGCGACGCACGTTGGGGGGCGCTGCGAGCGGTCCGTGACCGAGCAACAGTCAATTAATGCATATTAGTGCTCGTAATTTCGTGTAAATTCTGCGTCGACGTGGATATGTTAAATACGCGACGATTGTAGGCGTCATAGACGTCTTTAACTGATGGTAATCTCGCTGTGGCTGTTGTCAAGGTGTCCCCTGTGTGTAACATCTTCTCGTCAGCTGCGTGTCACGTGCACAGGTTTGCATCAAACTGGTCATTTATAATTGACAGTAGACCTAACTTTCGTGAAGTCATCGTCGTTTATGAGCTTGGTGAATCGGAATTGCCAGGAAAGGACATCACTTGAAGATACGATTTGCAGCTTTGCGGACGAAACACGCACGTGTCTCAGTGACTCGATATTCAACTCTGAATCAGGTCAGTCTGTTTATGTGTCTTAATGAAGGTTGGATGTGGCCCACACACACGTGTGGTGACGATTTCGTAAATTGGTAACGTAGATTATGCCTTCGTCACAGAGCCTACAGCGTGTGGAAAGTGGGATTATCAATCCCGAGAACCGGGGTTCGAATCCTCTAGCTGCCATTTTGACACTTGGGCAATTTTGTTCACTCCACTTTGCCTCAGTTGAATTCTGTTAAATTCTGTCAAGTCAAGTTGGTGATGTAATGGCCATGCCTTAAAGTGGGTGAAGTGTTAAGAGGTTTGACCGGTCTTACGGACTGGATACCGCGCTGTGTAAGAACTTGTATGCACCTTTTTTATTAGTAACAACATCGTTTCGAGCTGTCTTTGAAAATTATTTCAAATCCTTGAAAACGATCAACGCCAGGCGGTGCCCATTGGGCAACTTAGAAGCAGCCGTGCAAACAGATCACGGGGGCGGTTGCTCGGCGGTTAGAGATCCGGACTATCAATCGACGGGACCCGGGTTAGGGTGCACTAAAGACTATCAGTATGAACACAGGTTTACCCATCACATGCGTAACTCCTGAAAGTTGTTCGTCAAACAATACATGAAATAAAGGGTGCGTGTATTATTGTAGTTTCACTTAATGCTTTGCTGTTACCTTGACAATACACACCATTACGTTGTACACTTGCATATGCCCAGCCTACACGCCTGCTCATCACATTATTCTATAGATATCGTGTTGCTACAACACGCGATAGAGTAAAGTGTTTTTCTAATTATGTAACATTAAACTATGTTGAATTGACCTAAGTCCCGTGAATGCGTCCACATATATATTTCTCAAAACAAATTTTATTTTAATTAGCAACACTATTCATATTTATAATTAGTTGGCTATATTACGATGTAGGGCCTACACAAAACAAAACTGTTTATAGCAAACACATCGTGCTACTGTTGATATCGTCTAATTAAGTTTGTCCTAATGTCAGTATTTTCTAGTTTGTTTTGTTTTGACACATATCTCAGGAGGGCGGGTTACAAATAAATTAAAAAAATTGTTGGACTCTCGATAAGCCAATTGCTTCCTTGTCCACTTGCCATCTAGGCCTTTGCCTTTGATGGCAATCTTGTTAAATCTAGTTAAATCATTGAACTCTGCCTGGCGGCTTTATTCACGTGCGCTTCGATGGCATATGCTTAACCGATTGGTCGCTAGATGGCGAGACTCAACGCGCGGTGCACCATCGTCACTCGGTACAGGGAACACAATGTTTAATTTCATTGACACCACATTGTCATTCACAGTATTTATTAGTATGCATACTGGTGACCATATTTTTGACCATGAAGTCCATTACATCTCTACACGATTTGGTTGAAGTTAGCATAGGGCATACATAGATTACTGTTTGTATACTTCATATCTTGAGAAATTGGTGCCATTCATTAGGCTGCATCAGAAGGAAAAACGTAAATATGAATGTTGTTGGCCTACCGCGCTCCTGACGCCAAACAGAACAGTCGTTGTCCGCGGACAAATCTATCATAGGTTTGGAGAACTGTCAATAAACGTCAATCGCAACCAAGAAGGCCGTGTGATCTACGAATCATGTACAGTAAAGTGCCTATCCTCGGGCAGTTGGTGCGTATCGGAGATAATTTAACTATTGTGATTGTATCACGATAGTTGCTATAACCATTGCAATAATATTGCGACAGTTCCATAATTATCGCGATAGCATCAAGGAACAGCGAAAAGCCATGAAAACAGTCCCAATAGACTATTGCGATGTATCGATAGTTCGATATGTTGATACACTCCTTATTGTGAGTAATCGTCTTAGAGTGACGTTGGATGAACGCTACCCCTGTTCCGTGGGGTTGTTGTGTTGATTGTCTGACACCGGGCGTCAACTTAAACCAACGACACCGATAACACTGCGAATACATGTCTTTTATGTACTGAATGAGAGAGACAACAAATCGAGGATAAACTTCGACGCCAGCCTAATACCGGATGGTACAGTACATGTGTCCGTTATTTCCGGTTTGGTTGGTGTTGTTATCATATATTGTGAAACTGAAAGCTGTTTGTTCACTGAAAGCCAAAAGCGGAATAAGTATGCTCCTGACTTGGTCTGGTAACAACAGTAACCTCTGCAGACAATCGAGGGAACCGAGGGAATCAGTCCAGCAACATGCGCCATTATCTATCTAATACACCGTTCATCGACTTTCGATTGGTGAAGTCGTACACTCGAACGTATCAAACGAGCTCTGCCAAGCCGTAGGCTCGCTAAACCGCGCTGAGACTGCGTCTATCTATGTGGGGCTTGCAAATTAATATCGGCAGATGTAATCAGACAGTAATGTGGTGCGTTCTAACCTACTTGGCCGGTCTCGATAGCCGCAGCACAGAGACCGTGACGTCTATGCATGACACATTCATTTTAGTGCATTGAGATCGAGTCGTCTAACTCTAAGGTTTAGCCTTAGTCAGTTGGTGTCGTTGCTACACTCGCGAGGAGGCGCTACGATGCTACATACTTTGGAGGCAGAAGGGAAGAATTATAAGAATAAAAAAATGTGTGCCCTCTTAATAATACATGTTGAGGTATATCAACATGCTTATTGTTAAAATGTGATAATGCAAATGAGGTCACTGATTACCACCTATGATCGTTTCCAGTCACCGGAAACTCGCATGTGCACGAAATGTGTATTTCGTGTGTTTTTCGCAGCTGGATACCCCGTTGACTTCCGGTGTATTTGTGTTTACAATGAAATGGGGACACGCTCATGCAGACCTTTCTCTGTTTGTATAAATACACCAACTACTTGGTAGGTTGGTAACGGGCAATCCAATTTTATTCATACCCAACAAGGATTGCCGCTGTGCACACAATAATAGTGACAAAGTCTGCCACAAATTGTGCACAGCCTGGTATATTACTGATTAAGCTGGTGTGTATGACCAATTAGTAAACAATACCAGATAAGATTTAACATTAGTGATATTTTCTACTGTAGCTAGCAACTGCCGAAGACAGTCTTAACCAAAAACCCTTGCTGCTCTTATACAAAGCGACAGCATACAAAGAGGGAAAAAATACCTATGTGCAGACAAGCATACATAATTATATGTATATAGTGCTAGCTAGAGTATTTACAATGATATGCACAAAAGTGGGGGAATAAACCCCCGACCGCATTCGACTTGCCATACCCGATAGACCCAATTAATGCTATTAGTTCGTTCGTAAATGTAAAACATGTCAATGGACTTTTCTCAATAGTATAGGAAGATATATAATTAATTAGTCCATAATTCATTGAGTAATATAACCAGACGCAGAACAAAGCACGTTGCTGTGGAAATGTGTTGGTAAATTGGTAACTTTTAGAGCCATCGTCGAAATGGCAAATTGTGACAGGGGCCCAAATGCGGTAAGGCGCATACCGAAATTAAGTTAAATTAATTCGAGAGTGCGGTGACCATAGCGAAATATTTGGCAAATGTCAAATCAGGATGGATTTAACTTTTGACTAAAATACGAAGTGTAGTTTGTCAAGTGTAGTTTGAAGGTACATAGTCTGGTCTCTTTTATCGTAAAATCAATTTATATTGTGTAAAATACTATAAACTATAATGATCTTTTTAACAGTTTGACCGCCCAAATGTTTTTTTAAGAGATACATTTCTTTATTTGAACGATTCGAGTCGAATTACATGTTTACATATTGCCTGTTGAACGGAGGCAGCCTAATTGGCGACCAGGATAGCTGTGTCGTTCTTGTTTCTGTTGTTTACACTCTCAGTGGTGCCTATATGGAAATATACTTGTTTTGTTAACTATTTACATTTATGTTATGTTTGCAGCATGCACGCACGCATGCACGCACGCATGCACGCACGCGCGCACGCATCCACCCATACGCACACGCACCCGCACCCGCATGTGCGCGACTGATTAGGACGATATCCCACAACGTTGAATTATCCTAGGTATATTAGTTATACCACCCACGGTAGCTATAGTTACAAACCATACAATAAAACGATATTTGTCGAACATGCCAACGATGTGTTGAGACAATAGGTGTTTGTCTGGACCTGTGTCGTAAGATTCGTGGTAACATGTCACTTTCCAGTGCCGTTCCCGACAAAAACCAATTAATTCCTTCGCTGGTGTTCATAATATTAGTAGTTGGAACAGTTAGATGTAATTACTTAATTTTCGAGCTACCACAGATTGATGCCCGCTTTGCAGTCGTGAGTTATTACTAAACTTAAGGTCGTATTGTGCCAAAGTCGAGGTCTTACTGAAAGGAGAAATGTGTATTATGTTTTCCATTATTTACCATTTAAAACTCCATTCTCAACTGATTTAGCCTATCGCAAATCCGGTTCGTTAATGTCCAAATGTGTAGTGTGTGAATAGTTTACGTAACATCTGCAATTGATTTATTAACAAAATGCGTATTTTTTTCAAATGATCGAAAGAATTGACTTCAGTCGTTAGATCTGGTCACGCTAAGAATAGTAGATTTCCAAAATAGTAAACACTGCGCAGGTCAATGCCGAACATGGGCGTGACTTCCATCCTCTCGCCGATCACATGACAACGTTACGAAATTTCACCAAGGGTGAAATTCGTTAATTTTCAGCGTTTCCATTTTCACTTAGACTTAATGTTTGATTAAACATGAAGTAATTTCATTGTTTGTCTGATGATTTCGTGAAATGAGACTTCCTCGAATTGAGGGGGGGGGGGCTTTCAATAAACGGGCACTATTTTGTGGCTGGTTCGCCGGTTGGAGTTGAAAATCTCATTTCGATTTTTTGCTCGTCTCATTTCAGACCCATTTTGCGAAAAATCAAAACTACCTACAGTATGCACTAAGAAATGTTAGCTCGTTTATGCTAATTTGTTTAATTAGTTTTATGTGTGAAAACATAAACAACTATTAAATTATTCTTGACAGTGTCCGATAAAAAATAACATAAAAGTGGAACCGCTGCTACACGCACTGTCGCAAGTTACCCGATCTAACGATCACTGTTATTAAAACGACTGCGCATATTAATACTTATACTATTCACACACTACATATTTGAACGATTGTCAGTGAACCTGATTCGTGATGTGCTAAATCAATCGAGGAGGGCGTCTTGACCATTGCCTGTCAACTAGCTATACACAACGTACGCCATTTTTCCCATAATCGTTCAACATAGAGGGCGCCACTGCGTGCTGCGCATTTCCCGAAAGCCACCATTGAACTAAACCGAAATCTGCCAATTGTCAACACAACGTCATAATTTCTTTAAAAAATCATTATTTTTTGGTTCATTAAGTCCTGTAGCGTGTGAATAGATTATTGTTAGGGTTCGTTAAGCTTGGTAGTGTGTGAATAGATTATTGTTAGGGTTCGTTAAGCTTGGTAGTGTGTGAATAGATTATTGTTAGGGTTCGTTAAGCTTGGTAGTGTGTAAATAGATTATTGTTAGGGTTCGTTAAGCTTGGTAGTGTGTGAATAGATTATTGTTAGGGTTCGTTAAGCTTGGTAGTGTGTGAATAGATTATTGTTAGGGTTCGTTAAGCTTGGTAGTGTGTAAATAGATTATTGTTAGGGTTCGTTAAGCTTGATAGTGTGTGAATAGATTATTGTTAGGGTTCGTTAAGCTTGGTAGTGTGTGAATAGATTATTGTTAGGGTTCGTTAAGCTTGGTAGTGTGTGAATAGATTATTGTTAGGGTTCGTAAAGCTTGGTATTGTGTGAATAGATTATTGTTAGGGTTCGTTAAGCTTGGTAGTGTGTGAATAGATTATTGTTAGGGTTCGTTAAGCTTGGTAGTGTGTGAATAGATTATTGTTAGGGTTCGTAAAGCTTGGTATTGTGTGAATAGATTATTGTTAGGGTTCGTTAAGCTTGGTAGTGTGTGAATAGATTATTGTTAGGGTTCGTTAAGCTTGGTAGTGTGTGAATAGATTATTGTTAGGGTTCGTTAAGCTTGGTAGTGTGTGAATAGATTATTGTTAGGGTTCGTAAAGCTTGGTATTGTGTGAATAGATTATTGTTAGGGTTCGTTAAGCTTGGTAGTGTGTGAATAGATTATTGTTAGGGTTCGTAAAGCTTGGTAGTGTGTGAATAGATTATTGTTAGGGTTCGTTAAGCTTGGTAGTGTGTGAATAGATTATTGTTAGGGTTCGTTAAGCTTGGTAGTGTGTGAATAGATTATTGTTAGGGTTCGTAAAGCTTGGTAGTGTGTGAATAGATTATTGTTAGGGTTCGTTAAGCTTGGTAGTGTGTGAATAGATTATTGTTAGGGTTCGTTAAGCTTGGTAGTGTGTGAATAGATTATTGTTAGGGTTCGTAAAGCTTGGTATTGTGTGAATAGATTATTGTTAGGGTTCGTTAAGCTTGGTAGTGTGTGAATAGATTATTGTTAGGGTTCGTAAAGTTTGGTAGTGTGTGAATAGATTATTGTTAGGGTTCGTTAAGCTTGGTAGTGTGTGAATAGATTATTGTTAGGGTTCGTAAAGCTTGGTATTGTGTGAATAGATTATTGTTAGGGTTCGTTAAGCTTGGTAGTGTGTGAATAGATTATTGTTAGGGTTCGTAAAGCTTGGTATTGTGTGAATAGATTATTGTTAGGGTTCGTTAAGCTTGGTAGTGTGTGAATAGATTATTGTTAGGGTTCGTAAAGCTTGGTATTGTGTGAATAGATTATTGTTAGGGTTCGTTAAGCTTGGTAGTGTGTGAATAGATTATTGTTAGGGTTCGTAAAGCTTGGTAGTGTGTGAATAGATTATTGTTAGGGTTCGTTAAGCTTGGTAGTGTGAATAGATCACTTTCGGGGTTCATTAATTCAGTAGTGTGTGAATATATTATTTTGGGGGTTCATTAAGTTCAGTAGTGTGTGAATAAATTATTTTAGGGTTCATTAAGTTCGGTATTGTGTGAATAAATTATCTTGGGGGTTCACTAGCTCAGTACTGTGTGAATATATTATTTTGGGGTTCATTAAGTTTGATAGTGTATGAACAGATTATTTTGAGGGTTCATTAAGTTAGTGTGTGAATAGATTACGTAGGTGCAGCAGTCTTAATAAACGTGTGTGTCCGTTTGGTAAAATCAATGACACAAATTTACATTGATCGTTAGGTCGGGTAACTTGCGAAAGTGTGAGCAGCCTTATGTTATAGATAACATAGAGAGAGGCGGGCTACACCACATTTGCCAACTTTTCGCCGAAAATTAGATCTGCCGAATCAAAATTAATTTAACACGGTCAAACATAATTTAACAGTTCGTTCGAAGATTTCATCCAAAACTAAATAAAACATTTGCACAAACGAACTGTACCATGTCGTTGTCCATACTAGATAGTTTTTTCGATTTTGTTTTTGCGAAATTTAAGTCAACATTGCTATGAACCGGTCTTCGCTGGTCGGACGAGTAATGGCAGGCATTAAAGACGGTATGCTATGTTTCATTATAAGAAGAAAGCTGATTGAGTATACGGCCACTGGAAATGAAGATCGGAGAGTCTGGTACTTACCAGTATAAAAGGGGACCTACCAGGATAAAACTAAAGAGGCAGAAGAAAGATGGACTGGATTAGCATCAATCATTGGACAGACGGTGGCCTCGAAGTGGCTAGAGAGAGATTACAAGGAGACGCCAACGGCCTAACTGAGGCTATGGTTAGAGGAGCAGTAATATCGATACTACCACCGTGACTCGCTATATAGGATTGGGCTGACGGACAGTCGGGCAGCTGAGTATTCGAAAGTTTGCGTGCGTGCGTGCGTGCGTGCGTTTGTTCGCGCGTTCGTTCGTGCGTGCGTGCGTGCGTGCGTGCGTGCGTGTGTGCTTACTCCTTGGCTCGACGCTACCGGAGTGCTGTCGGTGTTGACTGATCCGCCCCTGTCGAGGGCTTCGGCTCGACTCGAGTGTCGGACTATTGACATAATCCGCGCGCGAACCACTCCTGGCGACAAATTACTACTTGAGCGCCATTACGGAGTTTGCAAAACATCTGTGCTCGTTTGCATTATGGCAGCCATGTTATCCACTCGTGCGAGTTCCGCTCGACGGAGGCCGTGTGCCGATTCACCCCTAATTAGCGCTCTCTCCAGATTGCAATTGAGTACCAATATTAATCCGCCCGGCTCGAGTGCAATTAGCCCGGCGCGGAAGTTGACGTCGTGAGCTCTGTCGGAACACGTTCAAGTTTGCCGAGGGTGGCCCGCGACCCCGGCTTTATTCGTCAGTTACGGTCAGCTGAACAAACGACACAGTCCACTGCGGCCATGTAAAGGGAACTTATGTGTAAAGGGAACACGTGTGCAACGATTTTCATTGGTTCACTGAACGACCGTTTTACAGGATATTGCTACACGGAATTGATTAGTTTTTATAGCATCTCGGCTGGTTGAAAACACATACGCCGAGATGAGATGAGTGAGACACATGTTAGTTGTATTAACATAGCACCTAATTGTATTTATATATTTATATGCATAGCATATACATCAAGATGTTCGAGGCACATTTTAGTTGTATTAACAGAGCATATGTGTGTGTGTGTGTGTATATATATATATATATATATATATATATATATATATATATATATATATATATATATATTGCATAATATATAATTATTTTATATATTATGCAATTTAATGCTATATTAATTCATTGTGTTTAATTTTTTAGATTATATATATATATATATATATATACTATGCTTACGTGTACTATTCAGCCTCTACGGCTGCAAAGCGAAATAACCTTTGTTATTATTATTATTATTATTAATATATGTATATGTATATATATATATATATATATATATATATATATATATATATATATATATATATATATTTATCATTTATTGGTTATTGACAGACCGGTAAGTCTTCATCTAAATTAAAATGTTAATTACGGTGACATAAAAAAATTTTAAAGTCGGGTGATCATTGGTCTGTCAAATTCCCGCTTTACACAATTTCTGAGAGTGAATATGCGACGCTGTCTAGTGTCTAGTGTCTAGTGTCTACACATTAAGACATGAAGTATAACATTATTAATGTATGTGTAATGCTTGCTTTGAATTGACATCAAACATATCAGCCTCCCAACTGGCTCCGTAGCAGTTAGCCAATGAAAATCGTTGTACCTTGTCTTCAGTTAGAGCCCACGCGCACAGAATACCAGGATGTATCTTAGGCCTCACACGTACAGAATACCAGGATGTTTATTAGGCCTCACACGTACTGAATACCGGCAAGAGATCGTTGGCACAGTTTCACATGCATTAACTGTGTACAATATCCGCTACAAATAAATACTATAGCCTACTGAGCGTGTCTTAAATATGTTTTTGTGAAGCCTCGCTATTGGTTTAATAAATGGTATTTCCGGAATGTCACATTGCTGTTTTAGAAGCTATGGCAATGCGAATGTTCTTCGTAGCGTAGAACAAGGGTCGTCAGTTAAGATTACATGTAGTAGTATATCTAAATTCACGAGAGGCCAACATAATTTGAATAAAATGAACAATTAAATACCGAAAACATTCCGACTCTCTATTTTAAATTATATTACTTCGACTTCACCGTCATATTATTAGTGTTATATTATATGCACCAGAGGCGCCACGGGTCTATTGCGAGCCTCATTTACTTTTGTGTTAGTCTATGTTTATGCAAATTTCCGTTCAGTCAGCCTTACATTTACTTAGTTACACCGACAACGTTTGGACGGAGAAAGCAGTACAGTCTAGCTACCTGTTTATCACGTCGATAACGGACCCAAAATAGCAATAATAATAATAACAACAATAATAATGACAATAATAATAACAATAATAATAACAATAATAATAACAATAAAATAATAACAATAATAATAACAATAATAATAACAATAATAACAAAAATAATATTAACAATAATAATAATAATAAACTTATATAGCGCCTCAGGAACCTTTGCTCAGATGCGCAACAAACCTGAATCATTAAGCATTATCACACGCACGCACGCACGCACGCACGCACGCACGCACGCACGCACGCACGCACACACACACACACACACACACATATTAATGTCAATCGAACATTCTATTTGTATGAAATATATTTTAACTACACAATTACATATTTATTTTTATGATTGTATGTAAGTCCTATGTATGCGTCTATATGAACGGGCTCGTCCCAGATATATATGGTGCTTTATAAATTTTAGTAATAACAATAGTAATAATATTTCATGACAGGCACATTTCGCGCTCTAATTAAAACCTATCACAGTCAGTTTTAAAAATATGCTCAAGTAATTCCAAAGTCGCCTGCTGGATGTAGCACATGTGTACGTGTGTAGGACATGTGTACGTGTCTCGGCGCAAGATGCCTTAACACAACACGTACATTATTACACCTTATTTGTTCTCTTCACGCTCCACTGATTTCGGAGACACGTAACCTGCTAATTTATATTAGGCGTGCTTTCGGAAGAGTGACATAAGATTTATTGTTTCCAATCGAACCCTTTATAGAAATATGACACCATTATACATTATATATGGGTTATTCAAGAATAACGAGGGGAAACACAATCGACAAACGCGGTAATTGTTGTCCACGTATAGCAACATCTGGGACGTGGTGGCTTAGAGGTTAGAACATCCGACTCTCAATCGAGATAAACCAGGTTCGAATCCTCTGAAATCGCTGTCGTTTCGAAGATTGGCTGTAGACGGAAGTCGTGACGGCTGCAATGAACACGTCTGCCAGTGAGTGAAGTGTAATGTGCTTGGAACAGTTCCAAGGTCTGGAGACCGCGCTATATAAGAAGGTTGCTGTTTTAACATAGATATTCACGTCTTTGTTCTCGAATGACACCGCATGCTTTCAATGTACACAACTCGTTACTTTCCGTCGTCGTAGCCTTGTAGCTGTTCCCTTCCGGCCAAAGACGGAGTCCATTTCCTTGCTCTGTCGGCCAATTAGTAACGTCGACCGTTAAACGTCGTTGAATTTTGCGGTAGTCGTGACCTTATTATTGACAGCGTCAGAGACTCGCGTATGGGCCTACTGCATCGCTGTCTACAGAAGCGTGTCCACTCCAGTATCCAGACGCGCCGATTGGACCAGACGGCGGTCAGACTGTCTGATGGCCGAGATTAGACCCGCATGACTTGGTCACAGCACAATTAGCTCCGTTCGCTAATTACTAATTAATGAGTCTACAAATTCGAAACGAAAACGCAAAGTCGGTGCAGGTGTGAAGTAAACTTCACGATGCTCCAGTCAGTTTTCGTTGGATTTTGCCGAACACGGCCGGACTTAGAATGGCTCCGTTTGAAAATGGCGCGTACGACTCTTGCCGAAGCCTGACGTAGCCCCGACGAATGGACGCAGTTAAAGGTAAACACGCATTTCCTCTTCTTTCATCGTCTCGCTATCGCCACTAATCATGCCGCCGCCGTTTCGGGTGTGAATCCTGGCGAGGCGCGCGTGCAGACGTCGAAGTCACGGAAGCGATCTCGGCGTCCCACTTAAAGTTAGCGACCGGCTAATGACCGCCATTTTGTCGCCGGCCAATTCGCGACACGCTAACCTGAAATGCGACTATTGAATCGGCGCTCGTGGGAGAGAGATTTTATCGACAACGGTGTCCGATTCGTGATAATTACGATGCTGCCAAACGCGTGCAGTGGTTCTAATGGCAAACGGAATCGCGTTAGGCCGCGTCTCACAAGTCACGATGTCGAAGTAAGTCTACCACAAAACCTGATATTTCGTTTGATTCTTCTAGCAGTTGGCAGTTAGAGAATTCAAATTTGAAATCGCTTATATTATCCAAAGAATTTTCGTCAAACAATATATTCAGATTAATTCCTGTGTTGTGTTTATTCGTTATCTTAGGTGAAACATTTTTAAAAGCAACCTTTCTTGCGGTTGTCCTAAGCTATGGCTGCAACTAATTTCGTAACTATGTTTAAATATCCGTGGCCGAACTATCCAAGTTAGTTTACCTTTGGTTTAATTCCAATTTTTCAATCCATCATTTCGCGATAAACGGTCGGCACAGACGCATATAATTACTAAAATGCATTATCAACAGACACATCACGCTCCCGTTACATTTAAACTAAACAAATAGCGCATTTCGTTGAATTTACCTTTTAATTATTTAATTAATTCAATACTTTATTACGCTACTAAATCAACGGAAGTTTACTAAAAAACGTTACTTTCAGGAAAAGCGAAATTTCGTTGAAACTAATAAACTGTCAATTGCAATAATTTTAATAATCTGCATTATCAAATGAGTCTGCCTCCTAGGCTGCACATATTATGTGTTAGCATAAGCTGGTAATTTTGTAACGTTTATAAATATGTAAAATTAAACATAATACATTATGTTTGGGAATGTAAAATATATTCTCCCACTTCTTAAGTAAACACCATTTATTTCACATTTCGCTTTTTTAACTTGCTAGTACAAGTATTTAAATTTAACTTCATGCTTTGAATAAATGCATTTGCCTGTGTTTATGAATAATTGAATCTACAATATCCTATTTTATTAAGCGATTTTATGTTCGCAAATATCAAGAAATATTTATTATAATAAGTCGTTTTATGATTAAACATATACATGCATTAAACAGCATGGATTAACATTGATCAAAAACTAAACGTTTCAATGATTAATTAGATCAGATTTTGTATTCGAAGATTAGCAAGTAAATCAGAATTAACCTAATGTATAAGGTCACACGCGCCATGTTATACTTCCAATGTTATATAAAAACTTCATCCGAGTGTGTAATATTTCATACAATACATGCCTATGCGGAACATAATAGTAGGCCTACGTGCTTGTTACCAACACACCTAAACTAATGACGTCTCCCCGTACCAGGTTATCCACTTTCATGTAGCAGTAATACACGCATTGAGACAGTGGTCTATTTGTATAGTTTGCGACAGAATCCAGATTTATCTTGTTTTTAGGTTTGTGCACGTTATATACTATTCATCACTCAAATAAGTTTAGAAAGATATAAATATACATAAAGCAAACTTCGATGTATAGCCTGCGTCGAACGCACGCGCAGTCTCTTTCCGCTACGTTTACCACAACGCGATTTTTGCCATTTCTATTTCAGACAATGTCGACTTTCGTAACGCATGCAACATTACTTAGCGTCCTTGTGAAGCTGGCGAGGACATATCTACCACGTCCCAATGACACGTGTGTGCGTCATTGTTGTCCGGCGTTAAGTTAATTTCCCCCGAAGATGCCATTTTACGGAGAGAAAAAACACCACAATTTTTATAACTAATACATTGCAATGAGACACCGACCGCGTCTCGCGGTCGCCAGGCGCCGGTCACGTGTCCACCCGCGGCGCGCGAGCGACCAAAATGAGAAATATATTTCTAATGGGAAATGAATCACGGAGACCTGCTCCATACAGCGTCGCGAAGGAGAGCAAATAATCTGCTTAATTTGGCGCTGAGCGGCTTTCCAATTATTCTTAGCGTGTTTTTGATCACAATACGAGACTGCGTGCGCTCGTGAAGCGAAAACACCTCTTTGTCGGTGGACGCGAAGATCATAAAACAGATAAAAACGCATGTCATTTATTGTTGACACAATGATTATTTAATACACTAGCGAATAAAGTCACATGCATGCCCACGCACAAAAGGAATGAGTGCAATAAGTTGAATATGATTGCATGTTTTATTTATGCAATGCTGACATTAACACATCTGTCAAGATTGTACATTTATATTCTAGTTACATTTCCTTCAAAAATATCTGGCAGTGAATCTATACGATACAATAAGGACACTTATATCGCGCTAAAATCGTCGGGAAACCCAAGCTCAGCAGCGCAGCGAAACAAACGGGTTAGGCAGTTACATAGTCAGTAGCGGTTCCAGTGGTGAACGGTTGGACCTGCACGTTGGGGAGCAATGAACGGTTGGACCTGCACGTTGGGGAGCAACGGAGGATAAGCGAGTAAACAGATGCACATATGGGTTTTAGTTGACGGTGAAATGTGACTACATTTCCTGCCAACTTAACAAAAACTTAACTAGAACTAGATGATCGAAGTTGTCTGCATGGGCTGTCTTGTAGGAGTGGGCAGTGAATGTAAGATATACTATTGTGGTTGCTGACTGCCTCGTAATCACTACACGGCAAGGTAGTATGGTAGTATGGTAGTATGGTTGATTTTACTCAAGTAAATCACAAGAAACTAAGTAATCACATACGCAAATGACCATAGCGAATTCGTTGAAATATATAGTTTGCTGGATAGACGTTTAAAAATAATGAACATGCTATAGGAGGCCCATAACATCCCTATTCTAAACAACGAAAGAAACAAATGTACCTTTTCTATCAGCTCGCCTCGTTATTGAATGTACGTTACGGACATTAACTTGCAATTTAACAACTGCAATTTTATGCGGTGGCGGCTTTGTTGTACAGCAATTGAGTATTAAGTTACTCTCAAATCAAATATCACATCTGGACTATGAGATAAAATGTAAATGTTAACACTGATTATACTTATTACATGTATCACGCATATTGAGGTTTCGCTTATTGTCCGGAGATTTGTTTGTGGCGTGTGATATAGTTAGACATGCGGGCGTTTTACGAACGTATAGAAATATTGGTTTGAAACATCATGCACATATAATATGTATATGTTCATGCGTTTGTATATGTGTGTGTGTGTGTGTGTGTGTGTGTGTGTGTGTGTGTGTGTGTGTGTGTGTGTGTGTGTGTGTGTGTGTGTGTGTGTGTGTGTGTGTGTGTGTGTGTGTGTGTGTGTGTGTGTGTGTGTGTGTGTGTGTGTGTGTGTGTGTGTGTGTGTGTGTGTGTGTGTGTGTGTGTGTGTGTGTGTGTGTGTGTGTGTGTAATATAAGGAATATGTAAATGTTGTTGGCAGAGTTGGATGTGCACAAAAACGAGAGCGAACTACACTAAATACCATAGTAGTTGGTCGTATACATATTATAGTTTCTTCAATTAAATACGGGAAATACCTTACTACTGAAGGAAGCATATATATATATATATATATATATATATATATATATATATATATATATATATATATATATATATATATATATATATATATATATATACATATATACATACATACATATATACATATATATATATATATATATATATATATATATATATATATATATATATATATATATATAGATATATACATATATACATACATACATACATGCATACATACATACATACATACATACATACATACATACATATATACATATATATATATATATATATATATCTAGTTTAGTTTGCTCTCGTTTTTGTGCACATCACACAACTCTGCCAAAAACATCCACATCTTCTGTCTAAACTAAGCATCTGATAAACGAACTAGACCATGCCGTGGAACACCAATGTGGTGGCTGTACCCGCCTAATGAAAGCCGGTTACCTAACCACGCCTACCGCCCGGTCACTATAGGGATACACCCTCTGTCGTCTTCACACCAACGCGTGGCTGGTGTCACCGGCCTAAATATCAACACAGAAGCCGCTCCGAGCGGCCAGGGTTACGTAAGACGCTGACAATTACGCCGACCACCGAAGCGTGGCCGCTACTCCAGTCACATTGCGAGTCCTTTGTCACGACCAATTCACTGAAACGAGGCCGCGCACGCGCACTGATGCATATTAATCACATCATGAATATTCATGAATTATGTCCTCCTGGTTCACTAATTGTTCTAACGATTGTCTTAGTATTACTGTAAATAGTGTTCATATATACAACAACATAGGCCATATATATATATATATATATATATATATATATATATATATATATATATATATATATATATATATATATATATATATATATATATATATGGCCTACTGTTGTTGTCCAAATAAAAGCCCAGTTGTCAGGATACAAAAAAAATTTCTCGTATAAACGAACGTTAGAAATATTTACTTACGTTAAGCATGGTAATGTTTTACGTTTTAATGTGTTTACACGTGTATGAATTAACGCATGTGTTTAAGTATGTGCGATACGATGTAAAATGACCACCGTTACTGCGTAAATCATCGCGAACCCGCCATCATGCATGCATGCTTACTGTGCATACAACTAGTGCGGTATCAGTCTTCCACATTCGTTTCAAAATCGTCAACATTGGAAGTAACCGTCGAGTAAGCGGTGATAAAATAAATAAGCTTAGTTAGTAACTTAGCTTGTGTCTCAATGTGAAGAACCGACAACAAATGCTCGTCCTGCATCTTCGAAACGATAAAGAACATTATAATTAAGCCACATAGACGCGTACGCTACAGGCGGGTCTGAGGGGCACACGTCGTGCCTACCTACACCGACATTTTCACGTCCCATCACCTGCACACCCATCCATGCAAGCACACCTTCAAATATATGTATGTATGTATGTATGTATGCATGCATGTATGCACTTTCTTCATATTGATATTCTGGAGCCGTTTGACTCGATATTTGCTGTGTTTAAAGTTGACGTAAAAATTCTCGTGGTTATTATTCTGGGCATCCGCAGGTTGTTTACGTTTTCAATGAGGACGAAGAGAACATTTTCTCCAAATGGTTCATATTACCTTACGCGTGGATACTATGGGCATGGGATCATATTACATAAGATGGTCCCAGACACAGTCATAGCCTAAACCAACACAGGAGTCATTACTCAACATGGGTACACGAACGCATGCACGCATGCATTCACGCACACACGCACGCACGCACGCACAGACCTGCCCCACAAATAACACACATGAATCATTACTCAACATGGGCACACCTTCACACGCACGCACGCACGCACGCACGCACGCACGCACGCGCACACACACATAGGAGGCATTTCCTGCACACACTAATTACACGCACGCACGCACGCACGCACGCACGCACGCACACACATATTTCCTGGATCGCGTGTGGCTTACATTACCCAGAAGGTGATCCAGTGTTCTTTTCGCCTCCAATTTACACTACAGGTTTATATAATCGCCCGTGACGCAGGTTGAGACAAAATGAACTCGTCCAAAAACGTAATTTATGTGGATGTAGATTACACGTCTATGATCTATATGCATTCATCCAACATCGTAAATCGTAAGAAATGTTGTTAAATGTTATTCACGTAGTTATTAAAAAAAAAAATTATTGTCATTTTTTTTCGCGTAGTCCGCTACACTCCATATATTACCAGTATGCTCATATCACCGAACCTTTCCCTATACATATATATATATATATATATATACATACATACATACATACATACATACATACATACATACATACATACATACATACATACATACATATATATATATATATATATAGGGTTTATTATATTATTTTTTATACGTTTCATTCGGGGTTTTGACTCTTGTAATATTCCTCATGTTTACAATTAGTACGTACACCCTGTTCATAATAGCCGAACGATATGCATACACACACACGCACGCACGCACGCACACACATATATATAACCGTTTACTAACGGAACTAAATAATGCATGGAAATCATCGTTGGTACGAAATTCGTTAGCCTTTCCATCGCGCCCCGTCTGCGCGATTGTCGCCTGTTGTTCCGGGACTACTTTCCAGCGACATTGCCTGCACTGATTGGGCAGTTGTAATTGCCAGAAACGAACGGCAGCAGCGTCTCTGGTGACCTCGGGCGTATTTTTGTGGCTGCGCGGCATTCTTGACGCGGCGCTTAAATGATTTTCCGTCGAATCGACGAAATGAACAAGTTAATTAACGCAAGGAACTGACGCTCCTCTTTCCTCGATTTGTTGACCGAGTGTGCCGACAATGCGACACTCGTGGTCCGGGGGGAGGGATGTAACGACACACTGCTTCATTACTACATTCATTACCGATAGCGTCGTACGTTGTCGCCCTCCTGTGGCTGGTGTTAAGTTGCATATATTCACAAGTAACCTTCAGTGTTTTATTTCGTGAATGTTTTTCCCGAGTTGTTTTTGGAGTTTTGGGGCAATTTTATAGGACCACGTGACTGCCGCCAATGCTATTCGACGGAAAGAGCGTAACTGCTGTGTAGTCCGCACTGACGAGACAACAACGTTCGTGTCCCGCTGTACCCCCGTGCCCCTTCGGCGGCGGACCTCTATACTGACGAGACAACAACGTTCGTGTTCCGCTGTACCCCCGTGCCCCTTCGGCGGCGGACCTCTATACTGACGAGACAACAACGTTCGTGTTCCGCTGTATCCCCGTGCCCCTTCGGCGGCGGACCTCTATACTGACGAGACAACAACGTTCGTGTTCCGCTGTATCCCCCGTGCCCCTTCGGCGGCGGACCTCTATACTGACGAGACAACAACGTTCGTGTTCCGCTGTATCCCCGTGCCCCTTCGGCGGCGGACCTCTATACTGACGAGACAACAACGTTCGTGTTCCGCTGTATCCCCCGTGCCCCTTCGGCGGCGGACCTCTATACTGACGAGACAACAACGTTCGTGTTCCGCTGTATCCCCGTGCCCCTTCGGCGGCGGACCTCTATACTGACGAGACAACAACGTTCGTGTTCCGCTGTATCCCCGTGCCCCTTCGGCGGCGGACCTCTATACTGACGAGACAACAACGTTCGTGTTCCGCTGTATCCCCGTGCCCCTTCGGCGGCGGACCTCTATACTGACGAGACAACAACGTTCGTGTTCCGCTGTATCCCCGTGCCCCTTCGGCGGCGGACCTCTATACTGACGAGACAACAACGTCCGTGTTCCGCTGTATCCCCGTGCCCCTTCGGCGGCGGACCTCTATACTGACGAGACAACAACGTTCGTGTTCGGCTGTACCCCCGTGCCCCTTCGGCGGCGGACTTCTATACAAAAACACGACGTTTTTTTCCAGGACTCGCACTCGTTAAAAAGGTGCGATTGTATACCGACATGATGCTGAAGCAGTTATAAGACAAGCATTGCCTCACGCGACAGAAGCTGGACGCTACCAATGCAAGCATCGTAATAATAGTTAATTCGTTACTTTCTTTAAAGGTTCTTCATCGAATCGCTTTTTATTTCGGTCGTCTCATTTCAGATACATGTCGCAATAAATGGAACTATTTATAGTATCATGCATGCACTACGGCACGTTAACTCGATTGTATAATGTTGTTAAATAGTTTTCATGAAATCATCGGACAAAATGGTAGTTATAATTTTCGACCTGGTCCTGTCGAAATTCGGCGAAAAAAGCAAAAGTGGTCCGACTCTGTATGTTATAACATACCTAAGGGTTTTAACATTTTCGCAAATTACCCGATCTAATATGTCGGTTATTTTGATTATTTTAATAGAAGTGTACGCACTCTTTTTGAAACTACTCGCGCACTGCAGATTTGAACACCATAAAACAAACCTGATTCTGAACCTTGATAAGTTAACTACACTATATAATTATACTACGGACTGGTAGTATAATTATAGTATAATTATAGTATAGTTGTCAGGTCAATGGTTTCTGCCGTCTTGTGCTGTTTTAGTTGGTTGGTTGACTACGAATCAAAACACACCTTTATGCCGGTAACTAATCGATCGGGCTCAGTAACAATGCATTTCGCACAGGTATTTAATAACAATATAATCAACGATCCCGTCCGATCGCCATTGACTCACTAATTAAGCGCCTGGGGAGGGCGGATAATTTCGGTCGGGATGACGACAATAAGGCTTGGCAAGACTGCCTCTGAGCATACATCCTTCAGTTGTTTTCTCCGATTACATAATTGTAAAGGTATAGTGGTTATTAATTGAGACAAATACCAGTGCCCGCTGTTACAAAGGATGTTGATGATATTTGAGTATTTCGTTGCGTGATTGACGTCACGTGATTGACGTCACGTGATTGACGTCACGCGTGTCTTACGAACATGTCGTTTAAAATATCATCAAATCGTTAATTGAACTCTACGTAGACGCTCAAGAAAATAGTCAATTAAACTATTCGCCGAGCTATCGTTTGGTCAACACAGACAGTTTGTCAGATGATTTGAAGTTAACGTCAAAATCCCAACAAATAAGACCGGAAATATTCATCCACATTGCTATATAAACGACATAACCAACGTAACTTTTCAACTCTCAGTCGTTCTCTTTGGGCGTAGCAGAGTCATACATATGATTATAGCGTACACATTTTAGCACGAATGCTGTGTCAGGCATAACGGCAATAATTATTGCTCAGTTATCTGACCAGGCAAAAAATCGGTGTCACGTAAAAAGCGTTCTCCGCGAAACGTGAACAGTTTCGGTTTTGCAAAGCGTCTAATTTTTAATTTTTAAAAATTTTTCACGATTATTTTTCAAATCATGTACACAAATCTCATTGCATTGCCATGTGATGAACACGCAACCACGATGGCGTCATGTGACGATTCGAGGGAGAGCCTGATACGAAAACATCGTTTGCTAAAAAGCGGTTTTCCGTCTACATTTACCCGGACATATAAGATGCTACAACAGGATTATATACTACGGAACGATACACTATATACCAGATAATGGCTTAGTAGCGTGTTCCGATAATGGTCCTCCTCTTCTAGATATCCTTTGGTGCAAGTATAATCTATCAAAGTTTCGCCGGGATTTGCGTGTGAGAATAGTCTGAGAACCTACTATACGTAGCACGTTGGTGTGGTTTCGTTTCTTATCAAATCTGACATGTCGCCTTGTAAGGCGAGCTTCGAATGATTACGCTTGTGCCTGGTGAAATGTCCATCGGATAAGTCCGGAAATGAATTAATGCCATCCGAAGGAGAATGAGACGCACTTTGTGGCGACATTTGCGCCACTTTGCGGTACTTTGAGTCGTCATTAAACGACATTAACCTAAATCGCTGCGCTTACACTCTCTTGGGCAAATGATCGTAATGGCGAAAGTAGACTTTTTCCCAATTACACCTTACAACCACTAGGCGGCCGTCCCGCTAAATGGGCGCCATTAACGCTCATTGGCGCAACTTGTCGATTTCACGACCGAGACCGCGGTGAACGAACTTCTCGTATTTCCCGTCGATAATCTCGCCACAAGCGTGATTGTCTGTTCTGTATATGTTATATGCGTTCTTGGAAAAAAGTGGCATTATTTCGAAACATGGTTTTATGGCGGCTGCTAATTACTAATGATGGACGTTCTGCCAATTAGTATTCATGTAATGAGTTGGCTTTAGTGGCTTCGCTTAGTGAACGTGTTCGTCATGTAACATACTATTCAAACAATACACGAACAATCTACATTGCAACATCGTACACATATATGAATAAAACATGTTTTTAATGTTTATAGTGTGCGTGCGTGCGTGCGTGCGTGCATATATATATATATATATATATATATATATATATATATATATATATATATATATATATATATATATATATATATATATATATATATATATATATATATATATATATATATATATATATATATATATATATATATATATATATATATATATATATATATATATATATATATATATATATATATATATATATATATATATATATATATATGCCTGGCCTGGAATAATAATCACCAAAACTGGTATTTAAACAGGTGCATAGTTATGTTTTCTCGCATTTCTGATAAATTGACAGTGGTCAGTGTTTATCCAGGACGTTTTCTTTGTCTCCACTCGCTATGTAAACAGTCTTTGTTTCGTTATTTATAAGGTTTTGACTAAGCACACAAAAAAAACTGTATGGTAAACGGATAACTAATGAAGAAAACTGACATGTTTAATAACGAATCCTTAAATGAGTATAATATACACACACACACACACACACACACACACACACACACACACACACACACACACACACACACACACACACACACACACACACACACACACACACACACACACACACACACACACACACACACACACACACACACACACACACACACACACACACACACACACACAAACACACACACACACACACACACACACACACACACACACACACACACACACACAGATTAAATAGGCTTACGCATGTTTACTCTGTGATTTCGATACCAGTGATAATGCTTAATGATTCCGGTTTGTTGCGCATCTGAGCAAAAGTTCCTGAGGCACGTTATAAGTTTATTATTATTGTTATTATTATTATTATTTTATTGTTATTATTATTACTATAGTTATTATTGTTGTGTGTGTGTATATATATATATATATATATATATATATATATATATATATATATATATATATATATATATATATATATATATAAGGGCACAAACAATCTGGATTGCATCTATAGTTGGACAGCATTACTTCATGTATACTGTTATAATAATGATAACAATTTATTTCTTTTGCGATCATGAGATTAAATAAAAGTACAGACACAAAATATGCATTTGCTAAAATGATATGCGTATACGTTTTAGATTAGAACATGTTTTAAGGAGACTAAAACAATATATAATTATATCTCTTTCTATATATGTTGTTATATCTAAGCATGCCGTTTGACTATAGCGTTAGCTTTATAACTGGATACATTAGTTGTGATGTGAATGCCGGTGAGTAGACGCCTCACGAAACCGAAGTCGTCGTTACAAATTGAGGCCTTCCATCTGAGCGTGCCGCGGCCGACCGAGACTGCCACCGATTAATTCCGCTGTTAAGGCGCTTCGCGGAGATGCGTGCGGGCACCTGATTCGATCGACGCGTCACGTACACCTTTAATAAACGAACTTGATTGTTTAGCACTAACCCGATGCGCGAAATTAACCGAGATTCAATTAATTAATATAAGAGAAGTGCGCTAGATTGGCGCAATTGCGCCCGCAGGCGTCCGCGGCACCAGACACGCGAGGCCGCGGAAATTCGCTCGATGTTTTGCCTCTTAGGACGCACACCGCGTAACCCGAGTCCGCTGCAAGGCGCCCAAGTACTGCGGACGGAAACCTTTTTATTTATATGCGCGGTTTATTAAGTTTCTGTTTCCACAGACGACGCGGTTTGTTTTACCTTCTACTCACAATGTGTAAGACATGAAATTGTCTATCGGTAATTTGTTATTGTATTGCACAAGTGTGGATTTTTCAGTTTGTTTTATAAAGAAGCACCTAATTCACATTGGCGTACACATCTGTAAGCACACACTTGCACGCTCGCATGCGCACGCGCTCGCACGCACACGTTTAAATACTGGTTCAGTACATCCCTGCGGGGTTAGAAATCACGACGGCAGTTTGTGCATTCGCGAACGATAATCGAATAAG
>OY759272.1:4531747-4536747 GCA_963662155.1 Lamellibrachia columna
TATATATATATATATATATATATATATATATATATATATATATATATATATAGAATGTTATAAGTTTTCATAATAATATTATTGTTAATACAATTAACATTCTAAATAAATATATATATATATATATATATATATATATATATATATATATATATATATATATATATATATATATATATATATATATAATGTTATAAATTTTCATAATAATATTATTGTCAATACAATTAACGAGACCACCGCTATATTTTAATTATTGATATGGAAAACATGCCAAACGATCAAGTTGTGGGTTCCTAATGTGGTCGTGCACTTTGCAAAATCATGGATCAACGAAAGTGCGTAGTACAACCGTTCAGTGTGCATTGTAACATGCGCTAAACAATTATTCTGAATTCGCTAAAGCGAGTTAGCTCGTTAACTGTAATGATGGGACCGATTGACACACATGTCAGTCCAGCCGTTTTGAAAATGCGAAACCGTTCTGAAATGTTTCTAGAAATGTCTTATTGACAAGATAACATTGCCTATAACGAATTTTATATCGTTGCAAACATCTATTTGTTTGTGCTATTTTTTGAAGATGTTCGTGTTTTGAAAATGAATGTGAGTTAAGAGGAACCTCGATGTAATACAATGACTCAGTCGACGTCTTGGTGGTGGGCGTCATCATGCTTTATTTCCACGCAGGACCGTTTTATAAATATGCTGGCCATTGTCAATGTTAAACGTTTAATTCGCTTGAGTAAACTGCTGTATATGTGCCATGGTGTTGGACAAATTAATTACACCTTAAACGGGCGGATATAATCATTAGTGGCCGGTTTAGATTTACCGAGGTCGTTAAAGGCACATCTACAGCTTATCGTTCTTGGTCCTACTGCCAGCAGTTATATGCATTAACTGTGCGTGTGGGGGATGTTACGTCATCGAGGCAAATATTGTCACGTGGTACCGCGCGCTCCACGAATTGGCTGTAGACAAGTAACGCGAATGAAAAGCTCAACTGAAAATACGTAATGAACTCTCGACACTGCGCTACAAAAATACACTATGTGTGACTGACACCAATCGTGGACAACGAATATTATATAACTTATATAAAAGTATATTTTATATAGCTTGAAATTAAATGAACACCAGGGACAACTCAGTACCTGTTGCGTGCGCATGCAACACCAACAATTGCCAAAAATAATTTTGGAATTAATTTTGTCGTGCGAATATTGGCAGTCAACAATATCAACATGCCAATACTATTAATTAAGTGATCGTGGAGCCAATGTTTAACATCGATGTTCAACGACAATCGCCTCGTCCCGACCACACATTCCCATGAATGATCTGCCTTTCAATTTCATGTTTAACATCGATGGTCAACGACAATCGCCGCGTCCTGACCACACATTCCCATGAATGATATGCCTTTCAATTTCATGTTTCGCGCTCAGTCGTGCGATCGAGTAATTAGTTTGATTATGCACGTGGAAGCAGACGATAACATTTACTCGACTATCGCTTTAAGTGTGTTTAGAAATGAAGAACTCCTCGACAAAGCCACTAATCACGAATGCTTCGGCAGGTTGTTGAAAGCGGACATGTTGAATGGGCGCTGTTGTCGCTTTCCAAATAAAACCCGACTTGTTCGCTCAAATTATGCTAATTTCGATCGCACTTCGCTGACAAATTAGGCGCAGAAATCGACAAATTGGCCAATTTTCCCGACCGAGCAAAGACATTAGCAAAATAGTGATTAACACAAAACGGGACGGCCCGTAGACTTGTTCATTGCATTTAATTCGTCTGCGCACTCAGACGGCCTGATTGAACCGACCTCAAGGCGAATGTATGGGGGGGGTAGGGGGGGGGGCATTTAATAGATATATGTGAATCTTTGAGTCAGAACACGTGGTGGTTTGTGCGGTGAGAGGAAGCTAACTACCCACGTATGTGTAACATATGATAGTTTGTAACCATTTTTATATTCAAGAAAGTTTGAAATGACAATTTAATACTATAATACAGTTATAAATTGTTATGTATCTGTTCATCTGTCTTAACGGGTTGTGATCCTAAAGCTGAAATAATAGCATTGTTCTCTGAATGTTCGTTAACTTCTCAAATAACGTTTGTTTTTATAAATCTATACTTATTTAAAGTAACTTTACGAAACATATTAAACAGTAGTATTTTTAACGGATGGTTCGGGAATATGGAATGTTGCGAGAATGCACTGTATACAGAACATAGGGTGTTGGATGAGCGCCCTATATACAGAACATGGAGTGTTGTGTCGATTTCACTGTACATAATATGGCGCGCTGTGCTGTGCGCCACTAACACTGGCAACAATAATTAAAACAAAAATACATTCTCGTCTGAAGATGCTCTATGTTTGTTTTCTGTTGTAGGTTTCCCTTTCCCCGGCATCTTCCAAAACAGTCCCGGGAAACACTGCCGACGGAGGAAAGCGCGGACTGTCTTCAGCGATCAACAACTCACTGGACTAGAGAAACGCTTCGAGGCACAGCGCTACCTGTCGACTCCTGAGAGAGTTGAGCTGGCGTCACAACTCGGCCTCTCCGAGACGCAGGTTAGTTGTTCATTTCATGGTACACAGCCTACTGTGGAGGATTGGGATTTTAAAATGTGGTAAGCAGTGTAGGATTGGAAGAGAAACGTTATTGCTATAACAGTTGAATCTTGCAAGCAACATCAACTCAGAGGTTAATGGTTTTTTATT
This sequence comes from Lamellibrachia columna, assembly GCA_963662155.1. NCBI lineage: Eukaryota > Metazoa > Annelida > Polychaeta > Sabellida > Siboglinidae > Lamellibrachia > Lamellibrachia columna. Next base: position 4,534,491 of record OY759272.1, read on the forward strand.
GTTGTTATTATACAATTATTACTAAGGAATTAAACTTTTTTTCATGAAAAATTACAAATATATAGAATAGCTCAAATTAGGTTTATCATAGTCCATGATTGGTGTTGCGAAACCAGCCGATGGTCGAATACAAACGACAATGCATTTGCGGGGTGGGACTGTTTCTGTTAAAGCCGTTTTCGTTTTAAGAGAAAACAACACCACGTTATCAGATGCCGATCCCTGCATACCATTTGACCGGCTTAGTGTTATGTATAAAATATGGATATAATAAGGGTTTATTTTGCATTTAACACAGCAAATTATTCACGCGTTGAGGGCTACTTGTAAATTTACATTATGGAGATGAACATTGTAACTGTTCTAACAAGGAAACTTGATGTCGCGTATGAATAAAACAGATACGGTGTAAATTGGTTTAGGCTCTTCATCCATCGTTTGAAAGGAGCTTTTTCTTGAGCGCCGTTGTGCGGTTGTGAATAGGTAATGGATTCGCGTCGAGCACCGCTGAATAGACGCAGAATTGGTTTACGTAAAATGCCTGTCGTTACGGTCAAATTATACGTAACAACCAGGCTCCGTTCACTACCGCGTCTAATTATTGTTATTTACACTTCGTTGGACTAACCGAATCATGGAGTGTCCGACCGATTGTAAATTATCTTGGAAACGGCCATCATCATAATTCATATTGACCACAGCGATCGCCGGGGCAGAGAGATTTCGTTAGCGCTATAACAGTGATAAAACAAATGGCTTCTGAAAGGAGCGGCGCAATCCGATTGCGACCTATTGGCCAATCATTTTAATGAAATCTACATAATGAAGTCGCGTAGATGGCTAACGGATGCTCTGCTATGCCGTGACGTAATCGCACTATATAGCAGCCGCGGAAGGCGACAAAGCACGCGCTGTCGTGACGGCTGCCGGAAAGACGCGCGCGCAATATCGGGGCTCCTACCCCTTGGATCTATGTCCGTAGCCCTGCTTTCATAGACTTTTGTGACGTGTTAATGTATCCCACCATTAACTGACAACGCAGCTCACGTGAAGGTGTACTTTAATTTCTTCTTGGCCGCTCCGTAGCACACTGTGAGGCCCACCATGCGCGCAACATTTCTCTTTCATCTTCGTCGCGCACTAATACAGCACGAACGGCCATTTTACCAGCATATAACTGGCCAATTGCACAGCAGCCACTGTAATGTCACTGGACAACCATTGTTCAACGACTGTCTCTAAAAGTGATCATTTGAACAACGAAACAACCGCATAACGATGCGTTTTCAAACGAATATAAATTAATATTAACTAAATCCTGCAATATATAGATTTAACACCCGAAGCTGTCAAAATACTACCAGCGATTCTTAATTTATTATGAAAACTGTTCAAGTGCCTGAAAGATTTTTCAGGGCGGGAGAGTTCAGCATAGACCAAGTAGATCAGTATAAAATTAATCGTTGTTGTAGACCTACCTGAATATTACGGCTTTATCGAGTGTGCACCTTCAGTTGAGGGTAAACAGTGTTTGGACGTAAAACCCGTCTCGAGTAGTCTTAAGTGGACGTCGCTGTCAGATGAACAACAAAAAGGCCCGGGATTACCCCGAAAACTATTATTATAGCGATAAAGTCTGACTAATTTTCACTTATTAAATGTCAGATACTACAGTCATGTTGACGTAGTTTTGCCTCAAAATACGATTACGTTTCTTGTTATTAATAAGTAATAAGTAATAAGTAATAAGTAATCCATTCGCTTTATTTAGGTCTACTTGTATATCGTGAATTTGGAAGCACGATTACTGTTTTATTCCATATAGTGACGTTTTATAACTTTAAATTGTATTATTATGTATGCAATAATTATCCAGCCATTATAAATCGTATATGACAGCACGTTTCCTTGATAATTTACTCGGTTGCGTGGACAATGCACAATCAACAATATTGAGTGATGCTTGCGACAACGGGACGTTTTCAATATAAATATTTAATTTAGCAAGCGTAAAATTCACTGATTTTAGTCAACCAATTAATTACCGGGTACAAACCTTTCGTGTGTTGTTTGTCGAAATGTAGTCGTCCACCTATATGGCAGTGAACGTCGCATAATTATTTCTTGCTAATTGCACAAAACATACCATTAATTATTTATTAATTTAATATACAGCGTCGATTATTGTCATCGTCGTTTTTACTGTGTCCAGATGACAAACTGTGGTATCTTTTTAGATATATATATATATATATAT
>OY759272.1:4541747-4561747 GCA_963662155.1 Lamellibrachia columna
TGACCTTGTTTACACGCGTAGATTTATAAAATTATTTAAATTGGCTCTTTCATTTCGTTAGAGAATCGTAAATTGCTAAAATATTACTATTAAAAAAAATTATTCTTACGAAATAATGAAACTCATACCATCCTTAGAGTTATATCCTATTCCAAGGTGTACTATTGTTTTGTGATATGTGCATCAGAACCTTATACGTGGTTCTTATGTGTTCAGATTACGGTGACTCGATTTGTATTATTGTAGTATTATTTGCGCAGTGGTTCGTTATTATTGTGGAGTTATGCACTGGAAAAGGGTGACCCGAATTGTATTATTGTTTATCAGTTGTGCCTGAAACCGTTGTTGTTTTTGAGTTGGAAAAGGAATTAACCAAATGTTTTGTCGGCGGGTGATTCTAGAAATTATTCAAGTCTCATTTAAAGCATCCGTCGGCTGATTAATGTTTTCATATCTATAAATAACATAGTCGACATAATTTTTATTTCTGCCAATATGATTATACTTGCGTATTCGGTGTTGGCTGCTGGCAAGTAGTGTCTTCATTGTCTCTTGGCCGGCGGTGTTTGCAGCAACGGCTAAAATAGAGCCGTTTGCTTCAGAACATTATAAATAATCAAACATTATTGTAAGCTCATTTAATGCGTGCGTCGAATTCACATATACGACCTTGAGGTTTTTGACTTCTCAGTGTCAGACTAATGGCGCAACCGATTCGGTGAGCTTCGGTTCTCAATTCAAATAATGTCATGCTAAAATAATATATTCATATCGTGCTGGTATTCGGGCCAGCTCTCACAGTGTGTACGTCGCGTGCATATCAGGGAACACTGTACATACACGTATGTTTGTAGCGTACATATTGTGTTCATGTTGCGAACACACTGCAAAGTTGCGTGCAACGTAAGCGCACAATGAGGACACTTTGTTGCGTACGACGACTATTTCACGCGTACGCAACATATAGAGAACCTGACTAAATATATGTTTCTATTGTTAGAAGATTAGTGTACATATCCGATAAACACAGGAAATCATGACAAAATCCCAATTATATTGGTATACTAACTAGTGTATAATGTCTATAATTGGGGATTTTTTTAATCCTTGTCTAATTGGCCTCGTTCTCCTATGGTCAACAGGTTTACTGATTCTGTTTGAATGTAAATGTTGATCGATCGCCACACGTGACTCGCACGTGACCGGCGTTCTGTCAACATGTAAACCGGAGACGTGTTGTTGACAATTTGTTCATATTGTTATTTGCTACTGTTGATGTTGATGATAATTATCTTAAGTTATTATAAGGCCACTCACTACCACTGAACATGCACTGAATCGCAATATCTAGCAATATCGTGCTATAGCTTCGTGTGTGGCCGTTGTTCTTTAACGTAAAACGAATTAATAAATAAATAATTTATTATATTCCTGCAACTGTTATTTATGGTGTATTATGTTGATTTGACTGCATGAAATTACCGCTTGTGTGGATGGGTGTTTTGAAAGAGCGTCGTTCTGCGATTGGGAATAAATTAACATATAAGGGAATATTTGATTACACCACCCTTTCAATACCTACACGCTACCATGCTGCTGTTGGGTGCCATCCTGAGCTTTAATTAGTAGTACATGAAGGATAGGTCAGGAAATTACACATTTTACACTTAATACGTATGGCACGTGGATTTACTTACAAACCTGTGCCACCCCTACATATGCTTTTAGCTCAGTATAGACATTGGCACGTGTATGCATTCGTGAAAGGAAATTAGGGCAACGTTTATTTCTTCACATTATTACTTTCCACGAATAAGCCCAATTAATTAAATAATAATAACATTGAAATGGCAATTAAATTCCTCGCGTAATAGAAATTAAACCGGGAAACTTTCGTTTAATATTGTTTAAAAACCCTACATAACAAGATACTTTATTTGAGTATTGGCTAAATGAATTATTACCTGAATTAATTAATTAAGAACGTACTGTTTTATCGACACATTTATATCGATTTATGCAACTACAATTGTCGAATTTATTCTGTCGACGAAACCCAAGATTTGTTTAGCGTGTTAGCTAGAAAGAAAGGATGTATGTTGCTCCATAAATAATTACTATAGGCGGGAGTGTTTTAGTTATTAGAATGTCAACCACAGAGCAAGGATGCCACACATTGATAACACATATAGGGACTTATTTGGGTCCTGGACCGTTAATTACGAATCATATATACATAATTTTTTTAATGCTTTGTGTAATCAACAAAACATCTCATGGAAACTCCACATGTGTAATGAGAATGTTACGCAAAGACCAGGGTACCGTTTCAATAAGATTCTTATGAGCTCATTAGAGCAACTTCGGTCTTTAAAATCGACTTCGCTCCTTAGCAATGATTGAAAAAAAAATTGTGTTTCACTAAGAAAAAATCACAAAAACGCCCACAGAAACGCTCTTTAGCCTCTTAAAAACGCTCCTTGCTCCGACGAGGTTAGACCGCTCATGACGTAATAGCCAGTGGTGTAGAATTCAACCAATTCCTAAATTCAACCCATTGAAATATCGCTTGATCTCGCGTTAGAGACGTCACAGGCTATGCTATAAATGACAGAGCTTTCGAGATTTGTCTGATCAAAGAAACTTTATAATTTTTATTGAAAATATGGAGAATAAGGTTTGTAAAAATATATTTTGATATATAATATAACACGGAACACTTTCGTGATATTCATACCCAGACAAAGACGACTTTGCTAACCAGACATTATTATTGAGGGTCTGCTGTTTCGTGTCTCGTTCTTGGCAACATGACAGTTGTCATGAAAGTTGAAATAATTGCAACAATGTGGTCAAATAAAAAATAACAATATATTTTGTGCTTATAAAACATGTGTGATTTTTTTCTTCTTCAGAATCAACCCCAGAAAAAAGAGTACTTCCAACTTACCGACAAAAAATATTTAAGAGTAAATCCTTTAAATGTGTCAAATGTGCGCAGTGCATATGACACACGCACGCAGTGCATAAGACACACGCACGCAGTGCATATGACACACGCACGCAGTGCATATGACACACGCACGCAGTGCATATGACACACGCACGCAGTGCATATGACACACGCACGCAGTGCATATGACACACGCACGCAGTGCATATGACACACGCACGCAGTGCATATGACACACGCACGCAGTGCATATGACACACGCACGCAAACGCACAAACACAACTTTTTAAATGTCATTAAAAATTAACGTTTTCGCTTAAACAAATAAAATGTCCATGTGGTCTTTCAATCGCTTTAATGTGCACAAAAATAATAATTAAAAGTTTCAACAGCTAAAATGTATGCAACTAGTCGCAATAACCATCCAAGAGATGTCACAGACAACGAACGGCCGAGTGACATTGATGCATTTATTTCATTTCTTGTCAGTACGGCTTGCCATCGATGTAGGTTGAACGGTTTCCTCGTCTCACGCGACATTTCTTGTCAGTACGGCTGCCATCGATGTAGGTTCAACAGTTTCCTTGTCTCACGCGACATCTCTTGTCAGTACGGCTGCCATCGATGTAGGTTCAACGGTTTCCTCGTCTCACGCGACATTTCTTGTCAGTACGGCTGCCATCGATGTAGGTTCAACGGTTTCCTCGTCTCACGCGACATTTCTTGTCAGTACGGCTGCCATCGATGTAGGTTGAACGGTTTCCTCGTCTCACGCGACATTTCTTGTCAGTACGGCTTGCCATCGATGTAGGTTCAACGGTTTCCTCGTCTCACGCGACATTTCTTGTCAGTACGGCTTGCCATCGATGTAGGTTCAACGGTTTCCTCGTCTCACGCGACATTTCTTGTCAGTACGGCTTGCCATCGATGTAGGTTCAACGGTTTCCTCGTCTCACGCGACATTTCTTGTCAGTACGGCTTGCCATCGATGTAGGTTCAACGGTTTCCTCGTCTCACGCGACATTTCTTGTCAGTACGGCTTGCCATCGATGTAGGTTCAACGGTTTCCTCGTCTCACGCGACATTTCTTGTCAGTACGGCTTGCCATCGATGTAGGTTCAACGGTTTCCTCGTCTCACGCGACATTTCTTGTCAGTACGGCTTGCCATCGATGTAGGTTCAACAGTTTCCTTGTCTCACGCGACATTTCTTGTCAGTACGGCTGCCATCGATGTAGGTTCAACGGTTTCCTCGTCTCATGCGACATGGTTCGGACGTTAAATATTCACTCAAAACAACTTTTATAATAATTGTTTGCATTGAATAGATGAAGTAGCTGTTAATGATTTGGTATATCGATCTCTTGCACAAAATGTTTCTTCAGATTTTATTAAACGGCATATTCTATTAAGTAGATTGAATTTTACGCCGACCAGTATAAAACAAAACATTATCAATCATAAATAGTCAAATTTACCAAAATACGTATTATCTTGACTCCAGTTTTACGCAGAGATCTAGTTTTTCACAGTCAAATAAGTTTTCAAAATTTGAGCGAAGAATAGTTTGCAAATTATGGCTTTTTGTTAACGCGCTGTTTTACGGTCAAGGTTGTTCGCGAAACGTTTGCTGTTCAATTTTGAGCAACATTTAAGCTGTGTATAACCAATACATGTACATCCCAACCTTCATATTGGTATATTCGATGACACAACTTCGATTGAGGTTGCTAGCGCTCTCCGCGAACTTTGTTACTGAAAACTGTCAAAACTTCATTTGTCAAAACAACACGAAATAGTGTCCTCTGATTCTGTGACCGGCGTCTTCTTATAATTTTTTTTTTTTTATTTCACCCAGTGATCAAATAAGTCAAACGTGGTTGAAAAGTATTCGATGGAACGTATCATCAGCCACTTTTGGACAATTATTATATTTGTTTTGCCAAATGTGCATACTGTGGAGCTTATGATGGAAAATGTTATCATTAGCTTATGCCGTTATGGTGGATTTAATGAGCATGTCAGTCAAAGACAATAGTGAAACGCACATTGAAAATGCTCATAAAAATCTATGATAGATCCTGTTTTATGGTGTGTTTTCCTTATGAGTTCTTTATCTTAGTGAAACGGTCCATATATACCAATCACAGCAACTTTCTACCGGCTCTTGCTCGTATCGGATGTAGTACATCGACAAACAGTTATTTTGTCTCGTTTTAAAATATTGCATTTTGAAGCGTAATCCATTTGACCAGTTACGGTATATGATTCTGTTGTGTTCATATTAAAGAGTGATAAATGTATGTTTATCATACATCACCACCACCAGTTTAAAGTTTAAATAGTGATAAATGTATGTTTATCATACATCACCACCACCAGTTTAAAGTTTAAATAGTGATAAATGCATGTTTATCATACATCACTACCACCAGTTTAAAGTTTAAATAGTGATAAATGTATGTTTATCATACATCACCACCACCAGTTTAAAGTTTAAATAGTGATAAATGTATGTTTATCATACATCACCACCACCAGTTTAAAGTTTAAATAGTGATAAATGTATGTTTATCATATATCACCACCACCAGTTTAAAGTTTAAATAGTGATAAATGCATGTTTATCATACATCACTACCACCAGTTTAAAGTTTAAATAGTGATAAATGTATGTTTATCATACATCACCACCACCAGTTTAAAGTTTCAATAGTGATAAATGTATGTTTATCATACATCACCACCACCAGTTTAAAGTTTAAATAGTGATTAATGTATGTTTATCATACATCACCACCAGTTTAAAGTTTCAATAGTGATAAATGTATGTTTATCATACATCACCACCACCAGTTTAAAGTTTAAATAGTGATAAATGCATGTTTATCATACATCACTACCACCAGTTTAAAGTTTAAATAGTGATAAATGTATGTTTATCACACATCACCACCACCAGTTTAAAGTTTAAATAGTGATAAATGTATGTTTATCATACATCACCACCACCAGTTTAAAGTTTCAATAGTGATAAATGTATGTTTATCATACATCACCACCACCAGTTTAAAGTTTCAATAGTGATAAATGTATGTTTATCATACATCACCACCACCAGTTTAAAGTTTAAATAGTGATAAATGTATGTTTATCATACATCACCACCAGTTTAAAGTTTCAATAGTGATAAATGTATGTTTATCATACATCACCACCACCAGTTTAAAGTTTAAATAGTGATAAATGCATGTTTATCATACATCACCACCACCAGTTTAAAGTTTAAATAGTGATAAATGTATGTTTATCATACATCACCACCAGTTTAAAGTTTCAATAGTGATAAATGTATGTTTATCATACATCACCACCACCAGTTTAAAGTTTAAATAGTGATAAATGCATGTTTATCATACATCACTACCACCAGTTTAAAGTTTAAATAGTGATAAATGTATGTTTATCATACATCACCACCACCAGTTTAAAGTTTAAATAGTGATAAATGTATGTTTATCATACATCACCACCACCAGTTTAAAGTTTAAATAGTGATAAATGCATGTTTATCATACATCACTACCACCAGTTTAAAGTTTAAATAGTGATAAATGTATGTTTATCATACATCACCACCACCAGTTTAAAGTTTAAATAGTGATAAATGTATGTTTATCATACATCACCACCACCAGTTTAAAGTTTAAATAGTGATAAATGTATGTTTATCATACATCACCACCACCAGTTTAAAGTTTCAATAGTGATAAATGTATGTTTATCATATATCACCACCACCAGTTTAAAGTTTCAATAGTGATAAATGTATGTTTATCATACATCACCACCACCAGTTTAAAGTTTCAATAGTGATAAATGCATGTTTATCATACATCACCACCACCAGTTTAAAGTTTAAATAGTGATAAATGTATGTTTATCATACATCACCACCACCAGTTTAAAGTTTAAATAGTGATAAATGCATGTTTATCATACATCACCACCACCAGTTTAAAGTTTAAATAGTGATAAATGTATGTTTATCATACATCACCACCAGTTTAAAGTTTCAATAGTGATAAATGTATGTTTATCATACATCACCACCACCAGTTTAAAGTTTAAATAGTGATAAATGCATGTTTATCATACATCACTACCACCAGTTTAAAGTTTAAATAGTGATAAATGTATGTTTATCATACATCACCACCACCAGTTTAAAGTTTAAATAGTGATAAATGTATGTTTATCATACATCACCACCACCAGTTTAAAGTTTAAATAGTGATAAATGCATGTTTATCATACATCACTACCACCAGTTTAAAGTTTAAATAGTGATAAATGTATGTTTATCATACATCACCACCACCAGTTTAAAGTTTAAATAGTGATAAATGTATGTTTATCATACATCACCACCACCATTTTAAAGTTTAAATAGTGATAAATGTATGTTTATCATACATCACCACCACCAGTTTAAAGTTTCAATAGTGATAAATGTATGTTTATCATACATCACCACCACCAGTTTAAAGTTTCAATAGTGATAAATGTATGTTATCATACATCACCACCAGTTTAAAGTTTCAATAGTGATAAATGCATGTTTATCATACATCACCACCACCAGTTTAAAGTTTAAATAGTGATAAATGTATGTTTATCATACATCACCACCACCAGTTTAAAGTTTAAATAGTGATAAATGCATGTTTATCATACATCACTACCACCAGTTTAAAGTTTAAATAGTGATAAATGTATGTTTATCATACATCACCACCACCAGTTTAAAGTTTAAATAGTGATAAATGTATGTTTATCATACATCACCACCAGTTTAAAGTTTCAATAGTGATAAATGCATGTTTATCATACATCACCACCACCAGTTTAAAGTTTAAATAGTGATAAATGTATGTTTATCATACATCACCACCACCAGTTTAAAGTTTAAATAGTGATAAATGCATGTTTATCATACATCACAACCACCAGTTTAAAGTTTAAATAGTGATAAATGTATGTTTATCATACATCACCACCACCAGTTTAAAGTTTCAATAGTGACAAATGTATGTTTATCATACATCACCACCACCAGTTTAAAGTTTAAATAGTGATAAATGCATGTTTATCATACGCCACTACCACCAGTTTAAAGTTTAAATAGTGATAAATGTATGTTTATCATACATCACCACCACCAGTTTAAAGTTTAAATAGTGATAAATGTATGTTTATCATACATCACCACCACCAGTTTAAAGTTTAAATAGTGATAAATGTATGTTTATCATACATCACCACCACCAGTTTAAAGTTTCAATAGTGATAAATGTATGTTTATCATACATCACCACCACCAGTTTAAAGTTTAAATAGTGATAAATGTATGTTTATCATACATCACCACCAGTTTAAAGTTTCAATAGTGATAAATGTGTGTTTATCATACATCACCACCACCAGTTTAAAGTTTAAATAGTGATAAATGCATGTTTATCATACATCACTACCACCAGTTTAAAGTTTAAATAGTGATAAATGTATGTTTATCATACATCACCACCACCAGTTTAAAGTTTAAATAGTGATAAATGTATGTTTATCATACATCACCACCACCAATTTAAAGTTTAAATAGTGATAAATGTATGTTTATCATACATCACCACCACCAGTTTAAAGTTTCAATAGTGATAAATGTATGTTTATCATACATCACCACCACCAGTTTAAAGTTTAAATAGTGATAAATGTATGTTTATCATACATCACCACCAGTTTAAAGTTTCAATAGTGATAAATGCATGTTTATCATACATCACCACCACCAGTTTAAAGTTTAAATAGTGATAAATGTATGTTTATCATACATCACCACCACCAGTTTAAAGTTTAAATAGTGATAAATGCATGTTTATCATACATCACTACCACCAGTTTAAAGTTTAAATAGTGATAAATGTATGTTTATCATACATCACCACCACCAGTTTAAAGTTTAAATAGTGATAAATGTATGTTTATCATACATCACCACCACCAGTTTAAAGTTTAAATAGTGATAAATGCATGTTTATCATACATCACCACCACCAGTTTAAAGTTTAAATAGTGATAAATGTATGTTTATCATACATCACCACCACCAGTTTAAAGTTTAAATAGTGATAAATGTATGTTTATCATACATCACCACCACCAGTTTAAAGTTTAAATAGTGATAAATGTATGTTTATCATACATCACCACCACCAGTTTAAAGTTTCAATAGTGATAAATGTATGTTTATCATACATCACCACCACCAGTTTAAAGTTTAAATAGTGATAAATGTATGTTTATCATACATCACCACCAGTTTAAAGTTTCAATAGTGATAAATGTATGTTTATCATACATCACCACCACCAGTTTAAAGTTTAAATAGTGATAAATGCATGTTTATCATACATCACTACCACCAGTTTAAAGTTTAAATAGTGATAAATGTATGTTTATCATACATCACCACCACCAGTTTAAAGTTTCAATAGTGATAAATGTATGTTTATCATACATCACCACCAGTTTAAAGTTTAAATAGTGATAAATGTATGTTTATCATACATCACCACCAGTTTAAAGTTTAAATAGTGATAAATGTATGTTTATCATCACCACCAGTTTAAAGTTATTTTCTTAATAGGGGACATCTATGTGCAACGCAGTATTTATCAATACGCGCATTTAAATAACAATCGACCTTCACAATGCCTTTGTAACAATAACAATTAATAGGCATAGACCTGTGTAAGCGATTTAAAATAAAATTAAATTCAGTGCTTAGCTGGCCCAAGGTGTTTTATTCTACAAGGTTGGTAACAAATATTATTATCAAAGACGCTTTATAGTGTTTGCCTGATATTAAACGCAAACGTTATTCTGTAGTACGCATTCAACAGCACGAATAAACCGCAGAAATTGTAGACTGAAGCAGAACGATGTCGTGCAAGTGTAACATTTTGAGGAAATGGTAGTTCGAACAGCTATATGGGAATATGCCTCTTATACGCATACAGCTTTGACCGCGTCATGATCTCGGGGCGTTTACCGCGATCGTTGTGATTCATTTTGACAGTGAGTGTTTAATACTTCCACACAGTCGCCGTCGAATGCTGGCTGATTGTCCAATTACGCCGAAAAGTGCCGGTTAACGCGCCAAGGCAACGTTAATGTGCCGTGTTAACCGGGCGGCGGATTAGCCGACACGCTAATCCGCAGATTTGCTTTGCCGAGTCGGGTAATCCGTTCGCGCGCGTCTCGAGCACGAGGCCAGCGCGTGAAGAGCGCGCGGCGATCTCGAGCGGCCATCGAGAAACATTAGTATATTAAAACCGATAACCAAATTGTCGATAACAGCGCTAGCCGAGTGATTATGCCAGCTTTCGACCGGATTAGTCGGCCGCTTAGCACCACTCCAGCTCGATGTGGGCTCGTTTCTTACACGTTGATTTACTCGTTATTGCTTTAAGCGCAAGCACGCACGCACGCACGCACGCACACACGCACGGTCCGTCCGCCAACTAATTCGCGAACATAATGTTATATATATACTCACATACATTCACATAATGATATCATCTGCTGACTTTAGGCGTGTTACATCTTTGCTATCAACTGTGTTCATATTTTAATGGTATATGATCATTTTGAGCGTACACTCATGTTATATGGCGTACATTATAGAGCTATGTATTTTCTAACATCAATAAACTGTGTTTGAATGAGCCACATTTAAAACATACACTTTGAGCGTTATCTGTTTAATTTGAATGTTTCCGAGTGAATGTCATGTTTACCTAACATACGGAGAGGAACGTAATTTAATGGGTGTTGACGATATGCCCATCACGCGACCCCGATAAACTTTGCCCACAGCTATTGGAACTTGTCAACAACTGTCCGCGAAAATACTGAACGGCGTAGTTGATAAAGAGATAACGATGAAATTATATACAAAATGGTGATTAATTAAAAATACATTTGACGTGTCAAGGTTACGCACGCACGCACGCACGCACGCACGCACGCACCCACCCACCCACCCACCCACCCACACACACACACACACACACACACACACACACACACACACACACACACACACACACACACACACACACTCACACATATAATATACACTATGTAACATGATTTTACAACAATCAGACTTTGTGCCTTTAAAGACGAGCACACACACACAGTACGTCGGTGATGACCTTTGTTTTGTTCCATTTAGACGGTAATATCGGAGATAATATCAACATAGTCAGATTACCAAGTGTTACATTCATTTACAGAACGATCAGTTGTCGATTTGCCAGTAAGTGGGGGTATCTAAAGAGGAATTGCGTGGCTGATAACCAAGTCTTTCTCGCAGAGGTCACACAACTGCGATTACTTCAGTCAGACAATTGCCGTGTCTCGATAACTGCGGTGACAGTGGTCACTTGTGGGCATTGGTTCAACGTAACACACGGCAGGTAATTCACGGCACCTTCTGGAAAGAAGAAAACCACTGCTGGAAATGTGCAGCTTAATTTAACCAAGTGGCAATGCTGCAGGACAGACTGTGATGGAGGGGATCCATCGGAAGAGCTATTCCGAGGCAGTGATAGAGGGGGTGAGAAAGAGAGCAAGGGTGTTTGTGGGGGACTCAATAGTTAGGAAGACCGACAGAGTCTTAAACAAGGGAGAGGACGTTGTAGTTTGCTTGCCTGGGGCCAAAATAGAGGCGATAACTGAGAGGGTAGAAAACATTGTGGGTTTGGGCAAGGATGGGTCTGTTTTAGTACACGTAGGGACAAATAACGTAGAGAGGGAGGGTACAACTGCCATAGTTAGGAAATACAGGAATTTGGTCAGAACACTAAAGCAGACGCGGGTTGAGCAGGTAATACTGTCAGGGATTCTACCAGTAATAGGAAGGAGGGGTCATAGATATCGAAATTGCCGGGGGATGGCAATTAACATGCTAGTCGAGAAGCTATGTAGGGAAGAGGAAGTTGGTTTTGTGGATTTGTGGGGAAGTTTTGTTGGAAGGGCTGATATGTACATGAAGGACGGGCTGCATCTAAGTGGAAAGGGGGCAGCAGTATTTGCGGATGGACTCGCAGCAGCAGTAGACAGTGGTATGGGTAGCATAACGAATATTTTTGGTAGTCAACATTATTTAAACTAGAAGCGCAGGGGGGTTACTTAGAGATGCCTCAAGCAGGACAAGAGGCCACTAGTACAGATAAGCCAATAACAAAATGTCCGAAAAACATGTCTGAAGCAGGTCATAGATGCGTGTGTTTAAATGCTAGGAGTATAGTAAATAAGAAAAACGAATTAAACATTATGGTAGAAGATATTGACCCTCACATAATTGGTATAACAGAATCATGGGCCAACACAGACATTACAGATGCTGAATTAGGATTGACAGGATACGTAATGTTTAGGAGAGATCGAATAGGAAGAAGGGGAGGGGGAGTTATTTTATATGTTAAAGAATCTATTCAGGCTTATGAAATAAAATTAGAAAGCGAAGCAGATTACAATGAAGCAGTTTGGTGCAAAATAGTTTCAGGGAATTCAAAATTAACTATTGGATTAGTTTACCGAAGTCCAAACATAAACGAAGAGGATAACACAAAAATACAAAATGCTATAAAGGAAGTTAGTAAAGGGGAATGTATCATAATGGGAGATTTTAACCATGGACACATACAATGGAAATCTCTAGAGAGTACAGGGGGTGATGACCAACAATTTTTATTTTTAATTCAGGAGAACTTCCTTACTCAGCACGTGCTAGAACCAACCAGGGGAGAAAATGTATTAGATATAGTTTTATCATCACAAAAAGAATTAGTGGACAATGTAAAAATACATGAACCATTGGGTACCAGTGACCACAATCAAATACATTTTGACATCAATGTAAAATCAGAAAGTAAAAATAAAAAAACGTATAGGAGAAACTTCCACAAAGGTAACTATAAAGATATGAGAAAATACTTAGCAAAGCTAGATTGGAATAACATGCTGATGAATAAGACCGCAATTGAATGTTGGAATATTCTAAAATATGAAATTGAGAGTATCATCGATAAATTTGTTCCCTTGAAAAAACAAGGAAAACGGTCTAGAAAGAAACATTTGTCAAAAGAAGCTATTAGAAAAATAGTGTTTAAGCAAACTATGTGGAGGGTTTATAGGCGTACCAGAAAGGATGAAGACTATGCAAAATACAAAGAGGCACTTAACCTAGCTACAGCTGAAATTAGAAAATATAAAAGAACCTTTGAAAAAAAATTGGCAGGTAATATAAAAAATGACAGCAAGAGTTTCTATGCTTATGTAAGGGGTAAACAGAACGTTCGAGATAAGGTCGGACCACTAGAAAACAACAGGGGAAACATAATTTCAGAAGGGTTTCAAATGGCAGAGGTCCTGAATGAGTATTTCAGCTCAGTATTTACCACAGAAGATATCAGCTCACTTCCAGTTCCATTTACTAAATTTGAGGGAAATAAATCAGAACATTTAGGGCAGTTATTTGTAACTCCTGTAATGATAACAAACAAAATTAAGCAGATGAAAGATAATAAATCACCTGGAGTTGATGGGATACCACCAACACTGCTTAAGGAAATTGTTGAGCAAATTAGTACACCACTTGCAAAATTGTTTAACTTGTCACTAGAAGAAGGAATAGTTCCTTCAGAATGGAAAGAAGCAAACATTACGCCACTTTAAGAAGGGATCGAGGAACAAGCCAGAAAATTACAGACCAGTGAGTTTAACATCAGTTGTATGTAAATTACTCGAAACATTAATTAGAGACCACATGGTGGAATTCCTTGTAAAACATAATTTAATAAATACATCTCAACATGGGTTCCTAAAAACAAGGTCATGTCTAACCAATCTCTTGTGTTTTTTTGAAGAAATTACAAAGTGGGTAGATGATGGGTCACCAGTGGATGTTGTCTACTTAGATTTTCAGAAAGCTTTCGATAAAGTGCCACACCAAAGATTGATACTTAAACTAAAAGCCCATGGTGTAGGTAATGATGTAATCAAATGGATAGAAAAGTGGCTTACACACAGAAGACAGAGAGTAATAGTAGACGGTGAGATTTCAAACTGGAAATCGGTTTTGAGTGGGGTACCACAGGGATCAGTATTAGGCCCTATACTGTTTTTAATATATATAAATGATCTAGAAGATGACATATCTAGCAAAGTACTCAAATTTGCAGATGACACAAAAGTATTCAGAAAGGTTACAAATGATACAGATAAACAAAGTTTACAGGATGATCTAGATAAATTAGTTAAATGGAGAAACAGCTAATTGTACCCCTGTACAAAGCAATAGTTAGACCACATTTGGAATATTGTATTCAAGCATGGAGGCCGTATCGCAAAAAGGACATAGACAAGCTAGAAATACAACGAAGAGCAACCAAAATGATTCCAGAATTGAGAGACCTTAGTTACGAAAGTCGCTTATTACAATGTGGTTTGACAACACTAGAGACCAGGAGACTAAGAGGAGACCAAATAGAAGTATTTAAAATAGTGAACGGTTATGAGGATGTTGATAGGAATATGTTCTTCAAACTTAAAGAAGGCAGTAGAACCAGAGGACACAAAGCAGCATTAGTTAAGGAGCAGTGTAGGTTGGACATGAGAAAGTACTCTTTCTCACAGAGGGTGATAAATGAATGGAACAAACTGCCAAATGATTGTGTTAATGCTAGTAGTGTGAATATGTTTAAACATAGAATTGACAGATATTTGATAAGGGCGGGCTACACATAGATGAGAAAATTGTTGGACTCTCGATAAGCCAATGGCTTCCTTGTCCACTTTGCCATCTGGAACTTGTTGTTTGGGATGGCAATCTTGTTAAATCTTGTTAAATCTTGTTAATTAACATGTTAATAAGTCTCTGGTGCAGGGGAACTGTATACGCATACACACAAACGTGCATACATGCGAGCGCGCTCGTGTAGTGGCGTAATGGGGGGGGCATTGGACCATGACCCCCCTGGCTTTGGTATGATTTTTTCCGTGAATAACCTGTTGCCCATGGCAAACTAATGGGTGACTAAGCTGGCCTCCTCCGAGATACCAAGTACGCCACTGTTTGTCTGTAAGTGTCCGCGAACCTTGAAGTTCCCAGAGGATAGGATAGTTCTTTTTTTAACTACATGCGCGCGCACGTGACCCAGGAGGGATACAAATGCGATTCATGTTGAAGAAATAAAAATTAAAGTTGACCCGTTTAACTACTCAGTCCGCATGGCGATAGCTGTAAGACTGTTTGTTCTCCGGCCAATGCAGTCCAATTTGTTCTTCGGCCAATGCCGTCCAGTGTGTTCTCTGGCTACACTTTGTGCCGGATGACCACGACCACATGAGTCCCGTCGTGTCCACTCAACCGGCGCCCAATGGTCAATACGAGTTGACCAGCGTCTGGCATAACGAGCCAGCTTACATGATTAGAGAACGGAGACGGCTATGCGTGTGCGTTGAATGCACCTATTATCGCTAATTGTTTACACGTGAAAGTTGGCCGAAAACAAATTGAAAGCGCACCGCGGGTCGACGTTGTTCGTCTCTTCTCGTTATTGCATTATGGCGTGATTACATAGAGCGCTGCACGTCGCCGGCAACCTTCAGTCTAGTTTGGGTGTATTACACTAGGGTGTCCCTATTTCGCCTACTGATATTATTCCCTTTTTGCCTACTCTGCATTTGGATAACTCTCCCATTTCGCCTACTCTCAGTGATTCACCCTCTCAGTAAGCCTATGTTAATATCGTTCCCACTTCACCTACTCAGTATTTGGATACACCCTCTCCCATCAAAATCACCATTTAAATTTAATACTTGTAAAAAAATGTAAATGTAAATATTCTTTGCATATATCAGAGTTTTTCTTGAGTTAAATCTTAGTCTTCTTAATCATTATTTATTCATAGACGATAGTTACTAAATCCAAAAAGAACTTAGATTTCACCAAAAAAAATCTGAATTATGCAAAGCCACCTTTTGTGGTGAATTTTTAAAAGAGGCCACATCCAATTAATGTTTAATAATGTCAAGGTCAAACCAAGTACGTAGGTTCCCGTACACGTAGGTTCCCGTACACGTAGGTTCCCGTACACGTAGGTTCCCGTACACGTTGGTTCCCGTACACGTTGGTTCCCGTACACGTTGGTTCCCGTACACGTTGGTTCCCGTACACGTAGGTTCCCGTACACGTAGGTTCCCGTACACGTTGGTTCCCGTACACGTTGGTTCCCGTACACGTAGGTTCCCGTACACGTAGGTTCCCGTACACGTAGGTTCCCGTACACGTAGGTTCCCGTACACGTTGGTTCCCGTACACGTTGGTTCCCGTACACGTAGGTTCCCGTACACGTAGGTTCCCGTACACGTTGGTTCCCGTACACGTAGGTTCCCGTACACATAGGTTCCCGTACACGTAGCTAGTAGACCAAGGGATATAAGAGTAGGCAAGGTGGGAACAGGGCAAACTGGGCAGCAGGTAAACAGGGAAAATGTCTCAGAATGACCCATAAAACCACAGAAGGTGAAATGGGCGATAATTATTGCAATCCATCGATGCATACCAATAGTCGGTATGACGATTCAATACCATCGATAGTAAATGAATCATCGGTAGGTATCGTCAATAGTTCACTGAACTATCAATGCAAACGACATTTGGCAAAACAAACCAGCAGGATTACTGGTGTCGCTGTGATACAGTTCGTAAACAAGTATTTTTCAAGCTTATTTTGTAATGTTACTTATTGGTCGACCGAACATCAACAATCGTCGATCAGAGCAGCGTCAAACACAGATTCACAATTTTGAATCAACCGCCTCCGAGGCCGCGCGGTGGCGCCACCCATCAGTGATGAGTTGGGACTGTTTTCCTGGCTATTCGCTATTCCATGATACTATCGCAATACCATCGTAATAGTTATTAAACTATCGCAATATTATTGCAATAGCAGTACAGCTATTTTAATACTATCGCAATAGTATTCACTTCAGTAGTCACCCTACAATCTAGTGTTGCAATATAACATATAATTATAGCGTTTGTCGTCGCTCTGAAATTGCAACTCTCGCCAGTTAATCAACAAAGTGTGTGAAGGAAAACATATTCATACAGTGTGCATAATGAATATAACTGTGCACTAGCTTAGCGTTCCACACGCCTTAAACTATAACGTTCGTGCAAATACTGTACAAAAAAACTGTTCATTCAGTTAACTGCGTCATGTTATATTGCGAGGTATGTATTACATAGCTGAGGGAACTGAGGCAAACGAAATTACACGAGCAGCGAATGATGATTCGAATTCCGGTTGTTCTGGTTAATAGCCCGACGCCGTAACCCGTTCTGTCTCGCCATTGTTCTTATCAGTGTATTGCCGGGATCATTACGTATTCAAAACCATGTATGTCACTTCCTCAAACGTTGTGACGTGGGCAGCGATTCGTTCTCCGAAATACCAACGCGTCGCACGCCGCCTCGTCGATTGCACCACTCAAACCTAATTAGCCAATTAGCAGAACAATCAAGCGACTGGAGAAGGCCGTAATGACCTCTAAGGATCGTGACGGTGTCCGGATAGCGTTGCGTGGGGATTCCAGATTGTGGTTCTCCTCTCTTCTTCTGCTGAAGACGTGAAATACAACGTACTCGTATGGTGGACAATCTGAGCGCCCCATCTTCAATCGGCGACCCCCTGGACCCCCTCGAACCCCACCCCCACCACGACCCCCGTTGACGGCCGTACCACAACAGAATCCGACTGGTCACTCGGTCCTAATCACTTTCGCCAGACGAGTCGATGGCACTGCACAAATGTGTGGTCAGGTGAGGTGGGGGTTAGTGGGAACTTGACGGGAGCGCTTCCCGGGAAGAGGGGAGGGGTTGATTGTGTAATATATCCAGTATAGGGAGATGGGTTGATTGTGTATATCCGGGGATAGGGAGACGGGTTGATTGTGTGCATCCCTTGTTGTTTTGAAACACTCCAGCTTCATTTCAGTGCATCGTTGTTTTTATTCACTTTGTAGTGTTAACATCTTCGGCGCAGTAAACATCGAATGGCTCAAATAGTCCTAGTCATGATCATTTTAAGTTGACTTTCTCGTTATGACCTTTGTCATGACCTGCAGTATTGTATTTATTTTAATTCTTTTCAACGCTGTATAAAGAGTGTTAAACATCCTTTAAAACTTACGAGCGCGGACACACTCAAGTGTCGATCCGGTGAGAAAGAAAGGCGTTGCATCCAGGTTTCATTACCTGGTGCATCAACACATGTCGTAGCGACACATTTTGGGGAAAATATCAAACATAAAAATACCATATTGTAGATATAGTTCCTGTATAGAATTCGTATATGTCTTAAATAATTACTTTCGTTTATTTTTGTGTTTCATAGAATTGCTTTCGATCGAA
Source organism: Lamellibrachia columna (assembly GCA_963662155.1). Lineage (NCBI taxonomy): Eukaryota > Metazoa > Annelida > Polychaeta > Sabellida > Siboglinidae > Lamellibrachia > Lamellibrachia columna. The sequence continues at coordinate 4,560,253 of OY759272.1, forward strand.
ATCGTCTATATTGTGTATTAATCAGTTTGTTATGTCATACCTCTCTATTAGGGTTGCCTTAAGTACACAAGTTCAACCAAATCACTTAGGATAATATATGTTTGGTAATCATGGAGTAATTATTATATCTGCCCACACATCATTTCGCAAAAGCTGCACTGTATAATCAAAGTGCATCATTCTCGTGGAATGTTTAACGCGTGAATGTCGTCATGCCAGATACATGCCCATCACCGTGTCTCGAGTGGTCGTGTGTTGCAGGCAAGGGACAATTAACTTTATTTAAAATACAGTTAACTCACACATTTTGCAATTAAGTAATGTATTAGTAAATTAAAATAATCTCTCAAATTCTTCAATTAAATTAAATGCTAATATTAAAAGTTGTCTTTGATGATTATTTTGAAAATTAATTTTAACAAATTCTTAATGTAGTTCACAGTTGTGGCTAAGATTTTTGCAGACTGTATAGGTTTTGTTCGAACATCAAAATAACCGAGTGTGATACATAACCGTCAGGATATAGCCCCTCAATTGGATCTACCCAGGTATACGATTATTTATTTTTTTTATAGTTTAATGTTACAAATGCTATATCAATTAAGATGAAGCAACCAGTGAAGTTCCAACAACCATTTGAAAACAACAGTCAATTTTAAATGCTAATTAGTCTCAAACATTGACTCAAATCGACCTGTGGTAACCATTTCAAAGCAAGTACGTTTGTTTTTTGTAGGATCAACTTTAAGCACGAACTCAGCAAAGACGAATGGAAAGAAACAGTTTCAGAACTGATATGATCTGTGTGATCACCAGTTATATATGACATTATACCACCAGAATTGCTTTTAATTTTTTTAAATATTATATTTATTATAAATCCGACATTTTTTTAACGTAAGCCTTATGAAATGATGCCATGTGATACTAAGACTGCCATCTGAAGAAAAAAAATGTATTCTTGGGACCTTCAGCACAGACTCCCCGCCGTAAGCGCTAAGCCGCTGTGCGATTAGCACAAACCAATGTACAGTGGCCCGTTACTCTTTCAACATCTTGTGACCTTCACAGTTGAGCCACGGTTCAAAATTCTGAGATCCGCCCCAGGCACGTGTGCACGTGGGCTCATGTCTTCATCCATGTCTACATCGTTGCAACACGTCCATCTAGCGTCTTGACTGATGCGAACAAGACCTGCGCCTTCGTTTATAGAAACGTGAACCCCAGCCACAGTCTAGTCACACTACTACAAGAGCCTGTCCCGTCCAGTGTTGGAGTGTGCCTCTGTGGTGTGGGACCCACACCAGCAAAACCTCAAGTCTGACATCGAGATGGTTCAGAGAAGTGCGGCGAGAATGATTTTTCATGACTTCCGTCCCTCAACTAGTGTTTCTACCCTCGTTGTCAGGCTTGAGCTGCACAGACTAGACACTAGAAAGAAGGTCGACATGACTTCCGTCCCTCAACTAGTGCTTCTACCCTCGTTGTCAGGCTT
>OY759272.1:4564247-4581747 GCA_963662155.1 Lamellibrachia columna
TCTCTTAAGATGCGATTAATACGTCCGTAGCAAAGCAGGCGGCCACAGCGTGACCCCCGCCATCACATGTAAACAAAGTAGTTGGTATTGTCGGATTGTCGAACGGATTTTATCCGATCATACGCAAGTATCTGGCACATTCGTGCTGTGCGGATAATGTTGATTAATTGTGTTCCAATCGTCTTATAAATTTTCCAGGATATGTTCCTAGGATTGGCCAACAGTAGTTAATAAAGGTACAACGGTGATTGACAAAGTTAGTTTCGTTCCATGTCCACATTTCTGATTAATTTTCTAGAAATTTTCCCCTTTCAATATTAACCAGTTATAATTAACATAGAAGGAACTAAACTTCAGTTATATCATTAGCAATAATTGCGCAAACGGCTCATTATAAAAGCGGTGAGTATCCGTTATCACAACCGAAGTTAAATGTGACATATATTTTGTAAGCAATAGTAATCATGCGCATGTCATTAAAAGGAAGAATTGTCCTAAATGATCACCTACATGTAGGGGAGACCGGGGCTAGTTGTATACAGGGGCAAGTTGTTACAGAGTCGTTTTACGAAGACATAGCACACACATGGAGATACCATTGACATTAGTTGGTTGGAAGTCCACCAGCCGAAACACTGTAAAAAAATCGGGAGTTAAGAAGAAGAAAGTAGCGAGGTGTGAACAAAAATGATTTTTTTGTCACCTAAAACTGTTTTGGGTATACTCACATAATATCTCAGGCAGCCACTTTTAGGTTTCGTGAACTATGTAGTATATAGTTTTTAGGTTTCGTGAACTATATAGTATAAGTTTAGGGATATGTCAAGTAGAAGCTAAACTAAAAAAACAGGATTTGTTATCGTCCACGTGCGTTCAACTGCAAACATTGTGTTTGGGGCAAGCTGTTACAATTATTTTGGGGTAAGGTGTTACAACTGTAAAAACGTTCGGGCGGCTCGCACCGATGGCTCAGCCAGAGAGTTGTGCGCTGACAATGACTGAAAGAACAACATTTATTTAACCACGACGTGTGAACGCTTTATTTAACTTGTGAAGCCTAACGTACTGGTTTATAACTTGTACTGTTAATGCTAGCGGCGTCAAACAAAATTAACAAGTATTTTAGAAGAGCGGATTAGATGAAAACTGGTTGGACTCTCGATAAGCCAATGTCTTCCTTTTCCATTTGCCATTTGAGTGTTTTGTCTTGGATGGCAATTTTGCTAAGTATTGTAATTTTTTATGGCATAGCCCTATTTGAGCAATTAACAAATATCGCACGATTCATTGAAATTTGGATATTTGTGGACCTGTGCGTAAGTGCGTACGTGCGTACGTGCGTGTATCATTCAAGTCGGTTTACACACACGCACGCACGCATGCACCCACGCACGCACGCACACACGCAACCACGCACGCACACACGCAACCACGCACGCACACACACACACACACACACACACACACACACACGCACACACGCACACACGCACACACGCACACACGCACACACGCACACACGCACACACGCACACACGCACACACACACACACACACACACACACACACACACACACACACACACACACATGAATGAGTCCCCTTTGGTAACTAAAAAATAAAAGCTTAATAATATATGAAGCTGTGAACACCTACTTTGTTATGCACACTGTGTATAAGTCTGTATAATCCAATTAATGTAATAACAGTGACATGTACGAGTGACATGTACGAGTGACATGTACGAGTGACATGTACGAGTGACACTTGCTTTGCGAACCACACATTCTTCGCTGTAACAACGTGCCTCGTATAATGTAATAACTTGCCCCGCTTACGGGCAGGACTTCCATCCTCTCGCCGATCATATGACACAAAGTTAAGAGATTTCACCAAAGGTGAAATTAGTCTTCACTGAAGAGTCTTTAGTGTTTCCATTTTCACATTTGACCAAACATCAAATCATTTAATAGTTTGTTTGATGATTTCACACAAAACTACATACAACAGTTGCACAAACGAGCTAGCATGTCGTAGTGGATACTAGGTAGGTTTGACTTTTTTGGCAAAATTAATTAGAAATGAGACGTGCAAAACAATCGAATTGAAGCGGGACCTTCAATAGAGGCATGGGTTTTGTGGTGCCACAACCCCTCCCTCCTAACAGTGGTAAATATGTATTGGTTGGTGTAACAAGAGATTCTGATTTGGAAGACATTTGCAAAAACGTCCGCCTCCACGCACGCACGCACGCACGCACGCACGCACGCACGCACGCACGCACGCACGCACGCACGCACGCACGCACGCACGCACGCACGCAAGTACGCATTCTTTCCCGGGAAACGTTGTTCGACAGGAAAGCCTCTAATTTGGCGCTGGATTACCGGTTGCTTCTAAATTGCCGGATTGGCTATAATTCGACTTAAATGACTGCAGTATCATCTATCCTGCGTCCCGCATTTAATCAATATTACTGTAAGTCCAGTTTTTTAAATGGACATCTAACATTGCTAGTTTCTTCTCGCAACGCATGTAAGACTGTGTTGTGTAGTGTTCATGTGTTACGTAGAATGTGTTATTTAAAATAAGCTATAGTGTATCGTAGAATTACTGTATATTAATTCTTCCAAATAATTAGTCGATGTTGTCATATTTCAACATTACCCGTTTATCTAATGATAAAGTGTTTTAAGTGACTTTACACAAACACAGTATTGATAGTAAGTAATTAACCATAATTAAACAATACTATTAACCTCAGTGCATTGCTTAAGTTCACTTAGTAGCGTACATGCATAGATGGATTACGGGTATAGACGAAATGATTAATATATGTAAATAACTTTGGCGTAGTAAATATCGGATGGCTCAATACTTCCTAGAAATGATATCTTTAAGTTGAATTTCTTGCCGTGACCTTTTTCAAAAAGGCCGATTCAGTTTTTATTGTATTTATTTTTATTATATTCAAGCCTAACTAGAGAGTGTTAACTATCCTTTAAAACTTATTTTTACGTATTTGTTTATTTTCTTATCCTTCATTATTATATATATTTTTATTTATTACATTAATGTTTTAATTCATGCGTCCCAACATTCCAGAACAATCACTTGAATATTGTATGTACACAGCAAGCCAATTACCGATGTTAAAACATTATATTCACACACCAGGCGATTATTGATTAACATAATATGTCCGCGTCGGACAAAACAGCCGACCAACGTCATTGTGAAACGATTCTAGAAAAAATCATAGATCGCTAATCGCTTAAAAACTAGCAATTTAACGGCAACTGCGTTTCCAATTTGCACTTATGTTAACTTGCTCTTACAGCCATCGCTGACAGTAAAATGGCGTGCGCCTGTTCGCGTGCACGTGCGTGCGCCAGGGTCCCGCTGCGTCGCGAGAACGACAAACAATCGACGCGTCGCCGTAACGCGACACTTCGTCGAGGTCGCGCACGTTCGGCAGGTGGCGCTCCGCCTAATACCTCGTCGAACAAAGTCGGACCGTCTCCAGCAGCGGCGAAAATTGGCAGGCGCTGTTGTGGCTGTAGACGAGGGCTGAACGCGCGAATTAATCACTCCATTTGTTGATCGTCGCTATCGCGTGACTGGTACAGAGAGGGGTGGTTCAGCAACGCCTCCGCAGACGCAAACACGACTCATGGTGACGTGGTGACGGGAGAGCCCGAAGCGTCTGCACAAAACAACGTCACAAGAGGAACTCGGCCGAGAGTTGTCGCCGTCGCACAACGCGAAACGTGTGCTAAACTAGGGCTGACATAACGTTGTTTGTAGCTTTGTTTTAATAACTTATATTTAACAGTGTTGCTATTTTAGTCTGACAAGTGTTGTCATTGTTATTTTGTTATATTTATTACATGGGTCATTCCTTGTCAAATCAACCAGTTTTCAGGAAATAAAAATTTATTTCTCAGCATTAACAAACATTTTAACCAACGCCTATGTGACTATACTTGAGCGAACTTCTGCCAAAAAAAAACAACCATTTACATGCATATTTTGTCCTATACCCTGTGATGTGAACAAGATAAGCGCCCAAAATTGCACCCGTTATTTTGACCTGTTTTGAGGTGCTTCTAGCGTGAAACATTTACGAACTACATTTCTAAAATTTGCTGAATATGTAACATATTAGTACATCTTTTCCATGAAGGATAATGGTTATATGCGGTGCTCTAAAATGGAAAAGAAACATTTTGTAAAATTTCCGAAAGTGCATTTCATTGTTTCATAGCCACGTACACATTGTTTCATAGCCACGTACACATTGGTTAAAATGTTTCATAGCCACGTACACATTGGTTAAAATGGAACATATTGTTGCTTCTAAATAATATATCATCAAAAAAGTGTCTTCTCATTGTGAACGTATTTTTCTATTCTAAATCAATAGGGTAACCAAAAATATGAAAAGCATAAGCTTTATTTTACATCAGATATTTATCGAAAATATCATAAAAGCACTTACATATGATGACTCCCTCTCCCTCTCCCTCTCCCTCTCCCTCTCCCTCTCCCTCTCCCTCTCCCTCTCTCTCTCTCTCTCTCTCTCTCTCACACACACACACACACACACACACACACACACACACACACACACACACACACACACACACACACACACACACACACACACACACACACTCTCTATATTCTCTTTTTAATAGACACTTCAAGCCTTTCATGTTTAGCATTCAGGCCGGTGATTGTTGACGCAGACATTTAAACGCGTCCAACGCCACAAAGCGCGAACTCGTCGCGACATTAAGAAAACTCGAAGCCAGTGTGTTTAATAAGAGCCGACGAATATCGCGTTTCTGACCTCTTAATAGCGAGTTATTGTCGCTCGATGCGCCTAACAAGCCCACGTAGATTGACGATAAAAGCGCAAATTCGCGGATAACATTTCCGCCTGGTTTTAATTAGATTTCGTCTGCGGCTAAATTTACGACACTGTTAGCACGAATTCAGGAGCGACACTGCGTTTTAAAGTCGCGTCACATCTTCGAGCCCCTTAACTTCGACGGCTTCGCTAAATGGCGCGCACAAACTCGAGTCTAATTCGCGAGAATTGCCAATAACGAACAATTGCGCGCGGACGCGATTGTCGACGCTAAATGATTGGACTGGCGTTTTTTCCGCCGGCGACGCGCGTGAACTGCATGTGTTCGCCACAACGGTAATTCCTTCGACGTCACACCGCCGTGGCGCTTTGCCGCTATCCGACAGGGTTCCATTATGAGCGGATCTGTGGCTCGATGATGTGCAAATTAGTTATTATAATCGCCCCATGACGCTTCAAATACCGGCGTGTTGCTTGGCAACGACGGAAGCTGAAAGCTGTTTTCACTGTCCTAGTTGCTGAGTTTGTGTTAAGGCGTCTGTTTTTTAGGTGCAGCGAAAACGTTACCGCCCACTGGAAGACAAAACTTTGAATGGTAGGCCGCAACATAGCTGTCAACTCCTGGAGGTTTCCTAGGCGTGAGACATTTTCCCAGCCATTATACACGCCGCCAAGTCCCAAGCCCATGGACCTAGGTCACTGTCAAGAGCATTTTGCAGACCTGTGAAGACAATTCTTATTTCAAATGTAAAGTAAAGCTCATCTTCAACACGTGTTTACATTGCTTTCCAACAGGAAATCTCATTGGTTGACCAATCACTGACCGCGTTTCACACGTTATTCGGTAAAAGCGGATATTACCAGTAAAATTAAACCTGGCCTTCGCTTGCAACGCGCACAAACAGTTTGCAGTGAGACCGTGACATTTAATGCAAAACCGTGAATCTCACGGCTTATGCGTGAGAGTTGACATGTATGCCGCAAATGAATGTCACCTACTACGTCACCCAAATACGGCAGTGTTCAGTTGTCTACGAACAAGATTCATATAAAAATACACGGTGCATAGTTACGACTGAAGATGTTCATCAGACTGGATGGTTCAAATGAGTAATATTTTTACTTATTTCGCAGTCAGTTTATCTTTTTCTTCCCGTGACGTTTCGACTGCTATCATGTCGCCATCTAGGTTTGTCGTCTGAAGAAGATTGCTGATAGCAGTCGAAACGTCACGAAAAGAAAAAGGTAAACTGACTGTGCAATAAGTAAAAATATTGCTCATTCGACACGGTGATTAGTTTTAAAATAAATGTTATGGATACACGGTATTGTTTTAACTGATAATGTTGCCGCGTTTGTTTCAAATGTAGACATCACGTGGCGTACCTTCGTTGGTAGATCTGGGTAATAACTTTCTAGCAACCATCGATGTTTTTCAATGAACCCAGGACGATCCACCGGGAACAGCATGGACTTGGATACAGTCACGTATTAACTAATTACAATATTTTGCGATGATGCAGTCTCCTACGCCCAGACCAGTTATTTTTGGCAGATGATCATGATTCATAGCAACACATAGTATTAAAACTATGTAGCAACAGTTAACTGGATAGCTCAAGGTCTGTTTTGGACAAATGCATTTATGTGTGTGCGTGCGTGCGTGCGTGCGTGCGTGCGTGCGTGCGTGCGTGCGTGCGTGCGTGCGTGCGTGCGTGCGTGCGTGCGTGCGTGCGTGCGTGCGTGCGTGCGTGCGTGCGTGCGTGCGTGCGTGCGTGCGTGCGTGCGTGCGTGCGTGCGTGCGTGCGTGCACGCCGTTATGAGATATTTGTCAATTATGTTTTTAATCGCAATCGGTAGATAATCTGTCCTTTGTGAGAATGAGTCAGATTTACACTTTTCCTTCACTAAAGTAACTTCGTTTCCGCTAGTTCTTCATTTTTCCTTAGGTGAGAACAAAATGCTTATATCCATGTTTTCATAACCATTCAATATCTTTAAAACATCAATTTGATATTCTCTTAACCTCCTTGTTTCTAGTGTTGTTAAACCATATTCTTCTGGGTGTTTTTCGCCAAGGCACTATTTGACGCAGAAAATGCACAGGAATTAAATAAATATGCCTTATAATGGAAACATTCTTCTGGGAAGAGGGGAAACCCTCTTCCAACCCTCCCGCGAATGCGGCGGTGTGTAGGTATTTACATTCCCCAAATGTTATAACATCTGCTGTATTGAAGGTGGCCGATTACTCAGAGTTAAAAGTAATTAAACACTTTAGATTCTAAAAGATGTTTGAAATCCATTAGAAAACAATTAATTAGTTATTTTATGTATTTTATTAAGTCGCCGTAAAACCACAATTTTGACAATATACAATATTTGAGCTACAAAGAGTAATACATTTCAGTAAATTATTATTTATCTCTATGAAAAGACAAAACAAGTGCGTGCACGCCGTTCTGAGATATTTGTCAATTATGTTTTTAATTACTATTTATATAATATATAATTTTTTTATTATTATTTATCTCTATGAAAAGACGAAACGAGCTGGGGTTTCCCGTGCAAAATTAGCTGTTATCAAAGGCCATATTTTACCCACAAGGAATAAAGTCATTTCAGTAATAGTTGGCCGAAATATTAATTCATGATACATCTCCACATGCATAGGAAAACCTGGTGCCTGGCATAAAATCAGGGTTAGCTATCTTAAGATCACACGATTTCCGAACTAAAATGTATGTAACGAATTTAAAACACCCGTTGTCTGCCGAGAGCTCCACTGTTAGTCTGCTAGATGTGTCCCGTTTTTGGCTATAATTTAACGTTCTTTTACAAAAACATGTATCATTTGTGTTTATTATTGGGGGTATAGAACGTAGTTTCAATCCACAGTATAACTGTTGTGTTGATTTCATGTCAGCTTGTTAATTAGCTTGATTTCAAGGTAGTCGGCCACCTTAAGACTAAATTACTAATTCTCCATCATGTCAATGTCTAAGTCCAGACAATGTTCAAACCAACAAAACGAAACTAAGCAGAACATCGAGCTTGCAAAAGAATAACGCGACATCATTGAACGTAATGCTGCTATACCATCGAGCGAGTGCTATTACAGTCGCCTAGAACATTATATACATGTAAATATATTTAAATGAAATAAATATTTTTTCTGCTTAGCATAATCATTTAGGCTTGTTGGCGGGGGGTCTCAGTCAATCGTAGTCATATGTCGTTCTACTTACAGAAGGGTTAATATTAGCCGGCTGCTAATACTTCAGTCTTTACTTTGACACTAGTTCCGATGTAGGCCTATATACTTTGTCCTTTGCCGTAATAGTTGCCACGGCCACAGGGGGGTCTGAAACCCCCTCCATGACCTAGGGGGTCTTAAGACCCCTAAGACCTCCCCCCGGATCCTCTGCTGATCCCTACATGTTGAGTCCAATATGAAAAAAAATATTGGCGGACAAAAAAGAAGAAGTCTTTTTTACAAAATACATTTACACATCTTACGCTGTAAAAACTGGCTTGGCATACAAAGAAGAATCGATGCTTCGTAGGGAAATGTGTTAGCACTAGTGGCGTCATGTAGCGACTAACGTGGAATCGTGGCATGTGCGTCACCAGAGGGCAACACCACATAACATAATAGATGTATTAATAATAATTTTATTATTCTAATATATTCGCGCACCTGAATTTGAAATAGGCACCTGTACCAACAGCCGGAATACATACATGTGTATATAAATATATACACACACACACACACACACACACACACACACACACACACACACACACACACACACACACACACACACACACACACACACACACACACACACACACACGCAAGCGCGCCGGGCGTGCGTGCGTGTGTGTATTCCGGCTGTTGGTAGAGGTGCCTATTTAAAATCCAGGTGCGCGAATATTATATATTATTATAATTTTAATGTGTTCTCCTTTTCGGCATACATTTAGAATGTGTTTTAACCTTACATAGTTTGTTTCTTACATAGTTTATTTTCTTAACTACATATACATATAATTTAACTTATACAATTTTATGTAAAGCGCCCGAGAGCATTTTATTTTAAGTAAATTCAGGCGCTATATAAATTCATAACAATCCGAAACATATTGACACTTGCACAAGGATCAGACACAAATTCGTGATGCATTACATATTTTTTTTAAAGTACATTGTCATCGGCTGACCGTCGTGGCCGGTGACGACAGGTGGGTAGCCGTGGGTATCTGTGTCAGGTGTGGGAGCCACAGATCAGCGCTGGAGTGGAAGACCTACAGAGCTGGCAGGTCCGCTGATGAGTGGCGTCTGTGCTAGAAGGGTTGGTATGGCGAGTGTTTCTTCTATGTTGGTATTTGGGCGTCAGCTAGCCTTGGTACTTAGTGAAGCCTCTCTCACCAAACTAGTTGGTTTACGGCTTCGCGTTCACAGGTGTTGTTACTGATCTCAGCGACTTAAAGTACACGCACACTATGATAAAATATGGGTCGGCACATATCGCACATACACTCTACCAATAACTCCTGTAAAACTGTCACACAATGGGAAGAAAACACAATACAGGGCCTAACCTATGTTTATTTGCATTTTTTTTCTTTAAAAAGACAAAACCAACATTCAATGTAAGATGTTCACGGTTGACGCTGCAAATATTATATTGTGACTACTAAATCACATTGCTTCTTGGAATACAAAGAAGGTCAAGTTTTGGTAGAACAATGCTAATGAAAACCTCATGCCCAACTGTCGTACCGTATAAAGGAATTGATGATGACGTTTAACGTTGATTATGTATCTCTGAACAATCGTAGAAAACATGCTAATGCTAATGTATGTAACTACGAACTCCTGTTGTTCTAAGTTACGTAATCTACACCAAACGTCCACATAGGTTCATTCGTAATATCCCCACCCTTTGGGGGAATTTTTAGTATTCAGTGTAAGAACCACCCCCAATTTTCAGCCCTACACCTGCGAAACTGAATGGGCGGTTTGGGTTGGTGTGTGTGTGCGTGCGTGCGCGCGCGCGCGCGTGCGTGTGTGTGAAGGTGCGTGCGTGTGTGTGTGAGTGCGGGCGGGCGGGCGGGCGGGCGGGCGTGCGTGAGTGCGTGCGTGCGTGCGTGCGTGCGTGCGTGCGTGCGTGCGTGCGTGCGTGCGTGCGTGCGTGCGTGCGTGCGTGCGTGCGTGCGTGCGAGTCGATGGATGGGTGGGTGTTCCGGAAGCTATGTAGACAGACAGTGATGAATAGAAACAGACAAGACACGAAGACAAATAGGGAAGAATGCATCTAGAAAAAGGAATCGGTGGACGCATGCACAACCTAGGCATGTCGTTATCTAACTAATAACGTTCTACTTCAGAAAGCAACGTGCTTCTATAGTCGAGTCATTGCTAAAGAACAGAACATTGATACAGACTCTACTTCCTGTGTTGCTATCCCCAGTGCCGGATTAACTATGTGAACGAGAAAGATGAATATCGAGACGCGTGGTATTGACTAAGCAGGCAACCCAATATCTCAACGTTTATGCAACTATTTTTAGCATAGGCATTCACAAATTGTTGCCGACGGCAGCAAGCTTAGAACTGATACGCTAGATGGCGCTACTGCTGCCTGTGTTCGCCCTACACCACTTTGAATCGGTGCAACGTTCGCGACTGTTGCACAGAAGTTGAACAGAGACCGGAGCCCGATTCACGGGAAGCGGAGAGAAACACTAAGCGGCTAAGAGTCCGATTCACGGGAAGCGGAGAGAAACACTAAGCGGCTAAGAGTCCGATTCACGGGAAGCGGAGAGAAACACTAAGCGGCTAAGAGTCCGATTCACGGGAAGCGGAGAGAAACACTAAGCGGCTAAGAGCCCGATTCACGGGAAGCGGAGAGAAACACTAAGCGGCTAAGAGTCCGATTCACGGGAAGCGGAGAGAAACACTAAGCGGCTAAGAGTCCGATTCACGGGAAGCGGAGAGAAACACTAAGCGACTAAGAGCCCGATTCACGGGAAGCGGAGAGAAACACTAAGCGGCTAAGAGCCCGATTCACGGGAAGCGGAGAGAAACACTAAGCGGCTAAGAGCCCGATTCACGGGAAGCGGAGAGAAACACTAAGCGGCTAAGAGTCCGATTCACGGGAAGCGGAGAGAAACACTAAGCGGCTAAGAGTCCGATTCACGGGAAGCGGAGAGAAACACTAAGCGGCTAAGAGTCCGATTCACGGGAAGCGGAGAGAAACACTAAGCGGCTAAGAGTCCGATTCACGGGAAGCGGAGAGAAACACTAAGCGGCTAAGAGTCCGATTCACGGGAAGCGGAGAGAAACACTAAGCGACTAAGAGTCCGATTCACGGGAAGCGGAGAGAAACACTAAGCGACTAAGAGTCCGATTCACGGGAAGCGGAGAGAAACGCTAAGCGGCTAAGAGCCCGATTCACGGGAAGCGGAGAGAAACACTAAGCGGCTAAGAGTCCGATCCACGGGAAGCGGAGAGAAACACTAAGCGGCTAAGAGTCCAATTCACGGGAAGCGGAGAGAAACACTAAGCGGCTAAGAGCCCGATTCACGGGAAGCGGAGAGAAACGCTAAGCGGCTAAGAGTCCAATTCACGGGAAGCGGAGAGAAACGCTAAGCGGCTAAGAGTCCAATCCACGGGAAGCGGAGAGAAACACTAAGCGGCTAAGAGCCCGATTCACGGGAAGCGGAGAGAAACGCTAAGCGGCTAAGAGCCCGATTCACGGGAAGCGGAGAGAAACACTAAGCGGCTAAGAGTCCGATTCACGGGAAGCGGAGAGAAACACTAAGCGGCTAAGAGTCCGATTCACGGGAAGCGGAGAGAAACACTAAGCGGCTAAGAGTCCGATTCACGGGAAGCGGAGAGAAACACTAAGCGGCTAAGAGTCCGATTCACGGGAAGCGGAGAGAAACACTAAGCGGCTAAGAGTCCGATTCACGGGAAGCGGAGAGAAACACTAAGCGACTAAGAGTCCGATTCACGGGAAGCGGAGAGAAACACTAAGCGACTAAGAGTCCGATTCACGGGAAGCGGAGAGAAACGCTAAGCGGCTAAGAGTCCGATCCACGGGAAGCGGAGAGAAACACTAAGCGACTAAGAGTCCGATCCACGGGAAGCGGAGAGAAACACTGAGCGGCTAAGAGTCCGATTCACGGGAAGCGGAGAGAAACACTAAGCGACTAAGAGTCCGATTCACGGGAAGCGGAGAGAAACACTAAGCGACTAAGAGTCCGATTCACGGGAAGCGGAGAGAAACGCTAAGCGGCTAAGAGTCCGATCCACGGGAAGCGGAGAGAAACACTAAGCGACTAAGAGTCCGATCCACGGGAAGCGGAGAGAAACGCTAAGCGACTAAGAGTCCGATTCACGGGAAGCGGAGAGAAACGCTAAGCGGCTAAGAGCCCGATTCACGGGAAGCGGAGAGAAACACTAAGCGGCTAAGAGTCCGATCCACGGGAAGCGGAGAGAAACACTAAGCGACTAAGAGCCCGATTCACGGGAAGCGGAGAGAAACGCTAAGCGGCTAAGAGTCCGATTCACGGGAAGCGGAGAGAAACGCTAAGCGGCTAAGAGCCCGATCCACGGGAAGCGGAGAGAAACGCTAAGCGGCTAAGAGTCCGATTCACGGGAAGCGGAGAGAAACGCTAAGCGGCTAAGAGCCCGATTCACGGGAAGCGGAGAGAAACGCTAAGCGGCTAAGAGTCTGATTCACGGGAAGCGGAGAGAAACACTAAGCGGCTAATCACATGGATTATGATTGATTTTGTGGAGGCCATTTTTGTGGGGGCCTGGTACGTGCGTGCCACTTGTGCCTTGATTAATCCGGCACTGCCTGTCACACTCTCCCCGCCTACACGTGTACGGGCGCCGTCCTCCATTTACTGTTCCCTCTGCCTCGCAAGAAGCACACGTCCTCCCCTTCATCTTCTTCCCTATCGTTCCTCGTGACGTTGTAGATGGGGCTGTAGGCGGACGGTGTCCGGAGGCCCGTGGACACTCGGCGCCGTCTCCGGACCATCAGCGCTGCTGCAGCGGCGACCAGCACCGCGCACAGCGAGACTGCCACAACTAGCGTCGCGAGGAGACGGTACCGAGACGAAGCGCTGCACGACATCTCGGCGCCTGTCAGGCTGGCGAGACTCCGGTTAGTTGCGGGCTGAGGCGTGTGGCAACTTGACGCAAACAAGAACACAGAGAAATCGTTACCATCAAAACTAACGCCAAGTTGTGGTATTTCGGACAAGTGAAAAGCAAATAAGTCGATATAAGGTGTAAGGAAGACGGGTGTTGTGGCCATGTCAGAAATAAACAAGTGGAGGTTATAACAGACAATAACAGAAGTCGCCTGACAAGAATTTACATTACATTTTTACGAATTTAGCGACATCTCTCTTGTATATTCACCGCAATATTAAACCGATAATATGCGCACTACATTACGAATAAATAAAACAGTATACATTTCATACATTCCAAGAATTTTACGAAGCCGGTTGACTGAATGTATATTCACTAATTACAACAGCAAAAATAGTCACGTGTTATGACCGTACTGGAAATAATAAAAGGAATGTTGCGTAAATTGTACCTCTGAGCGCGCAATCAGCGACAGCGCATTTTTACCGCTGTTCGCAAGTTTACATTTTGAATATTTGGAAAATCAACCATGCTTATTATGCATTATTTCATCAACCTGGTGGACAAAAGTCGTCAACTTCTGTAATTTTTTCTCAAGAAAATTACTGAAAATAAACATAAAAAATGCTCCCATCAAATTGCGTCCAAAGCAACAGCATCTTGTATTCATACGCAACGGATCTTACACTCTCTGACACACGCATAAATTGACAGCCAATCACTAGAAATTTTAATCTGGGCAGAGCACTGCTGTCGTAGTCCTCACATATGGCAATATCCTTTTTAAAAAATATTTTACAGGCAGCAAAAAAATTACAAAAAGGAGGAACCGTCCCAAAATCACTGGCACTATATTTGTATTCCATGAACCCGGAAGTGAAATGGTAATCCGTCCCCAGCTGAGTAGTACGCGCACTCACGTCATCTGCTTCTTCACTTCCGTCGATAGTTCTGTCATCCACGCCAGGTGGCAGTCACATCGCCACGGATTTCCGCTCAGGTCCAGCAGGTCAACGTGTGTCCAGCGAAGAGTGGTTAGGTGTAAAGCGGTCAAAGCGTTGCCACTGTAAGTCCAGTGAGATGGTTGCATGAGACGGATGCATCAGACACGGTTCTTGTGAATGTGTATATGAACATATCGTTATCTGGCTAAAATTAATATTAATTATACATTTTTTGTGACAAATACGTTGTTTCCGTTACGACGTGAGAGAAAGGGACCGTAAGCGAAAGCTTAAAAAATCGCTGATTGTGACAATTAGGGTATTCAACAAAGAGCCATCTAAACATGCACAGCGAAGCAGCCAAACTAGCGTTTTACGATACCTGAGGTTCACGACCGCCACCTGGCTGGCGTCGATCTGCCCGAACGCCCGAGGCTCAATCTCCGTCAACCGGATGTTGCCGCTCATCTTCACCGTGACGAGCATGCGCAGTCCGGCGAACGTGTCGTTGCGTATGATTGCTAGGGCGGACATGTTGGTCAGACTGAAGACGTTGCATCAGAGTCTATAAATATGTGCTAGCCAGGTGGAGTGTACGATGGTTTTGAACCAAAATTACAAAGTTACAATAACATTCATAGTTGTCAAAATTACTGCTTTCGGACGGAAAATGCCGCTTTTTTTGCAATTTCAAGAACAAAAAACTTCACCACGAATGAGACCAACACATCAAAATGGCGACCCGTAAAACAACATGTTAAAACAACATGTTAAAACAACATGTTAAAACAACATGTTAAAACAACATGTTAAAACAACATGTTAAAACAACATGTTAAAACAACATGTTAAAACAACATGTTAAAACAACATGTTAAAACAACATGTTAAAACAACATGTTAAAACGATGAAAAACGACGAAAGTTGAGTAAAGGGTGCAGGTGTTTCCCGCTTTTTATAAACACTTTCTCGCTTTTGCACGAGCATATGTTGATACCTGTGACAGTTCGTTGAGACCAAACATGTGACATGAGCAGATGCTGACACCTGTGACAGTTCGTTGAGACCAAACATGTGACATGAGCAGATGTTGATACCTGTGACAGTTCGTTGAGACCAAACATGTGACATGAGCAGATGTTGATACCTGTGACAGTTCGTTGAGACAAACATGTGACATGAGCAGATGTTGATACCTGTGACAGTTCGTTGAGACCAAACATGTGACATGAGCAGATGTTGATACCTGTGACAGTTCGTTGAGACCAAACATGTGACATGAGCAGATGTTGATACCTGTGACAGTTCGTTGAGACCAAACATGTGACATGAGCAGATGTTGATACCTGTGACAGTTCGTTGAGACTAAACATGTGACATGAGCAGATGCTGATACCTGTGACAGTTCGTTGAGACTAAACATGTGACATGAGCAGATGTTGACACCTGTGACAGTTTGTTGAGACCAAACATGTGACATGAGCAGATGTTGACACCTGTGACAGTTCGTTGAGACCAAACATGTGACATGAGCAGATATTGACACCTGTGACAGTTCGTTGAGACCAAACATGTGACATGAGCAGATGTTGATACCTGTGACAGTTCGTTGAGACCAAACATGTGACATGAGCAGATGTTGACACCTGTGACAGTTCGTTGAGACCAAACATGTGACATGAGCAGATGTTGATACCTGTGACAGTTCGTTGAGACCAAACATGTGACATGAGCAGATGTTGATACCTGTGACAGTTCGTTGAGACCAAACATGTGACATGAGCAGATGTTGACACCTGTGACAGTTTGTTGAGACCAAACATGTGACATGAGCAGATGTTGACACCTGTGACAGTTCGTTGAGACTAAACATGTGACATGAGCAGATATTGACACCTGTGACAGTTCGTTGAGACCAAACATGTGACATGAGCAGATGTTGACACCTGTGACAGTTCGTTGAGACCAAACATGTGATATGAGCAGATGTTGATACCTGTGACAGTTCGTTGAGACCAAACATGTGACATGAGCAGATGTTGATACCGGTGACAGTTCGTTGAGACCAAACATGTGACATGAGCAGATGTTGATACCTGTGACAGTTCGTTGAGACCAAACATGTGACATGAGCAGATGTTGACACCTGTGACAGTTTGTTGAGACCAAACATGTGACATGAGCAGATGTTGACACCTGTGACAGTTCGTTGAGACCAAACATGTGACATGAGCAGATGTTGATACCTGTGACAGTTCGTTGAGACCAAACATGTGACATGAGCAGATGTTGATACCTGTGACAGTTCGTTGAGACCAAACATGTGACATGAGCAGATGTTGACACCTGTGACAGTTCGTTGAGACTAAACATGTGACATGAGCAGATGCTGACACCTGTGACAGTTTGTTGAGACCAAACATGTGACATGAGCAGATGTTGATACCTGTGACAGTTCGTTGAGACCAAAGATGTGACATGAGCAGATGTTGATACCTGTGACAGTTCGTTGAGACCAAACATGTGACATGAGCAGATGTTGACACCTGTGACAGTTTGTTGAGACCAAACATGTGACATGAGCAGATGTTGACACCTGTGACAGTTCGTTGAGACCAAACATGTGACATGAGCAGATGTTGATACCTGTGACAGTTCGTTGAGACCAAACATGTGACATGAGCAGATGTTGATACCTGTGACAGTTCGTTGAGACCAAACATGTGACATGAGCAGATGTTGACACCTGTGACAGTTCGTTGAGACTAAACATGTGACATGAGCAGATGCTGACACCTGTGACAGTTTGTTGAGACCAAACATATGACATGAGCAGATGCTGACACCTGTGACAGTTTGTTGAGACCAAACATGTGACATGAGCAGATGTTGACACCTGTGACAGTTCATTGAGACTAAACATGTGACATGAGCAGATGTTGATACCTGTGACAGTTCGTTGAGACCAAACATGTGACATGAGCAGATGTTGACACCTGTGACAGTTTGTTGAGACCAAACATGTGACATGAGCAGATGTTGATACCTGTGACAGTTCGTTGAGACCAAACATGTGACATGAGCAGATGCTGACACCTGTGACAGTTCGTTGAGACCAAACATGTGACATGAGCAGATGTTGATACCTGTGACAGTTCGTTGAGACTAAACATGTGACATGAGCAGATGTTGATACCTGTGACAGTTCGTTGAGACCAAACATGTGACATGAGCAGATGTTGATACCTGTGACAGTTTGTTGAGACCAAACATGTGACATGAGCAGATGTTGATACCTGTGACAGTTTGTTGAGACCAAACATGTGACATGAGCAGATGTTGACACCTGTGACAGTTCGTTGAGACCAAACATGTGACATGAGCAGATGCTGATACCTGTGACAGTTTGTTGAGACCAAACATGTGACATGAGCAGATGTTGATACCTGTGACAGTTTGTTGAGACCAAACATGTGACATGAGCAGATGTTGATACC
>OY759272.1:4586747-4611747 GCA_963662155.1 Lamellibrachia columna
ATATATATATATATATATATATATATATATATATATATATATATATATATATATATATATATATATATATATATATATATATATATATATATACATCTTTGCTGTATGTGGTTCAGTTATGTAACGTGTGGACGACTGGGTGATATTGGCCCTTCAGGTGTTATCTAGCCAAAATAAACAAAACTGCTTATCGATAGTTGCACCAAGACGTCAAAGTAAGCAATGTCTTATCTCACGGTGATGCCGGGTAAATCTGACGAAAGGTCGATTAATCGTCAGCAAAATCACCTCACCTTCATTCCTTGACCGGGACGGTCATAGGATTGCCACATTGTCTTCGCTAGTTTGGTCTGCCTTCCGTTGTGGTAGCAGGGTCGGTAAGTTTGGTCTGCCTTCCGTTGTGGTAGCAGGGTCGGTAAGTTTGGTCTGCCTTCCGTTGTGGTAGCAGGGTCGGTAAGTTTGGTCTGCCTTCCGTTGTGGTAGCAGGGTCGGTAAGTTTGGTCTGCCTTCCGTTGTGGTAGCAGGGTCGGTAAGTTTGGTCTGCCTTCCGTTGTGGTAGCAGGGTCGGTAAGTTTGGTCTGCCTTCCGTTGTGGTAGCAGGGTCGGTAAGTTTGGTCTGCCTTCCGTTGTGGTAGCAGGGTCGGTAAGTTTGGTCTGCCTTCCGTTGTCGTAGCAGGGTCGGTAAGTTTGGTCTGCCTTCCGTTGTGGTAGCAGGGTCGGTAAGTTTGGTCTGCCTTCCGTTGTCGTAGCAGGGTCGGTAAGTTTGGTCTGCCTTCCGTTGTGGTAGCAGGGTCGGTAAGTTTGGTCTGCCTTCCGTTGTCGTAGCAGGGTCGGTAAGTTTGGTCTGCCTTCCGTTGTGGTAGCAGGGTCGGTAAGTTTGGTCTGCCTTCCGTTGTCGTAGCAGGGTCGGTAAGTTTGGTCTGCCTTCCGTTGTGGTAGCAGGGTCGGTAAGTTTGGTCTGCCTTCCGTTGTCGTAGCAGGGTCGGTAAGCTTTTCTTGGTCAATTCCTGTTTGTTATCCAGTCAGTTTTTTCTGTGGTGGCTTTTCACCTTGTTGTAGTCTGCGCCTGCCCACCAGGGTGCCTTCTCTTGCCCTCCAGGGCGCCTTCTCTTGCCCTCCAGGGTGCCTTCTCTTGCCTTCCAGGGTGCCTTCTCTTGCCCTCCAGGGTTCCTTCTCTTGCCCTCCAGGGTGCCTTCTCTTGCCCTCCAGGGTGCCTTCTCTTGCCCTCCAGGGTGCCTTGCAGGATGAGATGGTGTTGTGTCGGGTGATGTGGCCAAACCAGGACAGCTTTTGTTGTTTGACCGTTGCCAACAAGGGCTCGTACTTTAATAGCAACTTAATCCACTTGCTGTGTTCGTTTTGTGTTCGCTCTCGCGTCCATTTTAGGTGCATTTGTTTAAATGGTACTATACATTTTCAACTGACCTATTTGAAAGGTACCGATATGGTGTTAGGCTTCAGTCATATCTTCTTGGCTTTGGCCGGGGTTTGTCGTATATATATCTCCCTTATTTCTAGAGCAGTGAGCGTATTTGTTTAAACGGTTCAAAACGTTTTAAAAAATAAATGTGAATATATATATATATATATATATATATATATATATATATATATATATATATATATATATATATATATATATATATATATATATGTATATATATACACGACATGAGCAGTTAACCTGAAAAGTTCATTAATTAAACGTGTATGCCCGCGTGTGCGTTGTTGTTGTTGTTGTTGTTGTTGTTGTTGTTGTTGTTGTTGTTGTTGTTGTTGTTGTTGTTGTTGTTGTTGTTGTTGTTGTTGTTGTTGTTGTTGTTGTTGTTGTTGTTGTTGTTGCCTAGAATGTCAATTACATTGTAGCAAACAAACAAACACGAACATTACAAATTCAGTAACGATAATTTATTGTCAGTTTGTTTCAGGAGTCTGTTTACAAAGCTCGTCGTTTGAATCAAGAAACAAGAAAGAAGCATTAAAACAGTCAACGTTATAGCGAATCAACTATTGCTGAGCATGAACGATATAACTTGCACAGGGGGCTGTTTTCCCTGACCAAGCATTCAAAGGATATCCGTTCGGGATGATGTTGTGTTTAAGCAACGTAAGACGATCTATCGACGTGTATGATCAGATATTAGTGGCCGTTGAAGCACGAACGTGCCATGTGTCGCAGACACAGTATTCCTATGCCCGTGGAGCACCTAATCGTGGAGCACCTAATCGTGGAGCACCTAATCGCCTCGAACTTAAAACCGGCAAGAACGTGGCAAACACTACACTAAATAATGTTATGGCTCTTGAAGCATGCAGCATGTTTTATGATAGAAATAACAGAAAATACAAAATCCAGTGTCATTATCACTGCGCATGCGCAAAAACACAGAGCGTGAATCGTTCCGGCTGCAGCTGAAATGTGTAAGAATAAACCAACAACAACAAAGAATATATTATATAAGTATGCAATGATAAACAAAAAATACATTCCTCACCCTAGTATGTCAACAAAATAAAAAATTATGTATGTAAGTTGCGCAGCGAAAGCAGTGTGAGAAATGTTCAGATTCTAGTGGCACCTAGCGAACGACGCTGGCGCCACACAGTGAGTGAAATAAATCGACGGCTGTTCTTCGTGGAGTTCAAGACTGTTGAAGATCGTAGAGTCTTTCGGTGAATTTAACTTTTCAGAAGTAACTCTTGTGGTCGTTAAATAATCGCAACAGTCTCCCGGGCGGGTCTCTACGTGCCGCAACGGACGAATGTCCGCACTGAAGACGATTGTAAGTCGCCAGACTCTTTGGCGCAAGAATACCTGCTGGCCAATGTCGGTGGTGTGGCTCGCGTGACCGACTTACATGTTGATGTTTCGCCGTCCGCCCATCGACATGCCTTGCTGCGAGGCACCGGACGTGTTGCCGTACTGCAGGTTGATCACCCCCTGGCTCGCCTGCGACATGTCGTCTGCTCGGATGTCAGCGACGTGACGCGTGGAGCCCATTGACATGCCCGTCTGAGACGCCCCCTTGTTGGAGCCCATCTGCAGGCCGATGATGCTCTGGCCGGCGGCATCCATATCGTCGGCGCGAATGTCACCAACGTGACGCACGGCCCCCATAGACATTCCCTTCTGGGAGGCGCCCTTGTTCGAACCCATCTGCAGCCCGATTACCCCCTGGCCTTCCTTGTCGAAATCGTCAGCCCGGATGTCTGCGACATGCCTGACTGCGCCCATGGACATCCCTTTCTGGGACGCACCCTTGTTGCTCCCCGCCTGCAAGCCGATGATGCCCTGGCCGTCTTTGTCCATATCGTCAGCCCTAATGTCGGAAACATGCCTAACAGCACCCATCGACATCCCCTTCTGGGAGGCGCCCTTGTTGCTCCCCGCCTGCAGCCCGATGATTCCCTGGCCGTCCTTGTCCATGTCGTCAGCGCGGATGTCGGAGACATGCCTGACGGATCCCATCGACATACCAGCCTGCGACGCCCCCTTGTTGCTACCCGCCTGCAGCCCGATGATTCCCTGTCCCGACTTGTCGAAGTCATCTGCCCGGATGTCTGCGACGTGACGGGTAGACCCGATGCTCATGCCCTTCTGCGAGGCACACTTGTTCGTGCCAGCCTGCAGGCCGATGATCGAATGGCCCGCTCGGAGCTGCTCGTCCGTGAACTCGCGGACGTTCTTCTCCGTCGGTCTGGCTCCGATAGTCGGTCCGTTGAAGCTGTTGCGTTGACACTGCAAGATATATTCAAATGATCGGTCACATTAAGAATACATGTATTGATGTGGGACTGGAGCGTGCAGAGCTGCGTACGGTAATAAGGGATAGCGATGTCTTGAAACAAATAGCTGGAGACAGTCGTGTCAGTATCTACTCGGAAAAAGAAGAAGAAATTGAGATGTCTAGCCACCGACTGAAAGAGATTATTATAACCAAGTATACCAAGTATTGGAGAAGACAACCTAAACGCTGCACCAGTTATCAAATAGAAAACAGTGCACTGAATCTCGTAGTAAATCAACGAGATTTTGCCAAAGGAATAACGAACCCATCGACGAAAGAACTGTCAACCGAAAGACCGTTAAGTAATATATAGTTGATTTTCAGCAAAGTTTTCATCACCGCAAATCTTTCTTGTCAGACTGTATGCAAGATGAATTGCGGACACGTTATCTTCACTGCTCAGCTTATTTATCCTTAAAAGCAAATCTTAGTTAGTTTTACTATCAACAACTTGCATAATACCCGGATTCGGCGCCAAGCGCCGGAAGTGAATTTTGTACCATCCTGTCGCAAAACTAGGCCACCCATGCGCAGAAGTTAATTTTAGCGATCAGTTATAGCTGAGGACTTGTCATAGCTGAAACTAATTAGGGGTCAGCGCAGGCTAGGAAACGTGTTGGAGGAAGACCGATTTCATTGTTCGGTTCCTCATTTTAGTGGGTGAACTAATTTTGCGCCAGGGCTGGAATAAAATTCACTACTGCCGCCTTAATGTACTGCGTGTGTATGTGTTGACCGTTTTGCCGGTTGACATTGTTGAAACTAATTATTACTAAATTATATATCCATGTCTAGAAGCAAGGGATACTGTTAATGTAACTTGTAATACACGCCGAAGAAATGTTAAATATGAAATGTTAAATGTGAAATGTGAAATGTGAAATGTTAAATGTGAAATGTTAAATGTGAAATGTTAAATTTGAAATGTTAAATTTGAAATGTGAAATGTTAAATTTGAAATGTTAAATGCGAAATGTTAAATATGAAATGTTAATTGTGAAATGTTAAATGTGAAATGTTAAATGTGAAATGTTAAATTTGAAATGTTAAATGCGAAATGTAAAATGTGAAATGTTAAGTTTGAAATGTTAAATGTGAAATGTTAAATTTGAAATGTTAAATGTGAAATGTTCAATTTGAAATGTGAAATGTTAAATGTTAAATGTTAAATGTGAAATTGTAAATTTGAAATGTTAAATTTTATATGTGAAATGTTAAATTTGAAATGTTAAATATGAAATGTTAAATTTGAAATGTTAAATTTGAAATGTTAAAGGTGAAATGTGAAATTTGAAATGTTAAATGTTAAATTTTTTATTTTAAATGTTAAATGTGAAATGTAAAATGTGAAATTTTTAATGTGAAATGTTAAATTTGAAATTTTAAATGTTAAATGTGAAATGTTAAATTTGAAATGTTAAATGTGAAATGTTAAATGTGAAATGTAAAATTTGAAATGTTAAATGTGAAATGTTAAATGTGAAATGTGAAATGTTAAATGTGAAATGTTATATTTTAAATGTTAAATTTTATATGTTAAATTTGAAATGTTAAATTTGAAATGTTAAATCTGTCTCTCACCTCTGAGCCCAGCTGCTGGATACAGTTGAGGACCTGGGCCATGTTGCGGCCTTCGTACAGGTCGACGGTCTGAAAGAGGCCGGTCTTCGGCACTCCGTACGCCTCACAGTAGTTCAGGAACACGTTGATATTCTCCATCTACGATCAGAAATGGCCGGCGTCAACGCATTGCTAACAGTCTAACAAACTCCACATGGCTGCAATGCAAGGCTACATGCTCCAAACGGCAAGTGTAGAACGAAGTCTTGGTAGTAATGAGAATCCACGTATCATAAACAATGTTTGGTCTACTGACGTCATATGTAAGAATCATGCTCCAAACGGCAAGTGTAGAACGAAGTCTTGGTAGTAATGAGAATCCACGTATCATAAACAATGTTTGGTCTACTGACGTCATATGTAAGAATCATGCTCCAAACGGCAAGTGTAGAACGAAGTCGCGGTAGTAATGAGAATCCACGTATCATAAACAATGTTTGGTCTACTGACGTCATATGTAAGAATCATTTAGGAAAATATCGATCTAGCTAGCTCATTTGTACAAATTTATTATTTAGTTTCTGTGAAATCATCGGGCAAACTATGTATTAATTATTTTTAGCCGAGTCCGGTAAAAATCCAGTGATAAAGGCAACAGTTGTTAAACTATAATTATCATAAGGTCATTCATACTTTTCTAAGTATATACTGTTAACCCGGCTACCTAGCACCCCAGGTTTTCTAAATCACATGATTGATTATCGATGGAACATTCTCAACTGACCTGTTTGAAAGGTGCCGACATTGTGTTAGGCTTCAGTCGCATCTTCTTGGCCTTGGCCGGGCAGTTTGGTGTTCCGTCCTGAACCGCCTTCGCCAACCTATCGTAACCACAACAACATGAACTGTGTAGGTTGGATATGAGAAACTACCTATTCTCATGAACTGTGTAGGTTGGATATGAGAAACTACCTATTCTCATGAACTGTGTAGGTTGGATATGAGAAACTACCTATTCTCACAAAGGTTGGTGAACTAAATGGAGCAACTTATCTACTGACTGCGTAAAATGCTAGCAAATTGACATATATCTGATAAGAGCGGTACTGTGCCGTGATACACAGTGTTTGCACTCTTGATACGCCTATGACACCTTTGTCAACTTGCCATTTGAAATGTGTTGCTTTGGATTGCAATCTTTTTGTAAACTTAAAGTATAAAATTAGTGTAAAACGATGTGTAATGTTTAAAATGACGATGACTGTTAACTTTGTGGTGACCAGTAACGGAAGGGGCCTTGCTGGAGCGACTTCGACGTGTGTAGAAAACTAGCCAGGAGATGATTAGGCAAAGTCAATCGCCATACAATGTTTTTCTATCTGGCTGTTGCTACTATAGGGCGAAGAGCTCGCTCGGCCGAAACGTAAGTATTTTCATGAAACGTGAAACCTTACAAAAACGCCATAAACAGAGCAATAAACACGTCTTTCGTGTCTGTATGCATTCTTATATGTATATCACTAAAGTTACCTGACAATAACCATGTAAAAGTGTGAAATTATTACCTTTTTGTCAGAACGCATGTGCTTGTCAAGGTTTGTATATAACCGGATGTTGTTGTGAGCGAGAAAGGCATGCGGGATTTCCATAGATCTATATAAGGTCACGCTAAGAATTGCCGTCTGCTGGCCATAGAGTTACATCATTAATAATGCCCCTATAAACTATTAACTTACTAACGGGTGTTTTATTTATTTCTGTGCTGCTGGCCCATTCTGGCCTCATTCTACACGAAATCGCGTTAGATCATGTGACCCAAAGGCAACATCACGTGCACAGTATGGCGGCTATTTATGAAATCTTTTCTGTGTGACCGATAAAAGTACTCATAAGTAATTATTTGGAGCACATTTCTTCAGTTTCTTGACGCCCAAGTGTCGGTTGTATGTCACAGAATACACATGTGAAACGGTTAGTGCGTATCGGTTTTAAAACTTAAGTTATTAGTTCCGTAGCCATTTGGCTACGGAACTGCCAAATCGCCGAGTTAGCAAATGCCGCACGGGACTTTCGTCCCAGAGACGAAGAGTGGGGCGAATTTTTTTGCCTAGGAGATGATCTGTTCTCGACAGATAGCGAAACGGTAGTAGCCGTATATTTTCAATAATTTCTTATAAAATGGCACTTACATTTCGTGAATTATTGGAAATTTAGACTCCACTACGAAACCATCTGGCAACGATCAAAAATCTCCATCAAATTTCTGATCAAGCTGACCAGTCTTGACTGATTATGGTACATTTATATAGTTTAATAATAACAACAACACTATTCTAAGGTTGGACGTATCGTTCGTAATTCCAGCTTGGACAATATTCAAAAACGCATTCTTATTAAAGGTGAATGCCTCTGTCGGAGAAACTGGCCAACTACCGAATGGGTGAGTCGTACATAATAGTCCAGCAGATGGCAGCACTTACCTGACGAGGAAGATTCCGTTCTTCAGCTGTGTCTCGACATTGCGCATGCCTGGCCTGACGTCTTCGCCGATCAGGTCCTTGATCCATCCCACCACCTCCGCCTCTGCTTCCCCATCGTAGCGGGAGGCAATCTACAAGCAAACCATCGATCAACCTTCCGCTACGACATTCGAAAATATCTTCTCCAGAGGTACCAAGGCAAATGATTAGGAGGAAGGAGATTCTCCTGTTGGATGTAATATAACGGAAGCAGGGGATTGTAGGTAGAGATCCTCTCCCACAGTATGGAAATATTTTAACAATTACGGTCTCGTGTGTGTCATTTTATGCAATATGTAGCCACTTTTATATAACATAGGGAATCGTTTCAAAAAGGAGATTATTTGTACAAAGCAGGTGGTACGCAATTAGGAAAGAAGAACCCTTTCCCACATATGGAGACTTGGCACCTATGAGTCCTCTAATATTAATAACTTAAAAAAGAAATAAGATATCGACAACAATACATGCTGATGCCGGGTGGGTGTAAACCACAAACTGTGGCGGCGGAAACGGAAGGGACAAACTGCCATCGGGCGGTGGTGTCGCTCAGGCGACTCTATCTATGGCAGGGTATTCGTGCAAAACTGCGACGGTTCACCGCGACACTTTAGAAACTAACCGTAACACTTTAGAAACTAACCGTGACCTCCTATATTTTGACCGTGACACTTTAAGAGTAACCGTTACACTTTAACAACTAACAACCAACCTGCCTGCCTGCCTGCCTGCCTGCCTGCCTGCCTGCCTGCCTGCCTGCCTGCCTGCCTGCCTGTTCTTATCTGGATTTTTGATTGACGAGAACTGTTTGGATGTGCCTAATATATACTCGGCCATCGCTAAATGTCTCGGTTTCGCCAAAGGATGTTCCCATATGTTAGCGTCTGTGTAGAGGAGGGTGTGGAATTTGGGCGTTTTACATGAGGGACGCGCGAATTCTATTGGGTCGGCAGAGGTAACTGTTCTCCTGCCGTTTGTCCTGCCGTTTGTCCTGCCGTTTGTCCTGCCGTTTGTCGCGCAGTCAGTGTTGTCAATGTAAAGGTGAAGGTGCACGTTGACGAGTCTGAATCTACCACCGCAAATAACATTAAGGTCATGGAGAATTAAGGTCATGGAGAATTAAGGTCATGTCACGAACAATTCAACTCAAACTAGGAACACCGAAATTGAATGTGAAGGTTCAATTGAACGGTCACAAGGACAACCCTTGCAATCTGTTGACACAGTAGGCACAGTACGCACAGTACGCACAGTACGCACAGTGAGTACGCACAGTAGGCACAGTAGGCGCAGTAGGCACAGTAGGCACAGTATGCACAGTAGGTACAGTAGGCACAGCAGGAACAGTAGGCACAGTAGGCACAGTAGGCACAGTAGGCACAGTAGGTACAGTAGGCACAATAGGCACAATAGCCACAGTAGGCACAGTAGGTACAGTAGGCACAGTAGGCACAGTAGGTACAGTAGGCACAATAGCCACAGTAGGCACAGTACGCACAGTACGCACAGTACGCACAGTAGGCACAGTAGGCACAATAGCCACAGTAGGTACAGTAGGCACAGTAGGCACAGTAGGCACAGTAGGCACAGTAGGCACCGTAGGCACCGTAGGCACAGTAGGCACAGTAGGCACAGTAGGCACAGTAGGTACAGTAGGCACAGTAGGCACAGTAGCCACAGTAGGCACAGTAGGCACAGTAGGTACAGTAGGCACAGTAGGTACAGTAGGCACAGTAGGTACAGTAGGTGCAGTAGGCACAGTAGGTACAGTAGGCACTGTAGGCACAGTAGGCACAGTAGGTACAGTAGGCACAGTAGGTACAGTAGGCACAGTAGGTACAGTAGGCACAGTAGGTACAGTAGGTACAGTAGGCACAGTAGGTACAGTAGGCACTGTAGGCACAGTATGCACAGTAGGTACAGTAGGCACAGTAGGTACAGTAGGCACAGTAGGCACAGTAGGCACAGTAGGTACAGTAGGCACAGTAGGCACAGTAGGCACAGTAGGTACAGTAGGCACAGT
This sequence comes from Lamellibrachia columna, assembly GCA_963662155.1. NCBI lineage: Eukaryota > Metazoa > Annelida > Polychaeta > Sabellida > Siboglinidae > Lamellibrachia > Lamellibrachia columna. Next base: position 4,596,638 of record OY759272.1, read on the forward strand.
AGGTACAGTAGGCACAGTAGGTACAGTAGGCACAGTAGGTACAGTAGGTACAGTAGGCACAGTAGGTACAGTAGGCACTGTAGGCACAGTAGGCACAGTAGGTACAGTAGGCACAGTAGGTACAGTAGGCACAGTAGGCACAGTAGGCACAGTAGGTACAGTAGGCACAGTAGGTACAGTAGGCACAGTAGGTACAGTAGGCACAGTAGGTACAGTAGGCACAGTAGGTACAGGAGGCACAGTAGGTACAGTAGGTACAGTAGGCACAGTAGGTACAGTAGGCACTGTAGGCACAGTAGGCACAGTAGGCACAGTAGGCACAGTAGGTACAGTAGGCACAGTAGGTACAGTAGGCACAGTAGGTACAGTAGGCACAGTAGGTACAGTAGGTACAGTAGGCACAGTAGGTACAGTAGGCACAGTAGGTACAGTAGGCACAGTAGGTACAGTAGGCACAGTAGGCACAGTAGGTACAGTAGGCACAGTAGGCACAGTAGGTACAGTAGGCACAGTAGGTACAGTAAGCACAGTAGGTACAGTAGGTACAGTAGGCACAGTAGGTACAGTAGGTACAGTAGGCACAGTAGGTACAGTAGGCACAGTAAGCACAGTAGGTACAGTAGGTACAGTAGGCACAGTAGGTACAGTAGGTACAGTAGGCACAGTAGGTACAGTAGGCACAGTAGGCACAGTAGGTACAGTATATAAAACGTGACCACTAGAAATTCTGAAACTTTTTCACAGCAACTGCCATCATCTCATTGACATGCTGACCAAGTTTTATCAAAATCACATACCTCCAGCTCTTTTAAAACGCCCCGACGTGCGATGCCCATCAATTTTGACAAAATATATTCATGCGCCCACGTGGCCCCTAGCAGAAAAATTCCCATAAATCCCTCCGCCTTTTAAACTCTCAAAAAAATGCACCATTTCACAGCCAATAGCTTCTACAAACAAACCTGTGAATATGCCTGCTCAATTGCACTTATGTCACATCACATGAATTCTTTAAATTCACATATCGCAATTTAATACGCCCTACATTCGTGTGAAACAATAAACAGGAAGGTCAACTGTGGTCTTACCCCAAATAATAAGTCACACGGACTTAGCCAACCATTTCCATAAGGCATCTGTTTATTTTTAGCAATGCACCCATTTCAGGCACCGACTGTCAGCCTAATCTACGTCTGAATATTGACGACTTCTCAGGCCTCACTTCTGATACGACCCCGCCATGCGTTCAACACTTGCTACGACTGGCGCGCTCTCGGGTCGGTCTCGGCACCGGCGAAGACAGCCTTTCTCGCCGGTCGAGGCCAGGAAGCGATATTTCTCCCGGAGTTTATTGCGCACTTTCCTAGAAGAGATCGACGCCGTCTTGTTCCCCCCGTGCCGTCAGACTCCGTCAGGTTCGGTTACCCGTGTCTATTTTAGGCGCGTCTCTCCCAAGACGCTCCCGCCTTCCTGCTTCCCTGGGAGCGCGTCGGGACATCGCGGGGGACGCAGCTGAGAATTCCTCGCGTTAATGAGCAATGGCTTCGTAAACCTGTCGTTAACTACCTGGACTCGGTATCCCCAGGAAGTGCACAGGCTGTGTAAATGACTACGTTAATTCACTCCATGTTAATCAGTTCCGGACATTGCATATCCACTACAGCAACGCCCCCTTCAGTCCACCGTTTCTGCTATGGTATAGAGACTATAGACCTATTATTGTTTTGTGAACTGTGAACTTGTCATTGTTAGATGCAACACAGACAGTTCAACAGACACATTTATATTGAGAGAGTGTATTTGAGATGAGGTGTATAGAGTCTATTAACTTGGGAATTAATCAATCATAATTTTAGACATAGGAAACGTGAGATCGTTCGCCAAAACGCTGAGATCATCTGTACTTGTTGACCTCAAGGTGGCTTTGTTGGAATATAAATGACACCATGTGGACACAGCCTGAACTGTTTGGTCCATATGCCTGTACGAATTAAGAGCCTCTGATATTATGAATTGTGCATAGAATGTGAATTATAGGCGATTCAATGGTTTGGTTTTAGCCTCGTTACCGAGAAGTGCATGATTCAAACCGCAGGCCGGCAAGCAAGCGGTGTCCTACCGAGTCGCTCATCGCCTGGTGAACGGTGATGACGTTAGAATGATGTGCCTTCCAAATGATACACTGAATGCCGTAAGTTCGTTCTACCATGTATGTCATTGGAAGTGCTGCATCGTGTAACTGACAAACATTCCGCGAGATGTATTTATGCTCTAACGTTTTCGGGGTAACTGTCCATGCTAACCTGCCAATAGACCTGGCGGCCTTAATCCACGGTGGTTACTGACGGCCTTACTCCACGGTGGCTACTGACGGCCTTACTCCACGGTGGCTACTGGCGGACTTACTCCACGGTGGCTACTGGCGGACTTACTCCACGGTGGCTACTGACGGCCTTACTCCACGGTGGCTACTGACGGCCTTACTCCACGGTGGCTACTGACGGCCTTACTCCACGGTGGCTACTGACGGACTTACTCCACTGTGGCTACTGACGGCCTTACTTCACTGTGACTACTGACGGCCTTACTCCACTGTGGCTACTGACGGACTTACTCCACGGTGGCTACTGACGGCCTTACTCCACGGTGGCTACTGACGGACTTACTCCACGTCGGCTACTGACGGCCTTACTCCACGGTGGCTACTGACGGCCTTACTCCACGTCGGCTACTGACGGCCTTACTCCACGTCGGCTACTGACGGCCTTACTCCACGTCGGCTACTGACGGCCTTACTCCACGTCGGCTACTGACGGCCTTACAGAATATCAACGTTCCAACCTGTCCTTTGATACATGTCCGTCGATAATACGTTACATTTCAGCCACGACGTGACTGACGTCACCCTTGCACAGATACACCAACCTACAACAGTGTGTTCCAGTAGGCGCATCTTTGTATATACACTATCGATATTCCGGTCAATTAACATGAATACTTGATTACACAAGCATAATTAAAAGGGTTAGAATTGCATAAAGAAATATGTGAATGCTGGCAACGTTTATATAAAATGGTGCATTTGCGAATTGTATCCCTCCGTAATCGTCAGAGACGGTGGCGATGTAGCACACATAATCTGACAAGGTCGTATTTTATATTTATTTCACTTGCCTAATGATTTTTAACAAATCCAAAGTTGGAAACTATGTTCTCTATCGTCGCAGACGGTTGCAATTCGGTTAAAAACAATTAAAATGTTCGTCTGCCATTTTGTAGGCGATGACCGCGTCAAAACTACACATCAGTTCCGTCGTCATGGCAAGCGCCATTTTGTACACGATGACCGCGTCATGGCGTAAACAGATAGTTCCGTCGTTATGGCAAGCGCCATTTTGTACACGACGACCGCGTCATGGCGTAAACAGATAGTTCCGTCGTCATGGTAAGCGCCATTTTGTACACGACGACCGCGTCATGGCGTGAACAGATAGTTCCGTCGTCATGGCAAGCGCCATTTTGTAAACGACGACCGCGTCATGGCGTGAACAGATAGTTCCGTCGTGACCGCACGCCCTTTAATAAAGCCGGGAAGGATTTCGTCCCGGCCAACGCATTTGATTTTACTCAGCGGTGGATTCTGCTATCTGTGATTTTGTTAAACGCAGTCCACTGTATCTCGAGTGACGCAGTCCGGATGATGTATGATATCGTTATTTGCATTACCGATTTGAGTTACATTAAACCCCCTACCAATTTTACACATCAATCAAGCCACTTTCACCAAATATTAGTGTTTATTTATACACAAAGTATTAGGTTCTGAATATAAATAATCGTTGCGTAAAATCTTAGCACATGACAGCGTACGCCCCACAGTGGCCTGTATTGATGGTCGGGCGCGTGTAACGTGGGAAGGTATCGCAACTCCCCCTCTCTCGTCGCCTGGATTAGACGCCGGTCTACGGCGACACTTGTTTACTTCCAGAGTGTTCCCCGCTTCCCCGTATTAACGGGAATGCTCCAACCCCCGGCTGCGTCGTTGGAATGTGCGCTGTGTTCCCAGGGTCGAACAAACGAAGGTGTTCTCTCGTCTCAGACGCTCGACCAAAAATAACACACAATATTTTATGAGGGCATTGACCTTTTTCGGCAGATTGATGGCGACGCCTAGACTGCCTTGCTGCCGTACCGAAGCTTTGACAGTTTCGTTCATCCCAGGTCACTCAGCTGTGTAAATGAGTACCTGGCTACAGAGGTGGATTTGTGAACGAATTGTCTTCGCGCAGTTATTGCAGCGTGGCTGAATGCTTCCCAGAGAAGTCGAGATGTCGTTGGAATGAACAGGTCTGCTGGGGGTGAAGTGTTAAGCGCTTTGAGCGGTCCCAAGAACTGGAAAGTACATTTACCTTTCAACGGATATAAAGACTTGTCGGACTAATTTATTGCGCCCTGACTTAAAACTGAATTCCGAGAGGTGGTCTAAGCAAGAATCCTAAATAATATGCCACTCAAAATGTTCCACGCTATTAAAAAAATGTAAGCAACTGGCTCGCCACCTAGTGAGTTTGATCAAATTCGTTCGAAAGTTGCGCAGCTCATCCGCCGTCGTTACGGAGGTTGCGAACACACTCCAAGTATCCTAGCAACAAGTATCCTAGCAACAGCCATAGTATCGTTATGAAAACAACCGTGACGTCACTACGCAGACAAAACAAATTGCATTAAAAAGCTAGTGCATAAATACCACAGAAAGTCGATGTCTGTCATGGCAACAGTATTTATTGTTAGAGCTGTGTGTGTTTAATTAGACAGTTTGACCCATTTCTATACACCGCTATACGTGTTGTACTGGCAATTTTTTTTTAAAAGCTAGTTAGATTGATTCCCTACGCGCATGTAATGTGTGCATTTGTTTGAAAGTGGCAGTGGAAACAGTTCCAGCCACGCATAATGACAGCTCCGTGACATGTGTTTAACGTGCATTGAAGTGAACGTTTTCAATCAACGTGGATGAAATTAAAACAATTTAATTGAACAACACGTAGAGTCTACATGACTAAACCCACTTAAATAAATCAACGTATATGTTCTTGGTTAATACACGAAAATTGTTTGTCGATATTTAAATCCATCACGATTTGCCTATCAGCTGATGGAAGCAATGTGCGAGAGAACAAAAGGAATTATAGCGTTTAGACATTTCAGGTTAACATCGTTTTAAAGGAAGTGCACTTAGTACTTTTCTACTTATCGTGGTGATGGTGTTAACCACAGGAAGATCAACACGAAATATTTTCTCAGAAAGATGATGTACGCAGATGATCTGGTTAAAATGACAGAAAGCAAACAGGAATTACAAGCGTTAGATGAGTGGAAGGAGATGTTCAAGAAGCATGGATTGATGATGATGTTGGAGAAGATAGTATTGTGGGTTGGACAGCAAAGATGGGGGAAAGAGGGGAGAGAAGGGAAAGGGACAGGGAGAGGGGGAGAAGGAGGGGATAGAAAGATATATATAGAGAGAGAGAGGAGAGAGGGAGATATAGGGGGTGGAGAGGAGAGGGAGAGGGAGAGGGAGATAAAGAGAGAGGGAGAGAGAGAGAGAGAGAGAGAGAGAGGGAGGGATGGCGGGAGGGAGGGAGGGAGGGAGGGAGACACAGAATGTGTGTTAGAGAAAGAGGGGGGAGACGGACACAGGGAGATAGAGAGAGAGAAAGAGAGAAAAAGAGAGAGAGAGAGAGAGAGAGAGATACATACATACATCCATACATCCATACATACATACATACATACATACATACATACATACATACATACATACATACATACATACATACATCCATACATACATACATACATACATACATACATACATACATACATCCATACATCCATACATACATACATACATCCATACATCCATACATACATACATACATACATACATACATACATCCATACATACATACATCCATACATACATACATACATACATACATACATACATCCATACATACATACATACATACATACATACATACATACATACATACATACATACATACATACATACATACATACATACATCCATACATCCATCCATACATACATACATACATACATACATACATACATACATCCATACATACATACATACATACATACATACATACATACATCCATACATACATACATACATACATACATACATACATCCATACATACATACATACATACATCCATACATCCATACATCCATCCATCCATACATACATACATACATACATACATCCATCCATCCATACATACATACATACATCCATACATACATCCATACATACATACATACATACATACATACATACATACATACATACATACATACATACATACATACATACATCCATACATACATACATCCATACATACATCCATACATACATACATACATACATACATACATACATACATACATACATACATACATACATACATACATACATATAGGGCTTACGTTCGTCCATCCATTATTACGCATACCGGCGTGATTGTACCCAACCTACATAGTTTATATGCATACATTACATTCTGATCATTGATACTGTACACAATGATCATGGGCTTGCTGATCCAGATAGTTCGTTATATGCATGCATGTTTAATATCACGCATTTGACCTATTTGCCGTTACCACAGGCCACTTTACTTTACTACATATGTTTTCTCTGCGGTTACAACAACGGGGCGTGCTCCTGCATCCCAACAGTGCTGATGTAATGTGTGGATGTGTGGGCTAACTAATGAAAGAAAGCTTAAATTTGAGTCAGGTGCATTTGTGTACCTTCTCTCCTGCGCTGCCCTCATCCCTATTTAAACCTATGTTGACCCTCCACTCTGTCCTGTTTCCTACCGGTTCACTCCCTGTCTTTATGTCTTTTCTTCTCATGGACAGACATATGGGGGAGGAGACAGGGGATACCAGAGAGGAGAGTGGAGACAGGAGAGAGGAGAGGGGAGAGATGAGAGAGGAAAGAGGGGATAAAAAAGAGGTGAGGGGAGAGGGGATAGAAGAGAGATGGAGATGGGAGAGAAGAGAGGTGGGAGAGGAGAGGAATGGAGGAGATATGAGAGAGGATATATATGAGACAGGAGAGAGGAGATAGGAGAGACGAGAGAGACGAGAAAGTTCCTATGAGAGGCCATTTATTTTTGCTCGAAATAGGACACATGGATTACATGGGTCACAACTGCTGTTTGTTAACTGGTTCGCTTTATTTGCGTTCCTCGTACAACCTGATGGTCTCGACACAGACACACCGGAGGATGCTAGGTTATTGTCGGTCATATTTATGGGCAACTGTCTGAAACAAGGACAGCGTCACTTACTATATTATGTTGATGCATTATTTAACAGAAAATACTGTATTATCGAGAGCAGATCAATTTGTGACGACATCTTTGTAACAACGGATTGTTGCTACAGACGAGACACGCGATAAAAACCACTTTGAACCTTTATAACGAATATACACTGACAGAGCCGGTACAGGTGTCATTGCGTGTACTAGAGCCTTATTAACATTTGGGTCAAGACCTCGGAAATGACTGCGTACGACTGCGTACGGCAAATTCTTGTACACGATAACGTCATTCTTCTGTACACGTTTGCATCGCGCTTCATTCTGCTAGTGGATTAACGCAACAAAGGTATTTTTGTGAAACGTGAACAGCCATGTTTTTGTGAAAGTGTAGACGGTACTATCAAACAACGCCCTGGTTCTTTGTCAGCCGTACGTCACTGTGTCGCAACACGCATTATTATCCACCAATGTGACCTTTAAGGTAGCACACAAACTTTACCGCAATGTCCCTACTTTATGTTAACAGCGAGCGAATGGAGAAACTTGTCCCAGCGTTGACCTTCCATGTTTCTACCTCTGGCCCTCTCTCGTGGTGTAGAGACTAATTGCAAGTCTGGGTGTACGGAATGGGATATTTATTTATGTTTACTCGCGAATGTTCTAAGTGCGCCTGTCGGCATGTCTTCCGTCTCTCCGCCGTAGTGTGGATAGAGGAAGGAGATACGAGGCTAGTCAGCTGAGGCAAACGAAGATATGGAACACAAACAAGTCAAGTACTTCGACACAGACTCGATAGCGAGCGCATGTTATCTTACAAACATTTTCCTTGAACATGACGTTATATGAATCATTACACTACTGGTTACTGCTTTGGTATGGCGTAATTTGTTATGTACGTACAAATACATGTAGAGCTATAGTCGTAGTTTGTTCCAATTATTTAATTAACCAATTAGACCATGAAGCTTGCATGGCGTTGCTACCTGAAAATATTATGTCAGGAAAAGTTAAATTAATCGTATGTAGCAGGATATCCGTGCTACCACATGTTTCAATTAAACGCCAGTTGGAACACCCTGTTATTTATTACAATAAATTACACCTAGGTGTGTGTGTATATGTGTGCGTGCGTGCGCGCGCGCGTGCGCGCGTGCGTGCGTGCGTGCGTGCGTGCGTGCGTGCGTGCGTGCGTGCGTGCGTGCGTGCGTGCGTGCGTGCGTGCGTGCGTGCGTGCGTGCGTGCGTGCGTGCGTGCGTGCGTGCGTGCGTGCGTGCGTGCGTGTCTGTGTCTGTGTTTGTGTCTGTGTCTGAACATAACCGAGATGTGACGACATCTTATTTATTAAGTGCAAACACAAATAATTAGCAATGTGTGACTACAACTAACAAAACAAGAAACTTATTAATTAAGTAATTAACAATAAATTAACAACAGTTAGTTGTAACATAATTAGCATAACAATGTGTGTCTCAACAACTAAAGTGCGCGTCTCTATGGTGCATGCATCGTGCGCCCACTTCTGATATAGCGTGTATTAGGTTCAACTAACTCCCGTGAAACAGTTTCAAATAACGCCGCCACGGTCGCTGTGATTCAAGATGGCGCTGTGCCAAATTGCCTTGTGCTATTTCTCTTTTTTATCGTGAACGTGTGCCTGAATACCATTAGAGCACTTCACTAATCTATGTTAAAAATGTCTCTGGAGTTAATATGAATAAGAAGACATTCTCCACGTGGCAAGATGTTTACTCAGTCCTAAAAATAATACACCTGTCTAGTTTTCTGCGTTTTCTTTTTGTGCACGTACCATTATCCTGCAAACACTGCTGAGCTTATTGAAACTGTTATTCACCAAAAGGAGCGACAAAGGTTTTTTTTATGAATTTGTTTCAGAGTTTTATCCAATATTTTAATAAACCCCGTATTTCAACTAGAACCGGTTTCACCTAAACAATTAAAATTGAAAGCCTCAAACAAGTAATTGACGTCCTAAACCCCGTCTTTAGAGGGTAGAGTTTACACATCTAAACATGTTTTGTCCATTTCATTGTCTTAGTAACAAAATTAAACATTTCAAAGAAACATTTATATTACTTAGTGAGTTGGAGATAGAATCTCTAGCACCATTTGCGTCTACGCCGGCAGCCGATGTGCGCATGTGCAGTGTAGGCGGATGCCAAGAAACCGGATCGCGTTTAAACTGCTGGAAACAGTTTAGAGGGACGCCTGGAAGCTCAGCCCGGCCTGGATCGCATTTCCTCTGCACTGCCCTTACATCTCCCCATGTTGTGTTCGTATCCCACCGCTGCCAGATGCCCGACCATCATCTCCATGGCAACGCTCCGGGCTGACGCATGGTTAACCGCGCGACGCCCCTAATTTTGAACGTGCATAACTCGCGCCCACGTACGGCGCGGAACGCTAACTCATTCTTTCCCGGCATTCCGCCGACGCGAGCTGCGAGCGACCTCTAGTGAGTGGTACGCTAGGTGTGTTACGTGTTGCTGTTTGAGTTTTAAATACTTGTTAACAGCTTCCATAGAACGAATGTAGGCCTATCTATGTTTTACGCGTGACAGTTCAGGCGTGTTTGTTATGTTGCACGGTATCTGGTCCTCGAAACCTTTCAAAGCACCTTATACTTCACAAATGTGTTCATTACATTTTAAACATATATATGTATATACTAGAATCATTGGTAATTTAACCGCAGTTATTGCACGAAAGTTATTATTTCGTTTACAAATACATCATTACGTAGAACAAGACAAGTAAGTGTTACGACCGTTTGAACTGAATACAATCCCATACTATATGTAATTTAAATGTTAGATGAATAATACTTGTTCTTTCAGCGTTACGTTTCTGACCAATCAATTGACATATAATACTGGGTTTCTGTTGAGTTGTCGCACAAAGCACCAATCTACAATTTGCACGTGGACATTGATCACTCGAGTCCACGATTGTTCATCTACCTATCTACTGCCGCCCCGTCAGATATCAGTCAGTAGACATTGATCACTCGAGTCCACGATTGTTCATCTACTGCCGCCCCGTCAGATATCAGTCAGTAGACATTGATCACTCGAGTCCACGTTTGTTCATCTACCTATCTACTGCCGCCCCATCAGATATCAGTCAGTAGACATTGATCACTCGAGTCCACGATTGTTCATCTACCTATCTACTGCCATCCCGTCAGATATCAGTCAGTAGACATTGATCACTCGAGTCCACGATTGTTCATCTACCTATCTACTGCCGCCCCGTCAGATATCAGTCAGTAGACATTGATCACTCGAGTCCACGATTGTTCATCTACCTATCTACAGCCATCCCGTCAGATATCAGTCAGTAGACATTGATCACTCGAGTCCACGATTGTTCATCTACCTATCTACTGCCGCCCCGTCAGATATCAGTCAGTAGACATTGATCACTCGAGTCCACGATTGATCATCTACCTATCTACTGTCAGATATCAGTCGGTAGACTAATGTTGTGATGTCGCATCCGTTTGAATGTTCAGTACAGGAACACGTATATTAACAATAACGTATGCTAACACATACAATATCGATACATAATAGCACTTCGAAATTACTATGATAAAACATTTAGCAATATATCCTAAAAACTAAACGACACAAATAACAAAAAGAAGATATAAAATAGAATCGACAACATATAATAACACGGACGATACAACAAAAATAGTTTAGGATTTCGAAAATGACTAGTTTTGCTACAAAAACAACGAGCATGATAGCCGGTGTAGCATAGACAACACAATGTGTTGAAGTGGACGAGATTATTAAATCACAGCGATTATTAAGCGACGCTAATCTCGACCCGGCGACCAGCCGTTAACCCCTGACGGCGGGACGTTCCGGGAACGTTGGTGGCTCGCGAAGGGATGACTTCGCCTGAAGTTGTCTGCGAGTGCTTACCTTGCCCGCGATGATACGCATGTCTCCGGCTGCCTGTGCGCGGTCGCCCATGGTTGCTGTGTCGAGGTGGTCTAGCGACGTTCGGGAGGTCTAGGTTGATGAGAACGCGTAATCCGCGAGGGTCGTGGTTGGGAGACGGAGACGGGAGACCGAGAGAGAGAGAGAGTGCTTCACACGCCGGCGTACGCTCGCGAGGTCGATAAAGGAACGGGCCTCGGCACCGGCTTGTCTCCGTTATTACGGATCGTGATGGCTCCGATAAGGCCGCCACCGCCGCAGCCGTCGGCTCTCATCCATGAGCAACGCGATCCTCGAAATAGCAGGCGTGCCTTGCCATATACGCGAAGCCAGCGCTGACACCAGACACCGGTTCACAGATTTCCAGGATACACGCTCCTGCAGAGGCAGAACTTCAGCTGCGCGTATGTTGGCGGCGCCCGAACTTTTACTTGAAGAGGCAGACAATTTCGATGACGCCGAAGTTCTTCGCATGGGGCGCGGTCTCCCCGACAGTCCTGATGATATTTCTAACCATGCGATATTGTATATTTCCAAACCGTGCGATATTACCCTTAGTTTGGGCGTGATTTTTGCGAGATTTATGTGATTTACAAAAGTTCATAGTAAAAATCGTATCATCTATAGTGTGGGTGAGACCGCGTGAATGTTGCCCTGATATTAATGAATGTTCCTTCCGACGCAATTGCGCAATCGGTTGAGTAACGCATTCTGTCGGAATGGCATCTGCGAATGATTTGAGGCCATCGATCACACGTATATGCGCAGTTGTCGAGACGGTCTCTAGTCCGCCTTCGGTTCGCCCTCAGCGAACGTTCGGCATCACTGTGTACAAAGGTGTTGTGATATTTTCCAGGATTACACCATATTAGTTGCGTTTTAGTATGTCGTTTCCCTAGTAGTGGTTTACACATTCTTAACCCCCCCCCCCGCGCAGCGCGTCTGCCGAGAGAGAACCCCGCGTACTGTCTGTGTGCAATCTAGGCCGAGTCAACTGCCCAGTACTATGTTGGAGTGGAGTTCCAGCGGCTTGAAAACGTACGCGTGTTTTCAGCACTTCTGAGCCATATGACATCGCAACTATGTAACTTAAGATTTAAAAGCGATACGCACTATCAGTTTCACATGCGTATTCCGTGACATGCCATCTGCACAGTGGCGTTAAGAAGCAGAAGAAATATGCTCCAAATAAATTGATTACGAGTAGTTTATCGTGCCTATTGTCGGCGATATTTTACTAAGTCAGCCCGCGCACAACGTCACGTGATCTTATGGTTTCATCACAAAACGTCATATTTTTTATTTATGCATGGCAACTTTAGTGATATACGTATAATAATTATTACATATACGAAATACGCGTCTTGTTGTGTTGTTATTGCATTTATATATTTCTCAAAATACCCCAGACGAGTTAGGTTTTGGCCCAGCGAAAGTTCGCCGCCACTGTGCCTATTTGCTACTGCAGCGCCATGACGCACCACCGAACGACGCCGTTGTTACCCAAGACATCTGTACGCCGCGCAAGTGCGACGACTGCAGATAATTCCTGTTTGGTTGCTGCTGTCGCGTTACTGCTATAACTGATTTAGTTTGTCAAAGGAATGCCGCATGCATCATGCGTCTTTCACGTTGCCCGAATGCTGAACGAATTCCACAACGCAACTTGTTGTTGCACCGCAAAATGGTTAAGTAGAGATCACATTGAAGTTTTTTTTATGATATTGAGTTGGTATGGAAATATTGATAGAAATATTTGTTTCACTTAAGAAAGATAGTAGACCTACTGGACACGAGGTGTCATTAGCGATGGATCAGTGTAGACTGGATATCAGAAAGTACTTATTCTCACTAGGTCAATAAATGAATGAAACATATTATCTACAGATTGTGAATTTGTGTAACTGCCAGCAGCGTGAATATGTTTAAAAACAAAATTGACAAATATCTCAGGAGGGCGGGTTACACATAAATGAAAAATCGTTGGACTCCTTGTCCATTTGCCATATGGGCCTTGGGTGGCAATCTTGTTAAATCATGTTAAATCATGTTAAATCTACTGCGTTTTGTCCTTTGTCGCTTGCGTTACCCGAGATGATGCATACCCGAGACCCAAGCAGTTCGTACCCTAGGCAGTTCGTACCCTAGGCAGTTCGTACCCCACACAGTTCGTACACCAGGCAATTCGTACCCCAGGCAGTTCGCACCCCTAACTTATTTGCCGGCTTAAGAAGTTTAAAATGGTTGCTCTTATCACATTGCCACCCATCGATATATACCGTCTCATACATGATTCACACATAGCGTTGTATATACATACATACGTACGTACGTACTTACGTACGTGCATGTACATGCATGTTTGTATGCGTAGGCTTTCTCGTACGTCCCTTTGGCCCAAAATCTACTTTTTATCTGAGCGTGCAGATCTGGAGCTAATAATACCCGATTTGAAACTAACACGTACTAACCCCGCCGCGTATGTTATTTACGACACATCATCTACATCAAGAAGCAGAAACATTTTTCTTCAGATAACTGATTGTGAATACATTTATTTGCACACGGTTATTCTTAAATAAGAACGGTCATAGACATGAAATAACGCGATTACTGCATTTTAGTAAAGTTCCAAATAGCCCCGTAAAATTACGTTTCCGGAGACCTGGATCCTTGCCTTGCACTGGACGCGAAAGATGAGCCTCTTGTTTATTGCTGTAGACCTGTTTATCACCTGGACGAGTTTCGTGGTCTTTCCCAAACGTGTGCCTGTTTTGTGTTTGACGTACACAGTTTGGCGCTGAATGCCATATGCAAACCATATGTCTGCGTGCCCGTCTGCCTGACTCGCTTAGTCTGGCCGTCCGTATGTTTCTCTGTGTGTTTCATTTCGTCTTTCAGTCAATCTCGAAGCATTGATTTAGGAATGCACATATCCGGTGCCCCTTGATACTGCGATTCACCGTGCACCAATTCCATATTTTCCGTTACGCAGCCGATGTGCTGGGTACGTCGAAGGCAGGGACTACTGTAATCAACTTACTACGAACTGTTTCGTGTATATGGCTAAACTGTATTAGTACTACCTTATTTATAATAGCATACAATTTTTCTATGTTTCGAAGTTGATAACATCATTTGGTTATTCATACTTTACCGCGGTCGGAGGATTACCCCCCGCATCCTCTATAACCGATAAAGACCGGATTTCGCCAGGTCACCGATTTCGACCGTTTCCGGCAAAATACAAACAAACGTTTCGTGTTTATTAAACGTGTTTTTTGCGGGCTGTTTACATTAGACATATTTATTCTAGTATCAATAACATTGCGTTAATAAATAAAAAATAAACGAGGATCAGACCAACTCGTTTTAACATGGCTTAACCTTTTGTGTTATATAGTATTTTAATATGATATTTATATTGATTTTTATACTAAATGTAAAATCATTAAACAAGTCTGTGCTAGTAATTATTTGAACCATGGCCTTGAATTCGGCTGCCTTGGTCACTCGGTAGGGTCTAAGCTTCTTGACGACGAAGGATGTGAGTTTGGTCGTTATTTCGTTCGCTCTTTGCAGTTGACTTGTATGCTTTCTGCCAGCAGTACACATGGCAGACAAGGTTACAGCTGAAATTGTTTGAGAATCAGATGCCGCTGTCGAAGCTGCAGCGGGGCGCGTTTAGCGTGCAACGACGTTTAGCGGGCAACGACGTTTAGCGTGCAACGACGTTTAGCGTGCAACGACGTTTAGCGTGCAACGACGTTTAGCG
>OY759272.1:4616747-4651747 GCA_963662155.1 Lamellibrachia columna
TCACTACGACATGCTAGCTCTACTATCCACTACGACATGCAAGCTCTAGTATCTACTACGACATGCTAGCTCTAGCATTCACTACGACATGCTAGCTCTAGCATTCACTACGACATGATGTAATGATCAAATGATCAAAGCCAACTCCTTCGATGATTTTTTTTTAAATACGCACTATTTTGCATAGCCGACTGCGCACAGTATTTAAACTACTTACGCACTACAGATTTGAACATCTATGAACCTGATTCGCGAACGGGTAAACATATATCGAGGAGGGAGTTCATAAAGAAATTGCGATGCTTGACTGCTTCCCTATCCCAGCTGAAGCGTATATGATAACTATAATATGTTCCATATGTAATCGCCAGAGTTATGATTCCATGCAGCATCGCGGGTAAATATTTAATGCTCAACACATAGACGTTGCTTCATGGAAATTGATGGCGTAGTAAATTAATTCATAAGTGAGCAGAATTGTTTTTTTAAGGATTGTCTTTGGAACACTGATACATCGGGTAGTATATTTCATAAATGCCTTCCATCGCCTAAAACGTCCGTATCTTATTATTTATAAAATACTTGACCAGTCACGATACGTATTGTCGTTCACAGAGGGCGCCATACTACTTACGCAGTGGTGCATGTGTCACGTGTCATGTGTCACGTGTTCTGGAAGAACTCATTACTTCATACGGTTCTGAATATGGCTATTACTCGGCATATATATGTAGTTTAGAATCTCGCTTTTATCATTAGCTGCTGAAAATATAATAAATTGCCACTAGCGATAACAGAGAAAACATGCACATAAAATAAGTGTTTTTTTGGGGGACCTACATTGCTATATTATTACTAGAATGATTCAAATAATCGGATATCCAAGAAAGAACAATCACCGTGGACGTATTCATATATGTCATTGACCCATTCCAAACTGACGGTCTCGTTTCCATGTAACATAATGAATGCTAAGGCTTAGTTACGTGAGTAAGATATTCGACATGGTAATTTGCATCATACTTGCCAGTAAAACGGTAGAACACTTCTAGATTAATAGTTCATCCTACAACTTTGGGTTTTTTGAAGAAGAACTACCGCCATGTGCAATCTTACACTAATGGAGCTAGCCGCTGACCCGACAGCCACGTGTGAAACACTTGTTTCCCCAGTTTGCTCCCATCCAGAGTAGTAGCGCCATTCAGCCACGTTGTTGTTGTTGTTGTTGTTGTTGTTTATTCGTTTAGCATATATATATATATATATATATATATATATATATATATATATATATATATATATATATATATATATATATATATATATATATATATATATATATATATCGTAGTGTGTATATATATATATATATATATATATATATATATATATATATATATATATATATATATATATATATATATATATATATATATATATATATATATATATATATATATATATATATATATATATATATATATATATATATATATATATATATATATATATATATATATATATATATATATATATATTATATATATATATATATATATATATATATATATATATTTATATATATATACGTATATATATGTATATATATATATATATATATATATATATATATATATATATATATATATATATATATCGCATGTCATAGACGAATACAACTCTCCAACCAAGATTATGTTGCAAACAAATCGTCCAAATATTACTAAACAGTCGTCCCCTGGACGTCGTTTGACGGCGGGCCCGGTCATCCAGTGGTTGGTTATTTACGCCAGAAGGGCACGGACCACAGTCACTTTTCCCATAGACGACCATTATAACGTTCTTGCGCCTACATTGAAAATTTATCCTACAATTTTTTTTCACAGCACATGACAGACCCACTAAGACACCTGGTGTGTGAACTTCGTGAAAATGACATACCTCCTTTTCCCACAAATTGCTTCAACGCATGACACCCCACAATTCATTTCTTCCTAGGGACTCTTTATCTATGTAATGGCGGATGCATTCTGACTGTGGTCCGTGCCCAGAACCAACAGACACAACAATTCGCGGCACTCCGGGTAGACGTTGGTTGGTGGAGGGTGCTATTTGAGTGGTTTAGTACGAGTAGCTAACCACCGCACACGTTTAGTTTTGTCTAGAGAGTGCTGCTGAGCCCGCGGAATCTGCCTGGCGTCATTTCGCATCGCCAACTCACGTCTGCTTTCTTACACAGTGGCAACTGCAGATATCTTGTGTCGCGTTCTTGACAGCCACCGCGCAGGTGGTGTTTTTGTTGGTAGTTACGGACGGTTTCTGCACCGAATACCACCTCTCGGCAACCGAAAAGCCCACATATTATGCTTTTGTGCAAGAAGACCAACATAAAATTCAGATTAATTTAAAATATGCTATTTTACTAGTTGTGTTACTGGCACAGTATATAGGGGAGACCGGGGCTAGTTGTAACACTTTTCAGGTAAAGTCGCTTTTTGTGAAAAGCATGATAGATGCATTATTTCTGTCAACGTATACATTAATTTCATTATTCGTGTTAATAAAACATACCATACCATTGATATTCCGTATTGTAGTTAGGTAGGGGAGACCGGGGCATGAAGCGGGTTGAATTTTTCGATCCGTTGGAAAAATAATAATGCACTAATTCTATTGCGGTTGAACCAAGCCAACACCTGTAGCATTACGTATAATACAAGAACATTTCAGCCATAAAGACGATGTTACGTAAAAGGTATTACGGCTAACTTTTTCACAATGTTGAGTAATAAAATTTAAATATGATAAACGTCTTCTACACCATGGGTACTTACTGGTCATGTACTGTGCGGGGCAACATAATGAAGGTATGACATTTGGGCACACATCGATCGAAAGGAACTAAATCGTATTGCCCGGCATATTGCATTTGTTGCGTCATGGAAATAGCGGCCGACCAAGTCGGGGCGTGTTGGCGCATTTTTGTCGGGGCGGATTTTATTAAAATATTTATGTAAGTGAAAATTGCGTCAACCCTCCCCGGCTTACCCTACCTTACGAAAGCGGGGCAAGTTGTTACATCATACGGGGCGCGTTGTTACAGCAAAGAACGTGTGGATCGCAGAACAAGTGTCACTCGTACATGTTGTTGCTATTACATTAATTGGATTACACACACTTATACATCTTATACATAGTGTGCATAACAATGTAGGTGTTCACAGCTTCATATATTAAGCTTTTTATTTCCAGTTACCAAAGGGCACTCATTCTCCTGATTCTTAAATAACAATCAACTGTCAATGGAATATAAATTATTGGAAATAGTGAATGGCAATTATATGTAATGTGACTTCTACTTAATGGAATGATACACACACGTACACGCGCACGAACATCCACATTTCAATGTATCGTGCATTATTTATTAATTGCTCAAATAGGATTGTGCCGTACACATTTTACAAGATTAAAAAAGATTGCCATCCAAGGCAAAACACCCAGATGTCACGTGGACAAGGAAGCCATTGATTTATCGAGAGTCCAACAATTTTCCATCTATGTGTAACCCGCCCTTCTGAGATATTTGTCAATTTTGTTTGACGCTGCTAGCATTTACAGTACTGGTTATAAACCAGTACGCTAGGCTTCACAAGTGAAATAAAGCGTTCACACGTCGTGGTTAAATAAAATGTGTTCATTGTCAGCACACAACTCGCTGGCTGAGCCATCGGTACGAGCCGCCCGAGCGATGTTACAGTTGTAACAACTTGCCCCAAACACATTTTTGCGCTTGAACGCACGTGGACGATAACAAGTCCTGAATTTCAATTTAACTTCTACTTGGCATAACCCCTTATACTATATAGTAGACATGTTTCAAGATTCATTCATGAAACATAAAAAGTGGCTGCGTGAGATGATATTATGTGGACATGCCAAACAATTTTAGGTGGTTAAAAAGTAATTTTTTCCACACCTCGTTAATTTCGTCTTCTTAACTCCCGAATGTTGGCAATGGGTCGATGGTGACTCTATATGTGTGCTATGTTTTTGTAAAACGGCTTTGTAACAACTTGCCCCTGTATACAACTAGCCCCGGTCTCCCCTAATATGATAATAAAATTTGACTTAACTTACGTAACAGGCCCGTCCACGGTTTTTAAAAAGGGGTTCGAGTGTACACAATCAGCCGGGGATTTCTGAGACGATTTATGAATACGTTGCAGTTAAACACAATTCTCTCAAACAGGGGGTTTCGTTCGAACCCTTACCCTCGAACCCCGCCCATGAGTACGGACTGGCATGCCGCTTTGTTATCAACAGCGGGAGCTCAGTAATTATTATTTTTAATAATGATTACAACCCTCCTTAGATCACCCCCTTTCTTCTCAAGAGCTCCTGCATGACTTGGCTTCTTCGTGGCGTCGATGTTCACTGAATAAACAGAACAGCTACAACTATATTTTGACAGTCTTGGAATATTCAGCTCCATTCAAGAACAACAAAGTGACTCCAATACCTTAATAAATCACAGAATCAGGGATGATCCACTTTCTATGCTGTGACGGTCACGCTTGACCGCACAGACTGAAAAACACTTGATAACTTCAGGGGACATGTTAAACAAAGCATCAATTTTGCACACTATAATCATCTAACACATATATTACTAGAAAAATGTTATCTTTAGCAAATTGTGTGTAGTATGTTTCTTTGGCCCAGTCGTTAGGAAAAGTGTCAGGTTCGCAGTGAATTCCAAATAGGTGGCGCGCCGTACTAGTTTGGTGTCGCCATCTATCGAATGCTGGGGCGACTCCTTCAGTGTCTGTAAAGTTTCGTGCCAGCGAGTAGTTTTTTTACCACAGAACTTTCAACATTTTCTCATTACCTTTGGTCGCCACATATCATGGCAGCCTGTGTCATACTCATCGATGTACTTATTGGTCACCCTTCTGAAGGTAAGTGAAAACTTGACAACATACGATGGCGATGCGTCAACGATTTACTATCACGCTGACCGGTGGCGTATAAAATGTTAAAAATTAAATAAAATTTTTAAAAAGTAACAATTGTGAAGTATTGTTTTGGTGTAATATAATGTATATTTTAATGTTTATTATAATGATAATAATGCGCTTTATTTTTACACTCATATCCAGAGTATAACTATGTTCAAGGGTGTTTACAACGACTGTAATGTTTGACTGTAATCATATCAGTGGGGCATTCCGTCTACCGGTGGGGCATTCCGACTACCAGTGTGACATTCCGACTACCAGTGGGGCATTCCGACTACCAGTGGGGCATTCCGCCTACCAGTGGGGCATTCCGACTACCAGTGGGACATTCCGACTACCAGTGGGGCATTCCGACTACCAGTGGGGCATTCCGACTACCAGTGGGGCATTACGTATACCAGTGGGGCATTCCGTCTACCAGTGGGGCATTCCGACTACCAGTGGGGCATTCCGTCTACCAGTGGGGCATTCCGACGAAGCGGTTGGAGCATTGCACTCAGGCACTGGTGCACTCAGGCACTGGTGCACTCAGGCACTGGTGCACCCAGGCACTGGTGCACTCAGGCCTGTGCGCGTGCGCTTTGGGTAGTACATACAAGAACTAAACATCGAAGCTCACAACTTTAATGTTAGTCAAAGGTTTTTTTAATTTATTTTTGGGTTGTTGTATGGAACTGTCGCTCTCACGCCTCACACACCATTGACAGCTCTCACGCACTAGTTTAGTTTAATGTTAGGTACAGTTTTGAATAAGTAGGTTTGGCGTGCGGAAACTCTACCTGTCATTCTTCACATTCATAGACAGCTTCCGCAAACTAGTTTAAGGAAATGTCAGTTGAATAATTTTGAATAGGTTTAGTTAGGTGTATGGAAACTGTCGCTGTCGTGCCTCACACTTCATAGACAGTCTCCACACCCACACCATGGAATAAGTTTGCGTTGCTGTATATGTTTTATAGGTAGTTTAGAGGAGAAGGTGTAGTGAAAGGGAGTTTCATGATAGCTTCTTGAAACGATATGGTTTTTTTAGGCGAATTGCTCGGGGAAAATGAATAGACCATTGCATTTATACGACACCTGGGGACTACGTATTGTCCATGGGTTCAAGAACGGGTTATTAGGCGTGGAGGGGGGGGGGTGATATCAATAATGTTACTTAGAATTTTGTAGAAGGTCGTGGTTTGTTTAATGATATGTCATCGTTCAAGGGTTGGCCGTCCGTTGGCGCAGTAATTAGATATGTTGGATTCGTGTTCCGTCTATAGTCATTTTTGACAAATCTGGTAGCAGAGTGTTATACTCTTTCAAGGATTTAACTTGTGAAATGGTGTGAGGGTTCCATATGGGTGATGAGTAGTCGAGTTTTGGCCGGATTAGCATGTTGTGGGCATAAAACGTTCGAAGATGTTGAAGCTATTTCAGTGACATGATTTGTCCAGGTTAATTTGGAATCAAATTTTACACCAAAATATGTGTGGCTATATACTGTAGAAAGTGGCTGGCCATTGGCCAAACACTGAGTACTTGTGTGAGCTGGGTTTAATGTTTGTTATTGGAAGGTGGACACATTTAAATACATTAAATTCCATTTGCCATTTGTCTGACCATGTTTGGAGTTGGTTGAGGTCAGTTTGGAGACTTTCATGATCAGTTTTAGAAGAAATGATACGATATATAATACGGTCATCTGCAAAAAAAAAGACGTATAGGAGATTTGATATTCCCATCTATGTCATTTATGTAGAGTAAGAAGAGGACAGGTCCTAGAACTGAACCCTGTGGGACACCAGATGTGACATCTGTGATGTCCGACAGGGCTCCGTTAACTGAGACTTTCTGTTTGCGGTTGGATAGAAAACATTTGATCCGATTTTGCGTGTTTTCGGTGATTCCGTAGGGGGTAAATTTTTATAGAAGGCGTTGGTGAGGGGCCTTGTCGAAGGCTTTGGGAAAGTCAAGCAGGACTGCGACAATTTGGGTCTTGTTTGTCCATAGCAGTCATCCAATTATGGACTGTCTCAATGAGTTTAGATTCACAAGACAGTCCGGGCGGGAATCCATGTTGGAAGTGGAGAATGATGTTATGCTTGTGCAGGTGTTTCCACATATTGCTTAGGATGATATGTTCCATTACTTTACAGAGGATGCAGGTTAGTGATATGGGTCTGTAGTTAGCAGGGTCGGATTTGTGTTTTTTATGTATGGGAGTTACTAATGCTTGAAGCCAGGCGTTGGGAAGTTTTCCTGTGTCGTACGATTTTTGGAAAATTGTTGTGGTAATGGGGGCTATCTGCTTTGCAGTTTTTAAAGGACTCTGGCTGGCAGTTCATCTGGGCCTGTGGCTTTGTTCTGGTTGAGGCTTTCCACCTACGTTATTACTCCACCTATGACAATTTCGAGAAAAGGGTTATTGGGATAAATAGAGGGGGCTATTGGGGGGTACTTTTCTTGGGTAAATATGGAACTACATTTTTTTAATGACAATTACTTTATCGCGATCATTTATTATTGGTTGGTCGTTTACTCGAAGTGTGGGAATGCCAATATTTTCTCGTTTATTTGCCTTAGTAAATTACCAGAATTGTTTTGGGTTAGTTTTCAGGTCTCCAATGTGGTTGTGAGCATAGTCTTTATAAGATTTTGCTAATGCTTTAGTAGTTTCTTTCGGAGTTCCTTAATTTTTTCCGAGTCGCCCTTTTGTTCAGTTTGCTTTGCCTTTTGTGACGTTTTCCCTGCATTCTAATTAATTCACGTGTTATCCAGGGGATGTGGGGATAGACACAAGAGATGCTAGGGAGAGCTCACCGCAGCCTGGGAGGAAGCTGAGAGGAGGGAAGGTGACAGGTAGTAGGGAGACAGGACGTAAGGAGACAGGAAGGAAAGGAACGAGAGGGAAGACAACCGGAGTGAAGGAGAGGGGAGCAGGGGAGACAGGAGGGAAGGAGAAGGGAGTGGGGAGACGGGAGGGAAGACAACCGGAGTAAAGGAGAGGGGAGCAGGGGAGACAGGAGCGAAGGATAAGGGAGTGGGGGAGACGGGAGGGAAAACAACCGGAGTGAAGGAGAGGGGAGTGGGAGAGACAAGAGCAAAGGAGAGGGGAGTGGGGGAGACAGGAGCGAAGGAGACAGGGGTCAGGACAGAATGTGATGGAGGGGATCGAAAGGAAGAGTTATTCTGCAGCAGTGATAGAGGGGGTGAGGAAGAGAGCGAGGGTGTTTGTGGGGGATTCGATAGTTATGAAGACCGACAGAGTCTTAAACAAGGGAGATGATGTGGTGGTCTGCTTGCCTGGAGCCAAAATAGAGGCGATAACAGAGAGGGTAAAAAACATCGTAGGCTCGGGTAAGGGTGGATCTGTTTTAGTACACGTAGGGACAAATAACGTAGAGAGGGAGGGTACAACTGCCATAGTTAGGAAATATAGACAGTTGGTCAGAACACTAAAACAGACACGGGTTGAGCAGGTAATACTGTCAGGGATTTTACCTGTAATGGGCAGGAGGGGTCACAAATATCGAAATTGTCGGGGGATGGCAATTAACATGTTAGTCCAGAAGTTATGTAGGGAAGAGGAAGTTGGATTTGTGGATTTATGGGGAAGTTTTGTTGGGAGGGCTGACATGTACATGAAGGATGGGCTTCATTTAAGTGGAAAGGGGGCGGCAGTATTCGCGGACAAACTTTCAGCAGCAGTAGATAGTGACTTGGGTACAATGACAAATATTTTTGGAAGTAAACATTCTTTAAACTAGAAGTGCAGGGGGGTTACCTAGAGGTGTCTCAAGCAGAACAAGAGGCCACTAGCACAGATAAACCAATATCAAATCATCCGAAAAACATCTCTGAAAAAGGTTATAGATGCGTATGTTTAAATGCAAGGAGCATAGTAAATAAGAAAAACGAATTAAACATTATGGTAGAAGATATTGACCCTCACATAATTGGTATAACTGAATCATGGGCCAACATAGATATAACAGATGCTGAATTAGGACTGACAGGATATGTAATGTTTAGGAAAGATCGAATAGGAAGAAGGGGCGGGGGAGTTATTTTATATGTTAAAGAATCTATTCAGGCTTATGAAATAAAACTAGAAAGGGAAGCAGATTGCGATGAAGCTGTTTGGTGCAAAATTGTTTCAGGAAATTCAAAATTAACTGTTGGATTAGTTTACCGAAGTCCAAACATAAACGAAGAGGACAACACAAAAAGAAAAAACGCTATAAAGGAAGTTAGTAAAGGGGAATGTATCATAATGGGAGATTTTAACCATGGACACATACAATGGAATTCTCTAGAGAGTACAGGGATTGAGGACCAACAATTTCTATTTTTAATCCAGGATAGCTTTCTTACTCAGCACGTACTAGAACCAACCAGGGGAGAAAATGTATTAGATATAGTTTTGTCATCACAAAAAGAATTAGTGGACAATGTAAAAATAATTGAACCATTGGGTAATAGTGACCATAATCAAATACATTTTGACATCAATGTAAAATCAGAAAGTAAAAATAAGAAAACGTACAAGAGAAACTTCCACAAAGGTAACTACAAAGATATGAGAAAATATTTAGCAAAGCTAGATTGGAATAACATGCTGATGAATAAGACCGCAATTGAATGTTGGAATATTCTAAAATATGAAATTGAGAGTATCATCGATAAATTTGTTCCCTTCCAAAAACAAGGAAAACGGTGTAGAAAGAAACACTTGTCAAAAGAGGCTATTAGAAAAATAATGCTAAAACAAACTATGTGGAGGGTTTATAGGCGTACCAGAAAGGAAGAAGACTATGCAAAATACAAAGAGGCACTTAATGCAGCTACAACTGAAATCAGACAATCTAAAAGAAGCTATGAGCAAAAACTAGCATGTAACAAAAAATGACAGCAAGAGTTTTTATGCATATGTCAGGAGTAAACAAAACGTACAAGACAAGGTTGGACCTCTAGAAGACAGTACTGGAAATATAATATCACAGGGGTTTTTAATGGCGGAAGACCTAAATGGTTACTTCAGTTCAGTGTTTACCAAAGAAGATATTAGTTCATTACCAGTTGCTGATGCTAAATTTCAGGGGGCTAAATCTGACTATTTAGGTCCGTTAGTTGTAACTCCAGAATTGGTAGCTAAGAAAATAAAGGCAATGAAGGATAACAAATCACCGGGAGTGGATGGGATTCTTCCAAAATTACTAATGGAAACAGTAGAACAAATCAGTATACCACTTGCAAGAGTATTCAACTTGTCATTAAAAGAGGGAGTTGTTCCGTTTGAATGGAAAGAAGCAAACATCATACCATTATTTAAAAAGGGTTCGAGAAATAAGTCAGAGAATTACAGACCAGTGAGTTTAACGTCAGTGATTTGTAAATTATTAGAACGGTTAATTAAAGACCATATGGTGGACTTCCTCGTTAGGCATAAATTATTAAATTCATCTCAACATGGATTCCTTAAAGCGAGGTCATGCTTAACAAATATGTTATGTTTTTTGGAAGAAACCACTAAGTGGATAGACGTGGGATCGCCAGTAGATATTATCTACTTAGATTTTCAGAAAGCTTTTGACAAAGTGCCACATCAAAGATTACTACTTAAATTAAAAGCCCATGGTATCGGGGATAGCATAACTGACTGGATAGAACATTGGCTGACTGACAGAAGACAACGAGTTGTAGTAGATGGAGAAGTTTCAAATTGGAAATCGGTTTTGAGTGGGGTACCTCAAGGATCAGTATTAGGACCTATATTATTCTTAATTTATATCAATGACTTGGACGACAGTATAACAAGTAACGTACTGAAATTTGCGGATGACACAAAACTGTTTAGAAAAGTTAATACTGATGGTGATAAACAACATTTACAAAACGATCTAGGCAGATTAATGAAATGGTCTGAGAAATGGCAGATGTTGTTCAATTTGGGGAAATGTAAATGCCTACATACAGGACATGGGAACTTGAACGTAAACTATAAAATGGGAGATACTGTTCGGGGTACTACTGTGAAAGAAAAGGACTTAGGAGTTACAATAAGCGCTGATATGAAAGTTTCAGAGCAGTGTGGTATTGCAGCTTCAAAGGGTAATCAAATTCTTGGATTGATTAGAAGAAACATAACATACAAGGGAAAAAAGTTAATTATACCTCTTTATAAAGCAATAGTTAGACCTCATTTAGAATACTGTATACAAGCATGGAGACCATATCGTAAGAAGGATATAGATACGCTTGAACGCATACAAAGGAGAGCAACTAAAATGATTCCAGAACTGAGAGACCTTAGTTATGAAGAACGCCTGAAAGAATGTGGTTTAACAACTCTAGAGACAAGGAGGTTAAGAGGAGATTGAAGTTTTTAAGATAGTGAATGGGTATGAAAATATTGATAGAAATATGTTTTTCTCACTCAAGAATGATAGTAGAACTAGAGGACATGAGGTAAAATTAGTAAAGGATCAATGTAGATTGGACATCAGGAAGCACTCGTTCTCACAGAGGACAATAAATGAATGGAACAAATTGTCTACAGATTGTGTAACTGCTAGCAGCGTGAATATGTTTAAAAATAAGGTAGACACATATCTCATGAGGGCGGGTTATAAGTAGATGAACATTGTTGGACTCTCGATAAGCCAATGGCTTCCTTGTCCACTTGCCATCTGGGCCTTTGGCTTGGATGGCAAATCTTGTTAAATCTTGTTAAATGTTGGTTTTAGCTTTGGTGTTTCGGCTAGGTATGTTATTGTTAATAAAAATAGTCAGTCGTTCGCGAAAGAAAGTCCAGTTTATGTATATGTCCTGTGAGTTGGGATCCATGTCGAAATACTTTCAACTTAGTTTGTCTATGCCGCCCTTAAGTTTGTCCCAGTCTGCTGATTTGTAACTATGAATTTTTGTGGGGGGGGGGAGTTTCCTGTTGCTAACTGGGTTTAAGTTGACATTGAAGGTCACGGATTCTAATCGCTCATACCAGGAGTGGTATATGGGTGTTGTTGATAATGGAGGGATTTGAGGTGAGTATGACGTAAAAAGAATGTTACCAGAAGCGATACGTGTGGGGTCGTTTACCATGTTTTGCAGCCCAAAGTCATTAGTTATTTCTAGTAGTTTGTTATGCTTGCCTGCAGTGCTGTTATTAGTGGGCTGGTGATTTGTCCAGTTGATATCAGGGAGGTTAATGACTA
Organism: Lamellibrachia columna; assembly: GCA_963662155.1. Lineage (NCBI taxonomy): Eukaryota > Metazoa > Annelida > Polychaeta > Sabellida > Siboglinidae > Lamellibrachia > Lamellibrachia columna. The sequence continues at coordinate 4,628,968 of OY759272.1, forward strand.
CATTAGGGGGAGTTTTTGTGATCTGTATAGTTTAGAGCTTCAAGGAATTGGAGGTGGTCGTTTGGGGGTCAATAATAAGATGCAAAATATATGCATTTGTTACGTGAATTTTTGTCCAAACTATTTAACAATTTGAGTTTTGTGACGGGTCACCCATTGTGCCCCGAGAAAGTGTTTACCTTCAAGAGTATGCCATGCCCATTGGGGTGGGGTTCTTGTGAAATATGTATAAAACCAAACACATTGTCATAGACGGATGTAATACATTTTTTTGCTGAGTGCGTGATGTTATGTGTGCCTCTAAACATTGTTCAATACAATTTTTTATCTCCAAAATTGGCATGTGTATTTGGTTCACGTCCTGGTGTGTTTTTTTTAACTTTTATAATGTGGAGCCACAAGGCAAGAAATCAAAGCAGTAGCCAACACACTAGCAGCTGTATATTAATTACTTATTGTTATGTTTTTTATCTGCAGTTGCAGGGTTGACTGAATGTGAGCCACGGTTACCCTGAGCCGGGAGACGCCCCAGCCGGGAGACGCCCCACATCGTGTTCGATGTTGCAAGCATTACCTCGTCCCGTCCTGCTCACAAATCGTTCAACGTTTTCTCGCACAAGCTCTTTGATAGGATAGCTGGCCAATATGAGCCGCCAATTTGTTTAATAGAATGTTGTGGTCAATAGTATCAAATGACTTGGACAGGTCGAGATATATACTAATAGGTTCTTAATTATTTTTGTCCAATTGAGCTATAATTCTACCAGTAAGCTCAAGTGCTGCATATTCAGTTGAATGTTTAGGTCTAAAGCCATACTGATTATCAAAAAGTAGTTTTAAGTCATTGAAATATGAAGATACTTGAGTAAAAAGTATCTTCTCAAATACTTTTAATATGGAAGAAGGGAAATGGGTCTGTAATTTTCAAATAATGATGGGTCATCTTTTTTAATATTGGAATAACTTTTGCAGTTTTCAGTTTATCTGGGAACATTCCAATATTTAACACTTGGTTTATTACGTCGGCCATTGCTTGTTCCTCACCCAATTTTGCCAAGGAGAGGAGCAGGTGTTTCAATCCTCCACTGAAAATTGGCGAAACGATTGTTAAAGATTCTACCGCTGCAAAATCAGTGCTGGCAGCGGCATTGCACGGTTCAGTCGACGACCGGGGACTCAGTACTTCCTAGACAGTACCGTCAGTACATAGCTGGGTAACTGATGGTACAGTATTACAGATGGGCGCAAGCTTTATTCACTCTTTACAAATCCGCTGGCCCCGAAACTACGATCTGCTCGTGGTCGTCCGAATGCGGACAAACGATGTGATGCGTGCTGGCGGCCATATTTTACAAGTCTGCCCTAGAATGTGGGGGCACCGAATAATGCGTCACGACACCTTAATGAACAAGTTTCTCCAACAGCTGGAGATCCGTGGATGTACTGTTTGTTGTGCCCCAACCATTCCAGTGAGGGGTGGGACCCCCCGGAAACTCTATGGGGTGATATATAATGACACGCAGTGTTGGGTCATTGACGCAACGATCGTGACTGACAACGCCGATCTCAATGACGCCTTTATCAGTAAGTGTACCAAGTACGACACGCCGGCCGTTCGCGACTGGTGCCGGTCGAGCCGGCCTTCCCAGGGCGTGTCGGACGGCGGGTTGTTCGGTGTCCTCGTTTTCAACTGGCGAGGAGCAATGGCTTCTTGATTCGTCAATATGTGCCGTTCATTGAATATTTCGAAGTCCTTTATGAAACTCCTGTCAGTGTGTGTAGTGGAGTGGGGGTGGAGGATTTAACGGAGCTTTCACCGATCTACTGCTTGGCAGTATTTTTTATTAACAATTGCTGTGTGACTGGGTGGCGCAGTAGGCCGGTGAAGGCCATACTGAAGGTTTCAGGCGCATCGACATTCCATTCAACTACTACGCGATAGTATAACCGCATTTGCTTGTTACTTTAGTCATAAGTTTAAACATCTAATACAGTTGTATTGGGTGTATTTAGTTTGAGTTAAAAAGTGACTGAGCTAGTTTTGCGTATTTTTTTTCGAAGAAGTTACTATAGGTAACATTTTCATTTAATTTAAGCAAGTTTATATTGAAATCCCCTGCGATAATGAGATTATTATTACAATTATCTTCAAATGCTGATATAGTCGATGAAAATAAATTAATTTATAAATGCATTTATGCTGTCATTACTTGTTCTCCGAGAACAAGTAATGACATATATAAGTTTAACAAGATTTAACAAGATTGCCATCCGAAACAACAAGTTCCAGATGGCAAGTGGACAAGGAAGCCATTGGCTTATCGAGAGTCCAACAATTTTCTCATCTATGTGTAGCCCGCCCCTATCAAATATCTGTCAATTCTATTTTTAAACATATTCAGACTACTAGCATTAACACAATCATTTGGCAGTTTGTTCCATTCATTTATCACCCTCTGTGAGAAAGAGTACTTACTCATGTCCAACCTACACTGCTCCTTAACTAATGCTGCTTTGTGTCCTCTGGTTCTACTGCCTTCTTTAAGTTTGAAGAACATATTCCTGTCAACATCCTCATAACCATTCACTATTTTAAACACTTCTATTTGGTCTCCTCTTAGTCTCCTGGTCTCTAGTGTTGTCAAACCACATTGTAATAAGCGACTTTCGTAACTAAGGTCTCTCAATTCTGGAATCATTTTAGTTGCTCTTCGTTGTATTCTTTCTAGCTTGTCTATGTCCTTTTTACGATATGGCCTCCATGTTTGAATACAATATTCCAAATGTGGTCTAACTATTGCTTTGTACAGGGGTACAATTAGTTGTTTCTCTTATACATGATAGTTCTCCTAATTAGCCCTAGAATTTGATTTCCTTTCGAAGCAGCAATCCCACATTGCTCTGAAACTTTTAAGTCAGCACTAAATGTTACTCATAAGTCCTTTTCTTGTGTGGTTCTACCTAGTACAGCATCCCCCATTTTATAGTAGGGTCTAGTACTTGGTTTCGAACGCGCTGTTTCGAACGCACTGCTGTTAAATTGTCTAATTTCGTGTTGACTTTATAATCTACCAATGTCTGAACACCATACAGACTTCCAGCTGAAGCTCGGACACATGCAGGGTGTGCCAGTGTTTTATGCTATCTCTGATGCGTGTTTTATTTGAAGAAGTAACACCCAACTACAACATCCTACGTCGATCGCCCTCATTATCGCCCATCAGCCACCATGCCGCAAAGAAACGACACAGATTTGAAAACTGACATCGCTGATATCAAGTCATCTCTGCAGTTTCTTTGTAAATCGGTGGATGAACTTAAACAGAGTAACACGACAAACGAAAATAAAATAAACGACCTTCTAAAATCGATCAATGCCAAAGACGAACGAATTGAACAACTGGAACACCGTGTGAACGATCTTGAGCAGCATTCTCGGAAGCGAAACGTGAGTGTTACTGGCCTGAACATGCATAGTTATTCACACACAGCCACCCGTACCAGATCTGCGAGAACATCCACACAAATGAATGACGGAGATGACATTAGTGAGTCCTCAGCGATGAGGAAAACTTTGTCAAATTCGCGCAAGAGAAAATGAACGTGTCACTGGCTGAGATCGAAATCACAGCTATACGCGACCTCCCTAAACGCAAGGATGGGACGACGCTGCTGATCGCTCAGTTTTTGTCAACCGACAAAAAGACTGAACTAATGCGCAAGCGGAAAATGCTGAAGGGTAGCAATGTCTACCTAAACGACCACCTCACTCAGAAGACCAACTAACTATTCGCTGATGCCAGACGCCCCAAGAAAGAAAGCAAGATCTACAGCACTTGGACGATGAACTGCAACATCTACGTGAAGAAAGCTGAACAAGCAAGCAAGATGACGATCAAATCCAAAAATGACTTGGACAAATTCTAAGATGGTTGCACTAGTAAAGACAGTTCACCCACAGTCCATGAAGATTATGCGTGTTGTGAGGACAATTATATGGACACTTTTTTGTATTTTGCTTTATTATCTTGTTTCTTATATTGCACTATTGGTAATGTTCCCACGAAGTATTATCACATATTTTTGTAATGGCTAATACTCGTATACAATTAGACTCATGTCTAAGGTGTAATCAAATATTACATAACTATGCCGTAAAATGTGAGCTATGTGAGGCATTTTTTCATAAACGGTGTGCAAAAATAACATCACAACAATTCAAGTTAATCCGCTGTAAAAATATAAATTATTGTTGTACATCATGTTATGAAGTTTTTCCATTTCAAAATAATAGTGATGATGAAATTATATTTGAAAATTCTTCTGTTGAAGTCAATTATGACATTTATAAATTAATGGATAACTGTTCACAATTTAATTTAGACTCCTTTAAGTATTCAGATTATAATCCCTATGATTTTGGAAATGATATTGACCCAGAAAACAATTTTTATAATAATCTATCATCAAAATGTCAGTATTACACAGATTTGCAATAGTAAAGTTAATGGATTATCCTTTCTACACTTTAATGCAAGAAGTCTAAAAACAAACTTTCAAAAGATTAAACACTATATACTAGAACTTAATCTTCAATTTGATATAATCGCTATATCTGAAACATGGACTGATCCAGATTTAATCGATGATTTTAATATAAACAGTTATGGTGCTTATCATGTCACCAGAGGAATCCGAAGGGTGTTGCTATATACACAAATAAGGAATTATCATGCAAAATTGTGGAAACTAAATCAATTGCAGTACAAAATATTCTTGAATGTGTTACCATGGAATTAACCATAAAGAACCACACAAATGTTGTAGTCAGATTTATGTACAGAACACCAGGGTCGAACTTGGATATCTTTTGTGAAAACATATTTTGAATGATGCTAAATCCATTAAAACAATATTTGTGTGGCGATTTTAACATAGATTTGCTAAAACATAAGAGTCATAATAGTACCAAAAATGTCCTAGACGTAATGTACAGTTTTGGTCTTTACCCATTAATTGATAAGCCTACTAGAGTCACAGATAGCTCAGCTACATTGATAGACAATATATTTACCAATGAATCGCGCCACAACCTTACTTGTGGTATCCTTTTCAATGACATTAGTGATCATTTACCAATTTTTGCACTTTGCGAGTATAATATAAAAGGAAATATTGTAAAAGAGTTTCAGCATATTAGAAAGATTACTGAAGATACATTAGCTTCACTTTCAAATGAATTGAGTCAACAGTCTTGGGATAATGTTTTAAATATAAATGATGTTAATCAAGCTTATGATAATTTTCTATACATATTTATAGATATATTTAAAAAACATTGTCCAGTGAAAAGAGTTTCCAGGAAAAGTTACACCAGCAACAAACCTTGGTTCACCAAAGGTTTAAAATGTGCTTGTGTGAAGAAAATAAGTTATACAAAGCATTTATTATATCGAAATCTGCTGAAGCGGAACAGAAATACAAAAATTACAAAAACAAACTAACATCTATATTAAGATTTACTGGAAAAAAATACTATAGCACATTGTTAGAAAAACAGAGAACAAACGTTAAAGAAACTTGGAAAATATTAAATAATGTAATTAACAAACAGTATAATAAGCCTACATACCCAGAATATTTTATAAATAATAACAAGCAAATCTCAGAAAAGGAGGATATTGCTAATGGATTTAATAATTTTTTTTACAAATGTTGGCCCTAACTTAGCAAAGAATATTTCAATACCTGATAAAGATGTATCAATTTATGATTACTTGGAAGGCAAAGTTGATCATACTATGTTTCTAAGTCCTGTTGATGACCAAGAAATTATTAGAACGGTTGAAAATTGTAAAAATAAAAAGTCAACCGATTACAGTGATATTAACATGAGCCTAATTAAAAATGTAATTACAAAAATAGTTAAGCCATTTGGTCACATATGTAATGTATCTTTTCAAACGGGTGTATTTCCAAGTAAAATGAAAATTGCCAAAGTTGTTCCACTTTTTAAGTGCGGTGAAAAGAATGTATTTACAAATTACAGGCCAATATCATTGTTACCTCAATTCTAGAAAATTCTGGAAAAATTATATAATAACAGGATGGACAAATTCCTAAAAAAGTATGACATACTCAGTCCAAGTCAGTATGGTTTTAGGTCTAATATTTCAACTACCGGTACTCATGCTCTTTTAGAATTAGTAGAAGTATGATATTGGTGTATTTGTTGACCTTAAGAAAGCCTTTGACACTGTTGATCATGATATATTGGCTAAACAATAACATTCCTATGGTGTGCGTGGTGTTGCACATAAATGGATACTGAGTTATTTAGAAAATAGACAACAATTTGTTAATTTTAATAATTGTGACTCAGAAATACTAAATGTATCTTGTGGTGTTCCTCAGGGCTCTATTTTAGGTCCAAAGTTGTTTATTATGTACATCAATGACATTTGTAAAGTATCAAAAGTGTTTAAATTTATTCTATTCGCTGATGATACAAATTTATTATGTTGTCATAGTGACTTAAATGAACTTGTTCGAATGATAAATACTGGATTGGATCAACTCCAGGTGTTGTTTTCTGTAAATCGATTGTCTCTTAATGTAACGAAAACTAATTACATGTTTTTTTGGGAATCGCAAATTGACTGTTGATATTTCTGTTAAGATAAATAAAGAAACAATAAATAGAGTAAATGTCACTAAATTTTTGGGTGTTATGATTGATGATAAATTAAACTGGAAAAATCATATTTGTTTAGTAAAATCAAAACTTTCAAAGAGCTGTGCTGTTATGCACAGAGACAGCTGCCTGATTGACAGACGTGGTATGAATATTTTGTACTACTCTCTTTTCTTGCCTTATGTTATGTATTGTGCTGAAGTATGGGGCAACACGTATGCAACAAATGTTCAATGTTTAGTTATATTACAGAAAAGGGTTCTAAGGTTACATTGTGGTGCCAAGAGACTGGACCATACAACTATGCTATTTTATAATCTGCACATTCTTAAAGTGCCAGATATAGTGGAATTAAAAACTGCAATTATCATGTTTAAAGCATTTCACAACTTATTACCACTGAATGTACAGCAGTTTTTTAGCATATATGAATCAGTTTATTCAACCCGACAGGAATGTAATTTTATACAAAAATATGCACGTACAAGTTTGAAGAGCATGTGTATATCTGTTAAAGGAGTAAAACTGTGGAATGCCCTCGATAGTTCATTGATTAGTTGTAGAAGCGTTCATCAGTTCAAGAAGTATTATACAGACAAAGTATTGAATAGTTATGTGCTAAGTTCTTAACTATTTCTTGTAGAAAATTAGTAACTTCAGTTATTGTGTTTATCATCTTAGTGTAAAATAAATTAATGATCAGTAGAATGTAAAAATGTTAGAAGTATTGTAGATTGTTATTTTAGTTTGTTATTAAGAGTTTCAATTCATGTTCCAATATTTTCTTTTGTCCTGCTATGAATATACATGTAAATTGTGTTGTTACACTTTGAATCTTGACAATAATGGCACTCTAATGAATACAGTAGTTATACATTCAATCAAGTATTTCATTCTAGATATGTTAAATTACTAAAAGGGTAAACATTATAAGTATTACACTTCTTTTTACCCTTTTTCGACAAATTCAATTAGTGTTATGTACTGTATGAATTATGCAAATGTGTTTTTGTTGAATAAATCCATTCATTCATATTCTTCGTCCATGTTTCCATGTCCTGTGTGTGTACATTTACACTTCCCAAAATTTAATAACATTTACAATTTTTCTGACCATTTAACTAATTTATCTAGATCATCCTGTAAACTTTGTTTATCTGTATCATTAGTAACCTTTCTGAATACTTCTGTGTCATCTGCAAATTTGAGTACTTTGCTAGATATGTCATCTTCCAAATCATTTATATATATTAAAAACAGTATAGGGCCTAATACTGATCCCTGTGGTACCCCACTCAAAACAGATTTCCAATTTGAAATCTCACAATCTACTATTACTCTCTGTTTTCTGTGTGTAAGCCACGTTTCTATCCAGTTGATTACATCATTACCTATGCCATGGGCTTTTAGTTTAAGTAACAATATTTGATGTGGCACTTTATCGAAAGCTTTCTAAAAATCGAAGTAGACAACATCCACTCTGGTGACCCGTCATCTATCCACTTTGTAATTTCTTCAAAAAAACATAAGAGATTAGTTAGACATTACCTTGCTTTTAGGAACCCATGTTGAGATGTATTTATTAATTTATGTTTTACAATGAATTCCACCATGTGTTCTCTAATTAATGTTTCGAGTAATTTACAAACAACTGATGTTAAACTCACTGGTCTGTAATTTTCTGGCTTGTTCCTTGATCCCTTCTTAAATAGCGGCGTAATGTTTGCCTCTTTCCATTCTGAAGGAACTATTCCTTCTTCTAGTGACAAGTTAAACAATTTTGCAAGTGGTGTACTAATTTGCTCAACAATTTCCTTAAGCAGTTTTGGTGGTATCCCATCAACTCCAGGTGATTTATTATCTTTCATCTTCTTAATTTTCTTTGCTATCATTTCAAGAGTTACAAATAACTGCCCTAAATGTTCTAAATGTATTGGCCTCAAATTTAGTAAATGGAACTGGAAGTGAGCTGATATCTTCTATGGTAAAAACTGAACTGAAATACTCATTCAGGACCTCTGCCATTTGAAACCCGTCTGAAATTATGTTTCCACTGTTGTTTTGCAGTGGTCCGAACTTATCTCGAACTTTCTGTTTACTCCTTATGTAAGCATAGAAACTCTTGCTGTCATTTTTTTATATTACCTGCCAATTGTTTTTCAAAGGTTCTTTTACATTTTCTAATTTCAGTTGTAGCTAGGTTAAGTGCCTCTTTGTAATTTGCATAGTCTTCATCCTTTCTGGTACGCCTATAAACCCTCCACATTGTTTGTTTAACACTATTTTTCTAATAGCATCTTTTGACAAGCGTTTCTTTCTAGACCGTTTTTCTTGTTTTTCAAGGAAACAAATTTATCGATGACACTCTCAATTTCACACTTTAGAATATTCCAACATTCAATTGCGGTTTTATTCATCAGCATGTTATTCCAATCTAGCTTTGCTAAGTATTTTCTTATATCTTTATAGTTACCTTTGTGGAAGTTTCTCCTATACGTTTTTTTATTTTACTTTCTGATTTTAAGTTGATGTCAAAATGTATTTGATTGTGGTCACTGTTACCCAATGGTTCATGTATTTTTACATTGTCCACTAATTCTTTTTGTGATTATAAAACTATATATAATACTCCCCTGGTTGGTTCTAGCACGTGCTGAGTAAGGAAGCTCTTCTGAATTAAAAATAGAAATTGTTGGTCCTCACCTCCTGTTAAAATCTCCCATTATGATACATTCCCCTTTACTAACTTCCTTTATAGTATTTTGTATTTTTGTGTTATCCTCTTCGTTTATGTTTGGACTTCGGTAAACTAATCCAATAGTTAATTTTTAATTTCCTGAAACTATTTTGCACCAAACAGCTTCATCGTAATCTGCTTCGCTTTCTAATTTTATTTCATAAGCCTGAATAGATTCTTTAACATATAAAATAACTCCCCCTCCCCTTCTTCCTATTCGATCTCTCCTAAACATTACGTATCATGTCAATCCTAATTCAGCATCTGTTATGTCTGTGTTGGCCCATGAATCGGTAATACCAATTATGTGAGGGTCAATATCTTCTACCATAATGTTTAATTCATCTTTCTTATTTACTATACTCCTAGCATTTAAACACACACATCTATAACATGCTTCAGACATGTTTTTCGGACATTCTGTTAGTGGCTTATCTGTACTAGTGGCCTCTTGTCCTGCTTGAGGCATATCTAAGTAACCCCCCTAGCTTCTAGTTTAAATAGTGTTTTGTTTCAAGATATTGTGATAGATGCATATGATTTAGTTTATTTTTGGCAGTGTCGCTTGCAAGTGCTAGTACAATGGTGCGGTGTGTGTAAATTTGTAACTTGAGATAGATTTATTGTGGTTTTTGTATGAAAGCAAATAACTCCGGGAGGTTGCAGTTGCGCCACCTTGTTCTATTCATGGCATGCCTCTCAGCTGTCAACAGCGGGAGCCCAGTAATTCATATGGCAACCTTCATTGGAGCATCGCTGTGTGGTGCGCGGCAGTGGTTAGAACGTCGGTCTCTCAGTCGAGAGAACCCGTGTTGGAGTTCTCTTGCTGCTGTTTCGAAGCTTTGGCAATTTCGTTCACCACACGTTGCCGCAGTTTACTCAGATGTATGAATGAGTACTTGGCTTCATACAAAGATGGATATCTGAACGAATAGTCTTCGCGCAGTAATTGCAGCGTGGCTGAATGATTCCCAGAGAAGTCGAAATGGCGGTGGAATGAACAGGTCTACCAGGCGGTAAAGTGTAAAGCGCTTTGAGCAGTCCCAAGGACTTGCTACCGCGCTCAATAACGTTCCTTGTACCTTTATTTCTCTCTTCTGCATGCTTTGGCTTCTTCGCGGCACTAAGCTTCACTGAATAAATCAAAACAGCTACTAAATGTATTTTTACAGTCTTTGAATATTCCACCACCTTGACAAATCACAGAATCAGGGTTGAATCAAAGAGTGTAATATGTAAAGAGGCTGCACTTCCTATACCGCGCATAGTGTCGCTTGAGATTGTGGCGGAAGAAGGTGCAGCGATGGATAAGCCGCCATGGTGTTCGAAGAGCATGGGCCATTTTTGGTCATGATTCGATTATATTTGAAAATTGTACGGGGAAAAGCACGTGTTCCATGTTGTGTAGTTCATTGTTGAATGTGCACGGGCGAGAGTGACCAGTGTGCCGGTCAAATCAGCCCATTACCGAGGGTCAGTTGAATCTAGTTCCCAACTTTACTATCAGTACCTCGAACCTTTTTGCGAGCGCACAACAGGCGGACAACTTCGATCCTTGCAGATACGAACCCGCCACCTGTTCTGGTGCCGTGTTCCTCTCAAATCTGGGCTGTGGATCGGAAAACCGGGATTCACTGCATACAATGTTTAATGTGTTCTATGTAATTCATCACTCGATGATAATGAAAACAAAAAATGGATTGCAAATGTGAAAATTAATAAATGGATTGCAAATGCGATACATAGTGTAGGGCTCTTGATATACAGAATACAATACAATATAATTAATGGTTTTCTATTTAAAGTTTTATTCCTTTTCACATTCTTATTCCTCCATAAATTGAGCAATCCGCTGTCTCGGTCTCATTCATACCCAACCATAATACAAAATTGGCAAGCAAATAATTAAATGAAATTAAGTATATATTTATTCTGAAGTAAACTTTTAAGAATAAAGTTCTAAACACTTTGCACAACAATATGGAAATATGTTCATAAAAATATAGTGATTTATAAAAAAAATTATTTTATACTTTTTTAGAAAATCAATTGAACTGCAGTTAATTAAATTAATGTAGGTGCTAAAAGTAAACTTTTCAAGATTTCATTACGTGCTGAGAACAGTTGTATGTATTAATTAAAGAATGATAAAAGAAATGTGTTATCCCTAAGAAATGATATTTCTTCTATTTAAACATGAATTTAATTACTTTTATTGAAGAGGTGATTACATTGAAAGGGTTAATGCCTCGGGCCGGCTTCCTTCGTCACCACACGGGGGCGCGCGCGTCGGCAATCACGCGTTGTTTGGCAAGTGCCGCCTCTTTACATATTACTCTCTTTGGTTGAACCACTTTCAGCTATCACATTACGGTCACGGTTGACCGCACATACAGAAAAACACTGGATAATTGCAGTGGACATGTCAGGCAAAGCATTTGCACCAATTCTACTGCACAATATAACCTCATGTAATAAATACATTACTAGAAAATGTTTATCCTTGGCATATTGTGTGTAGTATATTTCCTTGGCTCCAATTGTTTGGAAATGTTCCAGTTTTATAGTCAATTCCGAATTGGCTCCGAGCCATATTGGTTTGGTGTCGCCATCTAGCGAATGCCGGCGCGACGCCTTCAGTGGCGGAAAAATTTCGTGCCAGTGGGTAGTGTTTTTACCGCAGAACTTTCAACATTTTCTCGTTGGGTGCCACATATCCTCGACTGGTTACACGTGTCATATGTAGAGCCGAAACATGCAATTGGCAGCCTATGTCGGACTTATCGTTGTGTTTGTTATTCATTTTACTGAAGGTAAGTGAATGTTTGACAACAGGTTGCTGATGCGTCAATGACCCAGTGTTACCGTGACCTGAGAAAAGTGTTTACCTTCAAGAGTTACGGTGAGTCACAGATACTGAAGTGGCTATACTGTGTATGCCCTGCCCAGTGGGGTGGCTCTGGTAAAATATGTATACAAACCAAACACATAGTCATAGTCATAGACGGATGAAATAAAAAAGTTTGCTGAGTGCATGATATATGTGTACCTCTAAAATATGTTAAATACAATGTTTTCCTCTAAAATTGGCATGCGTATTTATTATACTTCCTGGTGTGTTATCAGCCGTGGCCTCAGAGTTGGTCTCTATCTCTAACCCACTGATTCAAACTGCCTCGACCGGAGCTTCTTCCTGGTCGGGGGCGTGAGAAGCACCGAGCAGGCAGTGTCTTGGGCGTCCGGAGGGTGGGGTAAGGGGGGCACATGCCCACCCCTGGATCTGGATGTTTGTAAAATTTAGGTATTTTATGGCGAGTAGATTGTTTACTATTTGTTAATTAATTATATACAATTATATCATTATTGTTCATTGACAGTAGACATTTTGGTAAGTGTAAAGATTTCTGGTCGAAATCAGACAGCAGAATGTTTTGACCCTCTTTGGAAAATTGCCTGCGGACGGCCCTGGGCTGTGTACGGTAGTAATGCCATAGCTAACTCCCTGCATGGGTCTAAAGCAGTATATGGATCAAATCCTACCAATGGTTGTATAAGGAGTCGTGTGAAACAAGGAGTCAAGTTAGCAATGTCATGAATATTGCGTCACATTTCATAATGTGGAGCCAGATCTAAGAAAACAAGGAGGCAACTATCCCAGTAGCAGCTGTATATTAATTCTTTGGAAACTGTTTTTATCTGCAGTTGCGGGGTTGACAAAATGTGAGCCAGGCCACGGTTACCCTGACTTCTGTCCCCAGTTGGGAGACGCCCCAAATCGTACTCGATGTTGCAAGCATTACCTCGTCCCGACCTGCTGCGAGGAACGTGCCAGTCACGTGTGCCTGTGGTCAGGATTCAACAGCCGGTCAGGAAATAAGCTCGGTAGGCAGACGGCAGTCACCAGTATGTCTCTGTCATGTTGACTTGGTGGCATAGTGTTCGCCTCGGGGTGAGAAGTTGTCATGACAAGTTGTCGTGATGACAAGTTGTCATCACCACAAGTTATCGGTTCACTCTTGCTAATTCCATTACCGCATGACATATTGGAAGGAAGTCAAAATACGCCTTTCAGATGGGAAACGAAATACCACCAAAATGCAATGTTTTCATAATTACATTACTATAATGAGTTTTAAAATATGCACTTCTAAGTTATGTAATTTCAATGTTTTACTTAGACACTATACACATAACCTACTAAAATTGATGCATGAGTTTTGATAATTTTCATTTTAAACTAATACACTACATCTGTATTATTAGAATGTGTTTAGAAGAAAAAGCATTGTGTTCGATGATAGTGTTGTATGTGACTGTGCTGTTTGGGAACGTCATATGAAATATATAACATGGACAGTAGTAACTGAATCAGCACGAGGATAATACTATTATTACTCATGCTAAGCGAAAACTGACACTAAAGGATGATAACGTATACATATGAATATTATATTACACAGAGCCCGGAGTGACGGAATACGCAGTGTACTGCCCCCGGCCGGGACAGTCGGGCGATAACATAGTCTGCTGTAACGAGGGCAGTAACCACCATTGCTGCAGTACCAAACTGTGAGTAGGCCACATATCCTTTGTATGTGAGAACGCGACTCGTCTTCAATTTCTAATCCACCCATACAGTGACTGATAAAAATGTTATTTTGTGTTACATTTTTGCAGCAATTCTGTACTGATGAACCAAACTGAATTAATGTTTTATTTAGTGTACTGACTGAACCCACAACGTCTTTATTTCTTGGGCCGCGTCATACCGTTCGATAACCCGACGTCACGAGTAGGTATGTGACAATGCAGCGAACTATCGATCCAATACTATCGATTGAACTATCGATAGTTATCGTCGAGAGCACACTGAACTATCGATAGTAACGATAGTTGATAAACCATTCAGCAGGGGATACCTGTATCATTGTAATAAAAAATAAACATCGACTTAACATCAACAACCGTCGATTACAGCAGCGTTATTCACTTATTCGGCATTTTAATCAAGCCACTACCTCAAGGCCGCGCGATGGCGCCACCCGTCTGTTACGGCTTAGGAGTGTTAATCCGGAATACTATTGCAATAATATCGCGATAGTTGTGAAATGATATCAATAGTATTGCAATAGTCATAGAGCTATTGTGATGCTATCGCAATAATAAAACCATCATCGATAGTCACCTCTAGTCGCGAGTGCGTGAAGTCTGGCAATATTCAATCACCGATTGAAAATATATTTGTCAGTAGGACAGTGCCATGCTATTTGCGCCCAAGCTAAGCTTATACAACATAGTTTGGCTTTTGATTACTAAACTTATCCCGTTCTGACTTAGCAGTTGGCTCGATTGAGAGTTTGCGTTGCTTCCGACGGCCTTTCGATTTCGACCGAAGACACTTAATGCGCCTCACCGGAAGTTGATTTCCTAGAACAGGCGCTTGTTGGTCGTCCATAAACTTGTCGGTATAACAGAGATTTGACCAGAATCTTACACTTCAGATAAACTTCCGAGAAAACGATATTCTTGATTGTAGTTTCAAATGATTAGTTTTGTCAACTCTTTTATGTGCATCGCCCATAAAACCATGACTTTCGTTTTGCTTTATGTGATGGCAGTGGAAAGTCTAACCTACACTGTTCCTAACGTTACTTCATGTCCTCTAATTCTTCAACGTTTCTTAATTGAGAAAAATACTATTATACATATTTGTGGCATTACCATTAAATATATAAAACACTTTGACTTACTCGTATTCAACATGATGAATATATGAAGATCCTTTTAAATTCTTGATTGCTGTTGTCTCTACACTCTCGCAAACCCCTGACATGTTCACTGGTAGTAAACTTACGGCAGGAGTGTGTGTGGATTAGCAAGCATTGATACACTGTTTCCGGTTGCAGCCTGGGAGCTATCCTGGGTGGCGTGTTTGGCGGCATCGCACTGATTGCCTTCATCATCATCGGCGTCATCGTATGCATGTTAAGAAGTGGACGTTGTGTGTGTGTGAAAGTCGGACCTAGTAAGTGGCAGATGATGTCACGTGCTCGTGCCGAAGAATTCAACCGCCTACGGCCGGCGGGTGGAGCTGCCAGTTTCACCAATCAGGCCGCGGTGACATCCAGTACTTACAAGTGATAGTGGGATATCTCATATTATCCGAGGGGTGGTATTTGATAGTGGCTCATCTTGTGTCACCCACGGGGTTGGGAATTGCTAATCGGATCTAAAAAGGTTTACCTCACTTAATATATATTTGGTTCAGGTATTTCAGTTTTAATTTAACAAATTTAAGGTTTGGCGAAACCCAAATCACACTACGTTTTATTGATTTCTCACTATTAAGTGTATGTTTTATATTTTAACAGACTTGTTCATTTATTGTATTTACATAGAACATTATATAGTAAATAGTACATTTGTAATTTAATGTGTTAAGATGTGTATTTTAACATCAGTTCGTAACAAGTGGGTGGCTGTCACATTAGCGACCAAATTATGGTTTTAGTGGCAGTCTCCCAGACCGACATCGTTTCATACCTATACAATTAACATTAACATTTGTGGATTTATGCGTTTTGTTGAAATTCGTAGTATGTTTTTGAATTTCTTAATTTATGTTACATGTCCTGTCGAATAAACAATTCCTAATTCCTGCGCATTTTAAGAAATGATGTTCGTATCATTATCCTGTAATAGTAGTAGAATAGTTTTCTATAATTGGATTGTTTACTTGCCACTGCATTTCAGTGGTTTTGTGTGGAACAGTAAATGGATGTTTATTAATGTTGTTAAGTTTGTGGCTTGGTTGTGTACTTATATGTATATTATGAATATTGTTGTACACATGTTCCTTTGATGCACGTTCGTTGTGTTAGGGAAAATGTTTTTTCTTGAAATAAGACAGTTCTAGCTAGCACTAGTTTATTAAATTCGCCATGTGGTACCACTGTTGGCTTTGAAAAGGTTTTTCAAAAGTGTTAACACGTTTTCTGAAAAGTATCTAAACACCGAACTGCCACATGCTACAGTAAATTTGTCTGGATTATTATTAGGCTATTTTTAATTTGTTTATAAGAGAAGTTATTAATTATGTTTGTCTAAACAGAATGGTGGTAATGGCATGTATCAGGAAGAACGCAGTTCACTTTATTAACGCATACATTAATTATTCATCTATGCAGAATTACTTATTTTGATATAGATGTTAACATTGCTGCTAGTAACCAACATATATGTTATAATGTGCAACATGTTAGTACCACATGTTCATAATTTCCATTTGTTACTACACATTTTATTAGTTTATGCAGACCATGTTCAGCGTGTCACTTCAGTGCGAATAACTTAGTTTTAAAATTCAGGGGTTTGTTGATACATATTCATTGTTTGTGTTGTAACGACATAACGTGAAACAAATCATTGTTGTTGCTATATAATAATATTTACTATAATTCCAGTAATGTGGTGGGTGAACATATGCCGTCCCAAAGGAGAGATTTCCATTGTCTCTTAAAATGAAATATTTGTTTATGAATAAAATAAACAATATTTTAATAATTGGTACTTGTTCTTTTTCATTGCTTCTGCACTTCACTTCCCTATTTGTTTTCCTCTTCGTTTATGTTTGAACGGTAAACTAACATAATTGTTAATGTTGAATTTCCTGTAACTATATTGCACCAAACAGCTTCTTCGCAATCTGCTTGCCTTTCTAATTTTATTTTATTTTTCTAACTTTAATATATGAAATAACTCCACCTTCCCTTCTTCCTATTTGATCTCTCCTAAACATTATGTATCATGTCTTTGTTGGTCCGTGATTCGGTTATATCTATTATGTGAGGGTTAATATCTTGTACCATAATGTTTAATTACCTTATTTTATTTACTTTGGTCTTTGCATTTAAACACACGCTTTTATATCCAGATTCAGACATGTTGCTGATTCGTGTGTTCTAGTGACCTCTTGGGCTACACGAGTCACCACTAAGTACCCCCATGAGCTTCTAGTTTAAATAATGTATGCCACCCATGCCATTGTCAACTGCCGTTCCCATTCCGCTTAGATGGAACCCATCCCTCATAGACATGTCAGCCCCCCCCCAATAAAGCCACGTGACTGTGTCATGTTGTCTGGGTGTGTCTGCCACTCTACTGGTCACGCTCGTGGTTACGTGTGTCAGATTGCCTGCGCTCTATAAATAACTACCCGAGTTGCCCGGCGTTGCACAGGAGACAAAACAGCCACTGCAAGAATTTATGACTCGTTGCATTACCCAGTCAAGTGTTGGTAGGGCAACGTTACCCAGTCAAGTGTTGGTAGGGCAACGTTACCCAGTCAAGTGTTGGTAGGGCAATGTTACCCAGTCAAGTGTTGGTAGGGCAATGTTACCCAGTCAAGTGTTGGTAGGGCAACGTTACCCAGTCAAGTGTTGGTAGGGCAATGTTACCCAGTCAAGTGTTGGTAGGGCAACGTTACCCAGTCAAGTGTTGGTAGGGCAACATTACCCAGTCAAGTGTTGGTAGGGCAACGTTACCCAGTCAAGTGTTGGTAGGGCAACGTTACCCAGTCAAGTGTTGGTAGGGCAACGTTACCCAGTCAAGTGTTGGTAGGGCAATGTTACCCAGTCAAGTGTTGGTAGGGCAATGTTACCCAGTCAAGTGTTGGTAGGGCAACGTTACCCAGTCAAGTGTTGGTAGGGCAATGTTACCCAGTCAAGTGTTGGTAGGGCAACGTTACCCAGTCAAGTGTTGGTAGGGCAACATTACCCAGTCAAGTGTTGGTAGGGCAACGTTACGCAGTCAAGTGTTGGTAGGGCAACGTTACCCAGTCAAGTGTTGGTAGGGCAACATTACCCAGTCAAGTGTTGGTAGGGCAACGTTACCCAGTCAAGTGTTGGTAGGGCAACGTTACCCAGTCAAGTGTTGGTAGGGCAACGTTACCCAGTCAAGTGTTGGTAGGGCAACGTTACCCAGTCAAGTGTTGGTAGGGCAACATTACCCAGTCAAGTGTTGGTAGGGCAACGTTACCCAGTCAGGTGTTGGTAGGGCAACGTTACCCAGTCAAGTGTTGGTAGGGCAACGTTACCCAGTCAAGTGTTGGTAGGGCAACGTTACCCAGTCAAGTGTTGGTAGGGCAACGTTACCCAGTCAAGTGTTGGTAGGGCAACATTACCCAGTCAAGTGTTGGTAGGGCAACATTACCCAGTCAAGTGTTGGTAGGGCAACATTACCCAGTCAAGTGTTGGTATGGCAACATTACCCAGTCAAGTGTTGGTAGGGCAACATTACCCAGTCAAGTGTTGGTAGGGCAACATTACCCAGTCAAGTGTTGGTAGGGCAACATTACCCAGTCAAGTGTTGGTAGGGCAACGTTACCCAGTCAAGTGTTGGTAGGGCAACGTTACCCAGTCAAGTGTTGGTAGGGCAACATTACCCAGTCAAGTGTTGGTAGGGCAACGCCAGTGGCAATGGCAACTCAATGTTCTGAGTTACGTAGTCTACGTCAAACGTCCACATTCGTATTGTTTCCACCCCGGGGGAATTTAGACTTTTTTGCACACATAGCTGGTTGCATGGTTGTTGGAATGACAGCTCTTTCACCTCTATATATTGTCCCATCATACACGTATTTCACGCAGTCCATCTCGGAATCGATAGTATTGATTTCCCTCGTCCAGCACCAAGCTTCTGTTTTCTGGCCAACCAGCCAAATTTACTCTCTTCAAAATCTGTCGGCTCTTATCGACCGGAGTTTGTTTCACCAGATCAAACTGACAGTTTGGCGCCCGAACTGCAAGGCGTCAAGGAGGAGTGGCATGACATACATACATACACACGCGCTAGTTCGATTATAGTAAGATTATTATTACTATTAATTGCGTGAGAGCGAGAGGCCGTTCTTGGACGAAGCAAGACTCGTCACCTGGTGAGTAGTTCCAACTATACTCGCAGCGCAATTGATGCTACATCCGCTGGAGTATAGTGGAATGTTGTTAATTCCAACAATTGATGCTACATCCGCTGGAGTATAGTGGAATGTTGTTAATTCCAACAATTGATGCTACATCCGCTGGAGTATAGTGGAATGTTGTTAATTCCAACAATTGATGCTACATCCGCTGGAGTATAGTGGAATGTTGTTAATTCCAACAATTGATGCTACATCCGCTGGAGTGTAGTGGAATGTTGTTAATTCCAACATTTACTCACCGACAACGGACGGGCATGTGTAAAAGATGTCAACAGATGGATGAATACGTCAGTTAATACAGTTTCGCCGACACAGCGCTTGTCATGGCCTATTTTAAAGTAGTTTCTACACTATAAAGTAGTGTGTGGCTCCGCCCGCCCGCCCGCCCGCCCGCCCGCCCGCCCGCCCGCCCGCCCGCCCGCCCGCCCGCCCGCCCGCCCGCCCGCCCGCCCGCCCGCCCGCCCGCCCGCCCGCCCGCCCGCCCGCCCGCCCGCCCGCCCGCCCGCCCGCCCGCCCGCCCGCCCGCCCGCCCGCCCGCCCGCCCGCCCGCCCGCCCGCCCGCCCGCCCGCCCGCCCGCCCGCCCGCCCGCCCGCCCGCCCGCCCGCCCGCCCGCCCGCCCGCCCGCCCGCCCGCCCGCCCGCCCGCCCGCCCGCCCATTTTGACTTGGTAAGTCAAGGAGTCATAAGGTCTGCAGTGGCTGCCGGGTAACTCGGCTAATTACAAATAATGTCACGAACAATATTTACCGTATCATCATGTTATATTTTATGTTGGTGATTACAAACTTTTATATATGTGCATTACAATGACACACGCGTGGAGCCTCAGTAACTCGCAACCACTTACCAGACAAATCCAGTGCTAAAACTTCGTCGTTGCTGATTAAGTAAAAACCTTATTTTCTCTAACAATATATTAATACTGTTGCATCTTACAAACAATAATATATATACTTTTTGGAGCGAAACAGCTATTTAGTTATATCAATCGCGGAAAATATTATGTTGTTCTTTCGTTAGGCCTACTAACGTCTGGAAAAATAAATTCGTAGCAATAACCTTTAAAACAGTCGGTCAAACATTCTGCAGTGAATTATATATATATATATATATATATATATATATATATATATATATATATATATATATATATATATTCACTAACTGAAATCGTTTTTCACTACGCGCGTCTTCACATTCTGTGCGTGAACGTGCATACGGCTTAACACAACGTCCCGACTGCGTGCATTGTCACAACTTAACACAACGTCTCGACTGCGTGCATTGTCACAACTTAACACAACGTCTCGACTGCGTGCATTGTCACAACTTAACACAACGTCTCGACTGCGTGCATTGTCACAACTTAACACAACGTCTCGACTGCGTGCATTGTCACAACTTAACACAACGTCTCGACTGCGTGCATTGTCACAACTTAACACAACGTCTCGACTGTGTGCATTGTCACAACTTAACACAACGTCTCGACTGTGTGCATTGTCACAACTTAACACAACGTCTCGACTGCGTGCATTGTCACAACTTAACACAACGTCTCGACTGCGTGCATTGTCACAACTTAACACAACGTCTCGACTGCGTGCATTGTCACAACTTAAAACACAAATCAAACTATAATATGTCACACAGTTACGATATCATACATTCGCCATTAGCAAATCGGCAGTGACCATGTTGTGATTGATCTGTCGTGTGACCACGTGACCGCCACGTGACCCGCTCACAAGAGGATGTACTTCTCGGGAAGCGGTGACGCGTGCTCCTCCTCCTCGTCGATGGCTTCTCCCAGCTTTGTCATCGACTCGCTCGTCGCCTTTTGCTTCTTCTCCAACTTCCTCCTCTTCTTCTCCGCCTGTTGGTCGAAACGTGCAGACAGTTGTGTTATTACTATAAGCAAAATAGGCAATATTTAAAATGGTGAATGGTGAACAAGAATCACACAACGAATTTCGCATGTGACGGCTTTTAGCTGTATTAAGCCCACTTTCCCCAAGGGAAGAGGAAAAAGAGGACAGTCCAGACCCACGTGGAAACAGCACTGAAGAAGATGGGCTACACTCGGATAGAAATAAACACAATAGCACACAACAGGACACAGTGGAGAACTTTTGTCGACGGCCCATTCTCCCAGTGAGCAAATAGGCCTAAGTAAGTAAGTAAGTAAGTAAGTAAGTAAGTAAGTAAGTAAGTAAGTAAGTAAGCCAATTTCCCACCATGATGGCCGCATTTAGAATATATACATATGTAAAGTAACATAAACACAGTAAGACAGTATTGATGTCGATGAAACCCTGGGAGCATCCTTAGTAATGCACGTAATTTTGTTACACCCTTTCGCTTTTATTAATATTCAGCAGCGATAGGATATAGTTCCTTCGTGTTGTCCTTTGTTAGTAGGAGGCTGGTTTGTTAGTAGGAGGCTGGTTTGTTAGTAGGAGGCTGGTTTGTTAGTAGGAGGCTGGTTTGCATTATACATATTTCACTGGCACGCCAAATACAAACACGTAAAGAATGCAATAACATGCACGGCACCAAACACGTGCAAACATGCACGGCACCAAACACGTGCAAAGGAATGAAAACAGACAATTGTTGCACACGGGTGTTTTGTATGCAATTTAGATATCATACCATTTATATAGATACATGTAAAACCTGGCCGCAGACAGAGACAACACGACTGGCACGAACATTGAGCGCCTTTTGCCTTTTAGCGTTCGTAACATTACAACACGCCTGCACCATCTGCGGAAGCTTATTCAAACAACGAGTACCACACACATTCTATTAACTTCGCGTCAAGGCTGATCACTAACACATTGCGTGATTGCTGCAGCCTGTAGCAGATCGTGCACCCTCCACTGTTCCTGCCGTCTTGACAGACTAATTAACGCTAATAAGAAACAGCAAGGCGGCGACGTGAAAGGAAACCGCAATCTGCTGTCAGTTTAACATATCCGTTCAAGGATAAACTCGTCAACTTCTTGGCCGTTCTCCGGTGTTTTGTTTTCCAGAATGCAACAAGGAACTGTTCAGTGACAATATTTTCACGGAAGTCCTTGTATTTGCACGCAGAATGGTGACAGTGTTTATGTTAACGTCACAGGACGCCATCTGGTGGGGCGGGGGTACCCCGACAGTTCCGCCACCGGGAGGATCGGTCCCGGCTCATGGAAGGTCCGATTCAAAATAAAAAAGAGTCAATCGGTTTATTTACTTGTCAAAAAGAAAACCTGGCTGATTCTTCTATTTGTCTCTACCCGTCGCAAAAAGACAAATACAAACAAAAACAAAACACTCTGGCCTCTCTTTCTGACAGCTAGTTGTATTGATTATCATATAAAGT
>OY759272.1:4656747-4836747 GCA_963662155.1 Lamellibrachia columna
GTGACCAATCATAACTAATGGAGACAGACACACGCTTGTTTCAAGATGATTGCAACGACATTATAACGTCTCTTGGGATTCCTATCAAAATTCCTACAATTTGATTTTTTTCAACATTTCACAGCACATTGATGCTCCATTAACACACATGCTGTGCGTAATTCGACAAAATCACATACCATGTGCACCCAAAGTTAGCTATAAAAACAGAGACGGAGATTGTGGAGCGACGGTTACGCCATCTGGGGATCGAGTGGCTCACACTCAATGGGACCACAATTCGGCTATTGTTTCCTTCTTTATCCGCCAGGAAGAACATTTTTTGTAAATAAGTCAAAATAACTGCCTTTGTAATTTCTTAAATACACCGCCAATAGGTATATCAGAGGACACTGGTGCAAGGAGGCGAAAAAAGAGGTGCGTGGGTGTCGGCGCCTGGGATGAGATGCTGCTAGACCACCCCCAAAGTTAGCATGTTAATATAGAGATGGTGGGGTCTTGGTCACGCCATACGAGGTCAGACCACAGTCCACTATTGTACTGGTGGCCTTGCTAAAGTTTTTGTCTGATTGTGAGAAAACGGGACCATAAAAATACTGAAAACTGTTCTCTGCAACTGCCATAATTTCATTGACGTGCTAACTAAGTTTGCGATGCCCTTCAACGTTTACATAAATACCCATGTATTCACGTGGCCCATAGCAAACAACTCCCCATAAATCCCTCCGCCTGTTAAACTCTAAAAATACACTATTTCACAGCCAATAGCTTCCACAAACAAACCTGTGAATATGCCTGCTCAATTGCACTCTTGTCACGCCATATGAATTTCTTAATTTCACATATCACGATTTAATACGCCCTACATTTGTGTGAAGTAATCAATAGGAAGTTCAAATATGGTCTGACCTCATCTGGAGAGTTGCTCACACTCAATTCGGCTACTGTTGCCATCTTTGTCCGACAGGAAGAAAAGCATTATAGTAAATAACTATAAATAACTGCCTTCGTGTTTTTTAATACATCGCCAATTGGTAGATATGAGGCGACAATTGTAAGGAGGCGAAGGAACGTAGAAAGAGACGAGTGGATGTCGCCGCCTGGGAGGAGATACTGCAAGACCAAATTTAGCATAATAATATATAGATGGAGAGAGACACTCGCCTGCTTCAAGATGCTTGCAACGACACTAGAGCAGCCAAGCGCAACCAATCATAACACTGTTCGCAGAGATACTCACCTGTTTCAAGTAGAATGCGACTAGACAGAGCAGCCACACGTGAGCAGCCAGCACGCTGTAGCTGGAGATGAATGCTATGAACCGACACGCGTGCTACAAAGACACAATGCCAACGGATCACAAGCAAGGCTACAGTTTAGCGTTAAATGGTAAATGAAAAATGTCATATGCTATTCGCCTAGAGCCAATAACGTAACTTTCCACGATCGGTAAATATGCCTCGTGGATGAGAAAATTAAGATGAAGAATAAATAGGGTTTTTTGCACAGAGGTGTTATTTAGTAAATATCTTCATTCATCTATTATATTATTATCATGATATGTGTTGATAGCCTGCTAGCAGTCGAACTGAATGGTGCAAAGACAACGTTAGCAATATGTTATATTACAGTTTTATGGACTAACATGAATGTCACAATAACTGCACCAAGAAAACACTGGATATTAAGATATTAAGCATGTTGTTTGTACAACCATGTTGGACATAAGGTGGCACCAACCGGTTCGTCTATTGCTATTCCTCCAAACAGCAAAAAGAAATGCGCAGAAGCCAACGCGGCGAACATGTTGAGCAGCAGGAAATGTCGATCTTGTTGGTACATCCTGGAAGAGAGCACGGCTTGTTGTAAATTTAAGAAATAAATAGTTTACATAAAGGCATGAAAATACTAAATGCCCCTAAAAGCAATACATGTGTGAACTGCGGGAACCAGATGCAAACAGTCTTCCGGTTATACAATAGGGTATGTTACCTGCTCCGTGCCCGTTCTAAGGGTGATACAGTATATAGCATCAGTCCAGTGGGGAGTTATTTATTTTTGCATAAATGTTTTTCCACGAGCGGCATGGTCTCCGCGTGAAAACGTTGACGGGCACATTAACACCCGTTGCATTGCGCATGCGTAAGTCACTACCGGAAGTTACCTGAGCACGACGTAGAAGATGATGAGGAATGCGAGGATAAACATGACGATGATACAGGCGATGACGATGGTCTTCGAATCGACGGTGAGCGGCTGCAAATCAACAGATTCCATGTAATCGGCATGTTTGACTCCCCAGAAGATGTTTTTAATCCGCTTTTAATTGTTTGGCAAAGGCGTGGAACAGCACCGTAGAGCGTTAATAACACATTTGTATCGTGTAACTTGAAAACATTACCTTGATTGCTCAGACATTGCCATGTCGCTACTCAATTGGCAAGTTTACATCACGTGGTTGGTTAAGGGTTATAATGAAATTTCGTTCCGCCGCAGTTCAAAATGACGGCGGCGTTGTGATATTATAATGTATTGATATACAACGAATATATTTCATCCATTGTTATTTTTATTGTATTAAAATTTGCATTTATCTGCCTTGTACTGACGTGGCGGCTCAAAGATAAGTAAACGATCACTGTCTGGGTGAGGTCATGGGTGGGTGGTATATGTTTTTTTAACCTACAACTCCACAACACAATTAAAACCACACCAGAAATGCCCATGACGCTACTAAAAATATTTTGCTAATCACGTACGAATATATGATTGAATGATCTGCAGTATCGTCGACACGTTTCTGACATGCACTGACCTTAGTGGCTCCTCGCTTCATGAGGAGGACGAAGGTGGTCATGTGGTCGCACGAGCAGACGGTCAGGTTAAAGTCAGTAGTGACCACCTTGCAGCCCTCGCTCATATATAACCTGCAGGATACGATATGCCAACATCACGATTCAGGCGGTACAACGGATGTCGAATGCTATATAATGTGCCATAATGTAATGATTCTGTACCCAGACAAGAAACCACCGGTGGAGAACTGTGATTGACAGCAATGCTTAATTTGGCTTTGCACTCATGATTGTGGGAGTGGGTGAATTGTGCTGCTTAGTGCAACGAGTGGCATTTTGAATTAAGGGAGAAAACCCGGTTGAAAACTTGATCAGTATATGTCATAACCCCTGTAGTAAGTAGATACACAATTGCAACTAAACCTCGATTTTTACACACTAAAATTGACTTAGTTAGTTGCACTGAGCAGCACAATTCACATGTCAATTAAATTAATTAATTAATTGTTTAATGAATTAATAGTGCGTGTGTGTGTCCATGTACGGAGTAGTGTATGTTTTTGTAGTCATTACATTTTATATGGAATACCAGCTTCAATTATTGTATTGTACCTAGATAAAAAATAAACCAACCAACAACAACAATTCTAAATAATATATGTAACATTAATGGAGGTCGTGTTGCGAAAGATAACCAGTGAAACAGTCTTCATTCGATCTGTGAATGTGCGTGAGCGGGTGAGGGAACGTGTGCTGTGATGGTGTGTAGTGATTTAGTGAGTGAGTGAGTGAGTGAGTGAGTGAGTGAGTGAGTGAGTGGTGTATTCTCACCGTCTCAGGTTGCTCATGTTGATGAAGGCGCACTGTGGCTCGCGTCCCGGCTGCAGAAACAAGACTCAATACGTAGACAATTGTATGGACTAAGCTGAAGCGGGTATCCGCAAAGATCATTTTATAGTACTAACATTTATGCAGCCAAGTCTCTTTCAAATTGAGTCAGATCGGCTTTCGTTCATTCTTACGACCGTGAACTAGAATTGTACGTTTAAAGTCCTTCATGGAGAAAATAATTTATGTGGGTAAGACCATTTCACGATTACACATTTGCGAGTGTAACTTTAACTGTGTGACACATTACGTAGATGTTGAATAGTTCTCTTTGAAACTTAAACATGTATCTTTGTATGTATAAAATATTTGAATAATGCACCAGTCCACGTCCCATTTTTTTTTCACTTGTTACGTGATGCTATTACACATTCAGCCATTGTTTGATGACCCCGCAGAGGTCGTCATTTCACGCGACCTGTGCGAACTCACGTGTTTGTGGACGAAGGAGACGGTGAAGGGGACTGGCAGAGGTCGTTTGTAGCCGCTCGCCTCGGACAGGCTGACGGACAACACTCGGGCACTGGGCGTTCTCACGTCTTCAAACTCACTGCAACGATACACGTAACGTGTTACACGGCCGCCAGGGTGGAACAAGAAAGCACCTCTGACCGTACGAGTGTCCATCAACTGCGGACAAGATAACTCGGACGCCTTGTCCTACGTCATCCCTCATCCCTAGAAATATCCTGCGGCGGCGATTAAATAAGAACGTTCCAGAAGCATCTAACAAAGTTTCCAATTCAAAGACACGTTACATTAAATAAGAACGTTCCAGTTGCATCTCGCAAAGTTTCCAATCCAAAGACATGTGACAATACGCATGGTTACCAAAGATGCGTCGCCGTCCTACACCATGCGTCATGCCTATTAATAGACGTACCTCACCAGATGTTGCATTCCAAGTTAAAGTATAACACTTTATAAAAGCTCATGACATGTAGTAGGCTACATTACAAACAAAATATCAGTTAAGTAGAAACATCAGCTCATCTCATAAGCAAGCCGTAAATAGAGCGATCACGACGACGTCCTTACGAGCTGTCCGGGTTTTCCCTGGCGATCGTCTTCTTGTGTTCGTCCGGTAGGAACTCGTCTACTGAGCTGTAGGTGACGACGACGACGTACCGAGCCGGCTCCGGGTCGGCCTTGTCGCCGCTACTCTCGCTGCAACTCTCGTCTCGCGTGATCGCGGACGGCAGCGTCACGAACGCCAACTGTCACGGCACAAACGGGAAGCGTCAACTTACAGGTTATGTAAATATGAAAACAATTTCAATAACAATAAAACAAACGGACGTGGGTCGATGGGCAGTAGACAACTCGGTATATATCACAGAAACACTGGAAAGGTTTTTACAGAGAGTGTTTTTCCGGTCGAAAAATGCATAGCAATTGCATGAAATATGAATATTTTTAACATGGGATTTCCTCGAATTAAATGTTTATCACAATAATGGTAACAAGTAAAAAAACACATATAAAAACTTTAAAGGGACACTTTATGTAAATGCAATCACAGTTTCAGTTGTTTGTCGGTATTGTTTAAGATGAATTTAGCGCGGTTATATATTTTAGTTGTTTCCGGATCCCTTACAAAGTCGGCGTGAAATACCTTTGGTGGCGGAGGTAGCTCCTGGTGGATCCGGCTGTGAACCGGACTCTCTGTTGGTGGCGGTGGAGGTGGTGGGTACACGTATGACGTCATGTCACATGTCAACCGCTTCACGCAGATATCTGCACATGCAAAGAGAGAACGGATATCAGTGACTCGCTGTGGTACTAGAATACATTGTAATGTGTCACACATATGTGATGATGTTTCAGTTGTTCGCAACGCGTACGTGCGTGCGTGCGTGCGTGCGTGCGTGCGTGCGTGCGTGCGTGCGTGCGTGCGTGCGTGCGTGCGTGTGTACCTTGCATATGCATAGTACTTTAACGGATTGACGTTCCAGTTTCTTAGAATGTGAATTTTAACATAGTTTTAACTTGTCAATATACTATTCTTTCTTCGAATATTTCGACCGATCTCCTGGTCTTCATCGGCTGACTGACGTCAGTACGAGTGCTTCACATGACCAAGTAGCGAAGTCAGTCACCCGTGAACTTGGAGAAAAATCAGAAAGCATAGAATTAAGAGAAGATATTGGAATGAAGAGACAACTGAGGATGAAGGTAGTGGGGAGGATGAAGGTAGTGGGGAGGATGAAGGTAGTGGGGAGGATGAAGGTAGTGGGGAGGATGAAGGTAGTGGGGAGGATGAAGGTAGTGGGGAGCAGACTGAGATGGGCAGGACACGTACAGAGAATGAGTGAGGAGAGTGACAAAGAGAGCATGGAAAACAGAAGAGAGTGGTAGAAGGAGAAGGGAATACCTATAAGTTTAATAAGTTGCAGGTGTTAAGAGAGATCTGAAAAGGTCAGCTGAGATTGGGAAAGAATGGCGGAATATCGCGATGGGTGGAGACGACTCGTCGAGAGGGCTGAACAGACTAAATGCTGCACCCCCCCGCAAGTGACCAAATGGGTAAAGAAGAGTGAATTGTGTACGACGTGACAGTGCGTAGTACGTACCAACGTTAGTGTTGGTGACGCAGTAGGATTCACGACCAAGACGACGGAGATATCGCGCGATCTGGTGGCCGAGATTCTCGAGGTTGCGCGTGATCTCAGCCAACATGCTCACGTTACTCCGCTCTTCCTTCTGTTTACCAATGGTTGCCATGGCAACACGTCAACATGGCCACCGACAGGAGGAAATACGTGTATGCGCACCCTTGTGGGCGTGCGTAAAATAATTTGGTAAAGGGATGCTTAAGGTATAAAGGCTATCTTCGATTAGTGGCGTATCTAGAATCTAGCAAAGGGGAGGCGAATGGGGCGAACTTAATCACCCATTAGTTTACCGTGCAGCCGTGTAGTGGCGCAACAGGTTACATACGGAATTTTTTTTTTAATTAAGCCAAAGGGGGCGATGACACAATTCCCCCCAAATACGCCACTGTTTTCTATGGTGAATTGTTAACATGGAAAGTTATCGGATATCTAATGAAAGGTGATGTGATGTTTTAGAAAGCTGTTAACTTTGGAGTAATTAAATGTGTAGACAGTCTTGTCGTACGTGAATGTATCTACGTAACTGTTAAACTGTAAAATTAGGTCCACTATGTATTGTCGTCCATTCATACCTATACGAACATTGATTTCATTAAGAAATAAAGTGGTTCTAGTGAGACGATATACTAAATACATGATAGTGCAAATAACACGTGACATTAATGTATACTATTGCTGCGAGAACACCTTCTTAACGGTGAATTGTGGAAACACATGTTTTATATCCGTGACGTGTGAAAACACTTATTTTTATATTTGTTCGTTGTAGACCCGTCGCTCTGTACCTGTCTCTATGGAACATACCGTGATGGTAGGGAGCCACTGTTGTTTGTTTTCCTTGGACAAGACGTTGCTGATGGCGTCGATCACTACCTACAATAATAATACATTAAATACATTAAGTGTTAAATACATTGAAAAAGTAATTTTATAATATAAATATATTCGTAAGAGCAAATATATGTGATTTAGTTGAAATTGTAATATTCTGTCTATCTGTGCAGTCGTACACTAGTAATGATAATAATACGTTGGTATGCAAATGAGGTGTTTAGTTAGTTGTGATATTATACAAACATGTACATCCTGTGAGATAATAACCATGTGCGTCATGTACATACTGTAAGAAAATAAAATCATGTACATCCTGTAAGATAATAAACTTTAACTATCTCGATGTGTTGGGAGATATTTCGTTTCTTCCCAAGACTTCCGTCTGACAGTCGCTCCACTGGGAAATATGCACAATCCTCCTTATTTACAAACGCGAATATTAATTGTGACGATGAACGGGTTTTGTGTCAACAATGGTTCACATTTCCTCTCATCACAATATCCTGTGAAACCCATAAAGTGCACGTGTGTTGCCCACTGACCAACAGCGATTGTTCCTTCTTGGAGACGGACTCGACGGAGTCAGCGAGGAAGTCCATCTCGATGAGTGAGCGGATGACGTAGTCGCAGCTGCGGAGATCTCCGGCTGTGGCGATGTGTGCCGCCGTGCAGCGCTGCTCCAGCTCCGACAACACCTGCTGCCGGACCGAGGCGTTCACCGTCCACTGCTGCACCTGGGGCAGAGGATATACTCGCTAGGTGGCGTCGACATAGGGCATACTCGCTAGGTGGCGTGGTCAGAGGGTATACTCGCTAAGTGGCGTTTTCAGAGGGCATACTGACTAGTTAGCGTGGTCAGAGAACATACTCGCAAGGTGGCGTGGTCTAATACAATACGTACCAACAAATAGTCCACGAGTGTTACCTTTGAGAATGTTGGTTTATGTTCTCGTATATGTGAAAGTGTAGGCCTATTCGTTAACATTTTAAATGTATGCGTTTCTAAATGAACGTAACTGACGCGACATCCCAGCAGATGTCGTAGTTCGCTTACTTGGCGCTCGAGATGTGTAAAGGCGGGCGAGTCACACATAAACGTGTCCACGTCCAGCCACTCTCCTTCCGGTGAACACTTCCGGTAGGTCAGTCCTGTCAATAGGCAAATGTATATTCATATATTTTTAGTATAACAAATAAGGGAAATTGCACTAAGGTAATTAAATGTATTGTTGTAATTATGATCCCTCGTTGCAGTGACATGCTCAGTAGTTGACGTGTCATTGTGGCGTCACGCCCCCTTCTAATCGTCTCGCTTTCGCTACTGGGCTGATAAAAATAAATTATTGATTGACAATTCGTTTTATGCGTACGTTTCGTTTGACATTCGTTTTCAACCTACTTTATACCGAGGGAAGGTAAATTTGTCGGACAAGTTGTAAGTAGCTGCGATTAGTTGATTATTTCTTGCGAGGTTTTATTATATACTATAACAGAAGTGTTACCTAAGGTCGGCAAAGAGCAGTTGATGGAGGAGGTGGCGCCTCCTAATGTCGTTGGCCAGAATATCTTGTCCCACGCCTCCGTGCTCGGACACATGACCGGACCTGAGGCAGAAAGAAGCTAGTGTTGCAAAATAAAATAAAGCCCTTTTAAGTTGAACTTTGTACAAATCTCAGTACAAAAATAGTTATACAGTTTTCATTTAGCTACGATAAATTATACGTGCATCTCTTTAAAACAGCCTTCGTAATTCAAGTTTTCGCTCGTATCATTTATAATAATTTCGCGAAAAATCAAACCTACCTAATGTCCACTACGACATGCTAGCTCTAGTATCCACTATGTCAGGCTAGCTCTAGTATCCACTACGTCAGACTAGCTCTAGTATCCACTACGACATGCTGGCTCTAGTGTCCACTACGATATGCTAGTTCATTTGTGTTAGTAGTTGTTATTTAGTTTTGGTAAAATCATCGGACAAACTATTAAATTATATTTGATCGGATTCGGTTAAAATTCAGCGATAAAAGGTAAAAGTGGCCCGGCTCAATACAACATAAGGATTTTCACACTTCTGCAAGTTACCAGATCTAACGATCAACGTCAATTCTTGCGACGATTTCAACAAACGTAAGCACTCTTTCATTAAACCGACTGCGCATATTACATAAAGTACTCTCACACTACAGATGTGAACGTGACCTTCAACGAGCCTGATTCGCGACTGAGTAAATGAATTGCGGATAACTACTACAACTATATATATATATATATATATATATATATATATATATATATATATATATATATATATATATATATATATATATATATATATAGTTGTAGTAGTTATCCGCAATTCATTTACTCAGTCGCGAATCAGGCTCGTTGAAGGTCACGTTCACATCTGTAGTGTGAGAGTACTTTATGTAATATGCGCAGTCGGTTTAATGAAAGAGTGCTTACGTTTGTTGAAATCGTCGCAAAACACACACACATATATGTGTATATGTATATGTATATATATATATATATATATATATATATATATATATATATATATATATATATATATATATATAAATATATATATATATATATATATATATATATATATATATATATATATATATATATATATATATATATATATATATATATATATATATATATAAATATATATATATATATATATATATATATATATATATATATATATATATATATATATATATATATATATATATATATATATATATATATATATATATATATATATATATTTATATATATATATATATATATATATATATATATATATATATATATATATACATATACATATACACATATATGTGTGTGTGTTTGTGCGTGCGTGCGTGCGTGCGTGCGTGCGTGCGTGAGTGTGTGTGTGTGTTTGTGTGTGTGTGTGTGTGTGTGTGTGTGTGTGTGTGTGTTTGTGTGTGTGTGTGTGTGTGTGTGTGTGTGTGTGTGTGTGTGTGTGTGTGTGTGTGTGTGTGTGTGTGTGTGTGTGTGTGTGTGTGTGTGTGTGTGTGTGTGTGTGTGTGTGTGTGTGTGTGTGTGTGTGTGTGTGTGTGTGTGTGTGTGTGTGTGTGTGTGTGTGTGTGTGTGTGTGTGTGTGTGCACGTACGCACCTGTCGTTGTTGTACTGACTGTAGTCGTCGTTGTCGTGAGTTTAGTTGTCGTAATATCTTTGCAGTCAATTTTGTTGCATACTGTGCTCTGCCTCTGAGAACCAAAATGAGTGTGTTGAAGCACTGACAGGTGATAATGTAGTCAATTACTTCGACGATTTTAACAAACGCCCGCACTCTTTTATTATCTTTTATTAAGCCGACTGTGCATAAGACTAAAATTCGATTTTTTTGCTTTTCTCATTTCAAATAATTTTTTATCAAAATTCAAACCTACCTAGTATCCCCTACGACGTGCTAGCTCGTTTGTGCAACTTTTCCATGTAGTTTTTGTGAAATCATCAAACTATTAAATTATTTAATTCTACATGCATACTTTATTGAAGTGAAAATGGAAAAGCCGAAAACTCGCAAATTTTGCCTTAGGTGAAATTTCATAACTTAATCGTGTGATCGAGGTTAGAAGTGACGCCCATGATCAGCCTTGACCCCATAAAGTGTTGACCATTTTGGACATCCGTTATTTTGAGACTTACCAGATCTAACGACTAAAGTAAATTTTTCGATGATTTGAAAAAAAATCCGCACGTTTTAATTAAACCGACTGCGGATATTACTTAAACTATTCACACACTATATATTAGGACATCAACGAACCGGATTCGCGATAGGCTAAACCAGTCGATGATGCAGTTTTAAACTATTCACGCACTGGCCTACATGTCTGAATAACAGCAAACCCGAGTCGAGACAGGCTAAATGACTGGAGGACGGAGTCTCAAAGTCGATGGACAGTACCTGCGTGGTCGTGAAGGTTGAGGCGCCAACACAGCTCTGACCACCGTTGCGGGGAGCCGGATTGTTGCACGCGCGCGTACGCGTTCGCACGCCGCCATTGGTAGCGCAAGAGACGCTGCACGTTGACCACGTGGTCCAAGTTGACCACTGTCCGTCGACTAGGGACAAGAAGAACAGCATGGTCAGTGCGTGCGTGCGTGCATGTGTGCGTGCGTGCGTGCGTGCGTGCGTGCGTGCGTGCGTGCATTAATTACGTGTACGTTGTACTGTATCAGATGGTTGTCAGTAATTACTAATAATCACGTTGTCCATAGTTAATTACAGTAGAATCTGCCCTGATCGACAACCGGACACTCACTCGGACAGACGTCGAGCGCACACTGCATGCCCTGGGTCTCCCGCGTCGTCAAATGGCCCGCATCCAGGTCGCGGTCTGTGCACGGCCGACCGCCGCCAGACGGCGCTGGGTTCGAGCACGTGCGCTCGCGATTAACGCTGGCGCCGCCGCACGTGACCGGACACTCCGACCACCCTGTCCACTGTGTCCACTGCCCGTCCACTCTCTCCACACCTGCAACGACCGATACCATTATGTGTGGTTTGGCATGGCGCACCTGTTCTGTCACAGTCAGACCGCAGTTAGGCTTCCGGAAATGTTTCGGAAGAATGTTTCGCCTAAAAATACGCAATTTAGTCGATTTCAAAGCGATTTAATGATTTTATTTGCCAAGAAGCAACTGTATTCAGCCAGCAAGGTGGAAACGTTCGAAATGTCGGACGTTTGGCAGTGAGATGTTGCAGTATGAAGCGGATTTGAAGACGCATAGGTATTGTTGATAACATTCTCGAAACGTTGGTAGGCGTAGTAATATTTGACAAAATCTGCCAATATTGAGGGTAGGCGCGTTTGCGAAATGATTAAAAGAGCTGGAGGTATGTGTATTTTTTTACGAAACGCGTTCAGAATATAAATAACATGATGGTGGTGGAATTTTTTTTGAGGATCCATTTTTCTTATAATCAGACAAAACGTTAGCGTGGCCACCAATGCAATAACGCACTGTGGTCTGCCGTTTGTGTTAAAACTGACATTAAAATCACAGAACTCGGAGCCATGCCCCTAACCCTCTTTCGTACAGTCAGTATTGCGCCGCTGACACCCAAAACAGTTGTAAGGCACACGAAGGATTGTGAGAGCGTTGTTCTGAAATGAGGTTGAACAATTAATAATGTTTTGTTGCTTCAAGTGCCAGGACGAGCACATCGGCGCGAAACGTTCAAACAGGTGACCAGAAATTAAGACGAGAATGATTAGAAAGCGATTAAACGTTGGTTATATGAATGACAGTTAGACGTCCATTGAAAACGAAGAGAGCGTCATCCCTGCCTTATGCAGTGAGGGTACTTCGGGCTTCTCCAGTCGACGATAAAGTGTACGTTTTGTACTTTTGTGCTGTTTTCTAAAGACAATTTTGGAACGATTATAATTAATTTATTACATAAATTTATCATAGCTTTAACATCAGACGTTTTGAAATCACGAAGATATCATGTATCAGATATATAAGTAGCCGTCTACTCACGACCAAGCGGGCAGTTTTGCTCATTGCAAGTTTCTGCCCGTGTCGACATGCCCGCGCAGGGTGCGCCACCTAGTTCCGGTTCCGGGCTTGTGCACGTGCGCAGGCGCGTGCGCCGTCCGCCTCCGCAGTTGACGGTGCACGGTCCCCATGACGACCAGCGAGTCCACGCGCCGTCGATGGCTGCAACGTCACGTGAAGAGGACACATGAAGTTAGGACTCCATCTAGTACGACAATTAACATAAGATTCAATAAGCTAATAAAGTAGCTTGCTCGCGTGTCAATCATAATTTAAAATAGCCTGATCAGTAATTTTCGAAAGGTTTCATTGCTACCAACAATAGTACAAAGGCCATTCAATAATGATATAGGCATATATTATAAACATATCTTATTATAATCCACCGTAAGTATGTATGTGTGTAATTATGTATGTATGTATGTATGTATGTATGTATGTATGTATGTATGTATGTATGTATGTATGTATGTATGTATGTATGTATGTATGTATGTATGTATGTATGTATGTATGTATGTATGTATGCATGTATGTATGTATGCATGTATGTATGTATGTATGTA
Source organism: Lamellibrachia columna (assembly GCA_963662155.1). Lineage (NCBI taxonomy): Eukaryota > Metazoa > Annelida > Polychaeta > Sabellida > Siboglinidae > Lamellibrachia > Lamellibrachia columna. The sequence goes on from OY759272.1 coordinate 4,670,000, forward strand.
TGTATGTACGTAGATATGTATGCATGTTTGTATGTGTGTATGTATGTATGTATGTATGTATGTATGTATGTATGTATGTATGTATGTATGTATGTATGTATGTATGTATGTACGTACGTACGTAGGTATGTATGTATGTTTGTATGTATGTATGTATGTATGTATGTATGTATGTATGTATGTATGTATGTATGTATGTATGTATGTATGTATGTATGTATGTATGCATGCATGCATGCATGTATGTATGTATGTACGTAGGTATGTATGCATGTTTGTGTGTGTGTATGTATGTTTGTATGTGTGTATGTATGTATGTTTGTATGTATGTATGTATGTATGTATGTATGTATGTATGTATGTATGTATGTATGTATGTATGTATGTATGTATGTATGTATGTATGTATGTATGTACGTAGGTATGTATGTATGTTTGTATGTTTGTTTGTATGCTACGTTACTCCTCCTAGACGCTTTGCATCCCGGGCGCCAAACGTTCAGGGGTTCATCTACGACCCCACGGTCGGGTCGTTTCAGCTATTTTTTTTTATTCACGCCGCTACTACTCTTTCTACGAACAATCGAATTACCCTTTGTAGTTATTACATACAGCTGTCCGCAACGCTATACGAACAATTACGTACATAATATGACAACGTCCTGCGTCTAATCTTTGATTGTCCAAAGTTACGTCGCTAAACGTTGTTATAATTAGGGAATAATACACTGTTTGTTGATGTCACTAATGTGTTACCAGCCAGATAACATCACGAGTGCCGCAGGCAGGAAAGGTGTTATATGGCTGGTGACGCTCGAGTGACATCAACAAATAATATGTTATTCCCGTTATAAAACGGTGAATGAACATTTGAGCATACTTTTTTACTTCCTACATTTGTAAATATGCTGCTGGGCCGGTTTCACGAAGCATTCCTACTGTTCGAAGGAACTGATGCGGACATTTGATGCAGATTACGTAAATCACAACAATCACAGAAAACACGCAAATCATTCGACCAATCTCGTGTCTACGCCGACGCTCTTACTCGGTCGCGTTCGAAATGATTCTAACATCATCTGGATTCTCAGAACGAGGCTGCCGGGTGTTATCTGGTTTGATGTATCAGGGTAACATGCTGTAGACCAACCAGGTGGTCTTATTACCGTGATATATCCACCTCGTTCTGAGAATCCTATGTTAAACATACGCCTGTGAACGTCGAGTGGATATCAGCGCGGCTGGCCGTTGTGTAACTGTCCGTATTTTGTCGCAATTACGAGAGATAGCGACTGGCAGCACGAAGTACCAAAGCACATATGGATATTTATGTGATAATGTTGTGTCCTGAAATTCTTAGCAGTGCATCTGGATAAAGTTCAAAGTGGATCCGGTTATCGAGGCTGATATCGGGTAATATCAAAACAACGTACACGTTGCATGATCTATCTTCGCACTGTAATTTGACAAAATACAGAAATCTAAAAATAGACAAACTGCAAAACAGAAGACAAAACAGAAGACAAAACAGAAGACAAAACAGAAGACAAAACAGAAGACAAAACAGAAGACAAAACAGAAGACAAAACAGAAGACAAAACAGAAGACAAAACAGAAGACAAAACAGAAGACAAAACAGAAGACAAAACAGAAGACAAAACAGAAGACAAAACAGAAGACAAAACAGAAGACAAAACAGAAGACAAAACAGAAGACAAAACAGAAGACAAAACAGAAGACAAAACAGAAGACAAAACAGAAGACAAAACAGAAGACAAAACAGAAGACAAAACAGAAGACAAAACAGAAGACAAAACAGAAGACAAAACAGAAGACAAAACAGAAGACACACTCGTCGTGTCAGACGTACGCGGGCATTCGGTTGTGCCGCAGGGCAAGCTCTCCTCGTCAGACTCTGGGCATGAAGCACCCTCGTACTTGGGAGCGGGGTTGTTACATTGGCGCCTGCGTGTGTGTACTCCCCCGCCACACGTGACAGGGCACATTCCCGGCGTGCCCCATTCGCCCCAATTCCCGGGCACTGGAAGCAACAAACAATGACGTACTATACATTGTTCACACAGCAAAGCGTGGCAACTTTATATGAGCTAATGTATCCGATATTTGTCACAGATAAAAGCCTATGGAAATATAACTGTTACAGTATGAACATATTTACATTTATGTAATAATGTCCGATATTTCTAAACAGATATCATAATATATTGCGTCTTCTAATTAACCGGTTAATAATACCGATATTTAGTGTTACGTAAGTATTAATCTATTGTATATGATCAGACCATTTAACTATTTTCTCCAAGACTTCTTCCGTCAGCCGCGTTTCATCACGCTGAGCTAGCGGCCAGTCGGAAAGTAAGATCACACCGATCACACTTCAGATAAATCACAGCGATCACACTTCAGTAAAATCACAGCGATCACACTTCAGAGCCACGCTTTAAAAAATGCTTTGTGTGTTCAAACAATCGTTTTAACAAGATTTAACAAGATTGCCATCCCAAACAACAAGTTCCAGATGGCAAGTTGACAAGGAAGCCATTGGCTTATCGAGAGTCCAATAATGTTCTCATCTATGTGTAGCCTCCCTTATCATATATCTTAATTAATGCTGCTTTGTGTCCTCTGGTTCTACTGCCTTCTTTAAGTTCAGCAATAACTGTTTCGATATTACGTGTCCATCCTCATTGTGACGGTAATTATGGGATGGTGGTGAGGGCGACACCTACCGGCACATGGTGAATGTGTGCACGGGCTGATCTCGGTGTCTTCTCCGTAGCAGTTGATCCCGCCATCTGTCGGCGCCGGGTTGTCGCACGTCCGATTACGGCGCATCGTTCCGGGGCCACAGGTGACGGAGCAGTTCGTGTAGTTGGACCAAGTGCTCCACTGGCCGTGCACTGGGTAACACACACATCACACGTGTCCATCTCGTAAGATACCGAAATTGCGTTACAGAAGCTGAATGAACACTCCGTTAGGTTATGGCACAAGCATATTATATCAGTTAGATTGAAATATAGATTCGTTGCCACAAACCGACAGCTAACGTATTAATAAGCGACATAATGAAATGTCTACCTAGCGTGGAAAACTATGTTATCGACTTTTATTAGTAACGTGATATAATTTATTTTCGTAACATTGAATAGAAGTAGAATAGATTCGTACGCTACATTTGTATCGTTACGATCGGCAGTCTTAGCCACGCCCCTCCCTTCCCGTTGGAGAGATCTCTTTTGAGGGCCTACTTTGAATAACTGCGTGACGTGAATCACCATATAGCACTCAGGAAATATAGCGCTATCTATGAATGTTGTATTTTACCATTATTATTGTTGTTATTGTTATTATTATTATTATTGTTATTTTTATTATTAATAGTAGTAGTAGTAGTAGTAGTAGTAGTAGTAGTAGTAGTAGTAGTAGTAGTAGTAGTAGTAGTAGTAGTAGTAGTAGTAGTAGTAGTAGTAGTAGTAGTAGTAGTAGTAGTAGTAGTAGTAGTAGTAGTAGCAGCAGCAGCAGTATTAGAATTGTCATTACTATTATTATTATTAGTATTAATATTATTAATGGTGGTGGTGGTGGTGGTGGTGGTGGTGGTGGTGGTGGTGGTGGTGGTGTTGCCTACTAGAATGACCTCGTGTGCAACAAATAAATCGAATTTACCGTGAATTGTTTTTTTTTTAATTACACAAAAGCGGGACATTTCATCCAAAAAGCGGGAAAGCTGGATTAAGGGGAAAAGTGTTATTTCCAGCCCGAAAGCAGTACTGTTGACACGTATGCGGTAGAAACATCCGTAGACGTTAGAACACACACTCTTTGCTTCGGCCGCCTCGCGTACCTGGGCAGTTAATCCGGTTGCAACTGAATTGGTCCGTGCTGACACTTGGGTTGTCCACGTCGCCTCCCGGGCAGAGCAGGCCGTCCTTCTGCGGGGCGGGTCTGTCACACCGCCTCTGCTTGGTCATCATGCCATCTTCGCCGCAGGTGACCGAGCACTCTATCAGCGTCATCCATGACCCCCACTGACCGTCCACGGCTGCAATCAATCAAGTATACTATTAAACCGAAAAAAATCATGGTTTGGGCTTGGGGGAAACGCACCTAAAATAGTTAACAAAACCTAACCATTTGCAACTACAGGATGTAGAATATCACGCTAGTGGTTTTCTCAGAATGCGTTCTAAACGTGGGAGGTTCCGGTGAATTCTCAGTTTTCGTGGTGGCTGACATGTTGACCAGGGCGACCAATAAGCGCCCGGCAGTTCGTGGAAATCGACGCAGCTAGACTACTGCTGCGACACGTTAAGTGCCATCGACCGAGAACGCAGGGCTGACGGGCATACACAGAAGCAACGCAAATTCTCAATCAAGAGACCTCCTAAGTCAGAACGGGGGAAGTTTAGTAAAAAAACGTTTTGCGTCCCTTTAAATGTAACACTAACAACTTCCCGTCTGTAGGCGTGGCAACCTGTGCTGGGTCATGGTAGAATCTAGTTCACCAAACTTAATTATACAATATAATTAAATATAAACTGTCCACGTTTACATGTCGTGCTGTATGCACACGACAACCACGCTACATGGCTAGTCTCCTGCATCATTAAAATATCCCTAGGCAACCCAGATCCATTTCACAACAACTTATTGTTTTTAAAACTAAACTTAACTTGGGCAAACGTGCTTTCTTTGTAGCTGAGCATGGGGGTCTGGAATGAAGTCCCCACCACTTTCAAATCATCTGAAACTATAGCTACCTTCCGGAAAAAAACTTCCCTGGTCCCTTAATTGTTCTGATAATGACTTTTGCTCGTCCCTGTTCATGAGTATGCTTAATGTTTCTGTTTTGTTGCGCCTCTGAGCTCAGGTTCCTGAGGATGTAGGCGCTATAGAAGTTAATTATTATTGTCACTATTATTATTATTAGATGACGATGCCGTTGTGTCTAACTTCACTGACGCTACAACGTAACTCTCATTGTGTCAACACGTGTGACTTCATCAGTAATAATTGTCAACAGTTTGAATGGGGTGTAAGGGGTGTAAGGGATGTGAGGGGTGTAAGGGATGTAAGGGGTGTAAGGGGTGTAAGGGGTGTTCATGTACTCAACCGTAAAGACACTCAAGTCAACTTCACCTCCCCGTGGTGCACCCTGGTAACCAGTACATTGTGCTGGGCTGACGAGGCTATGGCTAAGGGAAGGAAAACCCTGAAAATAAACCTACTGCGGAGGGCCAACAACCCTCCCAGCTCAAACGATGTTACGGAAACTAGAAATGAATCTCAGAAGCCAGTTTGTGCTGGAAATGGCTACAGGAAGACTACGGCCCAGATACCAGCGGTTGATGACATCATTTATTTGGACAGTATGACGCTTCCGGATCAAAGCCACACGGAAGTTCGGAGGCTGACAACGTCGTTAACCAATCCAAAAGTTAATGTAAATATAGGATGTTGGAATGTGAGAACGTTGTACTCTATAGGGAGATCAGTCCAGCTTGCAAGAGAAATGGAAAAATATAATATAGATGTCATGGGCATTAGTGAATGCAGATGGATGGGACAAGGAAAAGTCAAGATGAACACCGGAGAGAGAGTAATTTTTCAACATACACAGACACGGAGTGGCAATAATGATGACAAAGAAAGCAGAACAAGCATTGATGGAATGGAAACCTATCAGCGGTAGAATTATTTATGCTAGATTCTTCTCCAAGTATGGAAAGCTATCGATCACACAAGTCTATATACCAACAAATGAAGCCAACGTCGAATATAAAGACAATTTCTACGAACAGCTTCAGACAGTTGTGGACAGTGTTCATAAGCATGACATACTCCTAGTAATGGGGGATTTAAATGCCAAAGTTGGAGAAGACAATGAAGGATATGAAAACATAATAGGAAGCCATGGAGTAGGTTACACCCCTCACATAAACTGATACATAAACAGACATGGACATTTCCAGGAGGAAAGACAAAGAATCAAATAGACCACGTGTTAGTGAGCAGGCAACACCGGACATCAGTAATGGACACTAGGGTCATTAGAGGAGCAAACATTGCGAGCGACCACCAATTAGTGCGACCAAAACTCAAGCTGAAACTAAAGAGAAAACTAAATAACAAGGCGATCAGAAAGAAATTTGATATAATTAAGTTACAGCAACTAGCTATATAAAATACAGGTAGTGGAATGGCAGGCAACTCTATGCATCACGTTTGACTCAGTGCACCGAGAGAGTCTATGGAAAATTATGGTGAGCTATGGAATTCCACGCAAGATAATCCACATGGTCCAGATGTTATACAAAGATAGTAAATGTGCAGTGTTCGACGAAGGTGAGGAATCTGAGTGGTTCAAGGTCAAAACCGGAGTTAAACAAGGAGATGTAATGTCTGGATTTATCTTCTTGATAGTAGTGGACTGGATAATGAGAAACACAACAGCAGGAAACAAAACAGGGATAAGATTGAACTTCACGTCAAAACTAGAGGACCTGGAATTTGCGGACGACATAGCACTCATGTCATCATGCTACACACACATGCAAACAAAGACAAGACAACTGAATCAATTTGCAGCAAGGACAGGACTAAGAATAAATAAAAAGAAAGCTCAAGTATTGAGGATAAACAGCAAGTGCAAAAACAGAATACTAATTGATGATCAAGAACTAAAGGAAGTGGACAAGTATAACTACCTGGGTGCTAACGTCAGTAAGCAAGGAGGAGGCGGTGATGACAGTGTTAACAGAATTCGTAAAGCTAGGGTATCCTCCATGAAACTAAAGCAGATATGGAGTTAAAACATATCCTACGAATGGACAAGAACAGCAAATGTGAGACGGCATTGACCTGAACTCCTGAAGGTAGAAGAAAGGTTGGTCGACCAAAGACAACATGGCGATCAACGATTGAAAATGAAAGATGCATACTGGGGTGGAACGAAGCCAGATGTGTAGCAGCTGATAGAGCGAGCTGGAGGAGATGCACTGGGCCCGAAGACGATAGGTGAGGTGGTGAGGTTTGAATTGGGAATGTTATTGTGATCTGACGTTGGGGTAAGATATAGCTCTTAGCAAAGAAATATATAGAATTCTAAATAAAATCGACATTATATAAAAATTAATAGCAATATAGCAATTTCTATATAAGATAATATACGTTTTATATTTATCTTATCTTATAAAACGTATCTTAGCTTATATAGAAATGCATAGAATTCTACAGAGAAAAGTATAATTTTGCATAGAAAGCCACACAATTCTACAGATTCTATAGAAATAGTTTACGACCACTTCAATTTGTTATATAGAATGTTGTATAGAATGTTATAGAATTCTACACAGCATAACATAATATTGTACAGAAAACTATAGAATACTACAAATTCTACAGCTATGTCCGCCAAAATCCTATAGAATATTCTAAAAAAAATATATATATATACATTTTTTTACCAAGGGAAGAAAATCTTTACAAAATCACCAAGAAGCCGGCAGATCCGTACCTGGACAGGGCGTCTCGGCGCAGGGCTGTTCCACTGTCTGGGTCTGTGTGCCCGGCTCTGTCTCGTTGGGGCACAGGGCGCCTGTCCCCGCCTGGGGAGGGTTGTCGCATAGTCGTTGTCTTGTCTGGACTCCTCCCTCGCAAGACTGACTGCAGGTTCCCCACTGAGCCCACCAGCCCCAGTTCCCGTCCACTGCAACACGTCACACAGTTACGTCACACCTATAGGCTGCTGCTGCTGCTGCTGCTGCCCGACGGTAGGGAAATACTACTTCCGGTTCGGCTATTACTAATACGCAACATAACGTTTTGGTCTTGAGTGAATCGATCTTCCTGTTTGGAATATGAATTTTGATATGGCTATTATTACTATTATTATTATTATTATTATTATTATTATTATTATTATTATTATTATTATTATTATTATTATTATTATTATTATTATTATTATTATTATTATTAAAATCATCATCATCATCATCAGACCTAGGGCCGAGTACATTTTCATGAGTACAAGTACGAGTACATTGATGATGGATAGGTACGAGTACGAGTGCATTGATGATGGATAAATACGAGTACATGTACATTGATGATGGATAAGTACGAGTACGTGTACATTGATGATGGATAAGTACGAGTACGAGTACATTGATGATGGATAGGTACGAGTACGAGTACATTGATGATGGATAAGTACGAGTGTGAGTACATTGATGATGGATGAGTACGAGTACGAGTACATTGATGATGGATAAGTACGAGTACATGTACATTGATGATGGATAAGTACGAGTACGTGTACATTGATGACGGATAAGTATGAGTACGTGTACATTGATGATGGATGAATACGAGTACGAGTACATTGATGATGGATAAGTACGAGTACATGTACATTGATGATGGATAAGTAAGAGTACGTGTACATTGATGATGGATAAGTACGAGTACGAGTACATTGATGATGGATAAGTACGAGTACGTATACATTGATGATGGATGAGTACGAGTACGTGTACATTGATGATGGATGAGTATGAGTACGAGTACATTGATGATGGATAAGTACGAGTACGTATACATTGATGATGGATGAATACGAGTACGAGTACATTGATGATGGATAAGTACGAGTACATGTACATTGATGATGGATGAGTACGAGTACGTGTACATTGATGATGGATGAGTATGAGTACGAGTACATTGATGATGGATAAGTACGAGTACGTATACATTGATGATGGATGAGTACGAGTACGTGTACATTGATGATGGATAAGTACGAGTACGAGTACATTGATGATGGGTGAGTACGAGTATGAATACATTGATGATGGATGAGTACGAGTATGTGTACATTGATGATGGATGAATACGAGTATGAGTACATTGATGATGGATAAGTACGAGTAAGTGTACTTTGATGATGGATGAGTACGAGTACGAGTACATTGATGATGGATAAGTACGAGTACATGTACATTGATGATGGATAAGTACGAGTACATGTACATTGATGATGGATGAATACGAGTATGAGTACATTGATGATGGATAAGTACGAGTAAGTGTACATTGATGATGGATGAGTACGAGTACGTGTACATTGATGATGGATAAGTACGAGTACGTGTACATTGATGATGGATGAGTACGAGTACGAGTACATTGATGATGGATAAGTACGAGTACGTGTACATTGATGATGGATAAGTACGAGTACGAGTACATTGATGATGGATAAGTACGAGTAAGTTATATGAGTACGAGTACATGACCCATAAGTTATATGAGTACGAGTACATGACCCATAAGTTATATGAGTACGAGTACGAATACTTAAAAAATGTACTCGAGTACTTCCGCCCCAGGTCTCATCATCATCATCATCATCACCACCACCACCATCATTATCATCATCACCACCACCACCATCATCATCATCACCACCACCATCATCATTATCACCACCACCACCACCACCATCATCATCATCTTCATCATCACCACCACCATCATCATCATCATCACCACCACCATCATCATCATCACCATCATCGGCGTCGTCATTCCACCCAGAGCCACAAGGATCTGATAAGAATGACACAGTACATACATCAGTGGCGATCTGTGATAGCCGACCTTCCGAGAAGGGATGACACCACATCAACACGACAGACTCGTGGACTTACATGGACACGTCAACACGACACATTCGTAGACTTACCTGGACACGTCAACATGACAGATTCATGGACTTACCTGGACACGTCAACGAGACAGACTCGTTGACTCACATGGACACGTCAACACGACAGACTCAAGGACTCACCTGGACACGTTAACAAGACAGACTCACCTGGACACGTCAACACGTTGCAGGCCTTAACTTCGTGGTTTGTCCCCACGCACTCATTGCCCCCGCCGGCTGGCGCAGGATTCGTGCAAGTGCGGGTTCTTGTCTTGTTCCCCGGACCACAAGTGGTCGAGCAGGCGGTCATTAGGGACCATGGTCCCCAGTTTCCATCCACTATGCCGCTACCTACCACATCAGAAACATAGTCGATCATTTAAACGGGGTCTGAGTACAATCTATGGGTCACCAGTTCTCTCGTTCTATCTTCCACAATAATGTTGTCTTTGCAAGTCATGTGCAAGAGGCGGGACACTACGGAAGCGTATTGCTGCTACACTTATAAATATATACATTGTAGCTACGACTTAAGTACGGTTCACACAATAGCGATTATTTTTCCAATTGCGACAGGGTATCGCGCGGTATCGCAGTTCAAGAATCAGGCGTAGCGCCGCCGTAGCCATTTTGCACGTTGTAGATCGCACGTGTAAACCGGCTTTTATCAAAATCACGTTTACACGGACGATTAGGGAGGCCACTTTGTGGCTACTAGCGTGTCGCCCAACTTGGGGCTATTTGAGTGTCTGTCGGACAACAGTTTGAAGCATTAGCCAATCAGCGACTGCCACAACCGATTGCATAGAGTAGGGTGGGCAATACGCCTACTTTTTTCGGGAAATCGACTCATGGGAAAACCTTTTAGATATATCTCTGATATATTGGATGCATCACCTAGTTTATTGTCTTAGCTGAACATCTTGTTTTGACATTTTCGATGTTCAATATCACAGAAAAAAGTTATAGCCATTTTAGCAGAGGTCCTGGAAATGGGCGTTTTGCTCACTTTCAGACTCAAATCTGACAGATAATAGTACGTCCCACCCTGTGCGTTTTGCCCCCCCTAATGTTGGCCTTTTTGCCCCACACGTTCGATATTAAAATTTCACCATTTGTATATTACTGGCTTTTATCACTCGCATCCACAACATTCACAACATTAATGATTACATATTTGTCTACTGCAGACACTCACCGCGTTGTCTCAGTTTTTTATGGTTACTGCCCACAAAACGACTTTTAGGGTGACCATTTTTATAATTTATAGAATCAAAAGTTTGACATTAAAAAAAATATCGCGTGAATTTCGTTTTCTGCCACCGTATTCTAACCAAATGTGAAGAACTGTATGTGGCTTCATTTGGCGATCTCGAAATTCTTATTTTCGCGCTGTGAAACTAGTTAGAGGATGGTCTTTATACCTCTAAACTTGCGTTATTCCCCATGCTACTCTATGTGCCCCCCGTGAACTTTCATCAAGACGCAAGTGGGTATTGGCGCCAGTCCATAGGTCGTATTAAAGTGCTTAGAGGCGTCGCTCGTGTGAATGCACGCATAACTTAGCTGCGCATGGCCACGCGACACAGTGTCGCCAAGCCAAGTCTGACTCAAATCGCTCGTGTAAACTGGCATTTAGTCGTGCGTACGATGTATTGTTTCTAGGCTTGATAGCAACGCTTTTCCGCTCGATAATAACTATTGTGATGCACTGTAAACACGCCCCCCCACTTATGTTAACATTGTAGCTCTGTTCGCATCCCTAGGGGCGACTGCCTGTGGCACTGATAAACGCCGTCGTTGTCTGAACCACTCAATGACGCCGCATTATTCATGCGCGGAAATGCACTGTAATAGTTTACCCTAGCGACACGTCAACACGGGTCAATCCTGCAATGTTGGTCTGACGTTATGGATAAGTGCCGTTCATTAAGTAGACATAGACATTCTGCTTCGTAAAATACCATGGGTCGTACATTTTAATGGTTCATTATATATACATATAAGTATATCGTGTTACGTCATAAAAGTTTACACTCTTAACTTCGTACTTCGCACTGTTCAACAATGATATCGACTGTATACTCTATGTGTGTTAAGAACGGCGTACTCTCGGAGCCGTGTAGTTCACCAGAAACAATTTGCAGTTTCTAGCTGATACACTCTCTATGTCAAACCTTACCTAAACTAGCATTTGTTGGTAGACAGTTTGGTCCACTCTTTTATCGTTCTCGCCAGTACTTCCATATATCTAATCTTGGTTGTGATGTATTATTTTAAGTTATTTCTTTAATCATAGTTTTGAACTGTGTCTCCTTCGGTTTCCTTCCCGACAACAATCCACATTTTGTTCCGGACGGGTTTCAATGCAGTGTAAATGCGGCAGCTGTTGTCTAGACTCTCGCACCGACAATACAAACACCCGTGCGTACACCGCTGTGAGTTGGCTGTTGGGGTGAGACCACAATTAGTTTTTCCACTGTTGGCCATTTAGATAGCGTTTCATGGGCTCGGTGGTGGAAAATGTTTCTAAAGATTTTCTTTTAAACTTTTGCGGTCCATTAAACAACAGCAAACTGACCTCGTGTGCGAAATTCGTGACATACCACATTTTTCACAAAAAACTGATACCCCTCAATTTCGACCATTATCATTGCCATAAGAAGGTCTTAGTCTAACGAGCTAATACAGAAACAATTAACTTTGCCAACTTATCGGATGCAAAAATGCAACAAAAAATCACACATCACACGCAATTTTCACTTTCTTAGCCTATGGACACTCTCTAAGTGGTAAGTGGCCTGTTGCCCTTACCTGGGCAGGGGTCGAGACTGCACGCCACCTGGTGAGTGGCGTCTCCTGCGCAGGGGCGTCCTCCGTTCTGCGGCGCTGGGCTGTCACACTGGCGCCCTCTGGTGCGGGAGCCGTCGCCACACGTGACGGGGCACTCGCTGAAGCTGCCCCACGCGCCCCATTGGCCGTCGACTGTGCAATATCCATGTGACAATCATGTGACAATCATGTGACAGCAATAGTGGTATTACAGCATTACGGCGATCGACACGTTTTACGTTAACAGATCGGTGCTGACGATGATGAGGTGGTTGTGGTTGTGGTTGTGGTTGTGGTTGTGGTTGTGGTTGTGGTTGTGGTTGTGGTTGTGGCTGTGGCTGTGGTTGTGATGGTGACTGTGGTTTTACATATTATTTTATGTATTTATGCTACGAATTGTGTTGCTTTTCGACATAATATGTCATTTTGTACACGCCATTTTCTACGCGAATAATCTTAAATAAATAAACAAAGCGACGATCGACAATCTTCGTCTCTCGACTCACTTGGACACGGCTGTTCTTCGCATTTCTGCGATTGCTCCGCCAGGCCGTCACACGGTGATCCGCCGTCGAACGGACCGACGCACTCACGACGCCGTACCTGTGTTCCGCCGCTACACGATAAGCTGCACACAGCCCAGGGAGTCCAGGCCGCCCACGCGCCGTCCACAGGACAACCGTTGTAGTTGCAGGGCAGACTAGAGAGCGCCTCGCCTGTGCACGAGTCGGGGGTGTCGCAGGCTCGAGAGCGGGTCATCACCCCTCCCCCGCACGTCACGCTGCAGTTGTTGTATTCGCCCCACTCCGACCACGAACCTGCAGACGAGACGGTCACGTTACAAACTACTAAGTCACCCCTTCCAGAGGGTGGACATTTTGCTAGTTTAATTGAAACCAGTTCCACTTGAACGAATCACTGAGCGTGTTCAAATTAATTTAATTGTCCAATCGTATATAGTATTTTGGAATAATTCCGCTCTACTAAGTGAGAGGATAATAGTGACAGGTGGGAGTAAACATGAACTTTTTTGAGAATGAATACGAAACTGTGAGGAAATGCTAAATTATTTTACACCTGTTCGGGGCACGAATGGTTAGTTTTAAAGTGCAAGTGCACTTGAGAGGCCGATGTCTAACCACATGCTGCTGAACCCCACGTCGGTCTGTGGTCTCTTTAAAATCTTACTGTCAACTAAACCCCGCCAAACGTCGTCAACAGTTTGTCTCCCGACAAATAGTTGACAACTACCCATCGGCCGACCGTCCGCCGACCGATCTTTCCAGTGCTAGATGTTCACAAAAAGTGTTGCCAACTGTTGGTGGAGAACATACACAAAAGTCATAACGACTACATTTGAATTGCCAACTAAAAAAGCAGTCGCCAACATGTTGGCAACTGGAGAATCGGTATGTTTATGGCGGGCTTTAGATAACATAAAAGCTACCGAAGCACCAACAGGGTGTAACAAATTTTAGTAGATTCAGAACAATATCGTTGACTTCAGAAAACGACATTGATGACATTTGTGAGAATTTATGTCGCAACTATAGGGGAAACCGGGACAAGCTGACGACGACATTAAGTATTAATCGCTGATTTATGTGGCATTTATTAACACCACTAATCTCATAAAATCTCATCTAGTCGTTCGGAGAACGGGTCCCATGATAGTTGTGCAACACACGTCTCCAATGGTATCTGTCCTGCGTAGCCTGTTCAAATCCACGAACAGTTCAAGTCCACGAACTGTTATCCCGAATTCAGTTTGGCAAATGGCACTTGTACGTCAATCGTGTTCTAATAACATGTTCAGTCACTGGGTGGTACCAAGTAACTGTCGCTGCTGTAGTTTCCTGGGAAACGTGGGTGGCTCAACTAACACTGCCTTCCCCTATTAAGCGATTTCAACTATCCCCATTCGTAAGCTTGCCCCGTGTTCTCCTACTTATAAGTTGCTGCTTTGTTGTTCCGGACTACCTCCTAGTTTAGTCATCGTGGCTCAATACGCAACGAAATGTCACAACTTAAACATCAGAAACCGACAATGGATGTATTCCGGCAGAAATTATTTTTCCTCAACACGATATTAAACATAATCTAGAGACTACTGGTGTAGTAATTTCTTAATTTTAATTCGGATGCAAATACAAATGCAGATGAATAATTTTTTAATGTGTTGTATGTAAACTGACACCGAAGAAACACGAGTCCATGAGCCAGATAGGTTGATTGGTACCACTTTGAGGGGTCACTTTGAGGGACCACTAGTGCCACTTTGAGGGGCCACTAGTGCCACTTTATTATATTATCTAACAGTAAAGCAATTTAGCATTATATACATTCCAAGGTGGTGGCTTTGTCTTTGTCTTTTATATTTTACCAAGCAATCAATGCTCCCATTCAATACATGGATTTGGCCTATACAGACACTTTTCCACATTGTCATGCCTTAATAATAGGTATATTGATTTCCATATATCCAGAAAAGTCTTCCAGTTAATTTTGGGAAGTTCTGTTGTAATGAGATTCAAATAAACATAAGTATTTGCTAGATTGAGGTCGACTTTTACGTCATTTTGGTTAATAGTGACTAACTTTGACTTCAGCCTGTTCATTCCCTGGTGGAGGGTAAACCACCAACGATTTATTTCCACTGGACACGGTTTTGGGCGTTTCCTGTTCTTTTCATTTATATCCCGTGTTTCATGTCTGCTTCTACTTCTTTGCGTCAGGTCGGCCTTCCCCTTTCCTATTGCTCTGAGGCTGAGGCGAACATGGAGATGGTTTGGACACGTGTGCCGAATGTCACCAGGCGCACTGCCCAAGACAGCCTTACGCTGGACAGTGGATGGTAGAAGGAGACGTGGTAGACCGAGTGAGTGAGTGAGTGAGTGAGTGAGTGAGCGAGTGAGCGAGTGAGTGAGCGAGTGTGTGAGTGAGTGAGTGTGTGAGCGAGTGCGTGTGTGCGTGTGTGTGTGTGTGTGTGTGTGTGTGTGTGTGTGTGTGTGTGTGTGTGTGTGTGTGTGTGTGTGTGTGTGTGTGTGTGTGTGTGTGTGTGTGTGTGTGTGTGTGTGTGTGTGTGTGTGTGTGTGTGTGTGTGTGTGTGTGTGTGTGTGTGTGTGTGTGTGTGTGTGTGTGTATGAGTGTGTGTGAGTGAGTGAGTGAGTGAGTGAGTGAGTGAGTGAGTGAGCAAGTGAGTGAGTGTGTGTGAGTGTGTGATTGAGTGATTGAGTGAGTGAGTGAGTGAGTGAGTGAGTGAGTGAGTGAGCAAGTGAGTGAGTGTGTGTGAGTGTGTGATTGAGTGATTGAGTTAGTGAGTGAGTGAGTGAGTGAGCGAGCGAGCGAGTGAGTGTGTGAGCGAGTGCGTGTGTGTGAGCGAGTGTGTGTGTGTGTGAGTGAGTGACTGTGTGAGTGAGTGTGTGATTGAGTGAGTGAGTGAGTGAGTGAGTGAGTGAGTGAGTTAGTTAGTGAGTGAGTGAGTGAGGGTGAGGGTCCCACGTGAGTGTTTGTCTTGTGATGTGATGTGTTATGTTGACTTCACTTCTTCCTTCTAATTTTATGTTCAATTGGTTCTTGATTTGTTCTTTCCCATAGTGCGTCATTGTTAATTGTGTCTGGCCAACATATCCTTAGAATTCTTTTTAGACACTTATTTACAAAAGTTCGGATCTTATGTAAAATGGATGTGTAGTACGCCATGTCTTTGATCCATACAATTGCACAGCCTTAGCATATGAGTGTTTGAATTTAAAATGCTTCGTTGGTGTTTAAATTTCTCTGTGCTTCCATATCTTATTAAACACGATGAAGGTTTTCCTTGCTTTCCCAATCCTAGCCCTTACATCACTATCTGTTCCTACGTTTGTGTCCACGATGCTTCCTAGATACGTGAAAGTTCACGTATGACTTCCCCTTGTAGTGTAATTGGGCTGTTGTTCTTGCTGTTGATCTTCATGATATTGGTTTTACTTTTGTTTACCTATCGTGGTTGCAATTGTTTCTATTAGTGATGTTTTGCATTTGGTTCTGGTTGTCTGACAGAAGAGCCAGATCATCGACAAAATGAAGATCATCTAGTTGTTCCTTGTTTGCCCATTGTATGCCTTTTAGCTCTAATCCTGTAGCAATTCTCAATAGGCCATGGCAAATGCAATACTGCGTTACCCATTAAGATTTTCCCTATAAACACCTTTGCACTAAAAATCTACTTCACATTTTCAAAGACAAAACTTACATTTAATTTAAAGGCAATGACTGATGACACTATGGGATACATCCCAACCTGCAACGCCCCAGCAACCGATATGTAGTCCACGAAGTCTTACACAGCCTGTTAGAAGCATCAACCTACACATGTCTCATATAACCGACTTGTACCCCGTAACTATATTACTGTGACACCCGCTGGCTTTACTTTCGGCAATTTTTAGCCATTGTTGGTGCAGGTATTCATTTCCTGATCAACACACTACCCCACCCTGTAAGGTCGCGAGCGCCTACTTTAAGATAACACGGTAACCCTTTAGTCACATTACACTGTTTTATTGCTACTGTGATACTCACTGGCATTGCCTGGTTATTTTGAGCCATCTGTATTGCTCTGTCGGTGCAGGTATTAGTTTGTTGGCCAAAAACACAATCTCACACTGTAAGGATTAGCGCTGTCCAACGGACGGCGGTGGTGTGATGTTTTAACTCTGCTCTGGATAAACAAACCCGTCCCACGCAACGGAATAAGGTCAACGCAATAAGGTCAACGGAATAGGGTCAACGGCATAAGGTCAACGCAATAGGGTCAACATAATAGGGTCAACGCAATAGGGTCAACAGAATAGGGTCAACGCAATAGGGTCAACAGAATAGGGTCAACGGAATAGGGTCAACGCAATAAGGTCAACGGAATAGGGTCACAGCATAAATGCAGCTGTTAGTTCGGGATAACTGTTGTATTTGTTATTATTTATAATATTTTGGTCAACAGATTTAATGGAAAATATTAGAAATGAAAACAAATAGGTTATACTGTTATAATCCAATACCATTTATCTGATTCATCTGGATTGGCGGATAGACCCTATTTTTTCATATCGTGTGTAATAGTCGAAAATGGCAGGTACTTGGGCCAAATGGCCCTAGTTAATGTCAATATTTTGATAGAAACCGAAGCAGACAAACTATTAAATCATTTACTGTTTAGTTAAACATTAATTGAAGTGAAAATGGAAACACTGAAAACTCATGAATTTTACCCTTGGTAAAATTTCATAACTTCGCACTTTTTTTATTAAACCGACTACGAATATTACTTAAACTATTCCAATACTACATGTTAGGATATCATCGAACCGGATTCGCGATAGGCTAAATCAGTTGAGGGTGAATGTTTAATGTAGTCATGTGATTACGTAATAATCATTCAATTAGACGGTACATGTGATGTTAATAGGGGATTGACGCAAACGGATATTGGTTCCAATATTCATATAAAAGAAAAGTATCGTGGTTCTTCCTAATTGAGAAAATATCAGGAGTTTAGTAGTTTTTCATTAATTATATGCCGAGTCAGCGACAGTCGGACAATAGAGACTGGGATGTAGCCGTTACTCTCCGAGATTTTTAATGGGCGGTAATGGACAGTAGCGTAGCTAGGATATCGCAAGGGGGGGGGCAAACGGGGGCGCAACATATTACATAAAGCCAAAGGTGAGCTATGGCCAAATGCCCCCCCCAAAAAAAAAAAATACGTCACTAGTAATGGCGATTGAACCAAAATAACTGTTTTCACAAATGACCTTTCACTCGTCGATGTCTTGACCGGCCGACCATGCCGGAGAGACTGACCGCACCCACCAGTATGTCCGACCTACCTTCGAGCGCCTGTCCACAGCTGACGCATGCACCTAGGACGTACAACGCGGCAAGTGGGTATCGTAGATAAAACGAGATCATTTCTTTCGGATGTCGTCGCCTATATCTGAAACTGTAGTCAACAGCCAGCACTGTTTTGTCTCGCGCAAAAATATTTTCTACATAGTCGTTATTTCGTAATTATACACGTCGGTCATTCCAGGCGTTCTGTTGTCGTCGATGTTGCTGTGTACCTCTGTTCGTGGAACGGTGAGGTGACAGCTAACGTCACGGTCCGTGACCAGGCGACTCACGGTTGTCTCTAGTCGCTTTGACGACAGGGAACACGGACTGAATAATTCATTGCGCTGTGTCGTCTGCCAGGAAGCATCGGGATTCGAACGGCGGTTCGCAATAACGTATGTCGGTAGTTGTGATAAAACTTATTATTTATGCAAACACGAACTGGAGAGCTTATTATTTGCAATTTAATACAAGTACACATGTGATGTGTCTCTGTTAAACATAACGACAACCTTGGCTATGAGGGCCAGGCTGGGGGAATTTACAATTTGGGACCAGCGTTGTTTTTAATATCAACGCCAAAGGGTGTCAGTATCGTTATATTATTTATGATATCACAGCAAATTGATAAGCAAATCATCCCTGACACTGATAAACAGGTCACCACACATGGCGTGGGATAAACTGACCTGACAAGTCCACGTTTAAACAGGTTGATATGCCGAGGGTACTGTAACACTATTACCACCCTGGCTAACGAGGATGATATGCCGAGGGTACTGTAACACTATTACCACCTGGCTAACGAGGTTGATATGCCGAGGGTACTGTAACACTATTACCACCTGGCTAACGAGGTTGATATGCCGAGGGTACTGTAACACTACTACCACCTGGCTAACGAGGATGATATGCCGAGGGTACTGTAACACTACTACCACCTGGCTAACGAGGATGATATGCCGAGGGTACTGTAACACTACTACCACCTGGCTAACGAGGATGATATGCCGAGGGTACTGTAACACTACTACCACCTGGCTAACGAGGATGATATGCCGAGGGTACTGTAACACTACTACCACCTGGCTAACGAGGATGATATGCCGAGGGTACTGTAACACTATTACCACCTGGCTAAAGAGGATGATATGCCGAGGGTACTGTAACACTACTACCACCTGGCTAACGAGGATGATATGCCGAGGGTACTGTAACACTATTACCACCTGGCTAACGAGGATGATATGCCGAGGGTACTGTAACACTACTACCACCTGGCTAACGAGGATGATATGCCGAGGGTACTGTAACACTATTACCACCTGGCTAACGAGGATGATATGCCGAGGGTACTGTAACACTACTACCACCTGGCTAACGAGGATGATATGCCGAGGGTACTGTAACACTATTACCACCTGGCTAACGAGGTTGATATGCCGAGGGTACTGTAACACTATTACCACCTGGCTAACGAGGTTGATATGCCGAGGGTACTGTAACACTATTACCACCTGGCTAACGAGGTTGATATGCCGAGGGTACTGTAACACTATTACCACCTGGCTAACGAGGATGATATGCCGAGGGTACTGTAACACTATTACCACCCTGGCTAACGAGGATGATATGCCGAGGGTACTGTAACACTACTACCACCCTGGCTAACGAGGATGATATGCCGAGGGTACTGTAACACTACTACCACCCTGGCTAACGAGGATGATATGCCGAGGGTACTGTAACACTACTACCACCCTGGCTAACGAGGATGATATGCCGAGGGTACTGTAACACTACTACCACCTGGCTAACGAGGATGATATGCCGAGGGTACTGTAACACTACTACCACCCTGGCTAACGAGGATGATATGCCGAGGGTACTGTAACACTACTACCACCCTGGCTAACGAGGATGATATGCCGAGGGTACTGTAACACTACTACCACCCTGGCTAACGAGGATGATATGCCGAGGGTACTGTAACACTACTACCACCCTGGCTAACGAGGTTGATTACAATGCTCAAGTCCCATAAACGTTACATTACAGTGTTATAAAAACATACTGTAATTTTAATTAATTACAGACTGCGCAAATGCAACTGAACCCAAACCCTTATAATAGCGCTTATTCTGCTGACGTGGGTATGTGATCAACAATAAAAGTATTTTCTTCAGAAAATCAGTACTTTCCAGTGTATTCAATTATTAGTGCTTTCCAGAAAATAGTCTGTTAGTTAGATTTTTCCTGATTTCTACATGAGTGCACGAGATTATTTGTGATAATATTTAAAAGCTGAATACAGTGAATGGAATCACTGGATGTGCATAGCCGGTAATGTTTCGACGCAAAATGCAAACACCAGCAGGGATTGAACCTGCCACACAACAAACACCAAACCCGCAGGTCAGCAGAGTGGTCAGACAAACAACTAACATAGTACATCGGTGGCAACAGTACCGCGTTTGGGTGGGAAATACCGTTTTTTCCCTTGGTCCTGTTTACCGGGGTTTTTTTGGACAAAATGTCCCACTTTTTGTAATTTAAAAAATTCGTACATTTTCTATATGATAAAATACATAACACAAAGTCGTCAACGGTAGAACGTGTACGCCGAGGAGCTGGGAAGGACACGCAGGGACACAAAAGTTGGGTCTCAAGATGACGTCGGAATGCTAATATATTATTATATTTCCATAAGACTTGTCGCTGAGATCTACAACGTTGGTGCGAGTTCTGACGTTTGTTTTAAATCTGGAAACGAAATGTACACCAGAACGAGATGACCGAAGCTGCCTAGGCTTTCTTGCAGGAGTTAGCAGTGCATTTAAATACGCCGATTGCTCAGATGAAAACGTTTGATAAGTAGTTGTACAGATCTTGAACATGATGCTATTCGAGAAACGTGTTGGTTGATCTGCATTACCAAGTTGTGATTCTATTGATTTTATGACCCGCGTCACATCGGCACCACTATCGGTGGCTTCCGCATAGGTTGAAAGAGACCGGTTCCAAAGTGCCAGTACAAACTGCAGCACAGTTCGCGTCCATCGACGTCCTTGTGGTAACACACTGCTGCTGGTGCTCACCGTCGCGACGATCAGATCAATCGATGCTTCGGTGAGGTGCGGCCATCGCTGTTATAGTTCTCTGACTTCAGCGTTAAGCTGCACACAACATGGCACGACATTCACATAACACACAGCAGGTAATGTTGTCACGTTGTGGTCAAGTAGTAACTGTCACTGGAACATGCACACAGGGACACCAAGGCTCGTAAAACACAAACGCTCGCACGCGCAATAATTTGGAATCATTTCTAATATTGACATACTAATTGGATGTTAGTTTTACATAATAATTGTTCACGTGATCACTCAACGTATTAACATTTAATTAAACATTCTACTTCCCGTGGTGTTGTGTCCCAATTATCAATATGAAAATTTTTAAGTATTTGCATAGACATCGGAAGCTGAACATGGGAGGGGTACAATCATGGGATATGACTGGGCGATACATTTATGGAGAGTGGGGTTCACGAGACGATGTCTGGGTAACACATTTATTGAGAGGGAGTTTTACATTTTGGATGGAGGGGAGGGCAACTTGCCCCCTCCAAATCCGGGCCGGGATTCTAGCAAACATTAGGGTGGTCCCCCCGGATCTAACATATATAATTGGAAATAATCATTGTGGCGTTGTCATGCAGTGCACATTGTGGCATTGTCATGCAGTGCACATTGTGGCGTTGTCATGCAGTGCACATTGTGGCATTGTCATGCAGTGCTCATTGTGGCGTTGTCATGCAGTGCTCATTGTGGCGTTGTCATGCAGTGCTCATTGTGGCGTTGTCATGCAGTGCTCATTGTGGCGTTGTCATGCAGTGCTCATTGTGGCGTTGTCATGCAGTGCTCATTGTGGCGTTGTCATGCAGTGCACATTGTGGCGTTGTCATGCAGTGCACATTGTGGCGTTGTCATGCAGTGCACATTGTGGCGTTGTCATGCAGTGCTCATTGTGGCGTTGTCATGCAGTGCACATTGTGGCGTTGTCATGCAGTGCTCATTGTGGCGTTGTCATGCAGTGATCATTGTGGCGTTGTCATGCAGTGCACATTGTGGCGTTGTCATGCAGTGCTCATTGTGGCGTTGTCATGCAGTGCTCATTGTGGCGTTGTCATGCAGTGCTCATTGTGGCGTTGTCATGCAGTGCTCATTGTGGCGTTGTCATGCAGTGCTCATTGTGGCGTTGTCATGCAGTGCTCATTGTGGCGTTGTCATGCAGTGCACATTGTGGCGTTGTCATGCAGTGCTCATTGTGGCGTTGTCATGCAGTGCTCATTGTGGCGTTGTCATGCAGTGCTCATTGTGGCGTTGTCATGCAGTGCTCATTGTGGCGTTGTCATGCAGGGCATCTTAGTTTCTTCAGACATAATGTACAAGGTCTTTATCAGTGCGATCACATTTTAAGTATGTGAAATATATTTTGTCTCATTGAAATGATTACATTTCTTCCCATGCTTGACCACGCGTTTAATTAAATAGCTGCATGTTACACAGTGGCATTTGTGTCAATGTTGTATTAGAAAGTGGAAAATTGTATAACTACAAGTGCAGTTTCTTTTTCAAGTCTTACTGTGAAACTGGACACCCCTTTTTCTGAGTCTGTACCCGCACATGTATACAGCGTCTGTACCCGCCCATGTATACAGCGTCTGTACCAGCGAAGTGGGTTCACAGCGGTCACGTTGACATTTGCTCGGCGTTGCCGTTTACAGAACACGAAACGAGCGCGCATAGTTCAGCGTCGCAAAAATCCAAATATATTATTCACGTGCTACTGGGCTGCAACATTACTAACTGGTCCTGTCTCTGTGTGAAAGCAAACATTGCCAGTTTGCTCATTGTTCGTTAAACGTTTCAATAAAAATCGAATTTGTCCTTTGTAGATGCATTTTGTCAACATTATAGCTAATATAATTAATGTGCACGTTAGCCTGGGGGTCCTATAAACTATGGGATCAGTACTATCGCTGACTACCCGGTCTGACTGCATCACATCATACGGACCTGTTGACTCGACAACAGCCCATTCGCACGCTACGCTACGCTTCGCTAACGCTCACTACTGGACGTCCCACGCAGCAGGCACGTGACATCCTCTGTAACCAAGGCGACGGAGCAGCACCGCGCCTCTGTAATAATCGTCTCTTGCCCTGCGTGCTACAGACCACCAGAACAGCTTTGAGAATTAGTTCGTCTCTTCTTTTTAAACGTGTATTTTCTTTTTAATAAATCTCATCCATGAGGTGGGAGGTGGTCATAACAATTGGTGGGAGGACTCTCAAAATTGGTGGGAGGTTGGTCCCCAAAACAGGTGGGAGATGGGAGGTTGGCCCCCAAAACAGGTGGGAGATGGGAGGTTGGCCCCCAAAACAGGAGGGAGATGGGACGTTGAGACCCTGCACACACCCTCGCTAGTATGGACTCATGCCACTTTTATATCAATGACACCAACATTTGAGTATAAATTTGTTTAACTATTGATATTCACTTGCTAACTTTTAGTATGTTTGAAAGTTTAGTATTATACTATAATTCAGTTATTTTAAATAGTATTGTTAATGCCTTAAATGTCTAAAAATCTATCTCATTATCTAAAATTCATGTATTAATGTTTTAGTATTTTAATTCACATTTTATTGGCCAAAGTGGCCATATTTTATTTGTGGTGCAGACAAATTCTTTGCTATTTTTCGTATGCCTTAATGAGGCTAACTATACGTAATACTTGTACTGCCTCCACAGAACTGGTAACCTCCACCACTGCCACGGTACTAAAAACTGTTGGAGACAGATTCACTGCATATAAACGACTCAGCCTGAAAATGGCAATTTCTACTGTTGGTAAAGATTAGGCCCATAAAATGTAATTGTGGTGGAATACACTAACATACCAGTCGATTTTAAATTCAAAGTCACATTAAAACATTTTATATACTCTTTTGGTGCTTTGCATTATTATTTGGCTTGCGCACCTAGAAATAGTCTCGACTGAATTGTTTTGAATGTGGCCCAACACCATATATGAGAAGACATAATAACACACATCTGGGTGTAATACTTTTTTCCATTTCAACAAAGACACTTGAAATCAATATGAAATCACAGCTGTTCATTTGTATCCACATCTTCATTAAGAAACCATCATAACCATAAACACTTTTTCCAAACAATAAAACATTCTTCTATATTTTATACCAAGATATATTTTATACCAAGATATATTTTTATACCAAGATAAGACATTATCTCAAAACAATATCCTCACATCGCCAAGAAATAATATTTTAACATCGACATTCATCATGTCTCTATTATGTACATCTATGATGGCAATTTTTATTTATAAAAATACACCAGTTAAGACCATTTTGTCACCTGTCATACCTTAGACTCTGTAGTGTTTGTATGAAACAGTGATGTGTAATGACAGTTGGAGACACAGGTGAGTGGACTTCTGAGTTTCGTGAACATTACATTTCCAACACATATTACATACACTTTGATGATGATTTCATAATATGCTGAATCATGTTATTGTAACAGACACAACAACCTTTCATGCACGATCTTTTGAACATTTTGGTTGCATGAAACACATCCACGTCTATTGTTCATGCTCTTTTTAAACAATGCACACCTAGAAATTGTTTTCCTTGAGATATGCCCTTCTGTTGGACACTGCATCTCCATGCATCCAAATTTGCAACAGTGGCTTATGTCTTCAGTTTGCGACAACGGGAACGACACGACCACATTGTCGTGTATCAGGAAAAAGAGAGAAATTAAATTCAGGAGATTGGCACAATTTTGCATCTGAAAAAATAAACACAAAACACTGTTTAAAAAATAGAACAACATGTAATTGTACTGTATGGCAACCCAGAACCATTATTTGGATGGGGCACTATATAAGATATTATTATTATATATCTACATTTTGGTTTTATTTGTGTAGTTCTTGTGTTTGTACCAACTATCATCCACTATCATAAAAAAATTTAGAAAAATGTTCCCTTAGTCACAATGTTTATGCCATCATCTTAAAAATAATGTCTAACTAGTGTTAATTCCTACGCAAATGATTAGTTTTCATTGTTCACAATAGCATACAGTCGGACAACCAAGTAAAATAAGCCTAGTAGCTTATGATCTACTAAGTAAGTCAATTATACTAAGTGGCGTTTAAGCTACCAAATAAAATTAACCTAATAGCCCTTGAGCTACCAAGTCAACTTACCCTAGTATTACTTCAGTTACAAAGTAAAATTACCCTAGTAGTCCTTGAATTACAAAGTCAACTTACCGTACTAGTCTTTTAACTACCAAGTCAACTTGCCCCCATACATATGTGTCAACATTACCGTTTTCAGGCTAGAAATACTGCCTTTTTTCCCGTGGTCCCGCTTTTCTGCTTTTTCAACGAAATATCTCGCTTTTTTGACATTTTCAAAAACAAACAAAACTCCCAGTCAAATAAATCTATTTGGTGCACACGAGGCCATTACAAAAAGTTAAGTGGAAGAGGCTGGCTCCCTCTTTTCCATGAGCAGATGGTGACATCTATGCTGGTGGTCCAGGCCTTGGAACTAGCAATTAAGTCAACTTACCTTAGTAGCCCAGGCTCTTGAGCTGCCAACCCAACTTACCTTAGTAGTGCAGGCCCTTGAGCTGCCAAGTCAACTTACTCTAGTAGGTCAGGCCCTTGAACTGCCAAGTCAACTTACCCTAGTAGCCCAGGCCCTTCAGCTGCCAAGTCAACTTACCCTAGTAGCCCAGGCCCTTCAGCTGCAAAGTCAACTTACACTAGTAGCCCAGGCCCTTCAGCTGCCAAGTCAACTTACCCTAGTAGCTCAGGCCCTTCAGCTGCAAAGTCAACTTACCCTAGTAGCCCAGGCCCTTCAGCTGCAAAGTCAACTTACCCTAGTAGCCCAGGCCCTTCAGCTGCCAAGTCAACTTACCCTAGTAGCCCAGGCCCTTCAGCTGCCAAGTCAACTTACCCTAGTAGCTCAGGCCCTTCAGCTGCCAAGTCAACTTACCCTAGTAGCCCAGGCCCTTCAGCTGCCAAGTCAACTTACACTAGTAGCCCAGGCCCTTCAGCTGCAAAGTCAACTTACCCTAGTAGCCCAGGCCCTTCAGCTGCCAACCCAACTTACCTTAGTAGTGCAGGCCCTTGAGCTGCAAAGTCAACTTACCCTTGTAGTGCAAGCCCTTGAGCTGTAAAGTCAACTTACTCTAGTAGGTCAGGCCCTTGAGCTGCAAAGTCAACTTAACCTTATAGTGCAAGCCCTTGAGCTGTAAAGTCAACTTACTCTAGTAGGTCATGCCCTTGAGCTGTAAAGTCAACTTACTCTAGTAGGTCAGGCCCTTGAACTGCCAAGTCAACTTACCTTAGTAGTCCAGGCCCTTGAGCTGCCAACCCAACTTACCTTAGTAGTGCAAGCCCTTGAGCTGCCAAATCAACTTACCTTAGTAGTGCAAGCCCTTGAGCTGCCAAATCAACTTACCTTAGTAGTGCAAGCCCTTGAGCTGCCAACCCAACTTACCTTAGCAGTGCAGGCCCTTGAACTGCCAACTCAACTTACCCTAGTAGTGCAGGCCCTTGAGCTGCCAAGTCAACTTACCCTAGTAGTCCAGGCCCTCTCCATGTCTGTGGAGTCAGAGACAGGCGTTTGGTCTTCACCTCCCTCAACACAACCAGTGTCACTGCGTGCTGGTAGGGTCAGATCAGAATTAAATTCCCTACTGACAATCATTATCTATGACATTTCTCTGGCTCCAAGGAAAGTTTTTATGTCATTTTTTTCAACATTCTAGAAGTTGGCACATATGGTATCTCCTAAATACCCCTCTATTTCTACTTGGAATGTTGACAGATATTAACAAATTGCAGTTATTCAAGACATGTGAAGGGAATCTAAAAAATAATTGCGGTGCTCTCCCATGAGATATCTGAATACAACAGCCCATGATAGAAACCAGTAGTGCATGCCACATTATGCTTACAAGACGTTGACCAACCTACCCCGTTGCTGTGTTTGACCACGGCGGCGATGTCCTGTAAACTGGTGAAGTTCTCCTGAGTAACGGACCCAAACTCCAGTAACTCATCACCCACCTGTAGACCCTGAAAGGCACATCAGTCTCAAGATCAACTGTAAAATCTACCCACAGCAGGGTCCCTGGGTACAGTGTGTGTTCAACGAAACTACTGGTACATCGGTCAACATTTGAGAACAACCTGATAATTTTGGTAAATTTGTCATATTTTTTAATATTCCTTGGAATTAGAACACATTCAGATTGGAATTTCAACACACCAGAAATGGACCATGATTGATGAAATTACCTCCCTCATTTACTTCATTGCTATGTCTTTAATTTCAATTAACCTTCCCAGTGGTACTCACAACAAAACAACCATGATGGACACAATACCCATCATATTAGTTTCATAAATACTACATGTGCCTTCAAAGTAACAGCTAAAACTTGATTCAGATGAGTGAAGCTTTGTTTTATAATAGTTAATTTGTTGGGATTTTTTCTCACATTAATGATACAGATTTAAAGACCACTTACGACACCTCTAGTAACATTTTAATTCACGTCCTTGTCCAAGACATCAATAAAGGTTAACATTGTATCAACTTGGCAACATGTGAAAAACTGCACAAATTAAAATATAAATGCAAAATAAATGTTGACACTCGATTTAGAAAAGAAGTATGATATATGGTACTACATGGATTACAACAATGACTTACAGCATTTGATGCTGGCGAACCTATATCAACGAGAGCGACTCTGGCAAATGGTCGCTTCTGTGGTCGCTGACCAGTGGGTGTGCTATCAACGTCCATGCGGTGGACAGTGTCCGTGCGTGTCTCCGAGTGCAGGGCATGCAGACCCGTCTCTATCTGTCCCATCACAATCTTCAGATCATTCTGCAAACCTGGCCATCAAACATCATAATTTAGTTGTATGTCAAATTCCCCTTTTTATCCCATTTCTGACAGTTAATATACTACAGCAGTAAAAATAAAAAATATAGTAGAACATTATTAATTTAAATATACTTTGAGATCGAAACATTCAGAGAATTGGGACATTTTAATTATACAAAACCCCAAACTGGCTCTGTATCAGGTAACCAATGAAAATCGTTGTACAGTCACTTTAACAATTGGATTAGGATTCCTTTTAATACTTTACAAATTGTAGTATGTTTCTATGCAAGGTAGTAATGCTGCTAAATATTATTAACATCTTGTTTGAACTCCTATTTATTGTATTTTTAATGGTATATATGTGACAACATAATAAATAGCTTGAAATAGGACAGTACCTAAAATAACATATTTTAGTTAAATCTTAGTTAAAAATGATAAAAGATGCTATTTTGATATCGCCTGCAGATATGAAAAATCAACACAGTTTTCCTACCACTGTTTTGCCTTCAGTTGATAACATAAGTGATGTGTATTTTATATTCACATCTTTCACAAACAGTGTGCTATAGTTAGTAATGATGTGGGGAGCGGTGGTCTAATGGTTAGAGCACCCGCCTGTCGATCGAGAGGACGGTGGTTCGATTCCACCTCCGCCGTTTCGAAGCTTGGGCAATTTCGTTCACCCCACTTTGCCCGTGTCTTTCGGAAGAGACACTAAAAGCCGTTGGTCCAAACTCCTGCGTTAGCTCAATATTGGGCTGTTTGGAGTATAACTACTTGAGACTTGAGAATGATGTGGCCTATTTCCTTCAGTAGTTCCACATCAGTTTCAGTCACTCACAGATGATCCTTTGTCTGCAGTGACGCACGGAGTAAACATCGATGTCAGCTCGTGGAAACTGGTCCTTGTCCACCAGAGAGCCACTCATGCCAATGCCTTCTTGCTGAAATGGCAAACAAATTTATTGAAGTTCATAACAGTGCCAATGTCATTTAGTCGTTCCTCAGTCAGATATTTGTGCATTTTTAGGCCAAGTTAAGCTCTCATCCTCTTTCTTATCTATACAAATGACCTACCTAATAACTTCAAATAATTTTTTTGCTGATGACACTATTATCTACATGACAACATCCGACAGTATTGATGCGACAGCCCTTCAGCAAGACCTAGATAAACTGTCCACATGGGATGCATGACAAATGGAGTTCCATCCCTAGAAATGTAATGTCCTCCAGATAACCAGATCCTGTAACCCCCAAGTACATACTCTTCACAGCCACTTACTCGTAAAAGATATCTTAGTGTGATAATAAATGAAACACTGTCCTGGAATGACACGACTGTCACAAAAAATAAATTCATCACTAGCTTTCCTAGCTTATTTCACCCTTGACAGACCTCAGCGGGAGTATTCCACTGCCGTTTCAGACCCCAAACCCAAACATGCAAATCAAAACTAGAGACAGCCCAAAGACAGGCTTGTATGTCTGCAATAACTAGTCATGAAGCCAGTGTCACCACCATGCTCAACCACCTAGGGTGGCACAGCTTCCAACAAAGGAGATCTAACATCTGACTTATCATGCTGACTTGACCATACATGGCATAGTAACCTTGGCCCTCAGACCCCAACTCATACCCACTGCAATACCCTCTTGGCACACTCATTCCAAAATTGTTCAGCTCCCAGTAACTAAACAATTTATCCAGTTCAGCTTCCCACCCTGTACCATAGTCAAGTGGAACAACCTCTTCTCTTACAGCACATTAGCATGTGTATACACTGAGTTTATAAGCCTCGGAATGAGGGAAAACTTGTAACCAGCAGAAGAAGTAAATTTTATTCTCGAGAGTTGAGTTGCCCAAATTTGTGAACCATGTCATTCACGATGGTTTACACGTTTCAAAACATATTCTACTATGCAACTGGGTAAACTATATATAAACATTTACACTGTCACTCGGTGATGTTCGGGTCTATGTTGGAATAGGACCGATTCTAGAATAGGCCGATGGTCACGTGGGCCCAAGTTGGAATCTCATAACGCCCGCCCAAGTCAGGATGATTCATTCAGTCGTTCATTGATAATATTATAGTGAGATGTGCCTGTTTGAGTTGCCTATGTGTGGTTTATATCATAACATGCTTCACTTCTTCTTCTTCCTGTGAAGGACTGGGCTCCTTAGGAGCGCCGTAAGTCCTGCGGCGTCTGTATCCGTTGGTAGTTCCGGTCAGGGCCAATTAAAAGACATTGCACCGCTATTGGGGCAACAATGGGTGTTTTTAGGTTAAAAACTATATTAAAATCTATATACACGATCTGAAGGTATTTATGGAGTGATGAGGACTGGCTGCAGTTTGTGGAGACTGCGGCCTAGTCGACTCTGGAAGGACTCCAGTGAAGGGGCTGAGGAGATAGAGGTTGGGAGGTGTTTCCACTCAGACACTGTACGGGGGAAGAAAGAGTGAAAGAGGGCAGGGTGTTGGATTTGTTCCTGATGCAGGCATTGTGAGTTTGCATTTGTGTTCATTTTATAGTACATATGTTACATTGTAATCAATTATTGAATAGACCTCGCTGACATGCTTGTCATTCCGAAACATGGTTAGTTAGTTTAATTTCAACAACTATGCTTCAGTTACTTTGCCTGGTTAATGTTTATCATGCTTAAATGTATTTTGTTATTTTATTGATGTAAACGTTTCCTGTGGATGGAAATAAAATCACATGAAAAAATAACGGAAATATAGTCAGTTTTGCCTAGGATATAAACTGGCAATGTCAGTAATAGCAAATTTTGTTGGGAGGGCTGATATGTACATGAAGGATGGGCTTCATCTAAGTGGAAAGGGGGCAGCAGTATTCGCGGACAAACTTTCAGCAGCAGTAGATAGTGACATGGGTACAATGACAAATATTTTTGGAAGTAAACATTGTTTAAACTAGAAGTGCAGGGGGGTTACCTAGAGGTGTCTCAAGCAGAACAAGAGGCCACTAGCACAGATAAACCAATATTAAATCATCCGAAAAACATCTCTGAAAAAGGTTATAGATGCGTATGTTTAAATGCAAGGAGCATAGTAAATAAGAAAAATGAGTTAAACATTATGGTAGAAGATATTGACCCTCACATAATTGGTATAACTGAATCATGGGCCAATACAGATATATCAGATGCTGAATTAGGACTGACAGGATACGTAATGTTTAGGAAAGATCGAATAGGAAGAAGGGGCAGGGGAGTTATTTTATATGTTAAAGAATCCATTCAGGCTTATGAAATAAAACTAGAAAGGGAAGCAGATTGCGATGAAGCTGTTAGGGGCAAAATTGCTTCAGGAAATTCAAAATTAACTGTTGGATTAGTTTACCGAAGTCCAAACATAAACGAAGAGGACAACACAAAAATAAAAACCGCTATAAAGGAAGTTAGTAAAGGGGATTGTATCATAATGGGAGATTTTAACCATGGACACATACAATGGAATTCTCTAGAGAGCACAGGGATTGAGGACGAACAATTTCTATTTTTAATCCAGGATAGCTTTCTTACTCAGCACGTGCTAGAACCAACCAGGGGAGAAAATGTATTAGATATAGTTTTGTCATCACAAAAAGAATTAGTGGACAATGTAAAAATATTTGAACCATTTGGTAACAGTGACCATAATCAAATACATTTTGACATCAATGTAAAATCAGAAAGTAAAAATAAGAAAGCGTACAAGAGAAACTTCCACAAAGGTAACTACAAAGATATGAGAAAATACTTAGCAAAGCTAGATTGGAATAACATGCTGATGAATAAGACTGCAATTGAATGTTGGAATATTCTAAAATATGAGATTGAGAGTATCATCGATAAATTTGTTCCCTTCCAAAAACAAGGAAAACGGTGTAGAAAGAAACACTTGTCAAAAGAGGCTATTAGAAAAATAGTGTTAAAACAAACTATGTGGAGGGTTTATAGGCGTACCAGAAAGGAAGAAGACTATGCAAATTACAAAGAGGCACTTAATGCAGCTACAGACAATCTAAAAGAAGCTATGAGCAAAAACTAGCATGTAACATAAAACATGACAGCAAGAGTTTTTATGCATATGTCAGGAGTAAACAAAACGTACAAGACAAGGTTGGACCTCTAGACGACAGTTATGGAAATATAGTATCACAGGGGTTTTTAATGGCGGAAGACCTAAATGGTTACTTCAGTTCAGTGTTTACCAAAGAAGATATTAGTTCATTACCAGTTGCTGATGCTAAATTTCAGGAGGCTAAATCTGACTATTTAGGTCCGTTAGTTGTAACTCCAGAATTGGTAGCTAAGAAAATAAAGGCAATGAAGGATAACAAATCACCGGGAGTGGGATTGCTCCAAAATTACTAATGGAAACAGTAGAACAAATCAGTATACCACTTGCAAGAGTATTCAACTTGTCATTAAAAGAGGGAGTTGTTCCGTTTGAATGGAAAGAAGCAAACATCATACCATTATTTAAAAAGGGTTCGAGAAATAAGTCAGAAAATTACAGACCAGTGAGTTTAATGTCAGTGATTTGTAAATTATTAGAAAGGTTAATTAAAGACCATATGGTGGACTTCCTCGTTAAGCATAAATTATTAAATTCATCTCAACATGGATTCCTTAAAGCGAGGTCATGCTTAACAAATATGTTATGTTTTTTGGAAGAAATCACCAAGTGGATAGACGTGGGATCGCCAGTAGATATTATCTACTTAGATTTTCAGAAAGCTTTTGACAAAGTGCCACATCAAAGATTACTACTTAAATTAAAAGCCCATGGTATCGGGGATAGCATAACTGACTGGATAGAACAATGGCTGACTGACAGAAGACAACGAGTTGTAGTAGATGGAGAAGTTTCAAATTGGAAATCGGTTTTGAGTGGGGTACCTCAAGGATCAGTATTAGGACCTATATTATTCTTAATATATATCAATGACTTGGACGACAGTATAACAAGTAACGTACTGAAATTTGCGGATGACACAAAACTGTTTAGAAAGGTTAATACTGATGGTGATAAACAACATTTACAAAACAATCTAGACAGATTAGTGAAATGGTCTGAGAAATGGCAGATGCTGTTCAATTTTGGGAAATGTAAATGCCTACATACAGGACATGGGAACTTGAATGTAAACTATAAAATGGGAGATACTGTTCTGGGTACTACTGTAAAAGAAAAGGACTTACGAGTTACAATAAGCGCTGATATGAAAGTTTCAAAGCAGTGTGGTATTGCAGCTTCAAAAGGTAATCAAATTCTTGGATTGATTAGAAGAAACATAATAAACAAGGGAAAAAAGTTAATTATACCTCTTTATAAAGCAATAGTTAGACCTCATTTAGAATACTGTATACAAGCATGGAGACCATATCGTAAGAAGGATATAGATACGCTTGAACGCATACAAAGGAGAGCAACTAAAATGATTCCAGAACTTAGAGACCTTAGTTATGAAGAATGCCTGAAAGAATGTGGTTTAACAACTCTAGAGACAAGGAGGTTAAGAGGAGATCAGATTGAAGTTTTTAAGATATTGAATGGGTATGAAAATATTGATAGAAATATGTTTTTCTCACTCAAGAAGGATAGTAGAACTAGAGGACATGAGGTAAAATTAGTAAAGGATCAATGTAGATTGGACATCAGGAAGCACTCGTTCTCACAGAGGACAATAAATGAATAGAACAAATTGTCTACAGATTGTGTAACTGCTAGCAGCGTGAATATGTTTAAAAACAAGGTTGACACATATCTCAGGAGGGCGGGTTATAAGTAGATGAACATTGTTGGACTCTCGATAAGCAAATGGCTTCCTTGTCCACTTGCCATCTGGGCCTTTGGCTTGGATGGCAAATCTTGTTAAATCTTGTTAAAATATATATACAGTTTTCTGTTCAGTGAAAGAAATTAGCATGCTAATTACAACCATGTGTTAATGGCTGTTAAACATCGTATTTATAACATACGGTTGCCAGTAACAGTAGGCTAACTCACCCAACCTAGAGTTCCTTACTGTAAAAATAACGTTGACATAAGGGAATTTGCAACTACACGCGATTGAGATAACGGTATAATTCCGATTCTGAACACTGCCAATGGACCACAGTTGGAATGGCTAGTATATTTCTTCATCGGTCAGAAATATTGTGTCGTATTTATATCATACGGATGCCTGTTACAGCAACAAACACATCCTAAAGTTACTTACTGTAAAAATATTTAGTTGTTTAAATGTATTTAATTGAAATAACAGTATTTTTCTCACTCCACACAACAACATAAAGATGAATAGCTGGACACATTTATTGAAACAACAAAGTAGGCTGATCTCGTTGTTGCTTCAGAATGCACTACTAGCAAACCAATTCACCCTTTGGACAAGGGTTAAACACAACAGCTTACCACACAGACACCCAACCAGACACAAGTCATGATAAATGTTTGCTGTTGTTGTTGGAATTCCAATACGGGCCATCCCAAGTTGGAATTCCAATAATTTTATTAACACACACACCCTGTATACAAGTTTAATGATATTGACAGTGAAAATTACATGACATTGACAAAGAAATGAAAAGGGACGTAAAGTGAGTCATAGTTAGGTTCAAAGAAGATAATAGTAGATGATTAGATTGAGATGCACCACGCAACAACAACATGCTATTGTATATACACCTTTGTCTATTTACATATCTGCATATTTACATATAGTAAACAAATATTTGCAACTGTACACATTCACCAGAGGCACCAATCTGTGAGCTGTTTCCCAGTGGAGCAGTGGGTGGTACTGAGGCTGCCGGTGCGTGGCGGAGTGGCGGTGGCAGCGGTGTGTGCACCTTCAAAGAAGACTCATTTTAGCACATTACAAAAACAGTTAACGGTGTAATGAATGCACACTTTCAGCAGTACACAATTATTTAAAATGTCTACATTCATGCTATACAACAGGACACTGCGTTTTTAAGATTTATTTTTATAAATATTGGTGGGCATAAGTATGGGAATGTGTAAGATGTGTTTAAGAAATTCAATGTTACATTGTTGGCTTCACTGACAATGAGAGCCGCCCATATCTTTGTGATGCACTTCTATGTTACCTCAACTTACCTGTGGTATGATCTGCCTGTCATCCTCTGCCTCCGTGGGTTCAATCATCATCATCTAGTCGTCTGTAGAACTGGTCCGGCAAAACTCACAGATGATGATTGATGTTGCGGTGCGGTGAAACGTTTGATATTTCTATCTACATCTATTTATATGTATTGTACTACTTCTTATTGAATAAAAGATGGAGTCAGTTTAATGTTATTTTAATGCTAAATGTTTTTAACTAGTCACTTGGACTGAAGTGACGCAAGATCTACTCAATTCCTCATTTCACACTTAAAGCATCACGGGCAATCATGGGAAACGTGGCTAGTAGGGTCTAACGGATTAACCTATTTTCAGCCATTGTTATTCCTGTAGTCGTAATCAAAGTAAAGCCATGTTCAAAGCATTGTCTCGTAGAATGGACTTACAATGATTCACATTTACAACCGCAGTCGCTACAAGCCAGGATTCAATCAGTTGGAAACGTTGTATAGATCAAAGACCATAGACGCTTGCCTTCGTTGCAAACATATTATGTCCGTTATCATCGATATTTCTCTGTACTCTGTATTTTAAAATTAATTTAGTGCACAAATTTCGGCTGAAAAGTTTATAGGCAGAAAACGCGGCATTCCGAGGACATATTGAGTGAATTATACTATATTTATTTATAAGGCATACAACATTTTTTTACAGCGACCATAGATACCAAACAATAAGTACATACTACAACTATAATTATTTCGAAGGCATAAACACTCTTATTTATGTATTGCAACACGAGGCCGATATCACTAGAGACCAGACCGAGATCACTAGGGCCGAAGTCCCGAAAAGCCGAGATCACTGGCAACGCCTGCCAGGCGGCCTGGGGCTGGGCCATGGGCATGGCCATGGGCATGGCCATGGGATGGGACAGCGATAATAAGTGAACTAGTGATTTAAGCCTGTTTCTTTGCGATATCTGTCACTGTAATGGTGTTTTTCGTGGATCGCAATATTCAGCGTGCCTACCGATTCAAGTACTGTCATTAACTCTTTTATTTCTTTTTCCATTGCATCTTTCTTCGCCATCAATTGCCGCAATTCGTCTGCTACAGAAACCTCCATCGATGCCATGTTGATCCAGCAGACTTCTCGGCGAGTTCACGGCGTTGAGCGAGAGTCGGATAAGCGAGACTATCGAAGTGTTGACAAATGCTCTAATTTCGTTAATAATAAACAATAATAAACGTTATATATTACAGTTAGCGACAAAAGACAGTTACCCTCTTCATTTTGATAATATGGTATATATGCACTTTCCACATAGCTTAACAGAGGAAGAAGAATTGCTTCAAAGAAAATATGCCAAATTGAGAAAAAAGGTAGGCTCAGCACCGGCGACCGGGCCCAGCCCCGGGATATATAACCCACCCACAGTTAATGAAAGGCAACGATCCAGGCCACCGAAAACTAACTTGTCAAGGCTATTTGGAACATTACACTTCTCTAGAACCCGGGCTTACCTCATTTTCACCAATGTTCATCTAATATCGCTCAAGAAGTACCAGCATCATGAGCATGGACGAGGCTATTCGCAAAGCAGCTCTGCGAATTACGGCAAATTAAACTCTTATTCGCAGAACAATCGTTCAAGATATGTATTCGCAGAGCAGCTCTACGAATATTAGCAAAAGTTATTCTGTGAATTATGGGAGGATTGATCACGGAAAGAGTTATTTTTATCCACATAGTCATAGCATCTCTGCAAAATGCGTAGTTATTATTAGGCCGTGGCTACAGTGCCTACACATACACGAAACGCACCTTTGCCAAAGGTTTTGGGTGTTGATTGTTTCGGCCTATAACAGGTTCGGCCCATGGGCCGAACCATCTAACGGCGCAACCGGTGAGCCGTGAAGTGTTTTCGCTCACATGGGCCGAACCATCCATGTAAGTTAACAAGTTTTGCTGACGAAACACCAGATAGATTAAAAGCATACATGCAGGGCTTGATCACATAAAATGTGCTCACACAAACAATGAAGTCAATACATTATAATATGTATTATATTACAATACAAGCTCAATTAGTTATTAGTTTAGTTTTATTCATGAACGTTTCCCTTAGAGTTAGAAATTAATTACTTCAATTTGGTTCATTATATTATTATGTCAATCGCTTTCCGTTATTTTATTTATATTGCTATATTTCTATAAATAGTTCTAGATTATTATTATATTAGCATGTAAGCGTGTGCATATGTTTCTGAACCGACTAGGCCGAACCATCCATCGGCGTGGGCCAAACCCGTCTTGGGCCAATCCATCTGGGACCTGCACCTTTAGACCACTACACTAGTCTGAAAGTACGACAGTCATTCTGCACATACTTTTTAATTTTCCTGTTATGTGAACCATATTTTTTAGCACTAGAGGGAGGTTGGGACTCATGCCACACCCTCACTATAGTATCTAGGGAAGATTATATATGTGTATATATGTATATATAATAAAAATTAACTTTATTTATACACTCATATCCAGAGTAAGACCCTTACAACATGCTAACGTTATAATAGTGTTGATTAAATTTTGTTTCTTGAATTAACACAACATAATTGAATGTGGCGAGCCTTCGAATACTCATCTAAATCTAGTGCAGTCTGGAAATAATTCCAAGTGTTGAAGGTAGTGCCTTTTTACAAAAGAAGAGGCGCCATTGTTGGAAAATGTAAATCATAGCATATAATATATGTTCATAAAAAGCAAGAAAATACATAGCACCTTGAGGCAAGCATCGTCCAAAAACCCCAATGTACATGAAAGACCACGATGCTCAAACTGCATTCTGCACATGCGCAAGAAAATGGTTGATTCCTGATATGCGAATAAGGATAACTTTTGCCGTAATTCACAGAGTAGCTCTATGAATAGCCAGAGTGAACCAGTATTGGCCATTGCTCAGCCTCGGTAGTCTGCACATTTGAGCATCAGAAAAGGTGACGAAATGCCTTTTTTACACTCAAAACGTTTAATAAGTTACACATTCAACAGACTACTGTTTGACCATTGTGCTTGGTCACTGCATGTATTGCAACTTTATAAATAAAATAGTAAAATAATAAAATGAGGCTGGCCTGGATTCTAGAAACATGCCTGGAACATTATTGAAATGCAATAAACAAACAAATAAACATGTTTCATGCATATCATCATTATTATATGTATATTACTAAAGTTATTTGACAATAACCATGCATACTCTTTTATATATAATTACATCTGTGATGAAAACCGCAACATCATGTGACTTCTTGTGTGCGTTGATGTCGGACAATATCATCCACTAATAGACAATAAATTTACACATATTCAATTATTTGGAGCACATTTTTTTCACGCCAATGTGCATCTAGTATGACATGGAATAAACATGTAAAGCAATTGGTGCGTGTCAGTTTTACTTCTTAGGTTATTTGTAATCAGGGGTAGACATAGTCAGACGCCCCAGTAGGAGCATAGTTCTTGCCTATTTAAAACTTACTCGTATCTTTTGTATATACATACACTGATAGGTAATTGGAACTAATAACTTAACATTTAAAACTGACATACCATCTGCACATTGGTGGTTTCTATTAGGGAAACAAAAGTCATGGGTTTGGCCCTTGGGTCTATCTAATTATCTAGGAATTACAAAAACAGCCATTTGCAACTAAAATAAAGAATATCACACCAGTGGTTTAGTAGGAAAAGCTTGTTGAACACACAGCATCTTATTTTTATGTGCATTGCCGTACTGTTATATAACCCTACATCACGAGTGTTGTATTCTGGCAACATTCGTTCACCATGTGAAAATCTATTTATAAACATTATACTTGCCAATAGGATATGGCCATGGTGTATGCGTCTAAACCCAACTTATGCAACATGTTTTAGCCTTTGTTTGCTAAACTTATCCCGTTCTGACTGGGCAGCTTGCTTGAATTAAGAGTTAGCGTTGCATTTTATTATTAACGCGACACAGCGGAAGTTGATTCTGGTCAACATGTCAGCCACCAGGAAAACAGAGATTTGACCCAAATCTCCACTTTTAAAAAAAATCTGAGAAAACCACTTGTGTGATATTCTTGATTGTCGTTGCAAATAGTTAGTTTTAACTTTTTGTTATCAACTCTTTGAAGTGCCACCAAACCCTGACTTGTTTCTCTTTAACTGAGCACTCTAAGAGCTGGTGGGATGCATTGCTGTGATGCATCTTGCAGAAAAAGGCCCTGGCTGTCATGAGGGCTGCAGCCCGGCAGGAGCCAGTGCAGCCCATCAAAGTATCAAAGAAACAACGTGAGTATCACAAGGCAGAGGTAGGCAGAGAGAAGAAGGAATTATAAAATTCGTGTCATAGCCCCAATCCATCCAACAAAACAGGAGTTCATTCAAGAGGCGGGAGGTAGTTGCATTAGTTGGTAAGAATGTCCTCTCGTGGCCAGCAGTGTTTGAGGAAGGAATTGCCACAGCAGCTGTGTGGTGAGACGTTGATGCCTGGTGGCTCTTTGCTCTACTGGAGGAGGAGGTGACATGCTTTTGAGTAGAGTTGGTGCATCTCCTATTCTCCTTGGTATACCCATACTAACATAACTAAGTCTGGAACAAGCGCTCACTTGATGATCTGAGTCGTCTTGGTTGGAGCAAGCGCTCACTTGATGATCTGGGTGGTCTTGGTTGGAGCAAGCGCTCACTTGATGATCTGGGTGGTCTTGGTTGGAGCAAGCGCTCACTTGATGATCTGGGTGGTCTTGGTTGGAGCAAGGGCTCACTTGATGATTTGGGTGGTCTTAGTTGGAGCAAGCGCTCACTTGATGATCTGGGTGGTCTTGGTTCTCGCTCTTTTTGGCAATGTCAGAGTTGGGAAACATTTTCCTAACCATCTTGCTAAAACCGTCTGTTATCGCCAACAGCAAGTTGCTCTTGGCAATAAAGGTGGACCAAGGTGAGAACACCGACTTGTCTCCTTTGTGGTAGTGGTTGTATGGCATTCCTGCTCAGAGAAGCCTCTGACATAGCTATAATTTTGGCAACTCTCCTCTGTATGGCATCAAGTCTGCCTAGCAATGTTTCAGAGGTTGTCAAAACAGATGAGACATATTTCATATGGGATCTCATCATGGTCTTGTAGATCGTAGCCCGCTGGTTTGCATTCAAGTATGGTGAAATATTTTTCAGGAGGCCAAGTCACTTTCTTGCATCCATGGCATTATTGTCTACTAAATGTGTCCAGGACAGTTCTTTCCAGATAAGTGTTCATAAATGCAAGTGAGGGGTGGCCGGTCTGCATCTTTCAACCTTGATGCAGTTAGGCTATTGCATTTGGTTGCACCAAATATCACATTCCATTTTAATCTGCAGCAGATCTTTGTTAAGTTAGCACAGTTGCCTGAAGTTGTCTGTCAATGACTGCTAAAGACTGATGACTGATGAGTCATCAGCATAGTTGTGTATTTTCTCTGGCATATCATCAATGAATATAATGAATAGGAGAGGTCCTAGAATGGATCCTTGGGGAACCCCTGCGTTTGATGGACTTGGCGGTGTTGCCACCAGAGCTGAGCATATTCCATTGATGGCAACTTTCAGAACTCTGTCTTTCAGGTAGTCAGTTAACCAGGATAGCAGCTTTCTCTGTATCCATATAGACTCCTGTTTGACTGTCAGGTCTTGGTGCCACACTCTGTGGAATGTCAAGGCAGATCAGTCTAGCTTCTTGCTTTTCATCAATGGCAAAACATAGCTGTTGTACAATGTATGTTAATGCATCTTCTGTGGAGTGGCCAGCTCTGAAACCATACTGCTTGTATGATATCAGACTGTGTCTACACACATACTTCCAGATGGCTTTTGCTGAGTAAAATTCTCTTGTGAGTTCTGAGTGTGATATTAGTCATTAAATAACCATGAGAGTTTGTACAACGTTACAATTGCAGAGATTGTGTTTTATCATTTTAGCATCAGAAGCTGCAGCAAATGCGACAGAACAGGCCAAAAAGTTGCTCAAGGCTGGGGTAAGATTATTAATATTTATTTCAACTAATGAACAATGTTTCAGGGAATATGTAAGGTTTATATGTCGTCATTTTGATAATAATCTGACCATATTGTGCTATGATAATGTAAATCAAAAAGCAATCTTACTCAATTGGGCCACTATTTGTTTGGTTGAGTGAAGAATGAAGAAGAAAAGTGTAGACTTTTTAGTGAATAAAGTGTTTGTTGAGAAAACAATTTCATTATAATTGTTATATACTTCAATGATACATCCAGGAATGAAACTATCCACTGTTTAATTAAATGTGTTTATGTTAATTCTGCGTTGTTTTCAGGCTATCAAAGTTGCGGCTGGGAAGAAAGACTCACAAAGTTTCAAGAGAAGTAAAAGGCAAAAGGTACTGGAATGGATAGACATATCATGTTGGGAGATGAAGGAAGTGGACAAAGGAGATGGGTGAAGGAGGGGGGTGAAATCTGATGAAGGAGGGGCGATTAAGGAGGGAGCCAAGGTTGTGTTTGCTGGCATTTTTCTTAATGTTGCTAGTTCTGAGGCCTTCTGAGTTGTATTCTTATATTCATGTTTCCTAGCTTGCACCAGTCACGTTATAATTTTGTTTCTGAGAAACACGGGCTAACAGTTAAAAATACAATTTAGTTGTTTCTAATTAATGTTTTGTCACTGTGTGTGAAATGGGAACACACCATGCGCTGTGCCTTTCTGCTTCAGGATACCGAGAAGTCAGCAGTTGGTTACCAACCCTTCCCCCCAACTCACATGAGTGACACGGATGACGCCCCAGCACAGGTGACACAGGGTTATTTCTTTATTGCTCATATACTAGGACTGGTTATCAGGAATAGTTTTACTATTGCCATAGTATCGCAATAACTGTATAACTATTGCAATATTATTGCGATAGTTTCATGGCTATCACGACAGTATTGTGATAGTATCATGGAATAGCGAATAGCCTAGAAAATACTCCCAAACCATAATTGATGGGTGGTGTTATTGCATAGCGTTGGAGGTTACTGATTAAAAATGTGAATGACACTGCACTAATCAATAATTGTTGATGTTAGGTTGATAAATAAAAATAAAATTATCCAATATAGTTGAAAAGCGTGTTTACTTTTATTATTACAGCGACACAATTAGTCCTACTGAAATGTTTTGTCAACTATCGTTACTATCAATATTTCAGATGACAACTATCGATAGTTCAAATTACTATTGATAGTATTGCATCATCACATTGTCTATTGTGATGCGTTGATAGTTTGGTGTATTATTGCACCCCTGTTATTTACCCTCCCATTTAAAGGTCCCTCCTCAATTTGATTTTTTCATTTGTCTCGTTGCCGACTCATTTCGCGAAAATCGTATTGTGCAAATGTGTGATTTAGTTTTGGTGAAATCATTGGACAAACTAATATATTGTGTTTGGCCAGGTCTGGTAAAAAATATATGAAAAATGGCAAAAGTTGTTCAACCTCTTTACACCGTAACATCAAACTATTCACACTTTCATAAGTTTTTAATATTTTGACTGTCCACACACTACATGAACATCAACGAACCTGATTCATCTAATTCAGTTGAGGAGTTGCTTCAGTCTAAATCTCTGATGTTGGTTTACAGACGTAAGTCATTACTAATATGTATAAATATATTACCTTCATTTTGTCACTGTTACAGTGAATGTACGTAATTAGCGTGTGATT
Source organism: Lamellibrachia columna (assembly GCA_963662155.1). Classification (NCBI taxonomy): domain Eukaryota; kingdom Metazoa; phylum Annelida; class Polychaeta; order Sabellida; family Siboglinidae; genus Lamellibrachia; species Lamellibrachia columna. Next base: position 4,713,357 of record OY759272.1, read on the forward strand.
TACAGCAGCCTGAAGGTCGGAGGTCATCCATGAAGGGTTTATATGAGAGTTTTATAAGCTCCAGAGACAGAAAGCCATGTGAGTATCAGCTCTCAATTACTCCATTGACCCATTCACTCTAGCTATACAGGGGTCGACCCAGGCGTAATATATGACCTGTTTCCAATCTTAGCGTGTAGTGAAATGTCACATTCTCATAATCTGACACTACCCACAATTTGCATGTTGGAATATCATGTGGGAATATCGTGTGGGAATATCATGTTGGAATATCATGCATTTCTTGCCAAAACAAATTTGAATTGAAAAGATTGATAATATACCAGCATACAGTTGGAACCCCCTTAAATCCACCCTTACTATGCGAGACACTTATCTAGGAAAATCTTGTGTCAAAAGCAGGTGCCAGGATTTTATTTGGTATATTCAACTCGTTAGATGCTTTGTATTAATAATGACAACATTTATATTTTGTGTTTAACATATTTTTGTTGTGCATCAGCATCAGCATCTTTAAAGTAGTACCAAATAAAAAAAGAGAGAATCTTAAAACAAATATGTGAAATAACTTTATGTTGGGCTAAATATCTATATCATTGGTTCTCAACCCATTTTCTAATGTGGGCCACATGTGCGGCCCTGAATGTGTCATGGGGCCGCACAACACTCGCAGCCATTCTATGAAAATACGTAATTTATCAGACATAATTTATTGGACATAAATGCTTTACATCAGTGTACTGTAGAACGCATTGCATCAGCCATGGGCGGCCATTTCTTTCTTGACACAAAGTGAGTAATGGGCCGCATCTCTATGCAAATTGGGCTGCATGTGGCCCACAGGTTGACAACCACAGGTCTATCATATCTAACAATTATGTGTGCTAAAAACAATTGTCAAGCCAAGTGGTGCCAGCGTATTGGAGACACTCATCCCTTGTAGCACCACTGCACAGGGGCATTCATTCTTATGGCAATACTGTGCCTTCATTTCACATTGTCTGTGTGAAAGATTGATCCAGATTGTGTAAATTTCAGTTCCATATTCAGGTATACCTGCTCACTTGCTCACCTGCTCCCCCTGTTCACCTGCTCCCCCTGTTCACCTGCTCCCCATGCTCACATGCTCCCCATGCTCACCTGCTCCCCATGATCACATGCTCACCTGCTCATCATGCTCCCCATGATCACCTGCTCCCCATGCTCACCTGCTCACCATGCTCACCTGCTCACCATGCTCACCATGCTCCAGTTAGGAATTCAAGTAACGCTAGAACTTCCATCAGTGTGGTAAGAAATCAACTTCCTCCATTTCATACAGTTCTTGTACCATTCCATTATTAATACATCTTTGAGTTGGGTGTTATTTCCCTCCAGGCAGCTGCTGATGTTGTTGATCCATCGTAACCTCGGCCTTCCTCTGTCTCTTTTCTATCATCTTCATGTCCAGCAGCTTTATAAAAAAATCTTGCCATCTCAATTTATTCATCTTGATGATTTCTACAATTGGGGTGATCTTGCTCTCCCTGTAGAGATGATCATTTCGCTTCTGCCCCATTTGGTATCACCCTGTATCATTTGATGTCACCCTGTATCATTTGGTGTCACCCTGTATCATTTGGTGTCACCCTGTATCATCCGTATGGCTTACATGTCTGCTGCAGTGATTCGACTTTCACTTCTCTTTATCAAGTTAAACCAACATGGTAGATTCTTCTCTATTTCTTCTGTGTACCACTGCATCTTATAGGGTCTAATCAAGCCAGTAGGTGGGGCTGTTGGCCGTCTTATACAGTTGCATCTTATAGGGTCTAATCAACAAATAAACTCTGCCTTATAGGTGTATTATGAAATATTTCCGATATGCCCTCACGTATCACATAAATTTAGACGTAACTTGGTCCGACACCATGCATGTTTTTCACTGTATCCCTAGAATGACTATAGGAGGGAAAACAGTTTATATATGACAATGCCGTCATAGTTGGTGCCTATGGAACTGCCCAAATATAGTTCCAGAGTTCCTCTTCTATCCGTGGCTTCTCACTACCAACTGTTTCCAGCGGGAGACAGGGAGAGGGACTTTGAGCGGAGGGATCTCGACAGGGAGCCACCGAAGAAGGGAAACACTGTGTATGTGCGAGGCCATGGACTTACAGAGGAGATACTGAGGAAGGCATTCAGCAATGTGGGAGACATCATGAATGTGACAATGGAACGCAACAAAAAGTGAGCTGTGTTTGAGTTTCAGCTCAATGGATAGAACAGTATGCCAGCGTATTTTGTAATGTGTAGATCACAGCTCACTCATTTCTGTCACCTTGTTCTTTACACATTTAAACCTGCACATTGTTTTAATGAAGTACAGTGAAAACAAGAAGTTGTATGGGTAATATTTTTACTTTTTCAGTCATTTTACCTTTTTCTTCTCGTGACGTTTTGACTGCAGTCAACGATCTTCTTCAGACGACTATCACTAGATAGTCATCTGAGGAAGATTGCTGATAGCAGTCGAAATGTCACGGGAAGAAAAAGGTAAACTGACTGTGAAATAATTAAATATATTAATCATTTGAACCATCCAGTCTGATGAACATCTTCACTCAAAGAAGTTGCATGATTAATACAACTCAATCTTGGTCCTTCTATATCTGCATTGATGAGTGGCATCTGTGCGAAGGGTTGGTATTTCTTCTATGTTGGTAAGTTATCTCTCTTTGGGCACCAACTAGCCCTGGTACATCTTGAAGCCTCACTCGCCAATCTGGTCGGTTTGCGACTTCACGTTCCCAGGTGTTGGTATCAATATGAGCAGCATTGAGGTGCCACTTCAGGACGTCTTTGTATAGGAGTTCTCCCACTGATCTCTGCCCTTCTTCTAGTTGGTAAGTTCTCCCACTGATCTCTGCCCTTCTTCTAGTTGGCTAAGTTCTCCCACTGATCTCTGCCCTTCTAGTTGGCTAAAAGCACAATACTCGACTAAGTAGTATCACGTACTGAAGATGTTGCAGGTTTGTCCAATAAAAGGTCTGCCTTCCTGCTTTGTTGCAGCTGTGCATTTGTGACTTTTGAAAAGATGGACTCTGCAGATAAGGCGATCAGTGAGGTAAATATACATTTCCTGTGTTGCTAACTGTTCCCACCTTCGTATCCATGGAGCCACTCCCATATCAATATAATCATGATTTCACGTCGGCAAAATCAATGGTTATTTTTTTATTTCATACAAAAGGTTAATTTAAATGTTACTTTATTATTCTGTACTGTAAGATGTCTTTTAGGCAACGATTCACTCTTTTTATTAAAACTACAACCGAGCAGAAAAAGATTCTTAAAACTGCGTGGTCATTAAAACGTGGAAACAAGTGAACACTTCAACATAAGATTATATACGAGTTGCTACCATTCATGAGGATGGTTAAATAAAAAAGTGTATTGCCTCAATATAATGGCAACCATTTTGACTGTTGAGAGAGGCTTAAAGAGAAAGAGAAAGAAAAAGGGGAGATAGACGGTTAACTCTATGTATATCTGCGTTGATTTCAGATGAATGGTACTATGGTGTTTGGTGTACACGTGAATGTATCAATGGCGCGGAGACAGCCTTCATTTGATGGAGCCAGCACGGATCCTGCCAGTAGCGGCTGGGCATCAATAGGTGGGCTTGCCTTCTTTCACAGTTTCAGTGCCTGCATAAGTGACATCTGGTGGAATTTCTGTTGTTACTTATGCATTATCTTAATGTTTCGGACAGGAAAATTAATTACCAGCGTTACATTACAATGTCGTATCACTGTTACATTAGTGTTGTAATTTTTTATGAAGCGCTACAATGCGTTCTTGTAGCATTGTTGATTACAGCCTAATAGTGGCTGGATGATTATGTCACACAATTGTGAATTAATAGTACTCAATTCTATCAGCCCTTTACCATTCCTACAATTATATTATTTTGGAGTGTATCATGGCAACTGGTAGGTTTTCCATAACAAATATAAGCATTCATATGTTAAATGGAAAACATTTATTCCAAAACCACATTTTTCCTTTTTGTAATAAATACAACTCCGTCAATATACAAGTGTGCATAAAATACACTAGAAATCGGAAACAAATTAAATATAATATCCTGCTTATTGTTTGTTACAGAGAACCTGTGTTCACGCGCCATGTATGTAGCCATGTAATCGTGTCTTTGTAGCGGCAAGTCATTCTCAGAAGGGAGGACATCAAGGCAAGCGCGAGATGATGACGTATGACAATGACATCTTTTGAGCTGCTTCAACTGAAGATGTCTCATCCATTGTGAACAGTGTAAAGTTGATGACATGGTCACATTTCAAGCCAGACCACCGTCTTGTGTGGGAGTAGGTCCACATGGTATGGACCTACAGAAATGGTCCATGCAGTACAAACCATTACGTTCCACATGTTGTATATCTTGATGAAAGGTCTACATTGTGCAACTATGCATGATGGTCCACTGATAATAGATCACATGTGGTAAAGAATGTATAAGATCAATGTGACAGAATGATCCACACAAAGTATGGAAGAAGGTCTGCATGTTCCATGCCGTGGTAGAAGATCCACATTGTACAGACCAAACAAGATGGTCCAGTGACTGGTTGACACTATAACGACCATGTAAGATGGTCTACATTGTACAGACCCACCGAGATGATACAGTCACGAAGGACCATACATGGTTCAGACAATGGAAGGTTCATGGACTACGTACAACAGAAGGAGACCGTACTGCACAAACTATTCCAGAAGGTCCACTTGCTGTAGACATTTCCTGATGTATATGAATGTATAATAAATATTATGTTAATTTTTTGTATGTTTTTAATTTTTTTGCTAGCTATCCACGTCCTTGCAGATGTGATTGTTTCACCTACCCTTACCCTGGTAGTGTAATGTCCCTTGATGGCGACCGTTCAACTCTCTTCAATAATGGGCTTTGAAAGGCGTGGAGAGCATTTCAAAAACTCAGGTCAAAGGGTATAAATACAAACACCAAAATAAGAATTGTCAACAGAAATGTTATGCCCGGGTTTCTCTATTGTTCTGAAACATGCAGAACTAAATAAACAGAAAGTAGCAAGTTTCCAGACCAGATGCTTGTGCAGACTTCTAAACATCAAATGGAATGAATTAATCACCAATGAAGAAGTCCTTAAAAGAGCAAATGCAGAGCCAATCAAGCAACAATGCTGAAAAGAAGATGGAGGTATTTGGGCCATGTCCTTAGAATGCTGCCAGCAAGGACACCAAAGTATTTGGGCGATGTCCTTAGAATGCTGCCAGCAAGGACACCAAAGCAGGAAACCATCTGGAAAAAGAGGACTACCAAAAAGAAACGTACCAACAAACCATTGCATGAAAGGCACAAACCCAGAAAATAAAGATGCAGGACCTACGAAGAATGGCTGCAGGTAGACATGGATGGCATCGATTGCTCTCTGTCTTGTGTGTCTGACGGCACAGAGAGGCACTGGGAGGCACAGAGAGGGAGCAAGTAACTAACCAATTGTTGGTGAAGGAGATCATATGTGAACATGTGCTAGTTCTCAAATTCAATTTGTAGTGTTGTGCAGCAATGTTCTACTAGAATTACGACTTGTTATACTCCAGAAGAATAAGCTAACAGTACTTTGTAAGATAATGCCACGAGTAACTCTGAAAGATTTATACTCATAGAAATATATTTTCCAAAAGCCATATTACCAGAATTCATTACTTTCTCAATAAATGTCTGCAAACTGCATTTTCAAGGTAATAGTTGTTTGGCAAATATTAATGCAAGATGTAAAAAAAATGTAAAAGCATGTATATGAATGTATCATAAATATTATATTATCTTCGCCCAAATTCCAGGGGCCTATCTGTTAAAATTCCCTCCTGAATTAATTGAGCCATCGCAAATCAAGTTCACAGGTGTTCAAATCTATAGTGTATGAATAGTATAAGTTATATGTAATGTATGGACAGTATAAGTAATATGTGGATAGTATAAATAATATGTAATGTATGGACAGTATAAGTAATATGTAATGTGTGGATAGTATAAATAATATGTGGACAGTATAAGTAATGTGTGGATAGTACAAGTAATATGTGGATAGTATAAGTAATATGCAATGTCTGAATAGTATAAGTAATGTGTGGATAGTATAAGTAATATGTAGTGTGTGAAAAATATTTAATAGTTTGTCCGACGATTTTTTAAAATTAATAAATAAATTTGCACAAACGAGCTAGCATGTCGTTGGTACTAGATTTGCTTGATTTTTTTACAAAACCGTTCTGAAAAAAGATGAGCAAACAATCAAATTGAGGAGGGACCTTTAATAGAACACAAGGCTGCTTGGACCTTTAATAGAACCCAAGGCTGCTTGGACCTTTAATAGAACCCAAGGCTGCTTGGACCTTTAATAGAACCCAAGGCTGCTTGGACCTTTAATAGAACCCAAGGCTGCTTGGACCTTTAATAGAACCCAAGGCTGCTTGGACCTTTAATTGAACCCAAGGCTGCTTGGACCTTTAATTGAACCCAAGGCTGCTTGTACCTTTAATTGAACCCAAGGCTGCTTGGACCCTTAATAGAACCCAAGGCTGCTTGGACCTTTAATAGAACCCAAGGCTGCTTGGACCTTTAATTGAACCCAAGGCTGCTTAGACCTTTAATTGAACCCAAAGCTGCTTGGACCTTTAATAGAACCCAAGGCTGCTTGTACCTTTAATTGAACCCAAAGCTGCTTGGACCTTTAATTGAACCCAAAGCTGCTTGGACCTTTAATAGAACCCAAGGCTGCTTGGACCTTTAATAGAACCCAAGGCTGCTTGTACCTTTAATTGAACCCAAGGCTGCTTGTACCTTTAATTGAACCCAAGGCTGCTTGGACCTTTAATTGAACCCAAGGCTGCTTGGACCTTTAATAGAACCCAAGGCTGCTTGGACCCTTAATAGAACCCAAGGCTGCTTGCACCTTTAAATGAACCCAAGGCTGCTTGCCCCTTTAATAGAACCCAAGGCTGCTTGCAACTTTAATAGAATCCAAGGCTGATTCCTAAATATCAATGTACATGTGAGAAACAACACCTTTATTTCAACATTAATGATAAAAAAATTTCTAAACCAACAGCGTTATAGCAATACTACATTAAAGTTGTTCATTCAGTTTGTGTCGTGACTTTGTATACTGTCAATGTGTGCCGCTTCTTGTCTGCCCCACAACATTGGGGTAGTATTGTGAATAGTCGTACTGTCGGAAAGGCACGGGCATCTCAATAGTTCCTGCAAGAAATGACACATTCTTCAGAATCAGAGAAACAACAGATCGCTCAGAATTGGAGAAATAACAGATCGTTCAGAATCAAAGCAGGGACAGATTGTTCAGAATCAGAGAAACGACAGATTGTTCAGAATCAGAGAAACGACAGATTGTTCAGAATCAGAGAAACGACAGATTGTTCAGAATCAGAGAAACGACAGATTGTTCAGAATCTGACGTTTTAATTGATTTATATATTTTAATGGAGTTTTAGTTTGTACACACAGTGATTAGCATAAGTTAGAAACTGGCGCATCAAATAACTTTTATTTATTTATTTAACCAGAAAAACGACAGATAGCTCAGAATCAGAGAAAAACAAATTGCTCAGAATCAATGAAATGACAGACTGTTCAGAATCAGAAAAACAACAGATTGTTCAGAATCAAAGAAGTCCGAGCCAAGTGCATGGGCATTCAGTCATGGTACTTCAGCCATTATAATGCAAAACTGCCTTCATGCGCTTCAAGTCAGTGCCTTTATGAACTGTGATCAGACACTAAATAGTGTTTTGGGGAAAAATACATCAATGTACGACACCACACGAAATGACTGCTAACCTCCTCCCCATCAAACCAATTTTCTGTAGTGCTATACATTGTTGTTTTAAGATCGTCCCCAAGGAAGTGTTAAGTCAAGCTTTTTGGTCCTGGGAATCTAGAGCAGTACTCTTGAGCACATCATAGTCATGGAAGAAAGATTTTTTATAGAACATGAAGATATTTAATTATATACTATACCTTTGTCATAAGCTTGTGCTACAGCAATTAGTAGCTTTTTATGTTGCATCTGACAGAGACCTGAAACACATAAAAGAGAACACCTAATTGGTCAATTAATACACATGATAATATCAGATATGGCCAAAAGACAATATTCACAACACGTACAACATTTATCGGCTAAGAACTATGGTTGTATGTCGTGCTAACAAGTGTGAATACTGTATATGTTTGTGATGTCATTGCGAAATGTTTGTGACATCACTGCAAAATGTTTGTGACGTCACTGCGAAATGTTTGTGACACCACTGCGAAATGTTTGTGACGTCATCGGTCATAAAATATTTTATAATTTAAAATTCTAATTTTCGAAGGGGCTGTTTTACTTAGGTAAATGGGTATGTAGTCAGCTTTATTATCTGCTGCCATAGTACAAGAAATTTGTTGTGATAAGTATGACACCTAGTGGTTAAGAATGAAACCAGGGCTGTGGGTAGTCAAAAAATCTAGTGCTAGTAAAGTGCATGCGTGTGAATATTGTCTAATAGTACTGATTTAACAGCCTCAAATTTGACAGCCAACAGCTTGCCAGTCACTTGACACAGGCCTGAAACTTGACAGCCAGGGATGCTGGCTACTGAAACATGATGCCAACAGCTAGCTAGTTCACACTGCAATCATGAAGTTTTCTCCATATCCATACTTATCCAGAGATGAGGTAAGTATTAACTGAATACCCCCTTTCACCTTCTCTAGTGCTCCAAAACACCCTAATTCCACCCTGCAAGATCATATTTAATGACATACCAGTTTTGCCACAACCGTGTATATTGTGAAATGAATATAGATTCAACTTTCCAGTTGATTTAACAGATAACTGCACTCACCCGTCTTCTGGTAAGATATAACCTGTCCTGTTTCTGGGGATATAAACTGGTTCAACAGCTCAACATTCTGCAAATGAGAAAAAAAGTTAAATTATTACAAGGACAGATCTGCAGAGACATAGAAATGAGAAGGGGAAACCTTAACTAAGTCAGGCAGTGAGTAGGAAGACAGATTTAGAAAGGGTGGACAGTTTAGGGTAGCAGAAGTAAGTTGGTCTGCATTTCAAGGGAAAATATTGAAACAATGTCTCTTTTCTATCACAAACGAAACGTCGCAGTTAAAGCTTATAAACGAAAAGTTTCATTTATAAGCTTCAACTACATTTGAAATTGTGTCAACCCAGGTAATGGATATTTTAAACAATGTCACAAAGCATTTCAAGGTCCTTTTTAGAGACAATGGCATTCTGTTGTGCATGGACTTTGTTTTGTGGTATGTGTGCCTAAGCACTGTTTATTACAGTACAATAGTGAAAAGTAATTTCATGCCCATGAAGTATTTTAATTCATGCATGTTCAAGTGGAAGTATTTTAACCTTATAGGCACATAAATCTGACATTTTATTCGCGCATGCTCCTAGTGCTCAGAATATTATGTTAGGTTTATCATGTATGTTATGATTTGTACGACTTTCTTTCAATGAGGCAAAACTGTTATAGTTGCACAATTTATAGGATTAATATTACAAACAACCATATATAACTTGAACATGTGTGGCAATATCTCTTTGAAGCCTCAAATACATCAGTGAAACTCCCAGAGTTGTTTCAGTAGAATGAACACACAAGTCACTTACTGATGGATGTAACACCAAGTATTCATCACGGCAAATTGGACAAGGATTCCCAGTTGATATAATACCATGCCTCTGTAACAGAACACAGGCAATCCTCACAGATGTGTCTACATTTCATTAAAACACATGTCTGCAATAACGGCACTATTTATATGGAATCTACCATTTATACGATCATCATGGCTGCAATAGATTGACATTTCCACACTTTTGTCTAAATACCAGACTTGTTGGCAAGTTAAATCAAGCCTCAAATCATTGACCTGAAAGTCAAGTCATGTCACAAGTCAATGACCTCCAAGTCAAGACTCATCTATCTGAATTCCTAGTCAAGTCCCAAAAGGTTCACCAATCGCTATGATTGTTGTGGTTTGTCTGCAGTAATTTTTTGCAGGAAGCTTAACTGGATGCTTCCCCACATCAAATAAAATGATATTTAATTAAAACTCGAGCTTTGTAGCAGAACGCAGGTAACAGGTGATGTACATACAATGCATGTTTTGCGGGTCTTCTCTGGAGGTCGACTTCCCTTGTGGTTCCTGCGATATGGCACCCACACCGGCACGCCACGGTAGGTCAGCTCGTAGGCTGCAATGTCAAGCACATATTCATAAACAAACAACAGTGATTTGTAATGCTTCAAAATAAGACCAAAACTGATGACACTTGTTGGTTTGTTGCATGTAACACAGGCAAGCCTAATGCATTGGGTGGACGGGGTGGTTGCTACATAGTAGCTTTGGGCTATCAGACATTTTGAGGTTAGGTGGCTAGGAGCCTACTCTGAAATCAAGCTACCTGTGCATCAGCCTGCGATTCTCTAACGTAGTTCTAACATGAAATCAACACAAAAGTTACATTGTTGATCGAAACTATATCCTTAATACCAGCAGTAAATACTGATACATTTATTGGTGCCATTATATTATGAATTGAGAACCAGCAAAGAAGATATAGCAGGAAAGACAATGTGTTACAGCCAAAAATTTACCTATTTAATCAATCCAACTCTGCATTGTCCTCATCTAACTGTGAATGACTTAAAAATGAATATAAACTACTGAGATTTCTTCACTGTATTGTACTATGAGCTTAGAAATATATACAGGATGTACTGTACTTTTAGCTCTGCCTAAGGCCAGGCTTTAATAAGAAGTGATTGAAATCTACATGCAAACTTCTAGATGCAATGTCATAATTATATACCTGTATAAATATCATACTATATAAATATTATATCTCCTTCCGTACCTTTACTCTTCATGTAGCGGATACTTGTCTCTGGGTCAATGACAGGTCGCAGGTTAGCTTTCTTTTCACTCTCTTCACCTTCCTCCTCCTGTACATCTTCTGCTTCCTCAGCTTCCTGAAGCTTAGCTGCTGTCAGACTCAGCCACTGTCGCCTTTCAGCAAACACTGGGCATGCCAGGAACTGCAGTTAACACAGTCAATACATAAATATATCTCAACTACTAGAAAAGAAGCCCCTTTACATAATGCTCCCACATAAAAAAGATACGTTCTTATATAGCACACTGTTCAAAGAGCTCTCCAAACAAAAACACTCCATTTATAACCAAATTATGTTCACAGACACCTGTAGGGAATTTTTTAAGTTAGAAGGGAATTACACCTTGGTCTCGTACTACTACTGGTAAGCTATTTGCAATGAGATTGAGCAAAGCGCCTGCCCTGTGGTCTTTTTGACATAACCTAACCTTACCTTAGCCTACGTCTACGATGGTTCTGATAGCAGTATTCATTTGGTTCCTCACTGATCTGGGTACCATTTCACTAACTTTCTTATGAGTTCATAAGCACAATTTTGCTCATTAAAATCAATTTCTCTCATAGTGTAAATAGATAAGTCAAATTATGTCTTCCAAATGTTAGTGATAACTAGTTTGCAAATTTGGGCTTTTGTCTACAGTGTGCATTTTCAGCAGTGATATTCAGAAGTCGTTGTGTGTGCACACAGTTTTTTGACATCGTGAAGGTGAAAGTTGTTCAGGAAGCATTTGCTATTTAATTATGTCTTAATTTTTGTTTTGTATCTAATTTTAAATGCACACCTCAAACAACACATCTCCGTTTCAGGTTGTTGGCGTTCTCTGCAAGCTTTGTTACTGAAAACTGTCAAAACTTTGATGGTGTGTCACAGAAATATTTTCGGCCTAACATTTTTGCTCTTCACCCAGTGAACAAATAAGTCTAATGTGGTTGAAAAGTGGTCGATGGAATGTATCATCAGCTACTTTTTGACAACTTTTCTATGTACTTTGTGCACACTGCGGAGGTTATGTCATGATAGATTTAATGAGCATCTTAGTCAGACTCACTTAGTCTTAGTCGAAATGGTCCCCAGCACCACAAGGCACAACACATCTAATTGACTAATATAGTTAAGAATTTCCGGCTCTGGTTTTTAGTAATAGTGGTGCTTCATAATCATCTAAACTAGTATTATCAGTAGTAATAATGCCATCATTTATTATTTAAGGCTACTGATGTAATATTTACAGACGTTAAAGAAAGTAAAATATTATGCGATAATGTTGACCCCTGATTTATCGCCCACTAAGCTGCAACTCCGTAAAAATTACTTGGTAATAACAAATTAACAGTGCTAGCAGCATACCTGTTTGCGATTTATGCATGTACACGTGAATCTATTTTTCAGTGGAAGTGCCTCCAGCGACAACCGAGTGACTGTCCTTGCAAAAAAGTTCATAATCAGTTTACACCCAAAACAAATTATACACAAATTCCTTTTCGCCTCTCGCGTAAATTTGTTCCGCCTAAAAATGTCTTGTTACTGTGGAGGAATGAGTGTATATTATGCATACTCATTGCCGCCGCTTACTAGAATCAGATACCCAGTACATGGAAAACGATGCATGTTTTCCTGGAAAGCCCAAAAACCTCTTTCCAAATTTCCAGTGTTTTTGATGCTAAAATGATGTATTGTACGGGTAGAGCTAGTAACACTTAGCAATACGTCTATGTAATTATATACAAATAAATGTGTGTGTGTATATATATATATATATATATATATATATATATATATATATATATATATATATATATATATATATATATATATATATATATATATATATATATATATATATATATATATATACATTTCTAGAGAATTTTATGGAATTCTTTAGAAATACATTGAAATCTGTGGAAATCAATCAACCGAGCTTTCTGGGATGATTTCTGAATAATGTTACAAATAAAAAAAAATCACTCAAAGGTGCATGTGATCCATCCGAACCATCCAGAGGACGGGCATATGAATTCTTGCTTTATATAAATTTGTACTCCTTCTGTAAGGCAGTGTTGCAAGCTCGTTACCTGGTGAGTAGTACCTCAATGTCTTAATAAGATAATGAATTGGTAAATTTATTGAACTTTTACCCAATAAATATGTTCCTAATGATTGTTCATTCAATCGCATTCGCGCCACGTTGTATAGTAGATCATTACGCATTACACATGTATAGATTATCTCGATTAAATGCCTTTTATTCTTCTGCAGTAACATAAGATTTCCGAAGCCAAAACATACTAATTCGTTATTAACTGTCCAAACATCTAGTGTGTATAGATACTGCGTATGTAATGTGCATACGTGCTTGGACACGATCCAAGTTCGTGTGAAACCGACGAAGGTCGAAATACTCGTAAGGGATTTAGGAAGTAAGGAAACCGTGTTTCAAAACCCCCTGTTAATACAGCCACGATCTGACAGATACATCATTATGACGATAGCCATTTATTTGAATACCAAGATATGTAACGTGATGTGATAGGAGATCGCTAGAAAGTTTATGGAGTAAAATGTATATTTTGTAATTCACATGCGTATACCTCCTAACGGGGCTCAAGCACGAGGCGTACCGCAATGACGTCATAAATAGAGAATTCGTAGAGAAGTAAGTGTTGTTGTGGATGGTTTGTGGAATGTTTCAATTATTGTGTGTTGTTTGTTTCCGTTTGTTCGATGTATTATCACAAATGTTTATGATGACTTTTATGGATGCCTTTGACTTATATTGTGTTTCTGTTATTTTGCAGATTGCTGTAATATTCGGGCAAAAAGCAGCAACGACGTGACCTTGATTCTGTTAGGCTCGCCATGTTGAAACTGCCGCAAACCGAATGACAAAGTTGCATCGAAATATAACTCAAACAATTTATATAAGCCTTCATTGTAGAATTCAAGTCTATAAACGCTTAGTATACACTACAGCGTAAATCATGTGACGACGCAAACGATAAAGACAACAATTTGTAGCGTGTAAGTTAAATATCGAAAAAATTCACATTGACATCGATCGCGCAAGCCACAAGTACAACAACGCAACGGTAGCATAGCTCCTCTAAGTCTTAATTTTAGACCACAACATTGACATACATATTGCAAACATTAACCTTTTAATGGTATGCGCGTGTGCTGCGTTGGCAGTAATTTTAAACATGCATTGGTTAAATCGACTAGGCAAAAGCAGGAAATGTACTAGGCAAGGCATAAGTGAATGTTGGCTCAGTGCCAATTATTTGTGTCGCGTCCTTTTATGGTCGGGTTGGTATAGTGTAATGATAATAACTTAAATCCTTCAAATAATTATATAAATTATTATTACAAGATCATAATAACAACATATTGCTAATAAACATTTATATATTAAAGACAAATATTTGCAAAATAAGCAGTTTTGTGATGCAATGTCAGGCTACCAGTTAAATAGAAATTAATCCACAAATCGTACATCAAGCCAATAATTTATTGCAATATACAATTAATATAGAACTAGTAAATCGATATTTTATAATAATTATGTATGGGTGCAAATCCTGGTCGAATTTTTTTATTTGACGTAGGGTTCACTACGAATGCGTCAAACTCTGCTAGTGTTATTATATTTGCTGATTTTTATAGGAGTAATGTTGATTTATTTGGTTCGTTTATTGGAGCATCGGGAATGTGGTTGATGGACAACGCAAACAAGCGAGGCTCGAAATGTGTGCGTTCTGGCGTCCGTCTCTACAAATGTGTACGCTGTGTACAAGACTACCACTAAACTGAACGGAAGATGGCGACGAGGGATTACCCTTGGGTCGACTGGATGTGGACTGTAGCATCTAACGTGCGCACGATTAAGTATCGTAAGAAATTGCTTTGTACAGTGTCGTGACGAGTGCTGTTCGCGTTACCGCCGCAGAATTGGGCACATGTTCGAGCCCCGCTTGTTGCGTAATGTGTGGTAAGCATGTTGGTAGTTTTGGCTACACTGACGTAGACGATTCTTTTCTTCAGATTTTATGATTATGCATAATTATTTGGGCGTATTGAAAAATGTAATTCTGTCTCTGACGTAACCATTTCCATAAAAATTACCACTGTTTGCTGCTTATTTTCAATGGCAATGTGCAAACAATTCTGTTAAAAAATCAACGTTAAAACAGATTAATCATTTATGAATTTTTTTTTCAAGTAGTGGAGATTGCGGTTCATAAATGATGCCAGTTTTAAATTGTTAGTGTTGATCTTTCACAAAATGAGATGTGTTTGGGTACTGCAGATGTGCGAAAAGGTTGGTAGCGAAAGTTTGGCGTGTTCGTGATCATCATGGACATGGTAGGGCAAGAAATTGTACAATCTGACAAATTTCTTCGAGATATTTTACTATGATATGTTTATTTCAATTGATAAGTATTATAGTTAGCATTTATAATTCAAACGTACACTTGAGAAATAACTTCAATAAAAGTGGAATTATTTTTGGCGGCCAATTGTGAAGTGTCGCCGTTCGACACGGCAAGTCAAAATTCGTAACTTAACGTTCAATCCGCGTGGTTTCGACAGCATACTTAAAGCTCAATCGATTTAATATACTTACTAATTAAAGTAAAAGGGTGACAACACTGGTGTTTGGCATAGAGCGATGTTTTACTTTGAAGCATGTGTGGTGTACTTTTTCTAGCGTACTTATGCTGTTAGTGGTACGGACGTTAATTGACAAATAACGCAAAGATGCTTATTGAGGCAAACGTGGCATAGTTGGGGTAAAGTGCCGGAGGCTGCCATGTTAGTGCAGTCATCGTGGAAACTGAAAGCCAAATGTTCCTTGTGGAGCTAAAGTAAATGGCGTCATGCACGTCAGCAAGTTTGCAAACCATGGCATAAGTTTGAGCGACTACGTCCTAGAAGTCTCCTTGTGGTAAATGTTCCATTTCTACTTTGCGAATAGGCCATTACTTTCATGCCTGATTTTCTTATTGTGCGTATTGAGATGCATTGTTGGCGCGCGAGTTGGTGTAAATCAGCTTAGTAAGGACGTTTTCCAAAAGTAAACTATCGGTAATTGCCATAAAATGACATCTGGGATGGCGTTATCACCGTCTGGCTATGAGCCGTCGCTGACGTTCATTTTGCACGGTATAGTCCTGCAGTGAACTTGTAGTACCAATTTAGATTGTAAAGTTCTCTTTGTAACATTGCCAATCAACAGCGTTAGTGTTGCAATTGACGATGCATTACAACGTGACCCGGCGTAAGCATGGCTGGATATATGTTTACTTGCCCTAGTTGAAATGAGGTCGTCTAGGAAGAGTGCTGCCACCTAGCGATTGTTAAATGTAGGCGCACTGTTTACATTTTTGTGTAGGCAGTTCTGTGCATTTGAGCGTGTTCATGGCATCGACTTAATGTTTAACAAGGAAGAATGTTTACATGCAAGGTGTAAGAGTAATTTGGATATGTAAATATTATGGTAAAACACACTTGTTATGTATTAAAACAGTACAGTGTTGTCGGCAGAAAATGTTCCATTGATAAAACTACAGTTCAAATTTACTAGTGTGCTATCACAAGTTAAAAAAGTTACGTATTTGCTGCAATGTAAGGTCTTTTACTGTAATTGTTTGTATTGTGTGTACGCATATTGTAACATCATCAGTCTGATCATAGTTTATAAGGTGAACTCTTGCTATATGGAACACATTGGGACAAAGTAGTTGTTCCTCCTAAATATCCAATGTTCCCTGTATCCACCCAGAGGCCATTTATCATAACACAATGCGGGTCAGAACAGTGATTTAAAAATTGTTCTTTCTAAGTGGTTGTTCCTTACACCAGGAGTCCATGTAGCGGGAGGCCGCTGTAGATAACAATTATGATGACTGGGAAGATAAGTATGCTTACCAAGCACCAGGAGGATCCCGTTGGGTTGAATCTTTAGAAACTTGGTGGTCTACAGAAAAAAATATGAGGACACCTTTGGACAAAGAGAAATGGAAGAAGAAGGCTTGAGGAGGAAAGTACCGTATATTACCTCATAGACATGCTGTGTGCAAAAGAATGACCCGTGGTGAGCATTTATTGTGCTAGAAAAATGAGAAATCAAGAATTGCATTAAATACAATTTCATTCTGAAATATAAAAAATGCATATTTTTTATCACAATATTGTTTTATAAAGTTATTATGAGGTTAATGCAAATATTTGTGCACATTGTAATGCAAACTTTTAGGGCATGCTTGTATATTAGGTATTATACGGTACTATGCAGATCCAAGTGGAGGATCGTTTGACTTCCTGGTGGCTAACAAAGCTGAAGAATTTTGTATGGAGCATATAACAATGGTTAATTTTATTTAAAACTTATGTTTGCTGAAAAGAACATAATCTTGTTTTGTCAACCAGCTGCACCATATTGTTCTTAGTAAAGTATGTCATTGGTGCATTGGCAGGGTTCCAAATTAACCATCATTTTGGTAAACCTGTCCGATTGATAGACATGTAATTATGTATAGGTATACATAATGCATAATTTATATAGTAACTAAGCTACGTGTTCTGTGGTGTTATCCACAGAAAGACATTACATTATCTATATACGAACATCAGTTTTAACTTGTGCACTGAACAAACTACTGAGCTTTTGTTCTGAAGATTTTCGTTTATCCCAGACAATAGGCCAAACTTTCATTTTGTGCCCTACAATAGTCGCTGACTATCTGAATTGGTTTCACTGTTTTTTTTACTAGTTCTATTTGGTTTTTTACATGACTACAAAGTGAAAAAACATTGCACAGATCAACTTTGTGTGAACACTTGTCATGGGGGACCAGTTCAGTTTTGGTAAAGGTGTTTACTTTTTTACTGCCACGGAGGGTGAGAGCGAGCTATTGCTTGTTGCAAGTAAATGTGTTGGATGTAAATGATGATAGTAGCCAAACAAACTAACTGATATAGGTGTATTAAATGGTGGCATTAGTTGTGTGTGTGCCTAAAGTATATTGACATAGGGTGCTGTACTATTGGTGGGGCACATCAGTTTCATTTGTGTAAATCTCATCTCTCCCAATTCTCTCGCTTTAATTCAACTTATGTATAATCTCTGCCTCCTTTCCAATTTGTATCCACTAGGAACCTAAGTTTAGAAACTAATATGAGGGATTTAGCAACGTTCTCTGTGCAAACTCCAATGTTACATGAACTTATGCACAGTACTGCACGGCTACACACCATGGCCTAAGCCAAAATACACCCACATGTATACTATGGAACATACTCTTGGCTACCCTATATATATTCCAATGTGTAACAATCCCTTTTCTATAACATTATATAATCCTTCTTTAAGCAGTAATCAAAACGGTAGCATATAAAAAAATTTTTTAAAGGAAATGTTTCCAGGGAGTATGTTATGTGAATTACCAGAGGTTATTGAATTGTGTACTGTGAGCATAGTTGTCATGGTGTTGGTTAGATCCACCACTTAGATCTTGTAGACATTGAGGACAAACCAGGTTTGGCTAGGCCCAATACTAATAAGGACAAACAAGACTAATAAAATAAGACACACAGGCAGTACCTGTATTTTGATCCAACCATTTATAATTTAAGCTATGTTATGCATACATAGGTGTGCATAATGTATGTATATGTGACGTACAATATCTCAAAATACAGGGGATTTTAATTTCACATCAACGGGAATTTGTTAACCGCAGCTCATGAAAAAAATTGTTTTCATTTTCAATGACATCGACTTTCCCTGTAACAGAAAAACGATACATTGTTGTCAGCTTCATTTATATGAATAGGGTTGTTATTAAAAATTATCTATGAATTGACCATGTAATATGGCTAGCATGTTATTTTAATGATTGATGAAATCTTTTAAAATGTTATTTGTGAACTCGCGTGTAATTTTACCGAACTTATAATAAGTAATTCACACGGCGAGGTGATTTGTGGAAGTAATAAAAAGTAACCTGGCAGGATATACATTAAAGTGGGTGGTCAGTGATATAGCAAAACAACATGGAAGACACAATAATGGGCAAATTATTCACCAGTGGCATACTAAAGATTAGAGATAGGATGTGCATGTAATTAAAAACTGACATTGATCATAGATAATGGGGTCACTTGTACAAAATACAAATACCGAACATTTTCAGCCAACTGGTTGAAGAAAAGTCTAATTTGGTACTATCTTAATATTGTAATACGTGTATGCATTAATATTGAAGTTCAAATGCGGGGTAACATTTTACATGCTCTGAAAAGTGGGGAATGCACCTTGTGCCCCCACTGATTGAAACCTAAAAAGCTAGGATTTGTTAAGAGACTACAGCAATCTTGTTCTATAGTTGATACAAAAGTTTTGTATGTAATATAATTTTTCGTCTCAATGTTGAACCACAAACAGTAATAGAACCATAATAATAACAAAATGGTAGTTGGTCTTTGAGTTGATTAAACTACGATTACAATATATTTGATTAATTTGCTAACACAAACACAGTGTATATTTTGTGTCACTGAACAAAATGCTTTCAAAAAGACAACATAAAATGCCTGCACAATTTTTGTTGTGCAGTGCCGTTTAAATGGAGTGTTATTTACAATTGTGTTTTTTATTTGCAGGAATAGTTATTAATGAGGAATTTGTTTGACATGATGGTCATGCCAGAAGTGGTGGAGGAAAAGACCAAGGTACGTAGCTACTACATGATTCAGTTTACACATTTTGTGTGAAACACAAACTAGGCAGAATATATTTCAAACCAAATTACCACAAATGTAGTGGCTTGTCCAGTCTGCGCTCAAGACAACTAACGGAGCTAATAACTGCTAATAACCTTTATGCAGTAATAATTGCATTTATTTTACAGAAAAAAAATTAACTTGTGCATTGGTCGATATTCTTCAGCAAGTGGAAAAGATCGGCATAATTTACTCTGTCGCTAAACTATGCTCTGTCCATTGATTGCAGGGTCCCATTGATCCACATGAGCTGCTGAAAGCTCTCTCGTCAATGCTGGGTCCAGCTGGTGAGATCGGTAGCACAGACGAAGTTGATGGAATTCTCAGGTATGTTGTATTTGCCTGCATCAAATATGAGCTGTCCATATCAATGTACTGCTTTGATAATGAGTCTATTCCAATATAGCTATTCTATAGGTGTTTTTGTGCGTTGTTACTTGTGTGCAAAATTATGTGAATATGTGATTGAAACTTGCATAAATTGTAATGTTTTTACACGAAGATTGCAAACATGATGTATCATTGTCCAGGAATCATTGTTTAGAGACATCAGTACTTTGGCAGAACATAGTGTGGTAATGCCCAATATTGTCTCTAGCCAATGGAATTACTGGTAGATATGTGATAGTGATATAATATATGCAAACATACTTTCAGCACTTGTATATTCCCTTAAATCACCACCGTAACAAAAGAATGTCTGGACGACATTAATTATCAAGTTCCACTTACCGACTAACACCGATCAGTGGTCAGTGAATAGAACCAGGTCAGTTTAATGTGTGACGCATGCGTACATGTCCAGTGACGTTTAACTTATACACATCTGCGTACGTCCTAAATGTAAACAAAAACGACACAAAGAAGATGACAGCAATGCAGGCTCTTGTTATTGTCTACTTGTTTCCTATGTCAATGACGCTATGTTGATTGCCATGTTGAACACTCGTTGACGAGACCTTGCACCACCTGCTGGTGGCCATGTTGGTTGGCTGGTGTTACATAATTTTGACAAAACCAAGTCAGACAGAGTGTTCAGCTTGTGCTGGTCATGGCTAGTTTGACCATTAGTTGCCTTGGTCGAACTTGGCCCAGGTGGTGTCCTTGGGTGTTGGTTTCAGCATGTCTTGTTGTGTTCCCGACGAAGGACAGATACAGTAGACTTAAGTTAATTGAATACTTTATTATTTTATTAAATTTTTTATGTAGTTTTGATTTTCTGCAATAAAAAGAACAAATTACTTAAATTGCTATAGCCACAATTGTATATGCACGCTGCTATTAGTGTATTAAATTTTTTTAATCAATTAACAGTCAGAGGAATGTTTGATATAATACAACATTGTGACTCTACCAACATCCTACCCAGCAGCGCTCATACATCAGTGTTGACAAATTCAAATAAATCCCGCATTTGCATATCCAGCTCAATTAAGACATCTGTTTCACTGGTGCCATCACGAGATTTATCAGACAATCTGCTCATAATCACATTTTTCTAATTTTAATCGTAATTTCCTTGCTACAATAATTCAATTCACAATTTTGTGATAAAACTCGACCTTAATGAAGAGCTTGTGTATGTTACACTTGCACTGTTGTGTTCTGCAGATTGATGAAAGGGGTCAACAAACTAGTGAGTCGCTGTGTGTACGTCAACATACTGAAAGCAACAACAGATGAATCCACACTCGAAAAGTAGGTGTCATCTATCAAACGTTCTGTTACGATAATGGTTCCTGCAATTGTTAAAATAACCGACTTGTGTCATCCGTTTAGTTTGTTTCTTTTCATGATTGTCACATTGTGTGATTTTATTGTATAATCGTACGGATTTACCATAGGCAATATGGATTCTTGGGATTTACCATAGGCAATATGGATTCTTGGGATTTACCATAGGCAATATGAATTCTTGGGATTTGGCGAAATTTGGAGAGATTGTTTTGTTACAGATTTGTTTCAAATAACAAAATTGCGATAAAGTACTTGTGCTCATCACACAAGTATAAAACGACAGACAAACTTATAGTGGACAAAGCACAGATACTTTGATTGATAGGAAGATTTCTGACAAAACCTGGTGGATTTTGTTTCATGTATGTATATGTTGTAGCCTGATAGATGGTGACACACGATTTTAATAGCAGTACTCTAGGTTGATTACCAGTAAAAATTAGACAGCTTTATACAGAATTTCAAGTAAAAAACAGATTTCAACCAAAAAAAGTGGCAGGTCTGAGTGATGACTGAACAAAACAAAAGTTGATTCGGGCGTTCTGGCTGCGTGGCAATGTCTGGTTGATTTGGGCGTTCTGGCTGCGAGGCAGTGTCTGGTTGATTTGGGCGTTCTGGCTGCGAGGCAGTGTCTGGTTGATTCGGGCGTTCTGGCTGCGAGGCAGTGTCTGGTTGATTCTGGTTGCAAGGCAGTGTCGGGTTGATTCGTGCATTCTGGCTGCGAGGCAGTGTCTGGTTGATTCGGGCATTCTGGCTGCGAGGCAGTGTTTTGTTCATTCGGGCGTTCTGGCTGCAAGGCAGTGTCTGGTTGATTCGGGCATTCTGGCTGCGAAGCAGTGTCTGGTTGATTCGGGCGTTCTGGCCATGAGAGGGTTAATATTTCTCTTGATATATCACTCATGTTTAAAGGTGAGATCATTACCAGTTGCTGAAAATATTTTGTTTATTTTGTTCAATGGCACACATTTTGCAGTTAAGGTAGGCACACATTTTGCAGTTAAGGTAGCTGAGGCAGCTAACATGTCAGTTGATTTTTTTCCACAACATGCTAGGAAATATTGAACTAAACGTCGTTGACACCACAAATATTCATGCGTCACTAACGTTGTTTTTCGCTAATCCATCCTTTAAAAACCAGTCCTTTTGGAAATCCTCCTGATGTCTTGGAGACTGGCAATGTTTCCATAGTAATGGTACCGTGTCGTTTGATTTAGCATGTACTTGAACCAGTGTAAATTACTAATATACATGCTTATAAGTATGTCATTTATTGTTTGGGATTTTCTCAAAATTATATAAGCTGGCATTTTGTGGATTTTTTTCATATTTACAGAAATGTTTAAATATTCGTGAAACATCACCAAATAAACAAAACGTTTTGTTAACCCTTTAACACTCAAATTATCAAGATGAAAACAGAGTGCTCCATGGAAATCCTCTGTAAAACAGTTAAATAAAAAAATTACTAATAATCATAGTGAAATATGAATGAGGTATCATTTTATTGCTAAAGAAATGCTTTATTATAATACTAGGATAATAAATATATAACGTCATCCAATCATGGGGATATCACTACCTGAATGTCACCAAAACAGAAAACATTTAAGATTTTTCACCTCACTACAAGATAATTACTTACTGGCTATAATGTCCCAGTGAGACAAATGTAACCACACATATTAGCTGCAACATAAAGCAAATAGGAAACAAATATGTTGAAAAATTAAATTTTTATGATTTTAGCCAGCTCAGGACTAGGCCACTTCAGACAGGCTAAAAACCCTGTGTTGTTTACTGTGGTAGAGCCGGTTGCTCTCAGCAGCGCAAATCGCGCTAGCAACTTGCTGAATATTCATCTCAAAGATAAGAACTTTATTTCAGGCTCATTCCTTATTACAAGGAACATTCCATAGGCATACATATACAGGTGGTATAGCAACACCAACACGCTGCTTAATACAATCATATGCGTGTCATAGCAGCCATATCAAGAGTAATTAGTGTAAAGTCCTGAGGAAATTAGTGTAAACAATATAATTGATTTATCCATTTTTTCCCGCAGCAGAGACGAATACATCATGTCACTTTTTACAATACTGTGAATAATATAATTGCTCATATTCTCCATACGTTTCATAACATTATATATATTCCTTCTCCAAAGACGCCTGCAAAGTCATTCTGTCTGAACTGACATAATAACATGATTCACTAATGCTGTCAGGCTTGAAATAATGTCGTGTAGATTTGAAGTGAGAGGCGGCGAGACAACAAGATTGCGGACATGTGTCAACAAAAGTGGTAGAAATCAGAGCCATACCCCACGCCACATGTTTTGTAACCACGGCTCTCATTCGCTGCATAAAGTCAGGTTATTTATGTAAATTTATTCGAAAAAGGTCAGTCATGGAGTTTTCCAATGGTATGTTGTTTTCCTTTCTTAGACATTGAATGAATACCTAAATGCGCTAATTGTATTATGAAGAGTAAAAAGTAACGTAAAATTGTTAAATTTGGGCACCAATGTGTTTTCTAAGCTATATTCTCACTAGCTAACTTTGAATCTTGAACTAGTAAAACCTTCAGCTAACATAACCAATACTACCATGTAGTCGTTGATAACCTACCTCTGCAACTAATTAACATGGTTTTGAAATTTAGTATCTTTATAAACTCAGCACATCATGTCTAAAAATGAAGCAGTTGCAATGAAAACTTGGGGCCACTTAAATTAAAAATAACAATTCCGATGTTGTCAACTGAATAATACACTGAGATTTCACATATCTAGTATGAGGCAAATGGTTGCTGAATAAAAAAACAACCAAAGTTATGTTCACACAGACTTGTATATACTCGCTGGCCAACACCTTACATTGTGTACAGATATGTGGTTCTTCAGTAGGACAATGTCTAGTAACTGGATAGGCCAAAGTCACTTTTGTGACAAAATGTCCCCAGCTGCACCAGCTGTCCCTATGTGAGTGTCTGGCTGTCAGCCAGCCAGTTAACCAGTTTGTTGAACATCGTGATACATAGTGTGGAATGGAAAGGCAACTTTAAAATGTGTTCATTGAGAAGTGCATGGTCCTAAATATGGTTTGTGACCATTTCGTGAGAAATTACCATATGTTCTTACATATGGAAGAGCATTCCTAAAAAAATTATTTGATTTTTTGTACCAGTTAATTTGTTTTAAATTTACTGTTAACGTGGAGTAGCTCTGGTGTTCACCACATCTTACTGTTGACGTGGAGTAGCTCTGGTGTTCACCACATCTTACTGTTGACGTGGAGTAGCTCTGGTGTTCACCACATCTTACTGTTGACGTGGAGTAGCTCTGGTGTTCACCACATCTTACTGTTGACGTGGAGTAGCTCTGGTGTTCACCACATCTTACTGTTGACGTGGAGTAGCTCTGGTGTTCACCACATCTTACTGTTGACGTGGAGTAGCTCTGGTGTTCACCACATCTTACTGTTGACGTGGAGTAGCTCTGGTGTTCACTAATCTTACTGTTAATGTGGAGTAGCTCTGGTGTTCACCAATCTTACTGTTGATGTGGAGTAGCTCTGGTGTTCACCAATCTTACTGTTAATGTGGAGTAGCTCTGGTGTTCACCACATCTTACTGTTGACGTGGAGTAGCTCTGGTGTTCACCAATCTTACTGTTGACGTGGAGTAGCTCTGGTGTTCACCACATCTTACTGTTGACATGGAGTAGCTCTGGTGTTCACCAATCTTACTGTTGACGTGGAGTAGCTCTGGTGTTCACCACATCTTACTGTTGACGTGGAGTAGCTCTGGTGTTCACCACATCTTACTGTTGACGTGGAGTAGCTCTGGTGTTCACCATGAATGAATGGTTGCTGTAAATAATTCATATGACCACATTACGCAGTTATCACCCAGTTACTTCATGTCAAATGTTCATACAAACAACTAAGATGGAGGAAATACTTATATAAAAGTCTGACTGCATGCTTTTCGACCCAGTAATGTTGTAGATAGAGCATCCCAGAAATATGTGTCACCAGCTGTCCTGTTCGCAAAAATGGTGACAATATCCAGATTGCGTTAAATATGGGAGTAAATTCAAATTGGAACAGAAATGATAGTATTGCAAAACTTTACATCAGTTCCACAAAAATGTGGAATTTTTGCTTTATGTCACGGGACACATAGTTAAAATGGAAGACTGTCCCACGGAATGCGGGATGTGTGACTTCTGTTTCAAAATTCTGTTTAAAAAAGACAAATTCCGTTTCAGTTCTCAAAAAAGGCAAATTTCCTCTCAGTTCTGTTTCAAAAACGGTAATTTCTTTTTCAACTGACAAATTTCCTGTTTCAAAAAGGCAAATTCGAAATTAGCGGTGGTTCGGTGGCCCGAGTTTATCTAAAATGCCGTCGGACCACCAAAACCCTACTGTGTGGTGTTATTGTATGTTTTACTACCCAAAACACTGATTTCTTTGCCAGATGGCTTTACTAAATATGTGTGCTTTGAAATTTATATTAACATGCCTTTTAACTCTTTCTGTCCGAACTACGACTTTTTACGTAGTTACCCTTTCTATCCCAACTATGACTTTTTGTGTAGTTATAATGTAGGAATAATCTCGAGTACACGTACACATATTCCTATGATGTCACAAAATGTGTGTATGTGTACTGGCTCAGGACACTTCCGGTTGTTATATGCTGTTTTATTTAAATCTTCAACAGTGACGCCATTAACAGTGACGCCATTCACACCGTGCGCAATGGCAACGATGTTGATGCCTTCTCATGATTCAGATGTTGTTTTAAATAGTAACCATGTGGTTTTTGAACCAATCGATCGGCAAGTTCATGACAGCTGGATGCAACTTTGGCTAGTTGAGGACTCGGATACCGACTGTGATTTTGAGGGTTTCCAACAGAGGATAGGTTTTCAACAATTTCGCGCATAGAGACGCTCTCGAATGTGGAATGGATGGCGGTCCAAGAATAACTGTTTTCAAGTTGTGTTTTGTTACCTGAAAAATAAATAAACATTACACACATCCTGTGCTTGTGTGGTCACTAATAGATACTACTTCTATAATAAGTATTCAAGCTGAAAAATACAATTAATTTAGCTGTCGTTCTTTTAAAACTGATATTTTTCGAAGTGAAGACAAAATGGTGGCACTTTTGGTGATTTTTGGTCATTACCTTATTTGATAAAATATACCATAACTTTATAATTGAAAATAATTTTTTAATACTTTTCTTACCGTTTGAATCAAAACTTAATTCTAATTGTTATCAATTTTATTTTTTATGAACTCAACATTTATAAAAAATATAATATGGTAAAGTTAAAATGGACCTACATTTATAAAATTCACACCATTCAAAAGTTAATTTAATTAGCTTTCATTTCATATATAGTTTATGGCACATGCCAACACATAAAGCATAACAAATACAACATAAACAAGGCACGCTCAGACAAAAAACATGAAATTGGTGCAAAAGCAAATTTACTAGGAGGCTTATTTTGGATGGGCCTCTGGGATAAAGAGAGTTAAAGAATTTGGCACGAAAAGAACATTGTCACTTGTGAAGCACTTGAAAATGGTTGTCCTTTACACAACATAGCGTTAACTTCGTCCGTCATCATTGTTTCGTCCAGCTGTCGGGTTGGCCCATTCCGCCATGCGTCACTCTAATATAGTGTGGATATTTCCACTTTCATGGAGGCACCATTTTGCTGAGTTTAGGCCAACATTTCCTTATTTGACATTCGGGTTGTGGGCTTTGCAAATACGTAATCTGAAACGTTCAGGTATAGCCTTATTTAACATTCGGTTGGTGCCAGTATGCAAATCAGCACACAGAAATCGCAGATTTCAATCCCACTACCCATCACTTCACCTATCTTTGAAGTAGGTAATTGATGCTAGAAGTAGATGATTGACATCATAATTTTGGGTGAAGCAACTGCTGCAGTGCGTGTCTATATGGTGTAGGCCAATATGGCGGCGGCGCATCATGCTTAGTTCTGACTTTGAGCTGTTTAGATGCTGTAATTCATCCTTTATTTTTTATGTTGTCTAAACAAATTGGAATTTCCATTCGAAAAGTTTAATTATATTTCAAAATATCGATTCCATGGATTCTGCTCCATTTCAAACCTTTGATTCCGTGACTTTGTCTGTTTTCCACTATTGCGGAAAATCAGTGTCCCTAAAATTTGATATGGTACCACATGTAGAAACCACTCAATGGGTCATCAAAGAAAGCTGAACAGGAAAGTGCAAATTAGATTCCTTGGCACAGTGATCACATGGGGTTCCACTGTCTGTCAACAGGAAGTGTTCATATAACTTCTGTAACAGCTGAAGCCAACCATGTCAGGCTTCTTAAAAAATATCTGGGGAATGCACCAGAAAATGTTGCATCTCTGCCTGTATACTGAGCACAGAAAAAGTGGATTAGAGACGATGTAATGTAGAGCTGCAGGCTTCATAAGAAACAGTTATAAATAGGACATCCTCATCTCAGTCTTCAGTGTCTTCTTCACCACCTTCCCACGCTTACTAACAGGATCATGCTAGTACGTAGTGGCTTCGAATGCGCTCTTCCAATATTGGTGCAGCAGGCGGCGTTTTGTATTTGTTTAGTAGCTCCCTGATGGCTGATATGGGAACACCTAATGTGCATTGCTGAAATCTTGGACCTCTAACACTGCGTTATAACAAATCTACACTGTACTAGCAAGTCTGATGCTCAATCGTCAGGATGAACACTTGCAGACTGAGTGATTTTAGCAATTAGCACAAGAGATAAATCACTCTCTAGATTATTGATTTGCATGAGCGGTAGGGAGTGAGAGCGATCGCTCGCCTCAAACGTGATGGATTGATTAGCAGTGACTATCTGTCTGCTATATATAGGTGTTCTATAGATAGATGAGTGCTATTTTGAATACACATGCAGATTTTATCATCTTGAACATGAACTGAAGTGACAGAAAGGTATTGTGTGATGTATTGTGGCTGACATGTAAATTTTGTGTGTGCATAAATATTGTTGTTTTGATGCACTTCAGCTTGGGTGAAATTGTGGTTAGTTCAAACACTGTTGCCACACGTCTGGTGAACATTCGGTAGTTGCCATACAAACATTCGGTAGTTGCCATACAAATAGTTCACCAATTAGCCCAGTTCCAGGCCTAAATGTTGTAAGTTCAGCTGTATGCAGTTGTGTGAAGTGAGATCAGTTGTGGCAGTGATATTGCAGTGGCTGCTAGAACGATGGAGGGAGGATTGTCTTGTGTCTTTACAAAATGAAATGTGTTAGCAGCAAAGACAGCTGGTGCAGAAGTCCGCGGTAGA
Organism: Lamellibrachia columna; assembly: GCA_963662155.1. NCBI lineage: Eukaryota > Metazoa > Annelida > Polychaeta > Sabellida > Siboglinidae > Lamellibrachia > Lamellibrachia columna. The sequence goes on from OY759272.1 coordinate 4,742,282, forward strand.
ATGTAGTTGTTGCCCTAAAACTCCATTCTCAACTCATTTAGCCTATCACATATCTGATTTATTGATGTCCAGATACGTAGTGTGTAAATAGTTTATGTAGCATCCGCAGTCGATTTAATAAATCATTGTCTATTTTGGTACAAATAATCTAAACAATTGACTTTAGTCATTAGATCTGTTAAGTCTCAAAATAGTGGATATCCAAAATGATAAACACTGTGGAGGTCAATGCCAATCATGGGTGTGGATTAATCAAAGGGCAAGGGTGAAATTTGTGAGTTTTCACTTTCAGCATTTCCATTTTCACTTCTATTAAACATTTTCACTTCTATAAAACATAACAAACATTAGTAATTTAATAGTCTGATGATTTCATAAAAACTACATACAAATGTTGCACAAACGAACTAGCACGTTGCAGTGGATACTAGGTAGGTTTGATTTTTTTTGCAAAATGAATTTGAAATGAGACTAGCGGGGTAAAATCTAATTGAGGATCGACCTTTAAAATGATTCACCTAATTTCGGATGCCATATTTTGCATTGCAGAGTCATTTACCATAGCATTCTTATTTCACCACTAGTCTGGTCACGTTGAATAGAGTCTGGGAACTGGTTCAGTGATTGTCATCATTAGCACGGCTGTTGCAAACAGCTTTATGGTGGCTAGAGTGACTATTCTGTAGTCATTTAGTTGCCTCCGCCATCCAATTGGTTGGACGACACTGTCGCATGACAATGTGCAACTAAATATTTAGATACAATATGTCTAGACACAATGTCCTATGTCTTGACTCTCGTCACACATGATTTGAGCTTTGATGAAAGGTCACAACGGGGCCCCAACTATTGGTCGTTGATTGGTCATATGTCTGGGTAGATGTTCACAAATGGTGTCCTGTGATCATAAACGTTTGGGTAGATGTTTACAAATGTTGCCGTGTTTTTACAGGTTCATGTCGAGTGGCTGCTGGGACCTGGTGTATGTCTGAGTAGATGTTCACAAATGTCTGGGTAGATATTCACAAATGTTGGTGTGTGTGCACAAATTCATATCGGGTGGCAGCTGATGTGTGTCGGGTTAGATGTTCACAAACGTCTAGGTAGATGTTCACAAATGTTGTCCTGTGTTCACAAATATCTGGGCAGATGTTCATGAATGATGTCCTGTGTTCACAAATGTCTGGCTAGATGTTCACAAATGTTGCTGTGTGTTCATAGGTTCATATCGAGTGGTGGCTGGGACCTGATGTTCACGTGGCTACAGGAGGCAAAGACAGACAACAACTTTACATTCCTGCGCGAGCTACTGCTCGTCTACCAGGGCCTGCCCGTCACTCTGGAACACCTCAAGAGTAACACCTGCGCCAAGATGATCAAACAGTTGTCAAAGACTGATGATGAAGGTTTGCTGACTGTATTCATGTGTGTGCGCATCCGTGTAGTGAATGTCTCTTACTTGTGCCAATACCACATGTCATATATTTGGTGTGTTATTCATCAGTTGGAAGTAGCCAACTAATTTTTTTTGTGGCAAATGTAGTACACTATGAAATGAACATTTGACAAAAAGTCTAAATGTTTAGTAGCTATATTTATGTTTACTGTTGATGATAAGGTCAACAGTAATGTTGCCAGGCTATCAGATTTCACCAGGTAAGGGCAGTTTGGAATGCTGGATAGAGAGTAAGATTTAGCAGTAAGACCATGCCAGAACTTACATACGAGCAGGGCATGCGGGGCTGTTATAAGGGCCGTCCTTGTCTGCTGTTATAAGGGCCCTCCTATTCTGCTGTTTGAATGCTGAAAACTGGGTCCACTTAAGATTTTATATAGCGTGAGAGTATAAAAGGAAAGACTGTGTTTGTCTTGGGTTGTTTATAATGGCAGATGATCATATATCGGGGAAACCAACCAAACACAGCATGATTAAAATGGAATAACTATGGTTATATTCACACACTCATTCTGCTTCCTTATTCCTGTACAGTACAATATCTCTGTCCTCCTTCATTCTCTTGTGCTTCTGTGGTACTGGCCGCTGTGACTAGTTGCTTACGTTGCTACCCCACTACAACCATGGCAATGTTTGAGTGAGCCTCCAGTCTCCTCCAAGGCACACTCAGACAAGACTGTGTTGTCTCGTTGTTGTAGACATGCGCACACTCGCAACCGACATTGTCAGTATGTGGATGCAAAAGATTAGGGAGAAGACTCACCTTGAGTCGTCGGGTGCGCCTGAAGTCGCTGCAGGTATGTGACCACGCCCAGTTCTGTAATTATGATTGCCCAATAATTTAGACAGCCAGTTGCACTATTGTATCGTAGATCTGCGATGTACGTTATACATTTTTAACAATTTGAAATAGAAAACCTATTCTGCAGTTTTTACTGTGTTTTGTAAAGGCAGACAAAAGATGATCCAAAGCTTGAACCTTTCACTAAGCAATGACTATATTATTATGTTTTATACATAAGTAAAATATACAGTTGTACACGTTTGGATCCTATTAAAGTCAATATAACAATAGGACAAATCATACCCAGTTGTCCTATTAGTATTGGAATATGTTGTGTTTCAACATTGAGGTTATTAAAATGACACAGAGCATCTGTTTTATTATGTAGAGCTGAGCACACTTTATGTTTTCATGAAAATTCACACAAAAATAATCTAAAAACAATTACTGCCACTGGATGCAATTTGAGTTGATGCTGTTAGATAGGGAATGTCCATGTAAAGCTCTCGGGATGTGGAATCTACCTAGCATTATTGTATGGCTCTGTACACCACTTGACAAATGAGGATGTAGTTGGACAGGTTAGACACATTGGGCTGTTGAAACACTGAACAAATGTAGCAGCACTTTATTCTGCATCAACATTATTGATGAATGAGCAAGAATTTGTAATTAGTGATATATTTAAGATTATTTAAATACTAGATACACAGTGTTACACACATACATGTACGTATGTGCATGATAGAAAATTATCCGAAACTTTCACTAGTCAATTTGACCAAAATTTTACTTTTCTGCAGACAAATGAACTTGTCCACCAATAAAAAATTTTAGTGTTAGATTTTGAAATGTAAAATGTTGCATTCATGATATATACATGATGTATGTTGTACACACCGACACATGATGTACACACCGACACATGATAAAAAGTAAAAATTACAGGATGACGAGAATCACTTGCCCACTTACAGTCTAGTCCTGACTACTGCTCATTTTATTCTCTGAATACAGCGGGTAGGTTGGATACGGCTGTCATTCTGGCAGCATTGAGGCCGCCAGTATTCCCAGTGAAGGCAAAATTATAGAGTTCAACTCGTTTGTTTATTGGTAACCAAGGTAGCACTTACAGTCTGGCACATATGTTGTAATAATAATAAACGGAGGTGAATTTGGGTGGCCAAGTGTGTGTAACGTCTCATGGAAGAAGTTACACATCTACAGGTGTTTTCTCCACATAGTTTTTCATAGGATTTTTTACATTAGTATTGGCAAAGAAAAATTACCAGAGCTTGGCAGTGCTCCTGTCAATATACACTTTACTTAGCAGGTAGAGTATATATGACTAGTAGTATAGTACATTATTGTGTTATTAATGTTTTAGTATAGATTGTTATGTGCAAGAGACATATTCCGAAATTAAAATACTTGTGTTATTTACATAATACTATTAGTAGTAATGGTAGCTGAAAATCGAAAGTCCATAGTTTAAGTGTTGAGAACAAATTTATATTTAGGAAGTGTTTTTATAAAACTAATGAAGCTTTAAATTTTTTCTGTCTTACATTTTGTTTAATTGTTTGTTTGTTGAATTGTTTAATTTTTTTATCTGATTGGTTTTTGGCTTTTTGTTGAGAAGCCAATATTGGCTTGTTTATGAAATTATTGTTTTTCCAATATGAGTAATTACATGTGTGTCCCCGTTGCATTGCAGACAAGTCAAAGAAGAAGTCAAAGAAGAGTAAAAGCAAGTCGAAGGACGGCGACCACGTGTCGCGACACGGCAGTGGCAGCAGCCAGTCTGGCAGTGTAGATAGCAATGGGCGTTCAAACAAACACGAAGACAGGACTGTTGCTGGCCATGCCTCATCGGGCAGTGTCGATTCGAATAACAGTAACACAAGTAGCGCGCCAGCAGGCGTTAGTGAAACAGTCCCCAAACATCGGCCAAAAACAGCAAAGACTGCCCCTACACGATTTAGATCTACAGGTAACTAGCCCATCCCTTCCCAGTGCTGACGGGCAGCACGATTGTTTTACCTCGTATAGCTACTGGCTACATGCAGACTTGACGGGTTACATCGTGCAGTTGCCATCGTCATGGAAACGGCATCGTTTGTGTGCGTCGTCTGTGATGAAGATAATGAATTTGATCGCTGCTATTTTGTTACTGTTACAATTTATATATATTTATATTATTTACATATAATGCTGTTTACATAGTCGTACTCTTTTTGGTACTGATAATGTCTTCCAGAATGTACATCATGTTGTTGTGTTTGTACCATGGGAGACCTATGATACTCGACAGGATGTACATCATGTTGTTGTGTTTGTACCACGGGAGACCTATGATACTCGACAGGATGTACATCATGTTGTTGTGTTTGTACCACGGGAGACCTATGATACTCGACAGGATGTAGACAGTTTGTTAAAAATCATCTGAACCCACCCCACACTGGCTTATTTCTAATTCCCCACAAAGTGAAGGAAAAAAAACCTCCCCTCCCCCACTGCTGTGGCCAATATCGTGTGGATAAATGCACTGTCTTTCTCCTGCGAATGTTCTGGCTGGCCTGAGTGACACTGACACACGTGTAAAGTAGACAAGAAATAGTGAAATATCATCTCTAGAAGCTGCACGTGCGCTTGTCAACAGTGTGTTGATATAACTAAGTGACAGAGACACAATCAGCCGTGTTGCTAGACAAGTATGGTTAGTGTTTTGATGGAGTGCTAAAGCAATGTGACAAGTGTGCAGATTCAACGCGATGTCAAGTACATCTTCTGTGAAATATACCTACCCGCCACATCCTGGCATGCGATTTGATAAACCCATAATAACTGCAATAATGTGCGTATATTTGTCCCGCATAAATTTAGTGCCACCATAATAATGACATTTATTTGGTTTTAGTAATCAACAGGTTGAATATCTACTAGTGAACATTTAAGTGTTATTACTTTTGGGAAAAATTAACAGCTTTTGGAAAAAATTATTGCTATTTCAGAGCTCCCTCACATGTAAGGTATTTGATGTTAGTCCATGTTTGGTATTTGATGCCACTCTGGAGCACTTTGTATCCTTGGTACTGACAGACAGACAGCTGCTGTCAATGCTAGGTGCACCAACAGGTGATGTTTCTGCACAGTTGTCACATTTGGTGTGTGCGTGTGCACTGGTGTCATGTGTGATGGTGAAGTTGGCACGTGTCATTTGCTGCCCATTAGGCTTGTTTGAACAAGAGGCGACATTACCTCCACCGAGGAAGAAGCGTACCGCAGACTCTGATAAAGCCAATAATCTTAAGAGAATCAGGTAAGTTTAAGGCATTGCAAGTACCACATCCAGTATGTGCATCTCGATGCCATGTGTTGTTTTGAATATAATTGGTAACTACCATTCGTACTGCTCTGGTGTTGCCAAACAATGAAGGCATTTTTACCTGCCACATATGAGTAAAATTAGATCGAAAATTAAAATTCATATTTGAAATGAAAAATTTAAGGGAAGCAAAGGTTGCTGCCAATATTAGCACTCCTGTGGCATCATATTGGTGCTTCGCTTGCAGTCAGATGTAGACATCAACAGTCACAAACAAATGTCACGACATAAGGTTGCAAACTGTCTTGGGAAAATCATCATTTCCAGCTCTGAAAAGCTAATGAAAGATCACATTTAATAAGGACACTAATGTGAAGTCTAAGTTCTTTATTTTTTTCTGAACGTTTTAGTGCAGCGGAAGAATTTTGTTAATGTAGTTGCCTAACTGCACCAAGAGAATATGTAGTGAGGAGAACATTTTTGTTTGAACCTTTCCGGGCCGAATAAGTTAATTGTAACTTGCTTATAATTATGTTGAATGGAATTTGTAGCTATTCACATTTACCAGGAAAACTGCATGAAGTGTCCCCAGTTTGCAACTCTCTGTAGCAAATTTCATGTAAACTTTGTTACTCTGGATCTGGGGTTTTCTAAAAAAAAGTGACAGAATTAGGCTTGAGCTGTTGATGCTATTCTGTGATGTTGGCATGTGAGCAAACGTGCCTTACAGCATTTGTGTCTGATGGTCTTTCATTGTTTTAGTACCACCTGTGTAAGATGTTTGTTAATAAAATATGTAGGCCATATCCGGTGTGACGTGTCACTGTTTTGCGATATAGCTGCAACTGTTATAATAAAATATATCATTTCACAATCTAGAATTATGCCACCTCTGTACAATGCTAACCACTCATATTAGGAGGGCCCAACAGCTCATAAACTACAATGAAGCCACTTTTTAAAACAGTTTGTATGTAATGCACTTGGCGAGATCTGGCTCAATCATTTGGTCCCTAACATAGTGACCACACCCAATTAGTAATTAAGACCCAACTCAGAATTTAGGCCCTAGACCTATCCCTGCAGTGCTATAGATAGTCATAATATTTTGTAGTGAACATTATACCAAGAAACGGTCATTGTACATGGACACAACTAAAAATGGTTTAATTGATAAAACATATTTTTTAACATTAACTAGAAAGGTCAGTGCGGCATGACCCTCAATGTATGACCCTCGGTGTAGTTATTCCTTGCTTCGGAATATTTAGCAGGCAACAATTTGGTGTAACACCCATAGGGTCCCGCTGGTAGGTAGGACAGACATTAGGAGGGGTGATTCGCTTGTTTTCCCATCTTCATGGGGGTATGGCGTCCTCTTTATAGCAGAAAAGGGGTATTGATAAATCTTCATAATAAATAAGATTGGGATATACACTGGACTCTGCTCAGTGCATTTAAATATGGAATGATTCCGTCATACCCGATATATTTGATTCTGCTAAACTGCTGATTCTATTAAGCAGAATCCATTATATAAATAAGCAGTAAAATAATCTAAGTTGACTCATAAAATGGGTAAATGTAAGATGGGTTACTTCAAAAATTGGGTATGCTAAACTTTACATATTTGTGCAATTTAAATGGGTTTAGGGATTGCCAAAGGGATGAAATTACTGAAGGGAAATGGGGGAAGAGGGGTGTGTAATTAATTAGTGCGGTTTGGCTTGCATGTATAGACAGCTGTGCCCGAAATATACATTGACAGACGTTTGTATCTGTATACAATCGGAGCTAGATTATTACTGAATATAATAAAGAAGTGGGTTGGGTGTAGTTTGAATTTATCTCGGGGGGGGGTTCGGGGGGTAATCATCTAATCATCTTTGTCATCTAGTTGGGAGGGTGGGTCCCATAGAAGTTCACAATATTTCTCCATTGATGTCTGTTCTGCATACCTTTTCCTGTCGTCCCAGGTTGTTTAAAAACCTCATATTGCTGGAAAAAATACATAATATTAAGAAATACATCATATAATTAGTCTATTTTATAAAGTTAATGGTGAAACACCTGTTCCGTGTCCTGATTGCATGATCATGTAATCATTTTAATGTGAAATTAATAGTCAAGTTTTGGTATTGTGGTGAATATGTTAATTTGTCTCAAATTCACGTCACGTTATGTTTAATTTTTTAATGCTAGTTAAATTAGTTTTCCAGTACATCATCCCTTATGACATGTAAAAAAAGACATTAAATTAAAAATAAAATTTTATTATCTAAAAGTGTATATCAAAAACTAGGTTGACTAGGTTCTATCTAGTTCAGGTCATTAGTAATGTAAAAAGGTGGCAAATTCAAAGGTTGCAGAAAAGATCACTTTCAATTTTCGTTTTGAATAGTTATAATGTTCTATTATTTGTATGTAAAAATGAAGTTGGCTATTTTGACTGAAACCAACATTTGGAGGTAGGCATAACAGTTGCAGCTTACTGAACAGTACGCCCGTTGGAAATGGTCATCATTTAGTAAAAAATATCTACAAAACATCTTGTCTAATGATGTGTGGTATTAGCCTCTAAAATACCCTGCTGTAATGCACATTTTGAAGTAGGACAACCACTACCTAAGTTATGCATTTTATTACATTTAACAACGTGTGCTCTGTTTGATTCCAGTTCCACACAGATGACAACACCGCCAGAGAAGAAAGCACGACCCGTGTTGACTCTGGCGGTCCCTATGTCTGTCTCAACTACCGCCAAAACTAACACTTCGCCCACAGAAACAAACAGCAAAGCCAAACTACCTGTGGCATCAAAAGGAATCAAATGTAAGTACCAGTTTGTTGGCTGATACAGGTTTGACTGGGCCACTAGTGTTTGGGATGGTACACTGTATGTGGCCTTGTAGACATTGTGACTGGGCCACTAGTGTGTGGCTTTGTGGATGTTGTGACTGGGCCACTAGTGTATGGCCTTGTGGATTTTGTGACAGGGCCACTAGGGTGTGGCCTTCTGGATGTTGTGACTGGGCCACTAGTGTCTGGGCCAGTATATGACCATATGGATGTTGTAACTGGGCCGTCAGTGTCTGGGCCAGTATATGACCATATCGATGTTGTAACAGGGCCGCCAGTGTCTGGGCTAGTATATGACCATATCGATGTTGTAACTGGGCCGCCAGTGTCTGGGCCAGTATATGACCATATGGATGTTGTAACTGGGCCGCCAGTGTCTGGGCCAGTATATGACCATATCGATGTTGTAACTGGGCCGCCAGTGTCTGGGCCAGTATGTGACCATATCGATGTTGTAACAGGACCGCCAGTGTCTGGGCTAGTATATGACCATATCGATGTTGTAACTGGGCCGCCAGTGTCTGGGCCAGTATATGACCATATGGATGTTGTAACTGGGCTGCCAGTGTCTGGGCCAGTATATGACCATATGGATGTTGTAACAGGGCCGCCAGTGTCTGGGCCAGTATATGATCATGTCGATGTTGTAACTGGACCGCCAGTGTCTGGGCCAGTATATGACCATATCGATGTTGTAACTGGGCCGCCAGTGTCTGGGCCAGTATATGACCATATCGATGTTGTAACTGGGCCGCCAGTGTCTGGGCCAGTATATGACCACATGGCTTTATGGGTCTTGGAACTGCACCAGTTTGGGCCAGTATTTGGCTTTGCGGCTCTTGTAACTGGGATATTGGCATTGAGGCCAATTCTTGAATGACATATCTTGTAGTGACATATCTTGAATGACATATGTTGCAGTGATTCCGATTCCGGAGATCTACGAGAGTTCTGGGTTCATGGATGCCATTACATCAACGCCGTCGTCGACGATGCGGCGGAAGAAGAAAGCCGGAGGGACAAAGCCCAGCACTTCTCCCACTTCCCCCACTCCTCCAGGGAAACAGCCCGCAGTGCCATCGGTAAGTGATAAATACTCTTGCCAAATATTTGCATGTTTAGTGCATATGATGTTAGAGATCTCCATCTCAGTTGTACAAAATAATTCTACGACAATATCCCGGTCAACATCACCCCCAGTAAATACTCCCACCAATAACCTCAAGAATAACATCTCTCTCCCCTGGGTGATATCCCACTTAAGAATTTCCACCAAGAGCAATATTTCTGGACGCCACCCCTGGACAGTGTCCTGCAATGTCAACTGGTCATTATGAAGGCATTGATTCCCGTTAATTTCATAATATATTTACCCTGTGTGGTCACATGTCACAATATCATAAAGTTCTGTCATAAATTAGTGACACAACATAATTGTTCACAATGTCAAGGCATATTTTTACTTTTTTATATACACAGGTACATATTTCAATCATGTGATTGTTTGTATGAAAACTATTGGTTGTGACATTTTTCTTGTTCCTTGGGTCATTTGTATTTCTCATGTTTCTAGAGTTAAAACTCCCTCCTTAACTGATTTAGCCCATTGAAAATCAGGTTTGTTTTGGTGTTCAAATCTGTTCTGTGTGAATAGTCATAAGTAGTTAACAGTCGGTTTAATAAAGATATTTTTGTTAAATTTATCAAAGGAACTAACACTGATCGTTGGATTAGTTAACTTGCAAAACTGTAAAAAGCCTGATGTTATAGTAGTATTAGCAGAGCAACTTTTGCCATTTTTGTTGAATTTTATTAGGTCTGTTAAAAAATAATTTATTAGTTTGTCCGATGATTTCACCAAAACTAAATAATTTTTTGGTAAAATGATTATAAAATGAGACAAGTGGAAAAGTGTAATTATGGAGGGACCTTTAAGTGTAATTGAGGAGGGACCTTTAAGTGTAATTGAGGAGGGACCTTTAAGTGTAAATGAGGAGGGACCTTTAAGTGTAATTGAGGAGGGACCTTTTAAGTGTAATTGAGGAGGGACCTTTAAGTGTAATTGAAGAGGGACCTTTAAGTGTAATTGAGGAGGGACCTTTAAGTGGTAATGTGTTGGTGAAGAGATTTAGCATTGAGAAGTCACTGGGTGCTGTAGTTCTACAAAGACACACTGGACACGGAGACGGAGGGCGATGCGGCTGAAGGTGACTGCTCCGAAGAGACATGTGACATCAAGGCAGAGAACCAGGATGTAGAGATGCGAGAAGCCAGCGAAGATGGTACGTGTTGACTGGGTCGGCCCCAGCAGGCCACACTATATGTTGTCAGCATGCCATTCTTGAGAATTTCTCTAATTGACCCCCCCATTGGGAAATGTGCAGGTTATTAGTTCAGTAGTAACGTCAATGCTACAAATTTCCAAAAAGTTGTGTACGAGGAATTTAAAGAATGTTTTTAACTGAATAAGTATTTTCGAGACACATCTCATTAATGCTGATTACATGAAAGTAGACACAACAGTGTATGTGATCTCCTAGATCCAAGTCACTTGAAACATTCAGTCAGGTCTTCCCTGCCTGGTGATAGGGATGAGTGATAACCCTCGTCTTGCTGTACAGGGAAGCAGGAAGGCTCAGAGGTCTCGGAGGAGACAGAGGGGAGTAGGGATGGGTCGGAAGTGAAAGAGCTGACGGAGCCTCTCCTCAAGAGGAAGAAGAAGACGAAGACCGTGTCGTGGGTGGACGACACCAAACTGAGAACCTTCCACTACTTCGAGCTCGATGAGACAGAGCGAGGTAAGTGTAATGGAGTTATAGTGCTCAGTGCTTCAGTCATAGTGCAATAATTCATAGTGCACAGTGCATGGGTATATACTTTAAGGTGTCCACTTTAAGGTGTTCACTTTAGGGTACTCACTTTAGGGTGTTCACTTTAAGGTGTTCACTTTAGGATGTTCACTTTAGGGTACTCACTTTAAGGTGTTCACTTTAGGGTACTCACTTTAGGGTGTCCACTTTCAGTTGTCCATTTTACGGTGTCCACATTAAAGTGTTCACTTTAGGGTATCCATTAATGTGTCTACTTTAGATTGTCCACTTTAGGGTGTCGCCTTTATGGTGTCCACTTTGAAGTGTCCTCTTTATGGTGTCCACGTTGAAGTGTCCTCTTTATGGTGTCCACTTTGAAGTGTCCTCTTTATGGTGTCCACTTTGAAGTGTCCTCTTTAGGGTGTTCACTTTAAGATGTCCATTTGAGGGAAGTTCAGGATGTCCATTTTTAGTGACTCTTTCTATGTAAAGTGGCTGTATACCTGCGTGCTGGTGCATTGCAGTGAATGTGAACCGGCTGAAGGACTTTGCGGAAACGAAGAAACACGAGATGCTGATGGAGCGACAGATGATGGAGAACGTCAAGAGGTCCGGGCATGACACGACTGAAAAGATCACGGTGAGTATCATCAGTGGTCAGCCAGTCAAAACTGTTGTGATGATTTAGGTTTTCGGCTTTTTAGGTATCCGTGTGTTTTGTTGGTGGGGTAATATTTGTTAGTTCTGTGTCTTAATTAAAATGGCATATCATGACATATGACAGGTGAGTCCTGATGTCAGTAGGAGGCGGGGGGAGTGATAGCTAAGTGTGTTTGGCAGCCATGTGTGTTTTGACATCCAGGTGTGTTTTGACATCCAGGCATGTTTTGACATGGATGTGTGTTGTGACAGCCACCTGTGTTGACAGCTAGATGTGTTTTGACAGCCAGATGTGTTTTGACAGCCAGGTGTTGTTACAGCAAGATGTGTGTTGACAGCCAGATGTGTTAACAGCTAGATGTGTTTTTACAGCCCTATGTGTTTTGACAGCCAAGTGTATCTTGACAGCTACATGTGTTTTGACATCCAGGCATGTTTTGACATGGATGTGTGTTGTGACAACCAGGTGTATTGTGACAGTAAGATGTGTTAACAGCTAGATGTGTTTTGACAGCCATGTGTGTTGTGACAGTGATATACATTTTGACAGCCCTACAAGTTTTGACAGCCACATGCGTTTCGACAGTGTGGTGTGTTTTGACAGCCAGATATGTTGTTTCAGTGGCGACGGCCGTCCCTCACAACAGGCCTGCCCCCGTCTACATTAGTCCCGGGCTGCAACAGCAAGGAACGTGTGATCCAGTTAGAGCGGGAACAGGGCGTTCTGCAGACCCTTTTCTTCACCAAGGATATGTAAGTTAACGTCACTGGTGAAGCTGGGCAATACACTAGGTCGCTGCTGCTGCTGCTGCTGCGTGACTGCATCGTTGTCGATGTAGCATGCATCCGTATCAAAGTATATCTAATATAGTAATAACAACATTTCTCTGGCGCCAAAATCTTCAGGGTCCCGAGCTCAGAGGACGCGACAAACCAGAATCGTTAAGCGTGATATGATGAACAAGGATGCACATGACTGCTTAGTTGTGAAACATATTTAAATATATATGTACCATTGTAGAAATTGAAATCTTTAAGAAAGCATACTTTACCATTCGTTCAAATGTATCAGAATTTAGTTATATATTCTTGTTGCAGTATAGGTCCTTAATGATAGTTGAAATGAGATGCCAACAAAATGCCAGATTTGTGCACATTCTGCAAAACTTGTCACTAAATTTTAATGGAATCATTTCACTGTATTTTGAATGTAAGTAAGTTTGCGGGAGGTACTTACTGCCCTCGATTGTTTACACTGCAATAGAATTGGCTGATAAATTTATGCAGTTGTCATTGTCCTAGTCAGGATACATTTTGGTTTCAACAGTGCCACAATTATATATGTGTATGACATACTTGCCTAATGTTTTCAGGATTCCGGATACTCCGGCGGAGCCAGACCTCGAGACCCAGCCGGAGCCGACCGAGCCGAAAATTATCCCTTTAAATGAGGTCAGTCATTGGTCAAAGGTCACACTGACGATGTTGTGTTTGTTGTGTCGGCAGACTTCCATAGTTCCATTGCACACAGAAGCTTGGTGGGAATGCAAATTATTTCCCTGGTTAGCTTGCTCATGCAGTTGTAAGAAGCAATGTAACATACTCATGATTATGCAGTTTGATTACAAGTATTAATTGTTCCTTTTTTACAAATATCTACCTTTGTACTGAAAGCCATTGCAACCTCAACAGTGAAATGTTCACAATTCGTTCCCTGATATTTTGAGATTTGCATTCTTCAGGATTTTTTTTAATATGTATTAATTATAGAACTAAATCACTTTATAAATGACACAATTGTCAGTGTCACAGGGTTGTGCATCTGTAGCTATTCTACGTGTTTGTTGCAGGAGGGCACGATTGATCCACCGCCATTCAACCCTGCCATCACCACAGTAACGGCCGAGACGCCCTTCACTCTGTCACCGGAGCTGGCGAGTCTTGTAGCCAGCATGACAGGGGGGCAGCCCCCGTCCTCCCAAGCCCCTCCACAGTCCCAAGCTCCCCCCAGTCAGGGCACCGTGGCCGCCAACATGGAACGCATCCTCTCTTCCCTCATGGTAGGTCACTCGTCAGATCTCACTTCCGTCATAAACCTTGTTTCCAGTGGTGTCTTGGGGAATGTAGAATGTTTTTCATTGGTTAGCTCATATGCAGCTCGTTGGGGGTTTTGTATTTTGAAAATGCCCCAATTCCCTGAACATGTCATAGGCACTTGAGTTTACAACATGAAATATCCTGTAATGACATTAAATTTTTATTGTTGTAGACAAAGAACCAGTCACAGGGCAACAACGATGAGTTGTCAAGGAAACTACAACAGATGCTGGAGCCAGTTCATGGACAGATGCAAGGTACGTGGATAGTAATATTAAAACTTATCCTCAGGATCCAGTTCTCAGAGTTGCAATAAACAAGGCTTGCAAGGAGTTGCTTTCAGTGAAAAAATCTTTCCTGTAATTAGTAAATTTTGCGAAAAGGCACTCGTGAATTTGGTAGATTTCCATAAAGTGCGAGTATATTTTCTATTTTTTATGGTAGTATCACCTCCCCCCCCAAATATTGGGCCTATTTTCAACCACGACATTCTTCTCCTTACATAACCCTGACTACTGATTTTTAATAAGACTTAACAAGATTGCCATCCCAAACAACAAATTCCAGATGGCAAAATTGTGGTTCATTAAAACATATTTGGGCAGTCGAGATGTTGTAATAAATATAGTTTATACCATATAACATGATTTTACAAAAACATAATCGGACTTTGCACTTTTATTAAACATGTCCAGTACAGACACCTGTTGGTGTTAAACTGTCGTTGCCTTTCTAGTATCATAACTGTGTCTGTGGCAATGGCTTCCACTGCGTTGAAGGCGACCAGTGATGAAGTGGCAATGTTTGGTTGTTGTAGACATTGACGGGGCAGGGCCGCCTATGGCAGGACAAATGCCCCCGAACCATATGATGCACAACATGAACATGCCGAGACAGGGTCTTCTCGGAAACGCTCCGCCAGGGTTCAACCCGATGATGGTGCCACCTGGTGGCAGGCCAATGATGCGACCACGAGGTCCAGTGCCTCCGATGTTTCGTGGTAAGTCAAAGTGAGGTGTTGGGATGATTGTTTTGTCAATATGTCTGTCACTGAGTCGGTATGTCTGTCAGTCAGTGTCACCGAGTCCGTGTTGCTGAGTCAGTATGTTTGTAAATCAGTGTCATGAAGTTAGTATGTCATTTAATTACTGAGTCAGTGTGTCAGTCAGTATGTCACTCAGTGCGTAAGTAAATGTGTCAGTCAGTCAATGTCACTCTGTCAGTGTGTCAGTCAGTCACTCATTCAGTGTGTCAGTCAATATGTGTCACTCAGTCAGTGTGCCAGTCAGTTGGTGTCACTCAGTCAGTCTATCTGTCAGCCAGTGTGTCCGTCAGTGTCAGTCAGTCAGTATGTCAGTCAATCAGTGTCACTCAGTCTATATGTTGGTCAATGAGTTGAGTCAGTGTCTGTCAGTCTGACACTATGTTTACAGGAGACGGCAGTGACTGGAACGGCATGCGCATGCCAGGACCGGGCATGCCCCCAATGCCAGGGATGCCCAACATGATGCGGGGGCCACGGGGCCCACACATACGGGGCCTTCACATGGGCCCTAGAGGTCAGTTTCAGCCACCTTCGTCATTCTGAAGCAGCCAAAGAAACAACAACCAACAGTTATAACTAGGAACATTCATATCAACATTGCATTTACTTTATGTTTCCAGACTACCCAAGTCGGTGGTCTTATTGTCTATCCGCAATACTTGTATTGAAGGAAGGGCTATCTTAAAATGTAAATGTGTGAAAAAAAATCTGTCATTATTTGTTGGGGAAAAAAAATTAATCGACACTAAACAAAACAACTACTAACCCCCCCGGGGAAACCAATTTTATGTAGTAACAAACATCAGTGTTTTTAGTTGTCCCCTTAATCATGATTATTGTTGTTGTTGACATGTTGTTATTGTTTACAGGTCCGCCTGACAACCGACCTGTGTGTCGTCACTTCGCCACGCCCTCCGGGTGTCGTTTTGGAAACGGCTGCGCGTTCATCCACCCTGGAGTTAACGCGCCGCTATAGCCTCGCGCGTCTTCTTGTGTACATAGTTCTGTACAGTATGTGTCATAGCTGAGTTCATGCTAGCGGTATTGTGAATAGATTATTTTTCTACTTGCTTGCACGCGATGTGCCTACTCTTTGTTGCCTTTGGCCAGTTAATGAATTATTTATGACTCGTGTAGATATTCGAACATCGTACATGTTCGCTCGTACTTCTGTGGAGTGTGAAGAACTGAACAGTGTTTTGTATTTCACTTTGAAATGATTCGTCTTGTGATAGTAAAACTTCACTACAGAAATTGAAGACTGGAGAAGCCTGTGATGGTCTGTGTCGGAATGTGGATAAATCATTGAATCGCATCCAAATTATGACGTTTTAAGTTTTGTAAGAGTTAATTTAGAGAAACTACCTCTGGCGACAGTCGAGGTAGAATTGATTACTAGCAATGCCTTTCAGAATTAATTAAAGTGACGGACACCATAATGTGTAGGAAGCATTTATCAAAACATATCAAAACATCGATGGATGTGATTGGAATGACATCACTTTCAGTCACATCAAACTACAGTATTGATTCAAGGTAAGATGTCAAAACCATGTTTCTGTCTATCTGTCAAGTTTTGGACACAGTGGTATGAATAAATATGTTGATTTATAATTCGTCAGTTTTCTAGGAGTCTCTACCTTGCAATTTTAGATGGCAGTTACCGTGATGTTTAGAGGACTTTGTTTTTGTTTTTGTGTGTTGTTGAATTACGAGTGTCACTCTACACAGTTCTTGTATGTCCTCCAATTAACAGTCATCAGGTTACACACATGTAGTGGTCCTTGTCATTACCAAACCCTTGAAATCTATCTTCTATCTGTCTTATGACAGAGTCAGATTCTGACTAGTTTTGCTGCATAGAAGCATTGAATACAGGTGTGAAAGATTGGTGATCCAGTGACTTGATCTGTGTACCTCAGTGGTCCAAAATGTTAACTGGTGTCAAGATCTTTTAGATATGAACTGAACCCAACAGCTCTTCTCCAACGTCATGCTTGCAATGACAGTACTCAGTACATTTGTCCTATCATGGGGTTGCCGTGTTGACAACTTGCTAAGTAGGTGGAACATTGTACGTGTCCTGTTAACATATGGTGGTACATAGGACCAGGCTAGATAGTAAATGCTTTCCGATAGGCACTTTAGGAATTTTATTTAAAACATTCAATTCTATACATAATATATTTATAATGTTATTCGAATGCTCTCTTCGATTACGACACTACAATGTACAGTCATATTAACAAAACTATCACAGTAGCATTAACCGGATTCACAAATTCTGCAAGAATTAATAACTTTAAACCCTCGTTTAAAGTATCAACAGAAGTTGCACAGCAGTTCATAATGAAAGCTAAACCACAAGACACATTACACTGCACGCATGCTATAAGGATCAACTGTAAATGCCATTTGGAGACGAAATAAAATGCAGCAGTTTCAATAAAATTAGACAACTGGCCAGTCACACACGCACCGAACTGATTGATGTTGACATGAAATGGCACGGTCTCATTTCACAACAGCATAAAACAAATCGAAGCACAAATCCTGCTTTTTAGTAAGTCGGCTAAAATAACACAAACTTTCCGTTGTTTTCTGTTCATTAAATTCCACGTTTTTGCAAATGTGGAGAAGAAAAATGAACAGAGATTATAAGCAACCAGGGGGAGAACTGATGCGGGGCCAAGAACGAAACATCAATATCACTCGAATGTGTTACGCTTCTGTAGTCCACCAGGTGGTGACATCATGTTGATGTTCCGCCTGAGGGCGCCACCTCTGCCCTGTCCCATCAGCCCCGCCGTAGTCATGTCAAGTGCTGGCATCGCTGCCAGCACCGACGGGTCAAACGAAGTCAATGGTGGTGCCCCCAAGTGGGAGTTTGTTGGCATTGTGTTACACAGTAGCGTTGTGCTGCTCAACAGCTGCGACTGCGGCACACCGAAGTTGAGTTGTGGAATGCCAAAATTGAGTGCTGGGACACCCGTTGGTAACATATTTGTGACGACGGTCGTCTGTGACAGCATCATCTGGTATTGAGCGAGCATCTGCTGTTGACTCGGGGTCAACGCAGACATCGT
The DNA here is from genome assembly GCA_963662155.1 of Lamellibrachia columna. Taxonomy (NCBI): domain Eukaryota; kingdom Metazoa; phylum Annelida; class Polychaeta; order Sabellida; family Siboglinidae; genus Lamellibrachia; species Lamellibrachia columna. The sequence goes on from OY759272.1 coordinate 4,760,410, forward strand.
GTCACCGCCACCCGGCAACAGAGTGGGGAGCATCGCAGCACCCATCTTAGTAGCGCCACCTGTGGCAGCGGGCAACAATGAGGCCATAGACGACTGCGTGGCTGGGGTGGAAGTAACCACTGGCATTGGGGCCACCATGTTTGTCTTCTTCCCCGGGCTTGAACTGCCCGACTTGGGTCTGACCGCCGAAGACTTACCCTGAAACATTGAGAATATATTTTATTTGGCACAGTGACAAATCCAAGACTGTTTGTGACTCTTCACAGCAAATTAAAAGTGTGGTTATCATATCTGCAGTACTTATGCCATTCCTAGTGTAGCGTACCAAACTCTTTTCTTCCAGAAGTTAATCTCCATAAAGCTTTAACACGACATCATCCTTAATGCAACAACAGGAAATCCTCAAAGGCTTCTCAAGTTATGTTAACAGTATACTTAACTACAATTAGTGTCTAAGATGTTGAACAGGAGGTTTTCCAAAGAAAAACATTACAAGATTATAACCATGATTATTATGCACTGAACAAAAGGCATACATGAATTGTGAGACTTGTACATATTTGTACTTGTTCATCAGAGGCTAAACTAAATTGTTCTGCTTTGGTTATTTCCTACTATGTTATTTCCTACTATGTTATTTCCTACTATGTTACAAGGAAAACAGGGCTTAGCCAACAGGCCTTTGATCTGTTGAACGAAGCCACTTCAGATGACAATTCTATTATGACACAGTACGTGAACAGTATGTGATAATTTTGAAACAAACCCAATATTTAGACGCACCACATTCACCCTTGTGAATTCTAGCATATTTAAACCCATTAAAAAGATGCATAGTAGATTTATAAAATATCTTTTTTGTTTACGCCATTTTGGTGACCCGCACATCCTATATAGCTTTAACAGTTTCAGCTACCTTTGTTAATTAAGCTCATCACACGGCATAAAACACATCTGCTGACAAAAATTACTTTCACCGAAACAGGCGAGGCATACCGTGGTCGTCGTGTCAGAAGTGTAACTCTTGTACTGTTGTCCCATGCAATGATTTATCATCTGTTCATCGACGGACAACTTGCTCGACCAGCCTTCAGCACCACCTGGTGAGAGTAAACATAACACACTTGTGAAGGTTCATCCCTTGGGACGAAGACATCCTCAGGGATAAGATGCGGGTGGATGGGAGTTACAGGGAGGATCCCACCAGGGAGAACTGGATATGTAGCATGATTGTGACGGGAAAATAGTGGGTCACCCATAGAGTAGGATGTTATCAAGTATATTTGATTTGTTTGACTTATTTCACCCAATACAGTAATATCACAGATCAACAACCTTTGTCACTACTGCCCATCCCTTTTTTCTCTGACAAACTACAGCACAAATGATCCATTGTCAACAACCACACCTCAAATATGCCCAACTCTAAAAGCAATTCAAACATCCAATTCCTCCCGATTTCAAATAAACTGCTCCTGCTTTTATTGTATTTGATTTTACGATTTTGTTTGTTGGTTTTCAGGCTTCCCGCTTTATTAAATTTATTTACATGTCTGTACAATATAGTTCAATAAGTTATGTACATGTAAACAAAATTAGTAAAGCCAAAAACCTGAAAATGTTTTCGCTTGCAAATGTTCACTTTTTTCATGGACATCAGGGTGTAGAAACAGATAAGAGCTCTTGCATAATTCAGGTATTTAAAAGACATTCGGTAGTGGGTACAACAACCAAATTTGTTTGCCTCCTAGAAAAAATCTCATGATGAGATCCCATATGGGTCTTGCTCGTGCCAACATAGAAGGTCTGAACCAACAGTTATTCAACCATGACGTGCATAAACGGCAGTTACCTGTCTTCTCGGCAGTTCGAGCTTCCATGATTTTCTCCCGTACATCGGTCAGCTGTTTCTCCACGTCCTCCAACTTCTCTACGTACATGGGACTCGCTTCAATCGCCAGCATCTCTTGGATGATACGCTGCCTGCAGTCGATACACGTATATCAAGTTAATCTCAAATTGCGGTGATATTGTTAGCAACCCTGACATGCCCACTCCGTACAAACAACTCACATCTCTCATATCTAACTGTGCAGAAAATTACTGCACCATGGGGTATTTTTTTTATAAAACAACAGCACAGTTTAAATATGCTTGATACCTAGATGTTTTATTTATTTATATTATGTTAAATATCAGTATCTTCATGCAAGATATATCATCAAAATTCCTGGGCGGTCAAATGCTCATGTTTTGTTTAATTAAAATGGCAAATCTGGGGTAAATGTGCAACCCTAATAGCCAAATCTGGGGTAAATGTGCAACCCTAATAGTAAAATCTGGGGTAAATGTGCAACCCTAATAGTCAAATCTGGGGTAAATGTGCAACCCTAATATTCAAATCTGGGGTAAATGTGCAACCCTAATAGTCAAATCAAAAGTATCTTTATAAAACTCACATCAACCAAATTGGATCACAATCTTGTTCACATTTGTTGCGTTGATAGCTTAACATCTTTTATTCGGTCAACTCTGTAGTGAGAATAGCTTTAATATGATGGCAAAATAAAATGATATTCGTGCATGACTGCATACACACACAATGCATGACCTTTGAGGGCGGCACTGACCTCTTGAACTGCAGGGCTTGCAGGGCAACCTCCAGCTCGGACACCCCCAGCTCCGAGTCATCACACTCATCCTCGTCCTCCGTGTCGGCCTTCCCCTGGAGGCAGAAAAATAGGGATCAGGAAAAGTTGATTGTCCCAATGACAACAAGATCATTCATACGAAACCTTGATTATTAAAACATTCAAAAGTGTCAAACAGAAATCATCAATAAGCAAACTGCAAATAATACATTGAGCAGTATAAAATAAAAAAATCAATGCTTAGTGTTAACTATGGGACGGGAGACGCCTAGTAAGGCTGAAAATGTTCGCTGTCATAGGAGCCACCCATATTCTTTTTTACAATGTCTCTTATAAACCTTTTTCGATATTTTATAGAACAAGACAAATTATTTAGTTTTGACCCAAATTAAAATAAATGATATTTCACAGAACCATACCTCCCAGTAGGGTTAAAAAAGTGAACTGCCCTTCCAGTAGGGTAAAAAAGTGAACTGACCTTCCAGTAGGGGTCGTCGGGTTCGAACTGTTCCAGGTGGTGCTGCAGTGCCTCTCCGAGTGCGTCATTTTTATGACCGAAGATGTCCAGTATCTGGAGAACACTGCAATACACACAAGTTCTACTATCACCGAGACTCACACAGCAACATTCATTCATCACTAACAAATCTTCCTTTGATGGGCCGAGATCAAGAAAAAGAAAATGTTGGCATTGGTACATATTTTCTGTGGACATTTGCAAAATAAGAAAAGGCTATTCCGGCGATATGAGACAGATTGACAAAAATTAAATGTCGTCCACAAAAGAAATTCAGAACAGGTTACTAACACGCGTGCTCTAGAAGTCAATCAAGAAACCTGCTATCCTCGGAATAGTAGAATACCATTAAAGTTCATGACAGACACAATCTGTAGAACTTCTTTTGTACATGCACTCGTCAGTATTTTTACTAAATGACTTGCTGACACTACAGGTCAAAAAGACATGCAGAAGCTGACAACAAACAAGAGTAGGAGGAAACAAGGTAAATACGATGCAAAAATAAATCATTCCTGTTTCGTGTACAAAATCAATGTGATTTCACACCAATCAGCCACAGGTAGCCACTTACCAAGCCAGGTCGTAGATGGTCACTTGTGATTTTGCTTCTTCTTGTTCCATCATTCCGTCCGCCTCATACCTTCAACCGCCAATAAACTTGTGTCAAGACTGTGCGTTTGTGATAGCATTAGCGGTTCATGAAATTTACTCAGCATTTAATTTCTGATTATTATTACAAGACAGACGAAACATGTTTTTGTGTCTACCTTGTAGCGTCAACCATCAAATCACCTTGTGTGCAAATTTTCTGTTTGCAATATTAGTGTCTCATGGAATTTTCATGGAATTAATCTTGTTTATTACCAAATTATATTTATGTTATTTCAAAGAATTTGCATAGCATTTGGTCTATTTGTAATTATTATTGTTATAAGATGCAGTGAACATAGGTGCATCTGTAATCAAATGTAATGTACAATTATTCTTATTTATTATTAAGTAATATTCAATCCTTCTAGTTCATACCTTCAGTGGTCAACTGACCTTGTGTGGAAATTTTGCGTTCATGATCGTATTAGCATTTCTTTGGAATTTGCGTAACATTTGTTTTATTCCTTATTATTATTATTATAAAATAGGCAGAGCACAGGTTAATTTGTAACGAGTATATTTATTTATAGGAATGTCACAGTAAAATCATTATCAGAAATAACGGTAAAATAAATTGCAACTTAAATAAGTATTTTTTAGAAATGCAAAAATTTAATTCTGAATGAAGTTTTTCATTGTTGATAATATGACAAAAAGTACCTGTACAATCATATCAAGTGTCACAAAATTCAAAACAACAAAATAGTGCTTAATATAACATTAGAAGCTACAAATGTAAGAAATTTCTGCATGTACAAGAACATGTGCACAGGCAGAACATGACTGACTGTGTGGGACTGTTTGGCACCATGTGCTTGTGTGTGACCTTGCGTGCTTGTAAGTGGCACTGTGTGCTTGTGTGTGGCACTGCGTGATTGTGTGTAGAACTGTGCACTTGTGCGTGACCTTGCTTGCTTGCGCATGACCCTGCATGCTTGTAAGTGGGACTATGTGCTTGTGCGTGACCTTGCATGCTTGTAAGTGGCACTGCGTGCTTGTGCGTGACCTTGCATGCTTGTAAGTGGCACTGCGTGCTTGTGCGTGACCTTGCATGCTTGTAAGTGGCACTGCGTGCTTATATGTGGCACTGCGTGTTTGTATGTGACCTTGCATGCTTGTCAGTGGCACTGCGTGCTTGTGTGTGATATTGCATGCTTGTAAGTGGCACTGCATGCTTGTATGTGACCTTGCGTGCTTGTCAGTGGTACTGATTGATCATGTGCGCTTGTAAGTGGTACTGCGTGCTTGTGTGTGGTACTGTGTGCTTGTGTGTGGTACTGCATACTTGTGTGTGGTACTGTGCACTTGTATGTGGTACTGTGTGCTTGTGTGTGGTACTGTGTGCTTGTGTGTGGTACTGCATACTTGTGTGTGGTACTGTGTGCTTGTATGTGGTACTGTGTGCTTGTGTGTGGTAGTGCATACTTTTGTGTGGTACTGTGTACTTGTATGTGGTACTGTGTGCTTGTGTGTGGTACTGTGTGCTTGTGTGTGGTACTGTGTGCTTGTATGTGGTACTGTGTGCTTGTGTGTGGTACTGTGTGCTTGTGTGTGGTACTGCATACTTGTGTGTGGTACTGTGTACTTGTATGTGGTACTGTGTGCTTGTGTGTGGTACTGTGTGCTTGTGTGTGGTACTGCATACTTGTGTGTGGTACTGTGTACTTGTATGTGGTACTGTGTGCTTGTGTGTGGTACTGTGTGCTTGTGTGTGGTACTGCGTACTTGTGTGTGGTACTGTGTGCTTGTATGTGGTACTGTGTGCTTGTGTGTGGTACTGTGTGCTTGTGTGTGGTACTGCATACTTGTGTGTGGTACTGTGTGCTTGTATGTGGTACTGTGTGCTTGTGTGTGGTACTGTGTGCTTGTGTGTGGTACTGCATACTTGTGTGTGGTACTGTGTGCTTGTATGTGGTACTGTGTGCTTGTGTGTGGTACTGTGTGCTTGTGTGTGGTACTGCATACTTGTGTGTGGTACTGTGTGCTTGTATGTGGTACTGTGTGCTTGTGTGTGGTACTGTGTGCTTGTGTGTGGCACTGCGTGCTTGTGTGTGATTCTGTGTGCTTGTGTGTGGTACTGCGTACTTGTGTGTGGTACCGTGAGCTTGTGTGTGGTACTGCGTGCTTGTGTATAGCACTGCATGCTTGTGTGTGGCACTGCGTGCTTGTGTGTGGTACTGTGTACTTGTTTGTGGTACTGCGTGCTTGTGTGTGGCACTGCATGTTTGTTTGTGGCACTGCCTGCTTGTACATGACTCTGTGTGCTTGTAAGTGGCACTGTGTGCTTGTGAATAAGAACTCACTCCAACAGTTCCTCAAAGATTTCTGAATGTTCCTTGTTCGTGAGGATGATTCGAGGAATCGTCTTCTTCTTCTGCCATAGCTGTAATCATTACAACTGTAATCAATGTGTAACAGTGCCATGTAATCAATCAATCTTCCTGTTGACTGCTAAACAATCAAAACTGCCTCTAATTCCACCAAATGAACGGAGTAACCCATTTTAATAAAACCATTTTATTTCACTGGTAGCTTTATCCGACACAGAGGATACCATAATCATAACATTTCTATAATTGTCATGAAAATCATATTTTTTTAAAAGCACAATTGTATTGAAATTGTTATCAAGATAATAATTATGATTTTGTATCCAAACCTATGCACCATAGTGTTATTGTCAATGTGACTAATGTAACAACACTAACACAATAACAACAACAACATTAACATAATAATACTACTACCAATGAGTTGCCATACCATGGAGTGGAGGATGTCCTTCTGCCAGAGCAGGGCAGACACCTCCCCACTGAGCATGTACAGCTTGTCATCAAACTTCACCAGATGTGCGTAGTGTTCGTCTGTCAACTGGACACTGCAAGCAACATACTTTATACACTCGTGGATCACGCCACAAGGTTCATGGCAGACATCAAGTATCATTTCATTTAGTGTTTGTCTCCAGGGGGAGCCACAAACCCACGGTAGCGGAGGCTACAGCCAGGAAGACACTACAACCTGCCCCTTCTCAGGGTGGGTCAAGACTCACCAATGCCAGACAATGAGTAACCAGAGGGTGAGGTGTAATGCGCTTTGAACAGTCCCTAATACTGGATACCCCGCTATATAAGAATACAGTATGGCCCCACCTTTTAGGTTACTATAGAGTAGGAATTTTAGCACGTAGTTTATGTGTCAAGTATATGTATCAAGTATAAGCTAAACTGTCTGCAGTTTATGTGTCAAGTATTGTCAGTGATGGGTTAATGTTTTTATGTGATGCCATGAATTATCTTGTATTGTAGGAATACTAATACATGTACTGTATTGCTATGTCAAAATATGGGCTCTGGGAGCATTGTGTCCAGGCTCAGCCACAGGCTTGGTATATGTTACAGGGTCCACATTTCATGCTCTTAATTGGAATAGTCACGCATACCCTTAATAAACGTCATTCATTTGGCTAAACCAATCAGAGCGCAGTGGTCAGGCGGATTTGACCCACCCTCCTCCCCACCTTCATGTGTCGACTCACCCTCCTCCCCACCTTCATGTGTCGACTCACCCTCCTCCCCACCTTCATGTGTCGACTCACCCTCCTCCCCACCTTCATGTGTCGACTCACCCTCCTCCCCACCTTCATGCGTCGACTCACCCTCCTCCCCACCTTCATGTGTCAACCCACCCTCCTCCCCATCTTCATGTGTCGACTCACCCTCCTCCCCACCTTCATGTGTCGACCCACCCTCCTCCCCACCTTCATGTGTCGACTCACCCTCCTCCCCACCTTCATGTGTCGACTCACCCTCCTCCCCACCTTCATGTGTCGACTCACCCTCCTCCCCACCTTCATGTGTCAACCCACCCTCCTCTTGCTTGAGGTTACATTAATGTGTTTAGTAGTGTTGTGCTTGGTAACATCTTGTACACTGACGGTGGAGGTGAAGTCACCTCCTTCCCCATGACGCTTTCCCAGTGGACATTGGGTTTATCATTTGGCTGTCTTTGTTCGTTCATGTAGGGTTTTGGTGCGGAGTGCAAGATGACTTTCCTTCCATCCTCGATGTTTGGATTGTTTATTGACAATTACGACGTTATGGCCCCACCTTTTAGGTTACTAAAGTACATAGAGTAGGAATTTTAGCACGTAGTGTATTCCGATGCTGCAGTTTATGCAACTAGGCAGTGTGTTGAGTATTGTCGGTGTTGGGTTAATGTTTTAATGTGCTGGTGGCGATGCCATGAATTGTCTTGTGTTGTTGGAATATTACTACATGTACTGTATTGCTATGTCGAAGTGTGGGCTCTGGGAGCATTGTGTCCAGGCGGCTTTGTATGAGGCTCAGCCACAGGCTTGGCATATGTTATAGGGTCCACATTTCATGCTCTTAATTGGAATTAATAAATGTCATTCATTTGACCTTTTCATATCTTTACATCTGGCTTGCGTTGTTGACTGCATAAATATCTTTACTTTTCCCATTGGGGTAATGTACTGTATTGTAAGTTTTAAAAGTCTGCCTTATTCCGCAATGTACTGGTCTTTCAAGGGGCAGATATCAAAATTAGCAACATAATGATTGTTACAAATATAATGACATTTTATACTGACTTTTCCTATGTAGGATTTACAAACACAACTATAATGACACTCATAACAACCAGCATAACATTAACTGAACAGAACCAGGACCCTGAAACCCAACAAATCTATGACCCTAAAATCAAACTTACAACTTAACATGTCTGGGCATGAGATCGTCATCAAGTTTCTCTTCATCCTCATTTGTCTTACTGTCATCCGACAATGGCTGTGGTGTCTCCTCATCGTCACGCCTGGCCGTACAAAACAACACAACATTAAACGTTCCTCTACAATTTATTTAGTGCATTGTAGTCAGATTCGTTGATGTTAAAATCTGCTGTGTATGAATAGTTTAACCCATTAGGCCCCAGGATTTTATTAATTTCTGGCAAATTTCGAGCGATTTTACCTCCTTGTGTTCAAAAATCTGTAGAAAAAAACTGTTCAATATTGACAATTACAAGTTGTGTTTATTTTGAAGAGTAGTAATTTCTCCACATGCATGTATACATAGAAATAGGATATATTAATAAAATGTTGACATTTGATCACAATTTGCAAAGACAAAATAGTACATTTGTTAAAACATTGAAAGTTGCGACTGACATTTGACAATGATCCCATGCTATAACCCTATGCAACTCAGCGAAGAAAATGTAGCTATATGTGTTAGCTTTGCACCAATGAAAACATTATCAAATTCTGACGGTTATTTTTCAGGTTACACCATATTTTATCATGACAAATATAGAAATAAAAATTTTAGAGATAGCGTGAACAAAACTGATGAAAATCAAGATTTCCGAAAGGGCAACACATGCATGTAACGAGCTGTTGTTGTTGCAAAATGTATCCGCTAGGGTGTGGCAAAATTTGGTAGCGTTTAGTTCAATAGTTATTTGCCAGGATTTCTTTGAATAGTGGGTCCTGTATGCGGCCATCGGCGGCCGTTCCAGGACTGCACAGAGAGGCCGGCCACGGCCGTTGTGGGGTCTAATGGGTTAAGTAATAGTTGAAGTAATATGTGCAGTTGCTGGAAAAGTGTGAATAACCTTATGCCATATTATATAGAGTCGGATCACTCTTGGCCATTTTTGCAAAATTTTTACTGGTCCCAGTCAAAAACAATTTAATAGTTTGTCCAAGGATTTCACCAAAACTAAATAACAAATTAATACAAACAAGTTAGAATGTCGTAGTGGATTCTAGATCGGTTTTATTTTTTGCAAAATTATTCCAAAACAAGACAAGTGAAAAACTGGATTTCGAAGGCAGTTTTAAATTTGTCGATGCTTCTAGCTGCCACTAGGTCTCATCTTCACGTGTCCATTAGTCGACAACACTGGGGCCCTGTGCTACCCTGTGTGGGGCTTGTTACTTCCGCTGGCAGAAAGAGACATATTTTCAACTGGCTTCCCTTATGTCTGGTGCTAAGTCGGTCAGCATATTGTAGGCATAAATTTTTAGTTGTGCTTTTATTCTTCAGTCGGTTGATATTATAATACTAATTATATGAATATTCTTACAAACCTCACCAATAAACAACATATTTGTGTACAATATTATTGGCTGTGCCTCAGAAACACACGAGAGTAAGATGACAGACGAGTGCAAATAGACATTCAGATCAAGTTCGTTACCGGCAGCGAGCTGTGTCTGCATGTGGCGCCTCCTGTTGGGGGTTCTCATGCTGCCCCGGGTCAGCCTTGTTACTAGGAGCCTGAAACACAATACTTAATGTGAAAAGTCTCAAGCATTTGATCTGTTTAAGTTATATATATAACTTGTTTGTTATGGCCGTCATCTTTAAGGAGACACTCTGGTCAATAATACCTGTATGTCAAATCTCAGCAACTATGCCACATATCATTACCAAATGTTCAACATGTGTTATGCATGCATATTGATAACCATGGTAACCATGTATCACCCAAATCACTGTCATGCGCATAAACAGGGGAAGGTCGTGTGTCAAAATGTGCAATTATTTTCTTTTTCTTTTTCTTTGTATTCATTGCTGACATGTTATTGTGCGTCATGAATATATTTTAGTTCCAGATTATGTGGTATTTGTATCCCTATGGTGTTGATTAACGCGAATAGATTTTTTTTTAAAACTTTATCCTTTATTACAAATAGTAGCCTACCAAACTGGAGCCAGTAGCTTAAAACTTTCACTCCTGCTCCAGTCTATGCATTGCGAAGTCGTGTCTAATTGTCTCTCAAAATCCACCCTCCTTCCCACCTTTCTTCCTTATTTTCAATGCTTAGTTTAAAATGTGATTGTACATCGTTGATGAAATAGGAAGTTGGAAGATGTCGAGACCGCTTTCCCCACTTTTGGCTTTATATTAGATGAACACGGGGGTTTGTCCCCTAGTAGTTTTCTGCGCAGACAGGCTTCCTGTTCCTTCATCGGTATTCTTGGCTTATGTTTATATAGGTTAGCGAAATGGCCCCACCTGTTTATAATAAAATTTATGTATTGGTGGTGGAATGTCTGTATTGTTTGCATTATATGTTCATGACGACTTCTTGATGTATATATGTTATTGTCATGCTTGTAGGAATGTGGGCTCTGAGAAACTTGCCGGACGGGGCTGTACTTGTGTTCAGTTCCTGTCTGGTTTGCTTTGAGGAGCTCACATTCCTGTTAATGTTCTTCCCAAAGTGGCTGCGTGATAAGTAGTCCACTTTGTACTAAAAACGTCAATTATTTGGCCCATTGCAATTCTCTACTACATCGGACTTGCGTTGGTTACTGCATAAAGTAGCCTAACTAAACTAACTCATCACACACAGTACTATATCTCAAACAACTGGTAAAAATTTCAGTTAATTGGCATTAAAACTTTCTTCATGGGATGTTATGAAGTAATGACACGTTATTAAAAATACTGTATTGAGAAAAAGGCAAATAACCAAAAGGGCATGGTGTATCTTAAAAAAGTCAATGATATGATACTTTTACATGTGTAGTTCATAGAAGAAACACAATTAACTAAACATGGGTTAATCAGATAATATTTCACCTAAATAACATATTAATGCACATGTTCAGATGGTCATACAAAGGCACGCTTCACACGACTTGTCGTGTACCAGTGTCTTGCTGCACAACGACTGTCAGTGTCCGCCAGCTTCGTAAAGCCTCCCCTCAGCCGCTGTCATGTGTTGCTCCTGCTTTATCTTTTCCATTGCCTTCCTCGTGCGGGTGGACTTTGTTTCTGTTTGTGCAGCGTGGCTGGCAAAGCGCAGTCGCATGGCATCAATGGTGGAGGCAACTGTCATCAGTGTCGTGCCTGGTGACACACCCAAACCGTTGACTACAGCAGCCAGTGCACCAGCTCCCTTGTGAAATCGCAAGACCACCAGGACAACAGCAATCTCAGCAGTCTTCTTGCCATAGTATTTCTCCTTGGGGGCTCTCCTCCAGACCAGTGAATGCAACCTTTTATTTGCATTCGAGGTCTGGAGCTGCATCCACCGGCTAAGAACTGGCGAAGTGAGGCACTCGAAGAGAGGGATCAGACGCTCACTGACGTCTCTTGGCAGAGGGATGTCGTGAGATGCTGTGGGCTGGTGAAGTCAGAGTGGTCATAAGAACTGTTGGAAGATACAACCTCTATCTTGTGGGCATAACCCCGTCTTGGTGTTTCTGCTGTCTTCGCTACAAGTGTGCTCTGTCGACACCCAGGGCACAAAAGTGGTGACACTATCCAACTTCTTCTTGTGTAGTATAAGATAGTAATTATCATCTTGTTCAGAGACAGAACTAATAGGGTCGCTCTGAGCTATAACAAAAACAATGTTTTTTTAGTTATATATTAAAATATGGACACATAGGCAGGATCATGTAATAAATGATATAGCATAATAGTTTTTGTTCTAATGCAATAATATTGCAACATGTATTCTACTAACTATATTGACAGAGTAATTTAGAGTGCTAAGTGAAAATAAAGTTGTAATGAAATATTACAAGATGCTAAGCTAAGCATTATAATAAAATAATACAATAGCTTATATGTCAGAGCATGTTTCAGGTATCCATTCAAACTATTTACACTGAATGACAAGGTTAGAAAGAAAAATATAATGTCTAACACATACATACAGTTAAACATCTTGCAGCTAATGCTGCCAGAGTCGTAGACGTAGTGTCTTGGCGCAGGGAGCAATGAAGCCGATCCAAGTCACTGGCTACTGCTGACACAGTTGCCAGCTGATCGACGAAGGGGGCGGACAGCGGAAGCAATACTAGGACTACGTTGAACATTTCTATCAACCACGACACCATCGTCCGGGATACAGCTATGCCCAACTGCGACTTCGTTTGCGGCAACTATATCATGATGCTTGCCTGCCTCTTTCGTTTTAGTTTTCTGGTTTTTCCACCGAAATGACACCGGCTTTGCCAACTCTGCCGGTCATATTTATTCAGTGAAAACATTGATGAATATTAATTAGCTCAGATCCCCTGTTGTCTTTGGCTGCTGGGCACCGCACGTGAACCCGAACTGTCTGTCGGATATGCAAATAAGGCCGACCAGTCGTTCGGCAGCTATTCAGCAACCATTCGGCCTCATTAGAAATGTCTGTATCGTTACCACACTACCGACTACCGTTCAGCCTTTTGGGTACTCATTAATTTCTGTCATAGCCATTTTATATACGGAGATTACTGACAACAGAATTCAGCATCAGAAAGCTGGGTTCATTTCCTTGCATGACAACATCAAACATGGCAGCCATCGATGGATTAATGTGCATGCTAGAAAGCTTTGAAATAGGGCATTCTTGGTTCAATTTAAATGTCCACTTACAAATTCTCCTCGAGGGTTAGTGCATAAAACACAACTTTTGGAGCATTTTAAGATCGATTTTAGTCAGATAAAGTTGGGAAGTGGTGCATGACATGTTAATTCACTAGAAAATGAAGTAATCCAAAATACGTTAAAATGACATATTTTTATTGTCTGTCGACCTGCAGGTCTCCTTAAGTTACAACTATTTGACCTGCAGGTCTCCTTAAGTTACAACTATTTGACCTGCAGGTCTCCTTAAGTTACAACTATTCATCAACTTTTTCCCATCACACTATATTTTGTGAATTAATTGGTTTTATTGTCAAATAAACCTACTCACTACTGCAGTTATACAACAAGCTATCAGGCTAGCTCACATCCTCTCTGGTAAGCCTTTAGAAATCATGCAAATGTCACATGAATGTATGTAGGACTGTTTTGTAGGGTCAACAGTTACTTAAATAACATGTATTTGCTTTTAGAAAACAAATATAAAGTGTAACAAAGCGTAGTAGTCGTAGGGTGACTTACCACTGACAGGGGGTGTGTGAGGCGGGGTGACAGGGCATAGTACTCAGTGGGTGACTTACCACTGACAGGGGGTGTGTGAGGCGGGGTGACAGGGCGTAGTAGTCGTCTTGCTGGTAGATGGCGTACCTCTCCTGCACCAACAGGTCGTTGATGTGAAGGTCCTCGGCACCTGACGTGTCACACAGACACACGGACACCACCTGCTCCTGTTGGCATGGCAACATACAACAGACATTGTTGGCATAGCAATAAGTGGGGCATGATCATACTTTTTTATGTATTCATAGGCATCTAAGAAATTTACAATATACACTCTTTGAAATAATGCTTCAATCACATCACAGAGTGACATGGCTGGGTTCGCACCATGCACTGTGTTTCACCATGATCTAATGAAGTATTTGTTATATTTTCACTGATGTCACTAATAAGAAATGTGTTTACCTCACTGACGTGTGCAACGAGGGCCCACAGCGGCCGACTAGTGACAATTTGCAGCAGCTTGCCGGTCAGTGATCTCTTCCAGGTCATCTGTGACAGACACAATGTACACAACTATCAAGCCAAAGAGGTCTTACTTAAAATATACTTAGCAAGAATCTTCAGGATATTACATTCTATCGTGACCAGTTTATACTAACCAAAAAATTACATATCAAACATAATAATCCCATCCGACTAACCTACTGTGCAATTGGTATGGGAGAAGTAAATTAGAAACTTCAATACAGATCAATTCGGATTCACCCTTCAAATCACACAGGACAAAGTCCCAAATCTCCCCCGACAAATTTGCTAAAAACATTGTCCTCATTTATCAGCCTCATGTCGATGTTTACACGGCCAAGTCTCTCTGCATTATCATGTGACATCAGGCCAAATTGGGGAAAAACCTCTTGTGTAAACCAGGTTTCACTGGAGATGATGGTGAAGTAGCAATCTACAGACATCTGACAACAAAACGTACCCCGTCCACTGGCTGTATATTTGCCAGTCGAGCCTTGATTGCTTGGGCTGGCAGCTTGAAGTAGCATGACCTGGCAACAGGACAAGACAGGAAAAGTCAGGACAAACTGAAGTAACAAGCCACATAAAGACAGGACTAATTATGACAACTTAAATTAACATGACTTGTCAAAACAGGAGAAATTTGGATTGTAAATTATGTGGCATGTAAATTTCCCCGACATCTCACTCACTTCTAACATTTTCGCCAGTGCAAAAAAAAACACATGAACACTCTGACACGTAGCTGGGTGGAAACTATATGTCAATATTCTACTTGTGCCTAAATTTTGCACAGTGATAAGAGGGTACTTGGTTCAAAAGTAGTTGTATACCAGCGAAATTAATTAAAATTTTTTTTTAGTTTTTATTTATTTGGTGATATTTCATTTGTTAACAAAACATAACAAGCATTTCTAATATTGATGTGTCCCCTTAATTTGTTGCCAAAATGGCCCTTGGATCTGTATTTGTAACGTGTTGTCGTCTACAATATCAGATGAAATCAGCTATCAGACAAACATTGTGGCATGTTTATGATAATTTTTAATGGCCCGTTGTCTGGCGGGGTCACCAGGTCACATCTATTTGTCGTTTCCTTTATGGTTTCAAAGGCAAAGAACATGGTTTATAAAGGTAGATATAATATGTGTACTACATAACCAACAATATGTTATAGCAATTAAATTAAACAGATGAGTTTGATAAATTCATAATAATAGATCTCATTTAACGTAACATCAGATCCACGTGTGTTCACTGTGCTTCACAATAAACTAACCATTCAGAATTTGGTGTAGAAAACAAAATAAGGTTGACCTGATGAGCCGCAGTGCTTGCTTCGACACACTGCACGTGCTGCCGTAATCCACGTAGTAGACCTAGAGACCAGACACAAGTGAACAAACAGGCAATGGTGGTACTTTTGTCAAAATCATTGAAATAATTACCTTTGATCATTAGATTGGGTAACTTGCGAAAATGTGAAAGCCGTACGTACATAGAGCCAGGCCTCTTTTGTTGTTTTTCCACAGAATTTTCCCTGGATTCGGTAAAAAATTATTTAATAGTTTGTCTAATGATTTCACCTAACCTAAATTACAAAATTGCACAAATGAGCCAGCATGTCATAGTGGATACTACCAGCACATAGATTCAGTTTTGTGAAAACGAGATGAGCGAAAAAGTAAATTTGAAGAGGGACCATCAAACTTAAACAAAACTGGATGAACACCACGTGTGTGTGTGTGTGTGTGCGTGCGTGTGTGCGTGCATGCGTGTGTGCGTGCGCACTAACCTCAACAAAATCTAGGTCGCGAATGCCCGTGATAGTGACGCGGTGCCAATTGTTGTCCTCAGGGTAAATGGCCACACACACCTGGCCGACCATTATGAGTGAGTCTGGCATCACATAGTCCTCGCTCTGTGGCCCACAGTACGTGTACCTGCAGTCCACAGTGCATACAGAAAGACTGTCACTTGTGTTCTTTTCAACTGTAATTATAGTATTTGCAATTACTGACAATTACAGTGTAAACTCTAATTGTTTTTTTTTACAATGTGTAATTGTAACTGAACTTTTATGAGACTGTGTAATTGTAACTGACCATTGTGACAGTTAAAATTAACAAACTAACCCAAAAAGTTTGTCAAACCCTGTCTAAAACATTGTACATACATTTTTTTACAAAACAATGTAATGTACAAAATCTACGAACTTTTGAAACTGACCCTTTATGAAGCATTGTAATTGAGGTTTTATGACGTTGTGTAATTTTAACTGACCAGTGTAACTGAGGTTTTATGATGTTGTGTAATTATAACTAACCATTGTTGTAATTGAACAAAACAATGGCACTGACTCTGTGCAATCAGAAATTATGATTTCATTGTTGCAAGGTAAAAACGTTAGCTGTGTTAGCGAAACAATGATAAATTTATCACAATGACACAATTATAACATGGCACAATGGTAAAATTGATACTATGGTAGCATAATCATAATATTGATTACATGGCATGTTGATCACATGGTAATGTTGATCACATGGCATGTTGATCACATGGTAATGTCGTTAACACTACAACATACTCAAGTTGGTCCATGAGTTCTTCCAGCGCCTTGGTTGTGTCTCTGCCCTTCAGCTGCAGCCAGAAGTGACTTGGGTTGATGATGTTTGACACGAACACCTCAATGTGGTCGGCACCATATGGCAAAGACTGAGGCACAAAGCTGATGCCAGGACCCACCGTGTCGGCCGGCAGACCACGCCGCCCCCCGCTCACCTGAACCTGCGCCGACACCTACAAACACCAACCAAACCATATAGTACTGGTGATATGAGTGATTTGTAATAAATTAGATGCCACACCATCAAGTGTCAAAACAAACTAGTTCAGTATGTGCACGAATTTGAAGCACAGGTTTATAATAACCATAATGTCTTAATAGTTCTTAGTAGTGTTGGGAATTGGTTTGGTTTTAGTAATCAATCATCGGTTTGGCCAAACCAATCGATGATCGATTATATACTCAGTCTATGGGCGGCTATTGTAGGAAACAGTTTCTCTGTACACTTGGCAGCAGCACAACTTTTTGACGCCATAACAAAGTAGCCAATCACAGGTCTTCTCTCTTCCGTTGCTCAAATAAGTAATGGAACGGGAAAAAAATTTAGCATGACAGTTTTTATATAATCAAAAATAATCATAGATCACAGAACTAATTGATTGACTGCATAAATCAACCAATCATTGACAAAATATATTAATTGGTACAACGGATTTGCCTTTTCTTGCATATAGAGTACAGGAGACTCCTGCATATAAGGGACTGTACGAGAACCTACCCGAAGGTCTTCAGGTCGTCGTTTTAATATACTTGGTCTGTCACTGGAGGTGGCGTCTCGGGCGTGTAGGAGCACACGACCTACAAACGCACACATGCATGCATGTCTACAGTCTTGCTTGAAATATACTTTGAAGATAAACAGAAATCCTTAAATGAATGTATTCGGACTGCAGTGCACTTTCATAATCGACACATCTAGACCTTTGCAATAGTACTGTCTCCAAAACCATAATACTGCAGTAAAAATTTTACTTTATATAACTGCAAACATGAAACAAATTAATTTAAAAAACTTGCTGACTTTACTATGAAAAAATTCACTTGTGTAAATTCTAGCAGTCTTTGTATTTTATTTAAAAAAATAGAATTGACAAATATCTGAAACTGGCAGAACATTTTTAATAATAATAATAATACTAGGAATTTATACAGTCCCTGAATCCACTTTACAAAATTAAATGCTCTCAGGCGCTTTACACAAAACTGCATAAATGATTTATATATTTAGTTATAAGTAGCCAGTATAATGTAGATCTAATAAAAACACTTAATAAAACGATACAAAAAACTATAAAAGATAGCTATTACTATTTCTAATATACCACAGATCACAGGTGATTAAAACCACAGGGACAGTAAGCCAGTGTCTTCCTTATCCAGATACCATCTTAAATTATAAAAAAAAACTTCTACATTGTGAATTTGACTAGTGTTTAGGATTTACTGCCATAATTTGTACCTTCGTGGGTGTGTTCTATGACGAGTACGTCATTCAGTTGCGGGATGAGCGCGTCTAGAGACAAAAACCCGTGCTTCCTGGCATTCAACTGTTCATCTGTGAGACGCTGGAATGAAACAGAACACTTTGTATATTACTAAAATGCTACAATGCAGCTTAATCAAACAAGACAAATAAAAAATCTTACTTTTAAACATAATTAAGCTGCTTGGCCGATTAATTCATGTTACTGCTTGACATAAAGTGTTATTGCATTACTGTTTTCAAACATGGAGAGCTGCCTGCTGTATCGAAGGTGTCTTTGTCTTCAAGAATGGAATTTCACATGAAATATCAACCAGCGGCTTCAATAAATATGATTACTATTTATCACCATTACTGAATGTCAATGTGAATGTTTTATTTGACAGCAGTGTAGAGTCTGTAGACATACAATCTAAGTATACTGAGGACATTGATAAACCCCTCCATATTCGAAAAACTTTCGTTAAACAAAAGCTATAATTTCAGGATGTATAAAAGTCAAATTTACAGGTATGACTTGTCTAGCATGGTTGCTTTTATTAACAACAATCTTTAACTGAATCCACTGATCTTAATTTCAAACCTGCTGGCTACCAATAGAAGCTTGGACTACTTATTTTAGCCCAGGCTCTTGGTAGTTATAGGGCTTAAACAGACAAATCTTTGATCACTTATCAAATTTCAAATCTTTGATCACTTATCCTGCACATTTTATGCAATGAAACAACAAAGGCTTTCTTCAAGTGACAGCTGTTCCCAGTCAGATATTTCTAATTAACATACATATTAACTTAAGCAAACAGTTGTCCTATTTACCAATTCATGCCATAATCCTCATATTAATGAAAGGGTCATTCACCAGTTAGACATAAAATGCCTTTGTTACTCTCAAAAGGGACAGAGCTAGCTGAGTCTTCTGAAGAAGTATGGTGACTCAAGTAGCTAGCCGAGTCCTGACAATGGGAGGTGCTAATGCAGCCTCTCAGCAAACAGTGTTTGTGATCACTTGCCAGCAACAACCTGTCTTCTTCATTAACCAACACTGTTAGTTGAATGACATGTTCACATTAGGCTCACAACTGAACTAGCGCTTCAGGACAGGGTCACCGAATCACACTCTGAAGCTGGTCATGTGCTATTTTAATTAAACTGTGCTTAAGAATTGATTTGGAATTGATACAACATTTTTTAAGCCCTATAAGCAAGTTGTAATTTCCACGGTGAAGTTATAAGTGAATTCTGACAACTCTGGCTTGTGCATCCAGTTTTATAGGAAAATGGAGTCACTCCAACTCTCCATGGTAAATGCAATTCAAAAGAAGCCTTGTTGAGATGACTTCTTTCAAATATCCTCAATTGTAATAACTGATCCAGGTCCTAATGTCACTGGCTTCTTCCACAATTGCAATTAAAATAATTCTTTGATTACAGGATCATACATAAAGTAATTTACTTGGCAGATCTGCCACAAATAACATTAATTGCAATTAGGGTAATACATATCTTGAACACATGTTCAGAAATAAAAAATAAGTTAAAAAAATATATATCTTAAAAAAACTTACAAATAATCCAGAAGATATGAATAGGGGCCAGATGTCCAGATTTCCAATAAGGCAAGGGGCTAATGTCTGGGGGGCAAGTGTCCTAGGGGCAAGTGACCAAGGGGCAAATGTCTGGGGGGGAGCAAATGATCTGGACCCTATAGATACACATACACCACTTACACCATAAATACCAGCATCTGCATGAAGGGCTACTTACTTGACAACTAGAATGAGTATTTTGGACGGACATACAAAAGGATGCATACCTCGAATGCATTAGACAGCTGGTCAGACTCTAGGCCACATGGATAGGCTTCTACGACTTGTCTGACCATCTCTTTGAAGAAGATGTCCAGTGGCGGGGCAGTTGATGTCGGCACAGACTGGACAGAGCCATTGGCCGCGAAGCCTGTCAAACAGTTTCACAAAACTGCTTCAATTGTGCAAATGTTTTTGTTTTCACACCGCAGAATTATTTTTGAAACATATTCTAGACAAAGAAAGCGGAGTACTGCTTGCAAGTGAGAGTGCAGAAATCTGTTTAAAAATATATAATTCCACGTATTTGTAAAAAAAAAAAAAATTATTTTGCTGTCTTATCAGTTGTAGGTGAAATAAATTGTTTTTGAGTTTAAAACTGAGGGGAAAATATATAGTGTTGGTTGCATGTTGTATGAGATATGTATTTCTCATACACAAACACAAGTTTACATACACAAATCACCAATGGGATAAGCTGATGTGCAAGCACATATGACATCAATGCACTTATACATGAATATGTTTATTGAAGTAGATAAGATATATTGGTTAAACCTACATCTATTTATACATAACATCAACGAGACTGAGAGGCAAGTTAATGAACAAATCAAATATAATGTAATGAAACCAAACCATTCTTTGAATGTTTCACTTGACACGGTTGGGCATCAAAGAGCAGCCAATCACTCACCTTTCTTTGAATGTTTCACTTGATACAGTTGGGCATCAAAGAGCAGCCAATCATTCACCTTTCTTTGAATGTTTCACTTGATACAGTCGGGCATCAAAGACCAGCCAATCATTCACTTTTCTTTGAATGTTTCACTTGATACAGTCGGGCATCAAAGAGCAGCCAATCATTCACCTTTCTTTGAATGTTTCACTTGATACAGTCCGGCATCAAAGAGCAGCCAATCACTCACCTTTCTTTGAATGTTTCACTTGATACAGTCGGGCATCAAAGAGCAGCCAATCATTCACCTTTCTTTGAATGTTTCACTTGATACAGTCCGGCATCAAAGACCAGCCAATCACTCACCTTTCTTTGAATGTTTCACTTGATACAGTCGGGCATCAAAGAGCAGCCAATCATTCACCTTTCTTTGAATGTTTCACTTGATACAGTCCGGCATCAAAGACCAGCCAATCATTCACTTTTCTTTGAATGTTTCACTTGATACAGTCCGGCATCAAAGACCAGCCAATCATTCACTTTTCTTTGAATGTTTCACTTGATACAGTCCGGCATCAAAGACCAGCCAATCATTCACCTTTCTTTGAATGTTTCACTTGATACAGTCGGGCATCAAAGACCAGCCAATCATTCACCTTTCTTTGAATGTTTCACTTGATACAGTCGGGCATCAAAGAGCAGCCAATCATTCACCTTTCTTTGAATGTTTCACTTGATACAGTCCGGCATCAAAGAGCAGCCAATCACTCACCTTTCTTTGAATGTTTCACTTGATACAGTCGGGCATCAAAGAGCAGCCAATCATTCACCTTTCTTTGAATGTTTCACTTGATACAGTTGAGCATCAAAGAGCAGCCAATCACTCACCTTTCTTTGAATGTTACACTTGATACAGTCGGGCATCAAAGACCAGCCAATCACTCACCTTTCTTTGAATGTTTCACTTGATACAGTCGGGCATCAAAGAGCAGCCAATCATTCACCTTTCTTTGAATGTTTCACTTGATACAGTCCGGCATCAAAGAGCAGCCAATCACTCACCTTTCTTTGAATGTTTCACTTGATACAGTCGGGCATCAAAGAGCAGCCAATCATTCACCTTTCTTTGAATGTTTCACTTGATACAGTCCGGCATCAAAGACCAGCCAATCACTCACCTTTCTTTGAATGTTTCACTTGATACAGTCGGGCATCAAAGAGCAGCCAATCATTCACCTTTCTTTGAATGTTTCACTTGATACAGTCCGGCATCAAAGACCAGCCAATCATTCACTTTTCTTTGAATGTTTCACTTGATACAGTCCGGCATCAAAGACCAGCCAATCATTCACTTTTCTTTGAATGTTTCACTTGATACAGTCCGGCATCAAAGACCAGCCAATCATTCACCTTTCTTTGAATGTTTCACTTGATACAGTCGGGCATCAAAGACCAGCCAATCATTCACTTTTCTTTGAATGTTTCACTTGATACAGTCGGGCATCAAAGAGCAGCCAATCATTCACCTTTCTTTGAATGTTTCACTTGATACAGTCCGGCATCAAAGAGCAGCCAATCACTCACCTTTCTTTGAATGTTTCACTTGATACAGTCGGGCATCAAAGAGCAGCCAATCATTCACCTTTCTTTGAATGTTTCACTTGATACAGTTGAGCATCAAAGAGCAGCCAATCACTCACCTTTCTTTGAATGTTACACTTGATACAGTCGGGCATCAAAGACCAGCCAATCACTCACCTTTCTTTGAATGTTTCACTTGATACAGTCGGGCATCAAAGAGCAGCCAATCATTCACCTTTCTTTGAATGTTTCACTTGATACAGTCCGGCATCAAAGAGCAGCCAATCACTCACCTTTCTTTGAATGTTTCACTTGATACAGTCGGGCATCAAAGAGCAGCCAATCACTCACCTTTCTTTGAATGTTTCACTTGATACAGTCGGGCATCAAAGACCAGCCAATCACTCACCTTTCTTTGAATGTCTTACTTCATACAGTCTGGCATCAAAGAGCAGCCAATCACTGGGTGAGGGTCGTTCAATGCAGACGATGTCGGAGAGACAGCCCATCAACTCAATAACACTCAGATAGCCCAGCTCCTTCACAGGCAGGTCGCGACCTGTCACCAGCTGCAAAGCAAAACTCAATGGCAGCGACACTTTAAGTGTTCGAAATTAAGGCCTTTTTATTGGCGACCGCTGATTCAAAATGCTTCCCACCGATTCAGTTAGCCAAAATGTGCAAGTTATTGGCCCCACCCCGACTGTATTAGTGATGCACATTATAGTACTTTACAATACTAATCTATGCTAATACAATTGTGACAAACTACTTCTTCCTTGCCAGCAACAGATCACTGCCAAGGCAAAGGCGAAGTCCGCACATGCAAGGGAAATCCCTGACATTTGTTACCTGGATGCCTATTGGATGATTCACATTTAATGACATCAGTATAGGGGCTTTCATGGTGACTTCACACGCCTAATCACACAATCGTTTGCGGCGCTGGCTGGCAAAACAACCAGATGCCTCCATTGTTTCAGTGTATTTTGCTGTTTGCGGTTCTCTTATCTTCTGCATTTTTACACGCACCTTCGAAATCATGGTTGTGTCCTGTTTTGTTGTGGGATGTACTAGTCACTGTGTGGATGGCTCATTGTCGTTCCATCGCATCCCAAAAGAGGAAAAACGAAGAGACCTCTGGCTGAATGTATCAGATGTAAACGTTGCCAAACGACCATGTTTGTGGACGACATTTCAACTTTGAACCACTATTAACGGTTAATATTACCAGTGGATATATTCCATTCATGACTGTTGGCAGCTGTTTTTTCAAATTAAAGCAGAATGAACGCCGAAAAATGAAATGTTTGTAATCTCTGAACCCTGTAACAGTAGCCGGCCTGCAAAGCCGGCCTACCTTACCCTAGCCTAGGCTCATGCCCGCGACACTGGCTCTGCCGCTGGCGATGTCATTAACCCCATTCATGGGTAATACATGAACGTTGTTTTCTGGCTAACAAAATCGTTATACTGTTTATTCTTATGAAACAAAGTTTAATATTTTTCATACAACTGTGCTAGTGAGTGATTTATAAGTTTTCACAGACTCTTGGATGAACATTTCTGGCTTGTTGATTACGTAACGCCAAACGTTTAATCGTGTCAGAGACTGGGTCATTCTACCAGTCGTTTTGAACAAAATACAGATCTGGTAA
Organism: Lamellibrachia columna; assembly: GCA_963662155.1. Lineage (NCBI taxonomy): Eukaryota > Metazoa > Annelida > Polychaeta > Sabellida > Siboglinidae > Lamellibrachia > Lamellibrachia columna. Next base: position 4,784,501 of record OY759272.1, read on the forward strand.
CTTACTAAAGCTCTAGTTTCTTATTGTAACATTCCCTCGCACTGGGATCTAAAACATTGGCATATTTAGCCCAGTAGTCATTCACGTTTGCTCGGTTGCTTGGCTGGTTTGTGGTTTTTGCCAGCTAGTGTATTGCGCATGTGTGAATGTGACGTCACATGTTGGTAAACATGAAAGCCCCTATATTGGAAAATACCAGGGAAACACCAAAGCAAAGATGGCGGACAATGTTTTTGAAAGATATTACGCCAATTTATTTCATACTGGTGATACTAAGGAGGCAAACAATTCAATTGACAATATAATGTGCCAAGATATTCTGATTAATGTGATATTTGGCTGTGAAAGTTAACTTCGATTTGGAGAACAGCATATGTTTTTGCCCATGCCAGGCCAAGGGCAGTGCATGCAAAACTTCGGCATCAAACATGTTAATTTCAACAATTGTAACTGTTTCGCAAATAAAGCTCACATTGAAATGTTTATTAAATTCATTGCTTTATCTTATTGGTCTGCTAGTTATAAGAAATGAACAACAATATTTGGTATGGTTTATATTTATTAAATTATTATTTATTCTAATTTAAAGCAGACAGTATCTGTTTTAGCTTTACGCAAGCTTTATTACGTATACTTGTAATTTATACATTTTTGTGGAGCCAGTTTAAACTCACATGGGCAGATTCAAAATAGAACTGGACCAGTTAAAAAAAAATCTGGGCCAGTTCATTTTTTTTGGCTAATTTTAGACACTACACTTAGGTAGCCTGGTTCCTAACAGTTTATCTTAAAATCCATCCTCAATTTGATTTTTTTATCGCCTTGTTTGACTCATTTCATGAAAAATGTTATCTATCTAATATCCACTATGATTTGCTAGGTCATTTGTACAAACTTTTTTTAGTTTTGGTGAAATTATTGGACAAACTATTAAATTATTTTATATAATATATATACATATATGTGTGTGCATGTTAAAATTTTAACAAAGGTGTTATGTTTTAATTAAACCGACTCTGTATATATTACTTAAATTATTCGTGCACCACAGATATGAACATGAACAAACCTTATTCACGACGGGCTAAATCAATTAAGGGAGTTTTAATGACCCAGTACAGACCATCACTATTAGACTGTTGGTATTTGCCCAAGATTGCCTTTACTGAAAAGCAACTGTTTGAACATGAAATATAGTCGGTATAATAGGCAGTAATTAATTGCATAGCAAATATAATAGAGGCACTTAGAAAGTATTGCTAGGATCAGTCAATTACAAAATAGAAATTAATTCATCTCAGTTTGAGCGCTATACCTTGAATTCTTTAGGAAAGAGTGCAGCACGAATACCAAGAGGCTTTCTGGACAGAACCTGAAATACAGAAACATTTATTTGGTCAAAATGTTAACTTTTCCATAAAACAATAGACGTTAAACTAATATCTTGAACCAGTGAAATGACTTACGTGAGCAGACAAAGAACAATGTTGTCACTGTCCAAATCAGAAACAATATGATAATGCACAGCTAACACAATCTGGGGCCATGGTAGGATACATTTAAAACACTCCACAATACAACATGCTACATAATCATGCACAAACAATCCAGCTGTACCTTCTGGATTTCCCTTTTGAGACCATCACTAACACCGGTGTCATTGATGAAATTACTACGTGGTGCTGACTGGGGCAGACTCCGAATTGGCTGTTCAACGGGACGATTCTCTTGAAAATCACCAGGTCGATCTGAAAGCACCACAACTTCTGGAATGTTTTAACTGTAACAAATAATGTGTAGCGACTGAATAAAACAGTCTACTGGATAGCTTCAAAAATACATTTAATATTTTCAGAAAGGCTATGCATAATGAACAAAGCAAACTAATCCACTGGAATCATGTGCCTGGATGCCATATGCATATTATTATTAAAATCTCTCAACTAGTATAATTTTACAGAAGTTATCTTTTTATTGCAATTAGTGCATAAATAATTGATAGATACAGTAAGTTTACAGTTCTCGGAAGAGTGTTGTTGCAATTGTTAACATCACACTATTCAAACCAATTTTTTTAGCAGGTAACAGAGTAAATTCACCTTAACTTGAGACTTTGCTAATTATTAATGCTGTTTTTTGTGGGTAATACACATTATAAATCACTCACTAGCACAGTTGTATGAAAAATATTAAACTTTGTTTCATAACAATAAACAGTATAACGATTTTGTTAGCCAGAAAACAGCGTTCATGTATTACCCATGAAACACTTGGAACAAACTACACGTATACATGTACTTTGTGACATCTCCACTTAGAACAAACTACACGTATACATGTACTTTGGTATTTGTAATTGAATAACCTTTTTCAGTATTGAATTTCCAATGGTAAGTAGTACACTACTGCTCATCATCAACATCAACACTACTTTCACAACCCAACAGCTACTGCAGCCTACAAACAACTGTTCAGTGTTACTTCCTTCTTTTCTTGACAACTGCTTTCGGAGTACTTTTACATCGGGGAACATTTGACTATTTTTTTTAGATATTTTTACAACAAATATGTACTGTGTTCACCATTTTGGTTCACTGGTGTGACAGCTAAATGTGACCCGGCATTTGGTTAACTGCAGCTTCATAACTATAGATTACACAAATACAACACAAATTACACACCTCCTGCATGTTGTCGCTGTGTCAACGGCCGACCATATAGCATATATCCTCGAGATGACTCCTCAATTGCCACAATATCGGACAGACTCCTCATGAGTTCTAACAAATTCTTAAAGCCCATTCTTGCAAAGTCTACGTGGTTTCCAAACCGCCTAGCATACGCTGTATCAAACTGGACTGACGGCAGGCCATTCGGATAGGACAGGAGTAATGATCTAATCTGACCCCTAATGAAAGCTAGCACCGTAGGAGGGGGGAGAGTAGGTCTGTTTGAGCGTGGTGCCGGATATCTGCGAGGTGTTTGGCCGGCGCGCTTGGATGCCCCACGGCGTTTTGTTGGAACTTTCTGACGGGACACCAATCTTTCAATATGCTGGGTAGTTCTATCTGAAACACCACGCAGTATAACTTCTCCTCCCACCCACGTTACTTTGACAACGTCGGGCATGTCCCGGAACAAATCTTCGGGCGTCGAGTAGCCGAGTTCTCGAAACGGCAACGCCTTGCCCATCATACACTTGAAGTCATTTTGTATGTCGCGAGCACTCAACCCTTTCGGAGCTGACAACAGCAGCGCACGGACTTGCTTCTTCGTCTCTTCTTTTATCTCAGCTTTTTTCGACATGATTGCAATAATAACACTGTACACTTATTCGCAAATCACCGTGGTATTAGCAAACTCTTACGCTTCTATCGTACGACATAACAACATGCACGCCATCTTCGCTTCCGGTAGTCTTCGTTAACAGATTTTAAAACGATATAGTCTGTGTCACTTCGTCGTCACCTTCGAGCGTGGTGTTGCTTCACAAAACTTTCTACCCATAAAAATATCAATATGGAATTACTCCATGTATATCACAGAACAGTATATCCAGACTCAGAGTATAACAAGTTTAACAAGATTTCCATCTTTGTCTTTAAACTTATTCACGCTGATAGAATTTACACAATCTGCAGTTAATTTGTTGCATTCATTTATTATTCTCTGTGAGAATGAATACTTTCTGATGTCAAATCTACAGTGATCCTTCACTAATGACACCTCACGTTCTCTTCTACAATCTTTCTTAAGTGCGAAAAAATATTTTTATCAATATTATCATACCTAATCGATATCCTAAAAACCTCCATTTAATTTCCTCTTAATCACCTTGTTTCTAGCGTTGTTAAATCACATTCTTTAAGGTGTTCTTCATAAATAGGGTGTCTCAGTTTTGAAATAATCTTAGTTGCTCTCCTCTGTATTCAGAAACACATGTATATAATGATTTCATGGCACTGCTGACCTTTTAAAAGCAGTTCTCAAATAGGATTTATTTTTTAATGTCAAATCCTACAATTTTACTGACAAAATCAACAAAGCAGATGCTCCTTCTCATTTGCACAAACACAGTCCCAATTAAATTGTGAAATTCACATGAAGCCAATTAACCAACCATGAATAGAAAAAATAAGTATGTGCATACCATAATATGGTTCTTGATTTAAGGCCAGTAGGCCAATGTTTCAGATGATATATAGCTGCTGCATGGCAGGTTGTATAAGAAATCTCTTAGGAATATACTTTCTCACTATGACCAGCACAATTAAATTAACCTCACAATTTCTCAAGTCAATTAAATGAAATTAAATTAACCTCCCAAATTTTTCAATCAAATTAAATTAACAATTAATTTTAATTCAATTAACGATTAAATCATGTGTTCGTATAAAAGTTTACACATTTAAGGCAGTTCTAAAATCATAAGACTTGTAACATAAATGTGCTTTGTAACTTTGTTGGAGAGATTTGCTCATACAATATTTCCATGCCAAGACTTCATAGGGCATCTATAACATTTTAAAAGTTGTATATAGATACTTGTTAAAAAAATATTATTTTCTGGAAGGATTGAAAAGTTGTGGCTGAAGATTTGCAGGGGTTTCCTCCTATATGAATGCCCCACCCCAGTTGGTAGTGTATTTGTACTGCGTGATTTTCTCCCTGTGCCATTCACACATGCCTTCTGGAAATACGTGGATAACCTTGATGTGAACTATCCAGTAACATGAACTGTTAAATGAACACTTAATTGATTTAATTGGGAATTTGTCAATTAAACTAAATTAACACCTTTCAGTGAAATTAATTAATTAAATTAGCCTTTCTGGAAAAGTTAATTAATTAAATTAAGTGAGTTAATTCAATTAACAAATTAACAATTGAAATTAACCCATGCTTGGACCAACATATTATTCATCTATCATAAACACTGAAATAAACTACTGATCTGATCCCCACTATAAATATATTGCAGAAAGGTATACATCTTGGTTTCTATTTTTTATTTCCAATGGTAGTTTTTTAGAAAATAATTTTTTTTTTATTTCAACATGTTGAATTGAATCTTCTAACCAGATGTCTAAAATGATATGATATCCGTGAGGAGGGCCATAGCTTCAAAGATACTTCAACAGTATTAACACCAAATGTAAATTATTCAGGCATTGTTCCAATACCACAATGCTTTATTTCAAAAGTACAACATTAAATCATCACAGCATTTCAACAATTCAAACAGTATTCTGGTGTTGCCAGGCAATACAGATAGGGCTGACATATCCTGAACTTGTAAAACAGAAAGTAGTGTGCCGAGTTTGTGAGCAAATGACATGATGCCTTTAGCCAAGTCTTCAGGTGCACGGCCAGTGCAGAGATCATTCATTCCAATGTTAATTATTACTACTGCTGGGGAAACTTCCGACACGGTCCCAAACTCCCAGCACAGGCCGTCCAAGGAAAGTCCTTCCTTGCCTCGAACCACAATATTTCCAAACATCCGAGACAGGAGATCGGGATAATATTACCAATTCTCTCCAGCTCCGCAGCACACTTGATGTTGTATGTGGAGGACGAAACTGTGTCTGATTATCATAAGTGTTGGCTTTTGTACTGTGTCCACACCCTAGAAAGACCATTCCCAACATATATTTGTTTCCTTATTACCTAGATATAAACATCTATGGGATATATCTAGAGGTGGCGAGAGTGAGAATATTCTGTTATGAGTATTTGGGGTGTGAAATGAGAGGCGCGGTAGTGCAGTGGTTAGCACATCCGCTTTACATTCCAGAGTTCTGGGTTTAAGACCGGCATGAGTATGTTTGGTGTAAAAACCTGGCTCTCAACATTGGGGATTGTGTGTCCATTATGACTTGGATGATTGCCATTGTTATGTTGGTCCCATCTCATTAATAGGAATGTAAAAAACCTCTGAGGATGACATGAGCCTTGGCAGTGACCACCCTTGGCAGTGACCACCCTTGACAGTGACCACCCTCAAGGCCAGAATATATAGGTCAGCTTGGCGTGATTGTTCTGAAAAATGCTGACTTGTTAAATGAGACCTTATAACAACATGATATATTCTAGTATAAGTAACTAAAACATACACAAACAACTAGGAATGTGAGTTTGGGTAAATCCAAACAAATTAATGACTTGATAGTCTCAGCTAATTGCTTGAATCCTATCGGGTTTTCCACAAGACAGTTGTAGGCTCGTTATATTCTCGTCTTCCAGCAGTCCACCTGGTACTGATACATGCCAGAAAGACGCAATGAAGCTCCCTAGTGTAGTTGTGGTGTGGTCATGTACGACCACGATAAATACTTATACTAATACATAATTCTGGGGAGCAAATTCTTTTTTTAGAAAATGCTATGTACAGATACACTGGAATAGTGAGCTGTTTTCTACGTGCTGTTTTTTTAACGTTAAAGGGGATGCATGGCAGGAGTCTCAACTTCCAATCTTTTGGGGTTAACCTCCCACTAGTTTTAGGGCCATCGTCCCACCCCTTCATTAAATGGGTAAAAAGTGGAGTTTCAAATAGCCATTAAAACAACACGTTGCAAGTTAAAAGCACACAACTACTTAAAAAACAAAACACATTCAATAAAAAAGGCACACGACATAGCCAGGTAAGATACCAAAGACATAAAACTAAGATACTCATAACTGTGGCTTTCAGATTATTCCTGTATTTTGTGAAAGAAATGAATTAGCAGCCTTTGTCTCTTGTAGCATGGACAATTTATAGTGCTCCCTTCAGATACTTCAAATGTAAATGAGGACATCCACAGCATAGAATATAAAGTGGATGTTGTCTAGTGGAGTCTGTCAGAGGAATGTTCATGTTGTGATTGTCTGATTCGCGGTTGTCTGTGGCAGCTGGCGTTGTAACTGGACCAACCGCGCCTTCATGACTAGTCGCTGAATGTCCAACTTCAGCAGTTCCTTGGTGTAAGTCTTTGGTAGACGCTGAAGCTGTACACCAATGTAATGACCAAAGATACTGTCCGATTTGTTTTGTTTTATGCTGTGAACAGTCTTCTGCAGGATTTTGACTACGCTGTCCTCTTGCTGAGATGTAGTGTAGGATGAACGACTGGCTGCAGAACTTCGTCTTGATGGGGATGTCTCTGTTGATAGCACAGTCTGCGAACTGCTTAAACCTCCTCCTTCGCTATCGTTGCCATCTCTTGGCAGATCACTCATTCCATCCTGTATTAAAAAAGAGAATGTGATAAGCACCATAAATATATATTTATATATATATATAAATCAAATACTTCTATTGCGCTTAAATCCTCGGGAGACCCAAGCTCGGCAGCGCACCAAAACAAAAGGGGTTAAGCAATTCATAATCGATAAGTAGTTCCAGTTGTAAACAGTTGGATTGGTACGCTGGGGAGCTATGGAGTTTAAACAGGTGTGTTTTTAGTTTACGGCGAAATGTTGCTATATTTCCTACAGACTTAACACTAACAGGGAGGTACCCCCGGGGTAGTTCCACCGAGTCGGAGCAGCAACTGAGAAAGCTCTAGTTCCGACATTTGTCTTAACACTGGGAACAAAAAGTAGATTAGAATTAGATTATCGAAGCTGTCTGGGCTGTCTTGCAGGAGCAGTGAATGTAAATATTATGGTTGCTTGGATGAAAGTGCTTGATAGGTTTTGTACAGATCTTAAAAATAATGCGATATTGGACAGGGAGCCAATGCAATGATCTAAGAAGTGGTAATGAGTGAGAGAAACGACAGGACTGGGTAACTACCCTTGCCAAACAATTTTGCACATGCTGAAGTTTCAACATGTCCTTGAGAGCAATATTATGATAAAGGGAATTGCAATATATCAAGTCTACTGCTAACAAGAGCAGTTGCAATAGTTTTGGCAACAGCAAAATACATAAACAGGCGAATACGACGAAGGTCACAAATATGATGAAGGTCACAAATATGATGAAGGTCACAAATATGATAAAAGCAGCAATGACAAGTTAAATATGACAAGTTTGTTAAATATGCTAAAAGTTAAATTATTATCAAAGGTGACTCCTAAATTCCATGCTGAGACAGCCGGTGTGAAACATTGGCTCAGCAAAGGTGTTGGGACAAAAACAATCAAGTTTAACACATTGCTTTTGTGCACCAATAATAACAAACTGTTTTATTTGCATTTAGCTTTAATTTGCTGTTAGTCATTTGACTACTGAAACTACTCAATTCAAGACAAGCATATAATAGCCACAATATGCTTAATTTACTTTTTTAGAAAAACTACAACACTTACTAAACTGCAATTTATATATGCATCTTAAATGTAGGCAAAATTACACAAATTTGAATTATGTTTGGTAAAGGGTTTGTGTCAAAAATACACTGCCACTTTAAGCTGTCATTCAACTCAAGATTTTATTAATCTGGAATATTATTCCAATAACAAACAAAACTAAACCCAGCACACACAAGTACTCGCTTTCTGGCCAGCCATTATCCACCGTATCCAGCCACTCATACCTCGGAGTAAAATTGGATTCCAAATTAACCTGGACAAATCACGTCACTGACATAACTTCCAAATCTTCGAAATGTTTAGGCATGATTAAACGAACTCTTGGCCCATGTAAACCCGAAGTTAAGCAAACAGCGTACAACATGCTAATCCGGCCAAAACTTGAGTACTCTTCACCCATATGGAATCCCCACACCTTTTCGCAAATTAAAAGCCTTGAAAGAGTGCAACACTCTGCTGCCAGATTTGTTAAAAATGATTACAGACGGAACACAAACCCAGCAGATCTAATTACTGCCCTTGGATGGCCAACCCTCGAACGAAGGCGCATTATCAAACAAGCCCCCAAGTGTCGTATAAATGCAATGGTCTTTTCATTTTATCCCAGAGCCATTCGCATATGGAATATGATTCCATAAAAAATTACCAACATAAAAAACCCAAAATCATTTCAAGAAGCTATTATGGAACTCCCTTTCACCACACCTCCTCACCTAAACTGCCTTTAAAACACAGTGCTCAGCGTAAACTTATCCATGGTGTGGGTATGGAGACTGTCTATGTGTGCATGTGGCAAGGCAGCGACAGTATCCATACACACAACCAACCTATTAAAAATTTTCGTTAAACATCCTATACATAAAATAAATAAAACTATCAGATAAAACCATTTCAGCAACATTAATTATACTAGTCTTTTAATCGAACGTACCACCCACAGCGCATGCGCACAGTCCACCACAAACTCCTGCGTTAGCCCAAGTTTGGGCTGTTTGGAGTAAACCACTTGAGACTTGAGTATTTAAACTACAATCTGTGAAGAAATGGTTAATTTACCTTAAAAACTTGTAGCATTTAGACATGTAAAGTGAGTAAAACATTTCTGCAAGCCACCTCTACATTATTGAAAAGTCAATTGCGAATCAGGTTTGCTGATGTTAAAATCTGTAGTTCATGAATAGTTTACATAATATGCACAGGCGGTTAAATAAAAGTGTAAACGTGAAATCCATTTTATTCAGAACAGCCGTCACTGCACACTTCATCCCGCAGACTCTTACATCTCATTCTAGACAACATTAACATAATTCTGTTTTGTTTTCTGGGGACCTGCAACAGGACAACACTACTCAACATGATGGGAAACCCTTGTTATGCAAATAAGTAGATGTCTTAATTTATATAGTTTTTCTTGGTATATGGTGCTGAAGCCAACTATCATTTAGGATACATGGCTGATGTTTAACATATGCTGATTTCACCAATTAGCTAGCTTGATTAATTATATTAATATCAATCAATTTTATATGTTAATTTATACAATTAATGTTGACTACTCGTAAGCATGGTTGATACTTTCTACTCCACAGAACTGGCCCAACGTTATATTTTTACTCCACAGAGCTGGCCCAATGTTGTATTTTTACTCCCCAGAACTGGCCCAATGTTATATTAATCTGCCAAACATACAAACATAACATAATTCTAACACACGACGTGGCAGTACTACACATTAAGCCTGTTAGATTGTACCTATGGAATCTAACACAGCAGAGACAGGCGAAACTGCACCACTAGGAGGTCAGAACTATCAAACTTAGTTTTGCAAACCTTTTATTACAATGTACTGTGCTACAATAGATCAATGTTTTAAAACTGTAGAAATTCATTAAGGTTATTCCAGAAATACCTGTATGGGAGGGGGCAGTGTCAACGATTGGTTGTGAGTGGGAGTAATGCTGTTCACATTGATAGTGCAGCTCTCTGTCAAAACATTACTAAAATCACGGATGGCTTTTGAACATGCTACATTATTACAATCTATTCAATCGTACCTTATTGTAGATGTCATTTTGAAGATCGTCGCTGACATCGATGTCGCTTATAACACTGCTGCATGGTGCTGACTTGGGGGGCCTCTGAATACGCTGCTTAACTTGATGACTTTGTTGCAAATCCTCAGTTTTATCTGAAAAGTTGACACCAGTATCCATCATGAGCACTACATGGTCGATGTAAACTGCTTGAACATGGTCAATTGCAAGGCAACACGAAATATGGTTTATATAATTGTAATTTTGCAAAAGAATATTTGTGGTTTTAGAAACCAGGTTTATGACGTTGAAAATTATTTTATAAAAATGTATGACCAATAATAATTTCATTGTATAAACATTGTTATCAGTAGTATTTTTGTGTATCGTGTACAATGGTGTTTTTACATCCTATTTATATTTCATTGTTTTTTTTACTTAAAGGTCCCTCCTCCGCATGATTTTTTTGCTAGTTTCATTTCAAATTAATTTTGCAAAAAATCAAACCTACCTGGTATCCATTGCAACATGCTAACTCATTTGTGCAACTTTTGCATATATTTTTGTGTGAAATCATCAAACAAATTATTCAATTACTTTATGTTTGATCAAACATTAAGTGAAGTAAAAATAGAAATGCTGAAAACTCACGAATTTCACCCTTGGGGAAATTTCCTAACTATGTGATCAGCGAGAGGATGGAAGTCAATGATCAGCGAGAGGATGGAAGTCAATGATCAGCGAGAGGATGGAAGTCAATGATCAGCGAGATGATGGAAGTCAATGATCAGCGAGAGGATGGAAATCAATGATCAGCGAGAGGATGGAAGTCAATGATCAGCGAGAGGATGGAAGTCAATGATCAGCGAGAGGATGGAAGTCAATGATCAGCGAGAGGATGGAAGTCAATGATCAGCGAGAGGATGGAAGTCAATGATCAGCGAGAGGATGGAAGTCAATGATCAGCGTCGACCCGCACAGTGTTTACCATTTTGGATATCCACTATTTTGGGCCTTACTAGATCTAACGACTAAAGTCAATTATTTCGATTTGAACAAAAATAGGCATTTTAAAACAAACCGACTGCGGATAACACAAACTATTTACACACTACACCAACAAGCCGGATTTGCGATAGGCTAAATCAGTTGAGGATGGAGTTTTAATAATAAAATTATATTTTAACTTATTTATTATTTTAATTTATTTACATTCTGTCAGGTAACCTTTCTCTTCTGATGTTACGTTTATATTATCGTTCTTGAACTTACTGTTCTGTAGAATGCTATTTAACGCTTTTCTTGTTAGTTAGGTGGAGAGGCTGTGTCAGAAACCGGGCACACTTCACTGAACTATACAACTCTGCCAGCAATACACTACCCTCTGTGAAGGCAGTTGGGGTGGCTAGCGTGTCAGTTGATTTTTTTCATTTTTTTTCTTTATAACATGCTAGGATGTACTGAACAAAACGTTGACAACACAAAAAATCACCTGGCGCTAACGTCATATTTCGCCAATCCATCCTTTAAAAATGCAGTCCTTTTGGAAATCCCCTTGAGTTCCCGGAAAAGCGACAATGTTTCCATAGTAACGACCACATGCGCTACGATGTACAAACCAGCTATATTCGTCCGCTGTGAAAGCGGACCACATCGTCTGGTCACTGTAATGCTAGTACACATCAGTATTATATCTACCTAACTAAATCATGTATAACTTAAGCCAGCAAATATCAGTGTTCAGTGAGCGTTAACGTTGTTCATCGCTTTACCCATGTCGCTAAAAATGTAAGCCTATCAGATTGGTATAGGTGACATAATAAATGGCAACACGAGTTGGAATTTCTTCCAGGAAAATTTAGACAAAATAACTAATAAAGTCAGAATGCTTGTTTAAACCCAGCCCAAAGCCCAAACTTGTGTCAAGCAACTGAAGTGGCAGTGTGATTACACGGATCCATGAAGGATTGCACGGATCCATGAAGGATTGCACGGATCCATGAAGATAATAGTATCAGTAATACCTGGTAACAAAAGAACAAACAAGTACAAACATACCTTGTTGTTCATATATTCTTTCATGAACTTTGAGTTGCACAACTAATCCTTAAAGCCACTTTCTATGAAAGTAAGACTAGACATGCACAATTACAACAATATCTCACATATTTTAATTCAGGAATACAGGTACAAAATTAAATCATGAATTGACAATTTAAAAACACTATTCCAATGTGCTAGTCTTTTCCACTGCTACAAGCAAGACAGTGTTTGTGGTTCCAGGTCATACTAAAATGTGGTCTGCTATCTGCTTCAACACAAGATTTAATTGTCTGGGCATTGCCCCCACCCATTATAATTCAGAGACATGCCCCCACCCATGATCTGCAGACCTGCCCCCCTCCACCCCCAGACCCGCCCCCCCCATCCACTCCCAAACACATAGAAATAATTACAGTACTTAGTTGCTTCTGGCAAGATTTCAACTTTGTTTTGCCATGTATTAATTCAAGTGAAATATCTGCAGTTGGCAATGGATTTTTGCCTGCACATTACAATAATTTCAGTACTAGAGTCAGAAAAAGCATATAGATCATTTAAAAAAGAGCTATGTGACAAAAATCTTGTCACAGCCCAACATATACAAAGCAGTGTATTTACAGTAACATCAACGGTTGAATGATGCATTTGTATGACCCACAGTTCTCTTTCTACAGCTGTTTCCCTGAATTATCTCACAGCACAAGCACTTATGTTAAACACAATTATTCACAGATGTGCAGCCTACATCCGCCTCCAGCCAATTCCTTGACAGTCACAATATCAGAAAGGCTCCTCACAAGTGTCACTGAATTCTTAAAGCCAAGTTTTGCACAGTTGATTTTGGTACCTAACCGTCTAATGAATACTCTATCCCAACGATTTAAGACCAACCCATACGGGTAGTGATGCAGGAATAACATTATGATCTTGTCCCTCAATACAGTAGGTACCACTGACTCCGCTGGTCTGACTGGATGTGGAAGTGTCATAGTTGTGGGTCTGTCTGAGGATGGAGGGACGTACATGCGCACTGCTTGGCCACTTCTGCACAATGAATTGTGCATTTGAATGTCTGCAGCTGCTATAAAACAATACGAGTGCCATACCATGAAAGCCTCGGTCATTGTTGCATGGCTACACACAAATTCTCTATCTATGAAACATATCAGTTTAAGCTGCAGTTGTTGACATCTTAAGACAATAATAATGAAAATTTATTACTAAGCGAACTGTTTAATATAGTTGTGTTAACACTGTACATTTGGACTGATATTACTGCACCTAAGAATATGACAATTCATTCAAGTAATCATTCTCTCATTTATATTTGCATTTACTATAAGTATTCTTACAATTTTGCTGAATGAAGTCAGTAGCCTTTTGCCTAGGTGACTTGCTACAGTAACAGACACCCTGATTTATGCTGTGCAACAAATATTACATAATAATTTACTATTTAGCTACCCTACATTGCACACTTAAAATGAAACCAAAGGCATTTTGGGGCCTTTGCACCTATAAGAGTACTTGAAAACTAACCATTTGCAACTATACTCAAGAATATCACGCAAGTGGTTAACTAAATATACCTCGTTGAACACCAAAAATCTTTTTTGCGTGGGCAGCGCCATATTTGTTCAGAATCCTACATCAAGAGTGCCGACTAGGTTTCCCACAACTCCAACTTTGAACGCCTGATAGTAGACGATTTTAGTCACATACTTGGCAATAAGTTTGGACATGCTGTTTGCATATAAAATCAACTTATTTGGCAAGATAGTCCATTCATTCATTGTTTACTAACCTCCTCGTGTTCCGATTTGACAGTTCTCTTAATCGGGTGTTTGCTTGTTGTCGAAGCCTTCGGCTGAGGTACATGCTGGAAGATTGTCGGTATCGCTTCAGGCTTTAACGATAACTCTCTATAATTCGCTGAATGATGCTTACATCTGAATGCTGCATAGTACAGCATTGTAATAATTTTGCTGCGTGTAAATCCAATAAAAAAGCTAATAAAAATGTAACTACACACCTCAACCACGTTAAAAATACATGCGATATGCACAGCCTACGTCACAGCCGCGCCAGGGGTTAAGGGGCTGCTCACCACTGATTGGTCAAAATGGCAAACACTGATGATTTACAATTTTCTTTAACTATAACTATTTCGATTACTTACTCAATGTATAATACTAACTTGATGAACATTTTCACGAATATGCTAACACTGATGAATATGTCAGCCTCCACGAAAAATGACATTACACCAGAATTTCACACTTTTAGAACAGATTCCCAGTTAACCACTTGCGTGATATTCTTGATTATAGTTGCAAATGGTTAGTTTTTAAGCACTCTTATAGAGGCAAAGGCCCAAAACAATGTCTTTGGTTGCACTTTATAACTTATATTAAGTTATAAGTAACACAACCAGTGACATAGGATCATGATACTCTGTGAACAATGACAATGTAAATGTACCTCTGAGACTTAGTCTTGGTCTTGAAGCCTGTGATAGTGAAGGTTGTCTCTGCGTCACTGACCGACCGTGCAGCCTACATCCGCCTCCAGCCAATTCCTCGACAGTCACAATATCAGACAGGCTCCTCACAAGTTCCACTGAATTCTTAAAGCCAAGTTTCGCACAGTCAATGTTGTTACCAAACCGTCTAACATATGCTATGTCAAGCTGATTCGAGGGTATCCCCTCTGGATAGCAAAGGAATAACGTTCTGAACTGACCCTTCGTGAAAGCCGGTACTACTGGCACTGGCATTGCTGGTCCAACTGGAAGTGTAGCCACTGGTTTATCCGAGCATGAGGGACATGCGCGCACCGACTCCGCTGGACTGACTGGACATGGACGTGTAATCGCCCTAGGCCTAGCCCTAGTCGTGGGTCTATCTGAGCCTGAGCCTGAGCCTGAGCGTGCCCGTGTCGGTAGGTATGTGCGGATTGTCTGATCTCTTCTAGTTCTACGTGATGAACCGACAAAACGACGGCGTTTAGTTGAAACTTTCTGTCGGGAGACCAATCTTTCAATATGTTCAGTAGTTCTGTCAGCAACGCCTCGCAACACAACCTCTCCTCCTACCCGTGTTTGTCTAACTACGTCGGGCATGTCCCGGAACAAATCTTCGGCAGTCGAGTAGCCGAGTTCTTGAAAAGGCAACGCCTTGCCCATCACACACTTGAAGTCGTTCTGTATATCGCGCACGGTCAGGCCTTTGGGAGCTGACAACAACAGCGCGCGGACTTGTCTTTTCGTCTCTTCCTTTAAACTTGACATGACAATAATTTACAAACCACAGGCACAGACAACCTCCGCATGCAAATCCACGTCCCTTCTTTCGCGCTACTCTGGAGTTGGTGTTGCGTGAAATGTTCCCCCACCAGAACATCCCTTTTATTTAACTTTGTAGCATGTTCTAGAAAAACGTTCTTAACACGGTCTTCTTACATTCTTGTGATTACCTATTCCTGGAATGATTTCATCACATTTCACTGCTCTAACTTCGAATTTTTTTTTGCGAAGTTGGCAGGTTTCGCAAAGAAATTATGCACCCCCACCCCAAAGAAGTATGATTTGCAGAAGATCTCAGTAGGTCATACCTTGAAAGTGTTTGGGACAGGGAGCATGCTGGTTCATATATAGCTCCCCAATCAGTGGTTATGGCAGTCATTTTATTATTTGGATTTGAAATTGTTTACTGTTAGTGCATCGACACAATCGCTTGGTAGGGTATTCCATGGCTTGATTACTCGCTGTGAAAAGAACTTCTGGCGTGCATCTAGTCGACTTGTGTCTTCCTGGACGGGGGGTATGGATTAGCTGATTAGCTCAAATATTCTCTTGGTGTCTATGTCAGTGAATCCATTATAACATTACAACAATGAAAGACCAAGTCAACAATTGTATGGCCATTCAGTGTAACTTTATTAATATTGATTGTGCTATACAACGTCAACAGTGACATGATAATACAAAGGTGCACTAAAATAAATAAAAGCTAAAACGTAATCTTATGCAATATCAACGCATAATTGATTATATTGAAATGCGCGTGGGCAACTATAGGCTTTAAAAAATAGACCAACACACATACATACTCTTGAGTTACTGGGAGAAATTTAATGTTAAGATAGGTTGCCTATAAAACCCTAGTTTTTGGCAATACTGGAAAATGCCACATCGTCGAACGTATCAAACCAATAGTAAAAACCCTTAAGCAAAGACACGCACATTTTTACCAGAGAACAACGAGCAGTGAATTAGATTGGATACCTCAAAAGAAGAATAAATGTCAGATGACAGCACATTATGACATCATGCGAAATACAACTTCATAGCTATGCCGCTAAACTAAAGCAATGATGGCGAACACAAACATTTCACAAAAGTTTACGTCCAATGTCAATGAACAAAATGTTATGTTAAATGTTATGTTACAACATATTTAATGCGGGACAAAGCGACCTACATAAGAGTTAATGATATGGAACCGTGGCTCGTTTGCTGAAGACAGCAAAGTCAAATGTATGTTTGTATACGAGCTTTGTAATAAGCCAAATAGTCAAATGCAATACGTTATGTATATATACATCATAAATACATTATGTATGTAACCGCGGAATCGCATGAAGACGGGAAATGGTGATTTCCTTTATTTTGTATAACAAAAACTATATCAAAAAAACCTGTAAAACATACAAAAATATTATTACTACATGCACTACTACAATGGTTACACAGGATCATTAATCAACAGAGTCAAAAACATCTATTCCCTGCATAACATTGGTACATAATTATTACCTATAGATTATCTCCGACACCAAATAGCAGGTTGGCACCTGTGGTATTTGTATCTAGATTTCTATCCAGCAATATGCCATGACCGACTTAGTACCACTAAGATACATAGGTTTATAGTCTTTAAACACTGTGTCAACTCCTAAGTGGTGAAGTGTACAACAAATATACTCAGCTAAAAATGCAGCTACAATTAATAAAAAATTGATGTACTCCATGAATAACACAATATCAGTTATGCTTAACATCCCTTATAACATATAAAGGTACACAATCCTTGGAGACTACGATTACACAAATCAGTACTAATACCCACACACACACATATATATATATGCAGTGTCTATAATTTGTTCGTTAAGATAGTTATGGATGACCGTCAAATGAAATGTTTCCTAACCTAATAGTAATACTTCATGACATCCCATAAAACCAAAATAACAATGCTCACCCCAACTGGGCACTGCAGGCCTAATCAAAAATGTAAAACTGTGTCTGAGCACCGACTCAGTGCAACCACATCCTGCATTTTACAGGGGGTCATCTGCACCTGTAAATGATATACAACCAATTATCAGTTGTAAATGAATAAACAAAAGAGTGACTAACTACATTATTATATGTATGCTAACACAATGGTGTCACCAGAAATGTATCAAGATACCAATACTACATTAAATGATCAAACCAACACTAGATCCCTGTTTACAAGTTACTATCTAGTGTGGCCCCAGCTTGCTCTCAAGCACTTGTCCCTTGGGAATATTTCACACACCCTACCCAGCCAGTGCCACATGGTGATTAATCACAACAACATCAAAGAGAGGGAGAGTGCTCCAGTCTGATTCTGGCTTAACTGTACAGAATGTTATATAATTATACCACACATGCACAGTCACTGCATAATGTATTTTGTCTATAATAATACATTAACTATATGTAACAGTACTGAACATGAATAAACTTAACTTTCTAACCTGTTCTACCAGCTACTGGCTACAAGCTTTCAAAATGTCATTAAGCCCTAGCTGCTAACAAACAGCTGGTGGAGACATTCCTCCCTAACGTCCAGACAGTTCATTTGCTCCCCATCTTCTTAGCACATCAGTAATCTGAGCCACTATTAAGTAATTACAACTGAACATATAAATATGTTTACATAGAAAGATGGAAGATTCTCTAGTAGACATTTTGGTACCATTGTAAATTGAAAGAATTCATTTTCTAAGGTATAACAAAGTATTTAGAAACTTACCAAAACAGGGTTGTTGTTGTCTTGTTGACAGTGGGATCAGCCTGGCCCACTGGGACACAGCCCCTCCCCTGACCACATGTGACCACTGTCTCTTGGGTAAATTTTGTATTTAAACAACTTAATTATTAGTAACAGGACCAGCAACGGACACAATAAATGCAATTAACCATAAGACAAATAGTTATAATAATAATAACTAATTAACTAGATTATCTATAGATTACCCAGGGTGCTGCCATATGGTGGCAAGTAATGGCACCATCAACCCTGTGCTCCTCAGGTATCCTCACGTGACCTTTGCTGGGTGACCGGTGGGGTGATGGGTGGGGCAATTATAAATTACTAAATGTCCAGTAACCATGCCGGTTACATGTATATACAAGATGAAAACATTTGTGATCTAGTTTATATACTCAGCTTACAAAATATCAGCAAAGGTGGGGGAACCAACCACACAAGGCCAATCTGTAATGCACGATTGCAGAATGGCTCCCCCACCCCACAAGATATTACGTCAAATAAAGATCACGTCATTCGGCAGATGACAACATGAAGTATGATACATTACACGTCTGGTCCATACACTTTAGCGCAGCCATTCAGTAACTGTCGCGCCCTCTTGTGGCCGTCCTCACACTCCTGCCACAGTTGGAATATCTTGGCTTGGAGGCGGATGTATGTCTTCCTCTGGTGTTTCTGGAGCTTTTTTTCGCTGATCAGACGAACGTGGATGGTGATCAACATCGTTGTTGGTACGGATGTTGAGGGAGAACATGCTGCAGGGGGCCAGATGGTCGATTCGAGCCACGTGTGCCTCGCGTACTCTACGAGGCGGCAGAGCGGCTCGCTTCCGGCATCCTGCGCCAGGTTGTGGAATACCGCCGGTATGTGTTGAGCAGGGAGGAAGGGTAGTGCGATCAATCTCTTGATGTACATAAGCGTTCCTGTATCTTTCATATACTGCTGCTGTAGGCCGTACTCCTGCACCTTCCTCCATACCGCCTGCGACCAGTAGAAGGCGCAGCCCTTCAGTTCGACTTCTGGCATGACGAATACAAAACCTTTCCACATTGCCCGCTCGAAGTCGATAACTACGCGCTTCACACAGGGTTCAGACGGGAGCAGCGCGATCACAGCGCGTAGAACATCCTTGTAGTCTTGCGTCTTGCGCCCTGACATCAAGACGAACAGCACCGAAGCTGCTGCTCTGTGGCAAACACAATCTGTCGTCGCGTTTCGTTGACATTCAGTATATCCCGCTGCAGGAAGCCGTCTGGGATGTGCTCACTCAGCAGGTCGAATGCGATGTCCGTTGGATGTTTCGGGCGGCCCTACGAAATCACAATCAACAGAAATCAGACCGAGTATTTCACTAGTAGTTATTTAAGAGAAAATATATAAAGGAGTAACCGTGTAATAACAGTATTTATATACTTTGAACTAGTTCAACGAGGTAATACTAGTTGCACTGACATTCAATGAATAGCAATTTTGTAAAACAGATGTTGCCTTCCTGTACAATATTTAGTTTAAACAGGCATGTTTTAAACATAAAACCATATAATTTTTACGGCAATTTCTATTAACTTTAATAAAAACTTAACATGAATAAAACTAACAATTATGAAAGCTATCTGTTGCTTTCTTTGTCATAATGTATAAACAAAACAGAATACAAAAATGCAGTGATGTATATTATTATTATTAAAACAGAATAAAATGCATGGATTATTGAAACGAACTACAATGTAACTAACCTTCTGCCTGTTGTAGTTGGCGTTTCGAACCAAGTAGTCGTACTTCGGCAGGGCACAAGGTTCTTGTCCAAGTTGGTTGCGTAAAACAGTGTCCACCACAGAGGTAGCCGACTCGAATGCGCGGTGTTTAGACGTCGTTTTGATATCTTTGACGATTTCGGCGACGGTTGCTCCTCCAGGTTGATGTTGATGGTTGTGTGGCTGTAGTAGACCGCGGGTGAAACTGTCACCAGACTGCTTGACGGTGGCAGCGCATTGCGTTTTTTTTGTTCCGGACAGTGCATCGCCATGCTACGGTGTCGCGATTCCTGCGCTTTACGGTATATGCATATCCGTCAGAATCGAACAGCTTGTCTCCTCCACGATTAGAACTAGCGCTCACTATTCTATATGTCACGTCCGTAGTTTCAGACGATGTGGGATGCTGGGATGGCACTGGATCAGCTATGGACGACTCATCAAAGTGTGGTTGGCGCATTGCGACTGCTGGTTCGAGGTCGTCATATGCGGATTCCAAGTTGAGTCTGGTACTCTCATACACGGGTGTGCCGTGGGGCGACGTTCGCGTTGTTTTTCTGCCGCACGAGTAAACAGAAGTGATTTGGGAAAAACGACGTACAGTCCGCGAGTTGCGTCGATTGGGTCCATATGTGGCACGTCATGTCAGGGTCTGCGTCGCGTGTCACACCACGTCCAGTAATATATCTGGAGAAAGACGACTTCAGTGATGAGTGAAGCGGGTAGTAAGACTGGAACGCTTTCCCAAGTACGGCGCTACAAGCGTACATATGCATCATTTCACTGAAGCCGCCCTGTGTTCATGCCAAGGACTACAGCGCCCTGTGTTCATGCCAAAGACAACATCGCCCAGTACTCGCTGACGATGATGCACGGATCGCGTATTTCTCCCGAATCATCTCTTGCTTGCACGTCGTAGCTCCGTCTATGAAAAATTATCTCTATGGTTGTTGCCAAGCGAAGATAAAAGTGGTGGTCTTCAGTGTCGAAGGTGCCTAGCGAGATGGCACGGTACATGCAGTCACCATCACCGGCGACGTGTCGTGGTGAGTACTCGTGCAGCTTTGTCGGGTCGAGCATACCCAGAATGTGTGCTGACACTACATCGACGTTACTTGACTGGGCTCCATCTGTCGGGGTCGGCGCCTTCACGTACGTATGTCGGGGTCGGCGCCTTCACGTACGTCTGTCGGGGTCGGCGCCTTCACGTACGTCTGCAGTAGCAGTTGTTCACTGCGGGCCTTCCACATAAGATGCGGAAGATTTTTCTTTTCTGCTGCACGAGATAACCTTTTCTGCTGCACGAGATAACCTGTAAGACGAAAACAGATTTGAAACAATACGCATATCGATCAAAATATTTGCAGTAGGGGAGACCGGGGCTAGTTGTTACAGTACAAAATATAGACAATGGCTGAGCCGTTATTCAAACAACATGCTAACATTGCCACTGTAGCTATTGTCATTGGGGCATTGCCACTGTCATCATTGTCACATCTGTAAACACTACTGCTGTCGTTGCCACTTTGGCATTGCCACGGTTGCATTGCTAAAGTGGCATTGCCAATACTGTCATTGTCATTATTGCATTGCCGCAACTATCGTTGCCACAGCTGACATTGCCATTGCCATCGTTGCCACTGCTGTGTTTGCCACTGCTTTCATAGTCACAGCTGTCACTTTCACTGTAGCATTGCTACCATTACATTGCCAGTGCCATCATTTGTCACAACTGTCATTGCCACTGTTTTCATCACTATTACCGTCATTGTCAGTGCCATTATTGCCACCGCTGTCAATGCCACTGTGACACTGTCACTATTACCACAACACAACCACAAGTTTTATCACTTTCAACAAAATAAATAGGTAATTTTCAGAAATAAAGTAATTCACGGTAGATAGCGTGTTTTGATGTTGAACACTACTTCCAAACAAAGCCACATTTGCTGTCAGTAGAAATACGCGTGAATCTATTGATGAAGCAAAACCGGGCAGCGAATATGTTTCCCTTCTCCGCCTTCCATTTACACTGGAGTTCCTCTCCATTAGAGATATCTCCCAATGCAAAGATCACAGAGGGAGAGGGAGAGGTAGAGGGAGAGACTACGACACTGTGGTTCTCTAATTCCAAAAGGCCGCCAGCCCTGTCTATCACCAGGGCGGCGTCGCGATCATCCTGCGCTGGGTTTGTAGGTAACTGTTGAAACACGCCGAGGACGAGTGGGGCGTGTGTCTCTACGTCGGCGATCGCGACGACGTCAGTGCCTCGAAATGCGCAGCTCTCGGCAACGGCGACAAGGTGGTCGTAAGTTTGATGCGAGAGTTCATCGACGACAGCGAACTACCTGGCGACGGCGCTCGACAGAAGCAAGCCGCTGCCCAAGTACATATTTGTCTTATTCGACGACATACAATCATCTTCCATTCCCCGGCGTCTACAGCAACTGCTCTCTCTAGACTCTGCCTCCATCAAGGTCACGTGAAACACTGATGCACGACCCCGACTAGGAGAGATGTCGACGTCTCCTCGATGCGATACTATTGCTGCTTCGTTCCAGAACACGTTAGATGATGTAAACAGCAGGCGTGGGTTGATTTAAATTGTTAATTCAATTAACTGAATTAAGTTAATTTAATTTAATTAATTAACTTTATTGGAAGAGGTTAATTTAAAAAAAAATTACAATTAACATTCAATTAACTTTTTTGAGTATATTACTTTATTCAATCCGGTTGTGACTGCGGCTGGTTTGTTGTCAGGAGAAAGAATTAGATTTGATAAGCCCATTAGATACAGCCACTTACACTTAGTCTCCACCCACGCTGCCTCCTCTCCCTCCCTCGCTTTTTCTCTCCCCCCCCAACCCTGGCTATATGGAGTGGTGAATATATGTACGAATGGTCTTCGTGCAGTAACTGCAGCATGGCTGACTTTTTCCCATAGAAGTCGAGATGGAGTTGGAATGAACAAGTGTGCTACGGAGTGAAGTGAAAAACACTTTGAACAGTACAAATGACTGCATACCACGAACATAATTGTCATGCTTATCTGTCTGTCACCCTCACTGTCTGCTTCCACCCCCGCCTACATCCCTCGTGCATGCGTGCGTGCATGCGTACGCGTGTGTCTGTGTGTGTGTACGCGTGAGTCATATGTAAGGAGCTGTCCTATTCTGTCCACATTGAAGTCACAAGTACATTTACCACAGAACACTGAACGCACACCAACTGATGTGTACTGTTAGTTTTTGTGTGTAAATGTTTTGAGAAATTGTCTTTAAACAGAATGATTACGTATTCTCGACATAACAACATGCACGTGTCGATGCAATTAGGATACCAGAATAATTGCTTCCCAGAGAAGTTGAGATGTATTTGGAACGAACAGTTCTGCTAGGAGTGAAGTGTAAATAACTTTGAACAATCCCAAGGACTGGATACCACGAAAGCACTTTTCCTGCCTGTCTGCCTGTCTTCCCGCCTTCCACCTGTCTGTTTCCATCCCCGCCTCCCTCCCTCATGCATGCGTGTGTGCGTGCGTGGGAGTCCAATGTAAGGGACTGTCCTTTTCTGCCCACATCGAAGTGTGTATTAAATGCGTACTATTATTTTTTTGGTAAACGTGTTGACAAAATTGCTGTAAGCAGAACGATTACGTGTCCTCAATAGAACAACACGCATGTGTCGGTACAATTAGGAATAGGATACCAGAATAATTGCGACACAGAAATTGCGCTTCTAAGTGAGGATTACAACATCATTCACGGCGTTGACAGGTGTCAAGGCGTGGTGCTGCTAAAGATTATCTAATACAAACAGGACAACGACGTCCGTGCGCATGGACAATGTCTGTCGTGGTTCGTTGATTACCTCCGCTAGCACAGACAAAGGACTACAAGGGTTAATTCCTGTCTACCAGCCAGCGTGCAGGGAGTTCTTGCATTTAACGTGTCTTATATAACAATCCATGCGAAGTTGGTGCTTCTTCTTCCGACAATTGGCCTACTGTGTAGGGCCTATCATGACATAAGAACGATCAATTGGAGAAATATGGAGGAGTGTGCAAAATAGCATTACGTGTGCTACATCCGTGTTGACACGCATGTTATCTGTTTCAACAAACGTTGTAAAGTCTATACCACACACTACGTGCTTCCTGTGGTGTTCTCTGTAAAAGCTGATCTTATCTAAATAGGTAGAAATGCATTGCGTTGACAGCCAGTCAGACGAAATGGGTGAAGAAAGAGACGATTCCAGACAGCTATTATGAAAACAAAAGGTGTATTATAAACAGCGACCTTGTGACCTAACAGAATGCGGAAGGTTTGTGTATAAACGTTATTTGGCTTTGTAGATAAATAATATCTATACTACGGAGTACACATTTGATATGGTATTAATTTTAATACATATTTAGAGGATAGCTATAAGAACTTTTCTGCTGGCATTCTACAAACGATTGGACATTTCACATGGAGTTGTGATTAATGTATTGGGATAGATTAATTATTAGTGACAACTATGTTTTTCTGTTTCTGATGCAACTCATGGCTGTGTATTAGCCGCATGAAAAATGTGGCTAGACTGTTGCTGGCAGGGAGACGAGACACTTTCTAAGCGTTTTGACTGAATGTTGGCTAACGTAACTGTTATGTGCATTTGTTCCACAAAGTAACGGCGGTGGGAACTGCTAGATGCATAGATAATAAACAGACATACCAGTTAACACAACTGTTCGATGATACTATTGGAAATATAATAAACCTTTTCCACTTGGAGTGTGTTGTATTCCTTAGGCAGGGTTATGTAGGTTTATTGATAACAGGTACTCGACCGACGCTGTAGTAGACGCCATCTTAGAGTGATCACTTCCGGCGCATGCGCATAATTTCCATCAAAAAATCTGCATAAATGAATAACATAGACTAGTAATATTATTTATGCATGTTATACACTTTGCTCCATTACAACATGAACTATGCCGTATAAGAAACATTCTAATTAACTAAATTGTTTAATTAGTAGATGTTATGTCAGATAAATGTAAAATGAACATGTTTCAAGAGTTCACACCACAAATTCACCTAAAGAGGGTGTACATACTATATAAACGGGTAGACGTGTTGTTATAAGAGGTTGCAAGCTCAACACATAGGGATTGTCAGTAGTTTGGGTGGAGAACTACAATGGTCTGGGGGCCGACAAATCTCTCCCCTGAGAGCTGCTCGATACGCAACTATAAGAGACTCGGTGACTGTGGATTGGTCTCTCCACCGACCGATAGGAGGTGCAACCAATTGGCATATAATGGCTAAGCGTCACTCACTTCATTGGTCTCTTATTTTTTAAACAAAAGAGTATCGATCATTACATATTCAGATTCAGTTTATTATTCTCGGTTTGCATTAGTTGATCAATCGGCATCAGTTTTATTGTCATCGTACCAAACGTCTGTCAATCCTTAATCAATTACATGTAAATTATTATGTTGATGTCCTTCCTTGCATTTTAGTAACTCTATGCTTTCATTAAATCACTCTACGTCACTCCCAATACAAAAGGGCTATATAATGTTAGTGTTTTATTGTACTCCAGCACACATGCAAATTTGTTCTCTTCGAAGAACAGCCAGGTCACACTGTTAAGCTAATGTTTTCCACATGTTTTGTTTTACTGTGCTTCTCTACAAGCAATCTAAAGACTGACACATAAGGAAACGTCTTGCAACATATTGTGCACACCTAATTGATTCAAATAGACATGCAACAGTTACCCTACCAATAATAACAAACTCGGATTTACTTTAATGTGGTCTCTGTCATCCAATGGAAGATTTTGTGGAGACGATCCCTGAGCTAGTTTTGGAAGTGATTTGCATCTCGTTTAGATAAAATAGCATAGGTCTGTGATTTATTTGCATACACTTGGTGATCCAAGTTGTGACGTTGGATAACTGAGCCAAGTAGAGTAGCGTAGAGAGTGAAACACCCTGAGGAACACTACGTGAAGTAGGGAGCGCAGCTGAGAAACAATTCGCTATCTTCATTCTTTTGTATCTATCAGTTAAATATGATGAGAACCAGCTCTGTGCCAGATATGCCACACCACAATGACACACTTAATAAGTTGTCCTGTGACCAATAGTATCAACTGCGGCAGATAGCTTCAGCAAGGAAATGGTCTCCTTCTATACACTGCCTGGACCCACTACCCAGTGTCTGGATCCGCTCAAGTCTGGTCAATAACAGATTTAACACCTACACATGGTTCACTGAATGGTATAAATTCAGTCAACACTTGATCATTTGCTGTGTCGCCAGAAATGTCTGCACTGATTGTCCTTAAACACTTCCAGGAGAAACCATGTGGCAATGTCGTCTTCATTATTTCTTCAAATAGCTGAAAACAAACAAACAAATGTAAGTTATAACATTTACATCCATTAAATTTAACAAAGGTAATAATAAATATATTTGTATGTGGGCGTTTTCACGTAAAGGGTACACTTTTGCAAAAATGCACTTTCCCGCATAGTATTGAAACAATTAATTGTGTAATATTAAATCAGTTTAATTACCATACAATTTTTGAGGCTGACCGGGATTGAGAGACTTTACATGAAACCGCCAATAATCTGTATATCTGGACAGAGGTCTTTAAAAACAAAGGCGCTAAAATACGAATAGATGGAACGTGATATGTCTCTGTCATGGTTTCATCAATTATAGCAAAACCTAATTCATTAATTTTCCCCAAAATTATCCACGGAAGCTCAAGCGCATGATCACAGAACAGAATAAACTAATAAAATCTAAATATATATTCCTTGTTCACTTACCATATGCTTCTGGGAACATCTCAGCGAATGGATAGATACACAACAACCAACTCACTTCTTCGTGGTGATGTCCGCAGCTGACCCATTGTGTCTGGAATGATATACACAGAAGTTGTCATTTCATCCTCCCAAAGACCAATAAATGAACGGGACAAATTATCTACAGTTTCTATTAATGCTGGCCATGTGAATTTGTAAAAAAAAATTACAAGTATCTTGTTACACATAGATGTCAGAAAAATTGTCTAGTTAAATGCTTCCTTTTCTGTCTGAATCAACCAATGGTTGTATTTCAAAAATATATAATTCTAACTCGACCAAACATTAAATCTATATTACAGATAGGTATATTAAGTAAGATCAATATGAAAATGTAAATGAGCAAAACATATTTTGAATCATGGAGGATGAGTGGGGCGCGATAGCATACCGGTTAGAAGGCCGGACTCTCAATCGAACCCGGTTTCAAATCCCACTGCGGTCGCTTCGAACCTTTGGCAAGTTTGATCACCCCACGTTGCCACAGTTCACTCAGCTGTATAAATGAGTACCTGGCAATACAGACAGTGGTGGATATGTGAACGAATAGCCTTGTGTAAAGTGTAAAGCGCTTTGAGCAGTCCTATGGACCGGATACCGCGCTATATAAGAACATACCTTTACTTTTGAACATTTGCAGCAGTAGGAATACCCCAAAAAGCCATCTTGGTGCACCCTGGGGCAAGACAGCCACCCATATACTTGGGGCAGTTTGGTCTACAACTCCTTCCCCCGTGGTTTTAATTCTGTTTGATCGCCCTGACAGTACATGGTTATAATAGTTGTCAAGTTAAAATGTAGTTAGAACATAAAATATACCTTCCAATTCATAAAATAAATAGCACTTTCCTCGACTCATTCTGGTGAAATGTTATAAAATTGTTCCATGCACATATTTGCACAGTGACTGGGTGTAGTAGTGTTTGAATATTTAGTGTCATTGTAAAATTACAACAAATGCTTCTTTCCTTTGTTTACAGGTGATACAATTCAGAAAAGACTAATAAGTTATCGTATTCTATATAACCAGGTTGCATGTAATTCCAAAAACAATGCCCCAAATGCTGCGGTGTGCACAAGAGTTGCACTAGTCATGGTATGTTTGCTGACCAATCGCACAACCATGGAAAGGACTTTTTTGCTAGTAATGCAGTGGCATGACACGTAGTAAAAGTTTAGCAATGTGCGCTTCATATAAGTTATCATATCTCCTTATTGTACACCTACCAATATTATCTTGACGAT
Source organism: Lamellibrachia columna (assembly GCA_963662155.1). NCBI lineage: Eukaryota > Metazoa > Annelida > Polychaeta > Sabellida > Siboglinidae > Lamellibrachia > Lamellibrachia columna. Next base: position 4,812,849 of record OY759272.1, read on the forward strand.
CTCTCATCATTAACTCCATGGACAATATTCCGGAAATACTGTATATCAGACAATATCTCTTCAGAAGTATATCCTGGATATTATTCTGCTACTGCATTACACACAGAATGTCTGCAAATTGTCCAATTTCCGAGGTTGATTTCGGCTGTCTTTGCAGATGAAAGCGTATAATTGAATTACGGTTAGTTGATAGTAAGGAATTATCACACCAGTGAAAAATGTAATTTGCTGGCCCAGTAACTTGATTAAATACAAATTTTAGGGTGGCTCCTCGAATGTGAATTTTATTTCTTTTCCTAAATAAAAGCATTCTTCTTTACATAACAGGCGGGTCCAGTCTCAGAAAAAAAGGGTGCCCAGTTTTCCAATAAAACACCAGGAACAGCAACTATAGTTATCCACATTTCCACATGGACAGTACTTTCTAGCACAGCACAAGGTAAATACAAAATTTAATTTTTTATTACGTAACCTAATATATTCTAATTTACTGAAATATCTAATTCTTGTCATTCTAAATCCTGTCAATGTGACTTACCAAAGTTGTTACTGTGGATATACTGAAGGTGTGGTTCCACCCTCTCTATGGAGATAACCTTGAATGATGCCAAGGCCATTGTGCCGGGCTGTGTGCTGATCAGGCCAAGGAATCCATTATTCAAGCGCCTGATAAGCCGCGTCGTATCAAAAGAAAGCTGATATGATCATAATCAATGCTTCAATTTGGATTACTTGAAAAGAAAACCAAGCTTTTACTTGTATATTTTATATAACTTTGGATGGCAGAGTATATGTAATTGATGGCCCACTGAAAATCATGCCATAAACGTGACATGGTCACCATCATGAAATAAAGCTTTTCCAGGTATATTAAAATATTTTGCCAAGAAATATACTTGGGAATTGGACCTACCAGAGACAAGATTCTTCGCTGACAACATCACCATGGTGATGGGACTGGTGTGTACAGTGAACAACTGGAAGCGCTGTGGGCCCAGTCCCACTGACGCTGGGTGCTGCAGAATCACCTGCACAGCTCCGGAAATTGTCCGGTAGACTATCTCAATCCATTTCCCACTCAGGGCTGAAAACAGTCAAGCAATGTACAATACGAAAACAGCCCTGCTTCAAAGGAGCAACTTGCACATTAGTGTAACAAATATAATCAACACATCTAAATGAGACGCCAGTCTTAAGTGTAGTTTCTATGAATTAGTCAGTATTTATAACTTTTAGTTTTAACATTCTAGTCAAATGTAGCAAGCATTGAGACTGTTTTGGGGGTGAGATAGACACTGAGGGCTGTGATACAGTCCCCACTATTGTCTCTGTCCTTCATGCACAGCAGGAACTTCTGCATGTCTGTAGGTAGGATGCAGAAACAACAACACTCAATCAGCTTTAGTTTTCAATGTCTGCATACACATATTCTGTGTACTATCTAACCTATATAGAAGTGTCTGTTGGTCTGTCTGTTCTGTCCTATTGATGGACATAATTGTGGGCCAATCTAGATGAAACTCTACAAGGTGACCCAGGAGCCCCTTCTAATGAACATGGAGGGTCAGATGGGGAACTATCCACATGGGCCCCCGGGGGTGGGGATTAAATTTTAAAAAGGCTTTATTTTGTTTTCTATGTTATCATAAAGATAATAATTATGACTGCCTTTTTTCACCTCGATACCAGCATTACACCAACTACTGTCTTGTCAGTACACCAGCTTATATTAACTGTGTGGTCGTGATGAGAGTCCTTGTTGACCACCACTGTCTCCGGTCTTGAGAAGCTTTGGTGGATGCTGATCCATTCAGCCTTGTCTTCAGATTCTCATCCACCCAATGGGCTTTCTGCCATCCTCTAGCACCATACCTGCTAAAAATCAAACATCTTCTTCATTGCAATGTGGCTAAAGTACCCAAGCTTCCTTGCCATCACTGTTCTCAATAGTCAACGATTGTTTTAGATTTGACTTACATAGTCATTTCTTTTAAATCCAGCTAATAACCAACAACCGTCTATAGCATTGTACCTCAAGAGCGGCAACGTGCATTTTGCCATTTTGTCAAAGTCTTACACCACCTACCTACGTAGTATATCAATCCATTGTTACCATCAAGGAATAGATAATGACCCAACTGTGTCATAGCTTGTCACTGGAACCATATCCTGTACCTACAACAGAACAGTAATATGTGCAGTCTTTGCACATTTCTACTGGTTTGATACATTTCCTCTGCAGAAGCTGAATTAATGATACGTCATTCCACAAAGAGCACAACATGTACTAGTGTTTACGTCCATCCTGGTTATGTCATGGCTAATGAAGGAACAGTTTAACTAATAAATTATTTTGAATGGACATAACACAGTATGCTATTAATATTTTCTGATTTTCTAGTGTAAAAAGACCATGCAGACAGCGTTTAATTTATCTGACTTATCTGCCAGTTCCGTGTCATGGTATGCAACAACAAGACCTTGCCTGTCTTGCTGAGTATAAACACCATGAGAGAATTACCTGCCAGATTTGTGTCATGGTATGCCACACCCCGAACTTGCCTGTCCTACTGAATACGGCCACCGTGAGAGAATTACCTGTCAGTTCTGTGCCATGGCATGCCACACCCCGACCTTGCCTGTCCTTCTTAATACAGCCACTGTGAGAGAATTACCTGTCAGTTCTGTGCCATGGCATGCCACACCCTGACCTTGCCTGTCCTTCTTAATACAGCCACTGTGAGAGAATTACCTGTCAGTTCTGTGTCATGGCATGTCAACCCAGACCTTGCCTGTTCTGCTGAGTGCAGCCACTGTGAGAGAATTACCTGCAAGTTCTGCATCATGGCATGCCACACCCCGACCTTGCCTGTCCTGCTGAGTACAGCCACTGTGAGAGACTTACCTGCAAGTTCTGTGCCATGGCATGCTGCACCCCAACCTTGCATGCCGTACTGAGTGCAGCTATAATGAGAGATTTAACTGCCAGTTCTGTGTCATGGCGTGCCACACCCTGACCTTGCCTGTCCTACTTAGTGTAGCCAATGAAGAACAGGTTGTTAACGACAACAGACATCTGGAACTTGCCTGCAGGGGGAGAGAACACTTTCATTCAGTGAAGTAGCACGATGATTTCACCTTACACCAAGCACAAATTTGGATAAAACAGTTGTTTATGGACCTGCTAAATGGATATAATTAATCCAAATACAAGTTCCCCCATCTCAAGTTATTAGTTTAGTCAACTGGACTAAAAAATTCAATTAAAATTTATTGTAATTCTATACAATAAGAACAAATACAAAGTAGAGCGAAGTCCTATCTAATAACATAAAGTGAACAATAGGGGAAGAACATTGTATAATGTTGTACTCCCTTTTAGTTTCAACAACTACAGTTTTGGGCCATGGATGGTTTGGAACCTTTGTGGTTGGGCAAATAGATTTGTACTTAGCAGAGACAGAATACCACAAAACACTGCCATGTGCAGTAATGCTGCAGGAGCTAGTTGCCCACCCAACCAAATTGCATAGTCATTGTCCAAAGGTTCTCTTCATTGTAGGGGCATTGTTAGAATACATTTTTAGCATACTGCTTCTGCAAAGTTGCAGAGGCATTGTGCAAAAAGAAGGAAGCCTGGAAAGAAATAGAGAAGACCAAGGAGAGAGGAAATCAACCGGATGAAAGGATGATACACACATACGGACAGAAGAATAAAGTGGCAAAGAGAGCTGTTGATAAGCAAGGAGAAATATGGAAGCATACACATATAGCAAGCTATATGAGGATGGTGGAAAGAAGATGATATACCAAATGGCCCGAGATATAGAATAAGATTTGTAAGGATGTGAAGGGTGGGACGGTGATGAAGGATAGAATTGGGAAGTTAGTGACAGAACAAGAGGCAGTGTTGAAGGTCTGGGAAAGCTACTTCAAGGAGCTACTGAACCAGGAAAGAAATAACAACGGTCTGGAATTACCATCATATTTAAAGGGAAAAGTGGAGTTAACTGATATTACGGATACAGAGATGCAAACTGGGATAAAAGGGATGAAGAAGGGAAGACCACCGGGTATCGATGAGGTGCGTGTGGAGATGGTAATGGCAGTGGGGGAGAGTGTAATCAGCTGGACAAAGAGGTTGCTAAATACATGTATGAGGCAAGGTAAAGTACCAGAGGAGTGGCGGACAAGGCTAACTGTCCCAATGGAAGGGAGATGTGCAAGACCCTGGGAAATACCGAGGCATCACACTTCTAAGTCACATCATGAAGCTGAGAGAGAGGATCCTGGATGGGATCAGAAAGAGAGTAGAGCAAGAATTGGGTGAAGGACAACTGGGATTCAGAAAGGGCAGAGGGATGACTGGTGGAATGTTTGCATTAAGACAGCTGGTAGTGAAGAGGTTGGAGATGCAAGGAAGAATGGCAGTGGGATTTGCGGATCTATGACACAGTCTCAAGAGAGATAGTGACGGCAACAGTGAGATGGATGGGAGTTCCAGAAGCAGAAGCTAGGATGGTGAAAGCAATGTATGAGAGAACAAGAAGAAGAGTTGTGGTTGGATCTGGGTTGTCGGAAGAGTTTCCAGTTAACATCGGTTTGAGGCAAGGAAGTGCCCTTAGTCCTTTACTGTTTATCATGGTGATGGAACTAATCAGCAGGAAGATCAGCACGAAGGATGTTCTCAAGAAGGTGATGTATGCAGACGATCTGGCCATGATAGCAGACAGCAAACAAGAACTACAGGAAGTGTTGGAGGAATGGAAAGGGGTGTTCAAGAAGCACGGACTGAGAATGAGCCAGGAGAAGACAGAAGTGATGTGGGTTTGACATCAGAGAGAGGACTTGAACATTAGTTTGGATGGTAAGGAGATCAACCAAGTGGATGGCTTTGTGTACCTTGGAGGAATGGTTAATTGGGATCAGGTATTCAGAGGTAGAAGTGCGATGTCGGACACAATATGAAGCGAATGCTTGGGGAAAGGTAGAGGGAGTCATGTTGGACAGAACAATTTTGAAAAAGCTGAAAGTGAAAGTACTGAGAGCTTTTGTTACACCGGCATGCCTGTATGGTCTGGAGACAGTGGCGTTGACAGAACAACACAGCAGCTGCAAGTTTGTGAGAACAACTGGGTTCGTCGAATAACAAGAACAAAGAGGGTTGACAAAAGAAGGATGAACGACCTGAGAAAAGAAGATGGAATGCAATACAGCTTAACAAGAAGATTGGTGAGAAGCAGGGTGAGATGGGCAGGCCACTTGGTAAGGATGGATGCAGGCAAACTAGCAAAGAGAGCAGAGGTGGAAAAACATCAAGGACGCAAGAAAAGGGGAAGCCAACAGCTAAGATGGAAGGACTGCGTGAGGTGGGATACGAGAAGATCGGGGGAGGATGAATGATGGAGAGATGGGGCGGCCGATAGAAAACTATGGAAAGAAACAACAGAAAGAGTGGCTAGACAATACTTCACCTGACCCTAACCCATGTACAGCAGGGAACAAGGAGGAAAAGCACTGTTAGTTTTTTTTTTAAAGCTATGTTTAATAAATCCAAGAATGTGATCAACATTTTCATAAATAGTGTATAAATTGCTTATGAGAAAAAACATTTCAATACAAAATTTGCCAAATTTTAGCACCCCTCTACAGACATGGTGTTGTGTGACTATGATGCACCATTTAGAAACCTGGTGCCTATGACAATGACAGGATTCTTCCCAGAGCCTTTTTCTCCTGACACACCTATCTCACTGACTGACCTATCTCACGCGTGACGAGGCCGCCATCATTGCTGACCATGACAATCCACAACTGCACCTTGGCATCGAGGACCACCTGATCTATCAAATCCATCAGACAGACTAGTCCACGAAAGGTGGCAGCGTGCAGAGTCCTTCATCCTGTCTCGCACAAACACACAAGTTACATAGATCTGTAGATCTGCTTCAATGAAACAGTTTGCACACACACACTTTGGTATTATGCTGAGGAAAATTACAGAATCAACCAATCATGTTTCTCTGTTTGAGCAATATGCATTTTTTGCCAGATGGTTGTACTCATATAAATGATGTACCCCTCTTGACTACAACATGCTTATCAAAATAATATATCCCTTGACAAGAAGTATGCACAGGGAAAGGATAAATAATATTAAACAAATCAAGCGGGTTACCAAAACAAAAGCCATTACCACTCAGTGCCAATACTGATTGATTAAAACAACTGTAAAAGTTAATTTTTCAATCTAATGTGACATTCTCCCCTCCCCCACCATTCATCGTTACAGTTTTTGCAATGTCTGTTCCAGTCATGAGTCCAATGTATTTGCAAGGACCATGAATGGCTTGCTTGCACCGCGGTTATGTCTACTTATGACACCAACCTGTACCAACACACAAAGTGGCGATAGGCAAGAGCGATCCGATTTGAGTGACCCTTGATATTGTTCACTCTTGGTCCATAAAAATTGCTCCTGGCTGCCACAGCACCTGTAAAAAGATCTCAAGAAAAGGTATGTTTATGTTTACACAGCATTGTATCCAGTCCTTGGGATTGTTCAATGTGCTTAACAGGTCACCCCCTGGCTGACCTGTTCATTCCAACACCATCTCAACTTCTCAGGGAAGCATTTAGCCATGCTTGGTAGGGTATTCCATGGCTTGATTACTCGCTGTGAAAAGAACTTCTGGCGTGCATCTAGTTGGCTGTGGTGTCGAACCATCGACTTGTGTCTTCCTGGATGAGGTGTATGTATTAGCTGATTAGCTCAAATATTCTCTTGGTGTCTATGTCAGTGAATCCATTAATAATCTTGAAAACGTCAAGCATATCAGTCCTTTTCCTCATATCTTGTAGAGACAGTAGGCCACACTTTCACAATCTTAGATAATATGGGAGCTTAGAGATTCCAGTGATCATTTAGTGGCCCTCCTCTGGATGTTGATGAACGCAACTGTGATTTCATTTCGGGGCAACTTTTTGTAATTTTAGTTAACATTAATCTATTAATAAAATATGACTTTTACTTAATATATCATTGAACAATGCCAATTTTGCAATTTAAAAGGTATATATTTGGCTGTATTCCAACTTGAAAAGGGCATAATTTTGACAGACGTGTTTCGGAGGTCAGTAAATTCTCAAGGATTGTATATTGGCGACAACCGGGGATTTTCCACAGAATGATTGTCCTGTATGTAGATGTGTGCAGGCAATTGACAGTAAAAAATTGCTGACAAATAATAAAATATTTGCACCATTTAACAAGATTTAACAAGATTTGCCATCCAAGCCAAAGGCCCAGATGGCAAGTGGACAAGGAAGCCATTGGCTTATCGAGAGTCCAACAATGTTCACCTACTTATAACCCGCCCTCCTGATATATGTGTCAACCTTGTTTTTAAACATATTCACGCTGGTAGCAGTTACACAATCTGTAGACAATTTGTTCCATTCATTTATTGTCCTCTGTGAGAACGAGTGCTTCCTGATGTCCAATCTACATTGATCCTTTACTAATTTTACCTCATGTCCTCTAGTTCTGCTATCCTTCTTGAGTGAGAAAAACATATTTCTATCAATAATTTCATACCCATTCAATATCTTAAAAACTTCAATCTGATCTCCTCTTAACCTCCTTGTCTCTAGAGTTGTTAAACCACATTCTTTCAGGCGTTCTTCATAACTAAGGTCTCTAAGTTCTGGAATCATTTTAGTTGCTCTCCTTTGTATGCGTTCAAGCGTATCTATATCCTTCTTACGATATGGTCTCCATGCTTGTATACAGTATTCTAAATGAGGTCTAACTATTGCTTTATAAAGAGGTATAATTAACTTTTTTCCCTTGTATGTTATGTTTCTTCTAATCAATCCAAGAATTTGATTACCCTTTGAAGCTGCAATACCACACTGCTCTGAAACTTTCATATCAGCGCTTATTGTAACTCCTAAGTCCTTTTCTTTTACAGTAGTACCCAGAACAGTATCTCCCATTTTATAGTTTACATTCAAGTTCCCATGTCCTGTATGTAGGCATTTACATTTCCCAAAATTGAACAGCATCTGCCATTTCTCAGACCATTTCACTAATCTGTCTAGATCGTTTTGTAAATGTTGTTTATCACCATCAGTATTAACCTTTCTAAACAGTTTTGTGTCATCCGCAAATTTCAGTACGTTACTTGTTATACTGTCGTCCAAGTCATTGATATAAATTAAGAATAATATAGGTCCTAGTACTGACCCTTGAGGTACCCCACTCAAAACCGATTTCCAATTTGAAACTTCTCCATCTACTACAACTCGTTGTCTTCTGTCAGTCAGCCATTGTTCTATCCAGTCAGTTATGCTATCCCCGATACCATGGGCTTTTAATTTAAGTAGCAATCTTTGATGTGGCACTTTGTCAAAAGCTTTCTGAAAATCTAAGTAGATAATATCTACTGGCGATCCCACGTCTATCCACTTAGTGATTTCTTCCAAAAAACATAACATATTTGTTAAGCATGACCTTGCTTTAAGGAATCCATGTTGAGATGAATTTAATAATTTATGCTTAACGAGGAAGTCCACCATATGGTCTTTAATTAACCTTTCTAATAATTTACAAATCACTGACGTTAAACTCACTGGTCTGTAATTCTCTGACTTATTTCTCGAACCCTTTTTAAATAATGGTATGATGTTTGCTTCTTTCCATTCAAACGGAACAACTCCCTCTTTTAATGACAAGTTGAATACTCTTGCAAGTGGTATACTGATTTGATCTACTGTTTCCATTAGTAATTTTGGAGGAATCCCATCCACTCCCGGTGATTTGTTATCCTTCATTGCCCTTATTTTCTTAGCTACCAATTCTGGAGTTACAACTAACGGTCCTAAATATTCAGATTTAGCCCCCTGAAATTTAGCATCAGCAACTGGTAATGAACTAATATCTTCCTTGGTAAACACTGAACTGAAGTAACCATTTAGGTCTTCCGCCATTAAAAACCCCTGTGATATTATATTTCCAGCACTGTCTTCTAGAGGTCCAACCTTGTCTTGTACGTTTTGTTTACTCCTGACATATGCATAAAAACTCTTGCTGTCATTTTTTATGTTACATGCCAGTTTTTGCTCATAGCTTCTTTTAGATTGTCTGATTTCAGTTGTAGCTGCATTAAGTGCCTCTTTGTATTTTGCATAGTCTTCTTCCTTTCTGGTACGCCTATAAACCCTCCACATAGTTTGTTTTAGCATTATTTTTCTAATAGCCTCTTTTGACAAATGTTTCTTTCTACACCGTTTTCCTTGTTTTCGGAAGGGAACAAATTTATCGATGATACTCTCAATTTCATATTTAAGAATGTTCCAGCATTCAATTGCGGTCTTATTCATCAGCATGTTATTCCAATCTAGCTGTGCTAAGTATTTTCTCATATCTTTGTAGTTACCTTTGTGGAAGTTTCTCTTGTACGTTTTCTTATTTTTACTTTCTGATTTTACATTGATGTCAAAATGTATTTGATTATGGTCACTATTACCCAATGGTTCAACTATTTTTACATTGTCCACTAATTCTTTTTGTGATGACAAAACTATATCTAATACATTTTCTCCCCTGGTTGGTTCTAGTACGTGCTGAGTAAGAAAGCTATCCTGGATTAAACATAGAAATTGTTGATCCTCAATCCCTGTGCTCTCTAGAGAATTCCATTGTATGTGTCCATGGTTAAAATCTCCCATTATGATACATTCCCCTTTACTAACTTCCTTTATAGCGTTTTTTATTTTTGTGTTGTCCTCTTCGTTTATGTTTGGACTTCGGTAAACTAATCCAATAGTTAATTTTGAATTTCCTGAAACAATTTTGCACCAAACAGCTTCATCGCAATCTGCTTCCCTTTCTAGTTTTATTTCATAAGCCTGAATAGATTCTTTAACATATAAAATAACTCCCCCGCCCCTTCTTCCTATTCGATCTTTCCTAAACATTACGTATCCTGTCAGTCCTAATTCAGCATCTGTAATATCTATGTTGGCCCATGATTCAGTTATACCAATTATGTGAGGGTCAATATCTTCTACCATAATGTTTAATTCGTTTTTCTTATTTACTATGCTCCTTGCATTTAAACATACGCATATATAACCTTTTTCAGAGATGTTTTTCGGATGATTTGATATTGGTTTATCTGTGCTAGTGGCCTCTTGTTCTGCTTGAGACACCTCTAGGTAACCCCCCTGCACTTCTAGTTTAAAGAATGTTTACTTCCAAAAACATTTGTCATTGTACCCAAGTCGCTATCTACTGCTGCTGAAAGTTTGTCCGCGAATACTGCCGCCCCCTTTCCACTTAAATGAAGCCCATCCTTCATGTACATATCTGCCCTCCCAACAAAACTTCCCCATAAATCCACAAATCCAACTTCCTCTTCCCTACACAGCCTCTGGACTAACATGTTAATTGCCATCCCCCGACAATTTCGATATTTGTGACCCCTCCTGCCCATTACAGGTAAAATCCCTGACAGTATTACCTGCTCAACCCGCGTCTGTTTTAGTGTTCTGACCAACTGCCTATATTTCCTAACTATGGCAGTTGTACCCTCCCTCTCTACGTTATTTGTCCCTACGTGTACTAAAACAGATCCACCCTTACCCGAGCCTACGATGTTTTTTACCCTCTCAGTTATCGCCTCTATTTTGGCTCCAGGCAAGCAGACCACCACATCATCTCCCTTGTTTAAGACTCTGTCGGTCTTCCTAACTATCGAATCCCCCACAAACACCCTCGCTCTCTTCCTCACCCCCTCTATCACTGCTGCAGAATAACTCTTCCTTTCGATCCCCTCCATCACATTCTGTCCTGACCCCTTCCCTCCTGTCTCCCCCACTTCCCACTCCTTTGCTCTTGTCTCTCCCACTCCCCTCTCCTTCACTCCGGTTGTTTTCCCTTCCGTCTCCCCCACTCCCTTCTCCTTCCCTCCTGTCTCCCCTACTCCCCTCTCCTTCCCTCCGGTTGTTTTCCCTCCCGTCTCCCCCACTCCCTTCTCCTTCCCTCCTGTCGCCGCTACTCCCCTCTCCTTCACTCCGGTTGTCTTCCCTCCCGTCTCCCCCACTCCCTTCTCCTTCCCTCCTGTCTCCCCTACTCCCATCTCCTTCACTCTGGTTGTCTTCCCTTCCGTTCCTTTCCTTCCCGTCTCCTTACGTCCTGTCTCCCTATGACCTGTCACCTTCCCTCCTCTCAGCTTCCTCCCAGGCTGAGGTGAGCTCTCCCTAGCATCTCTTGTGTCTTTCGACACTTTATCGTCTACAGTTCCCCCACCGGAACTACTGGCACAACTCCCCTGTTCCCTTCCCACCATTGCCACAACGAGCAGCCTCAGCTCTTCCAACTCCACCTCTAGTTCCTTCATCCGTGCGCATCCCCTACACTCAAAACTAAAACTATCTGCCTGGACCTCAGCCCAGGACTTCTCGCACCCAGACTTGACGAAATCCACCCAGTTGCTGCAACTGCCACAAATTAAATGCCTTGTGGCCTTTAACCATGAAGCACATCTACTTGAATATGTCGTTGCTTTAATCATGTCGCTACAAACCGACACCTATCGAATTGGCATAAGTGACATTATAATGATAGCAACATGAAGTTAGGATTTCATCCAGCAAAATTTAAACAAATTAACTCGGTTTGCAACCACTTTTCTTTCAAATAAACAGAGGCAGAATGACATTCTTTAAACACAGCCCAAGTTAGTAATGATGTCATGTATGACAATAACATGCCTTGTGTCAAGCAACTGAAATAGAAGTGTGATTGTATGGCTCTATGAAAGTAATAAAAGAACAAATAATTACAAACAGACGTTGTTCATTATGTCCTTTTTATAAACTTTGTGTTGCACAACTAATCTTTAAAGCCACTTTCCCTGAAAGTGAGAGTAGACATTCATAAAACATTTTAATTCAAAAATACAAAACTAAATCATCAGAGTGGCTTAACAATTTAAAAACATTATTCCAATGTGTTACAAACAGGACAGTTTTTTCCACTACTACATGCAAGACAGTGCTTGTGTATTTGGTTCCAATGTCACATTAAAATATGGCATGCTACCTGCTGCAACACAAGATTCAACTGTCTGGGCATTGCCCCCAACCATCATAATCCAGAGATGTGCCGTCACCCATGATCTGCACCCCCCCCCAACAATTATGATCCACACAAACACAGTATTGGTCAGAACTGATAAAGTAAAAATATTGTACTGTTTACAAAATAGTCACATAACATATGCCCCATTGCTACAAACACTATGTAGAAATGATTCGTTGTTTTGTGCTATAATGTGACAGCCGCTGTGTCACTTCCAACATTTCCCACTGAACGTCACCAACTGCACTAAAAGAATAAGAATAGACAATTTTTAGTTCAGATGTCCAGTCACACAGATATGAGTAAACAGGCTTAAAAAGATATATATAAATTTTAGTTTTTACTTAGGTCGTGCCATGAGTTGGCCATGCCATGAGCCAGACATGTGGCCACATTACTTCAAACCGTTTTTCCATGTAATTTAAGTTATACATCTGCCGATAGCAATCTATTTGTATGATTTTTTGGCTACGCATAATTATTTTAGTACTAGAGTCACTAAAAGCATGGCAGATGTAGATCATTTATAAAAAGAGCTACGTGACAGAAATCATGCCACAGCCCAATATGTACAAAGCAGTGTATTTACAGTAACTTTTGCTGTTGAATGATGCATTTATAGAGCAACCTACAGTTATATCTATTTCTACAGCTGTTTCCCTGAATTATCCTCATGGATGGCCACAGCACAAGCACTTATTGTCAAACACCATTCTTCACAGAGTGTCTATGTTTTTCACGTTTTAGGTCACGATCGAATGATGATTCCCGATGGCTGCCATGACTGCCCGTCTTCCTGTGTCGCCCTTCACGAGAGTCGTGTTTATGACGACTTTCACTAACGCGTTCACGCGACACACTCCGATGCCTGTGTCGATGACGCTCCCTTGAGTCAGATCGTTTTGGCTCACGGTGGTCACGAGGAGAGCGTGACCGCTTCCTGTCACGATCATGAGATCTCGACCTCCCATGGGATCGGTGAATGTCTTTCTTTGGTTTATCACGGGAGCGATGCTCGAGACTCCTTGACCGACGTCGCCGGTCACGATGATGTGGGTCAGTACGTATCTTCTGCGGTCGATCCCTGTCGCTCCTTGTGCCATCAAAATGCGGTGACGTCCGCTTGTCGCTGTGTCTCCCTTCCCCACGACTGGACGGACTCTTGGATCTAAACGAGTGCAAAATAAAAGGAAAAATAAAGCGATCCTACAATAGTATACACTAAATTCACATGCAAAAGTTCTTAAGCAAATGCACTCATATTGTGAAAACCAACATGAAACATTTCAGTACTACAGCTCTGATCTGCTGTGACCACTGAATTCTGCATTCCCAGTGGATATGCAAGAAAATCGACTGTATCACTTCACATCAAAGATTGTTACTTAAACTAAAAAGATTGTTACTTAAACTAAAAGCCCATGGTATAGGCAATGATGTAATCAACTGGATAGAAAAATGGCTTACACACAGAAGACAGAGAGTAATAGTAGATGGTGAGATTTCAAACTGGAAATCTGTTTTGAGTGGGGTACCACAGGGATCAGTATTAGGCCCTATACTGTTTTTAATATATATAAATGATTTGGAGGATGACATATCTAGCAAAGTACTCAAATTTGCAGATGACACAAAAGTATTCAGAAAGGTTACTAATGATACAGATAAACAAAGTTTACAGGATGATCTAGAAAAATTAGTTAAATGGTCAGAAAAATGGCAAATGTTATTCAATTTTGGGAAGTGTAAATGTATACACATAGGACATGGAAATATAGACGAGGAATATAAAATGGGGGATGCTGTACTAGGTAGAACCACACAAGAAAAGGATTTGGGAGTAACATTTAGTGCTGACATGAAACTTTCAGAGCAATGTGGGATTGCTGCTTCGAAAGGAAATCAAATTCTAGGGCTAATTAGGAGAACTATCACATATAAGGAGAAATCTCTAATTGTACCCCTGTACAAAGCAATAGTTAGACCACATTTGGAATATTGTATTCAAGCATGGAGGCCATATCGTAAAAAAGACATAGACAAGCTAGAAAGAATACAACGAAGAGCAACTAAAATGATTCCAGAATTAAGAGACCTTAGTTACGAAAGTCGCTTATTACAGAGTGGTTTGACAACACTAGAGACCAGGAGACTAAGAGGAGACCAAATAGAAGTGTTTAAAATAGTGAACGGTTATGAGGATGTTAATAGGAATATGTTCTTCAAACTTAAAGAAGGCAGTAGAACCAGAGGTCACAAAGCAGCATTAGTTAAGGAGCAGTGTAGGTTGGACATGAGAAAGTACTCTTTCTCACAGAGGGTGATAAATGAATGGAACAAACTGCCAAATGATTGTGTTAATGCTAGTAGTGTGAATATGTTTAAAAATAGAATTGACAGATATCTGATAAGGGCGGGCTACACATAGATGAGAAAATTGTTGGACTCTCGATAAGCCATTGGCTTCCTTGTCCACTTGCCACCTGGAACTTGTTGTTCGAGATGGCAATCTTGTTAAAAGTCAAGATTTCAGCAACAAAAATGCATTTTATGAATATTATATATATATATATATATATATATATACACACACGATAATCAGCGAGTAAAATGAGCCATATTATTGTACATTTCGTTGTCATGGTAACCAGCAATCCCAGATGTCCACCACGATTTCAACGTTTTTGCAGTTGCTGAACAGTTTTATACCAATGTACATATTTAATGTAAACTACTCATGTTGATCATGCTACAGGAGTTTACTATAATATAAAATACAATATTAAGTACATTTTGAGGAGTATAAGAAAGTAAAAACACAATTTATTTATCTGTATTTTATACATATATGACAGAAGTATTTATTTGTATATTTGCTAACACATACTGGACCGATTCCAATCAAACTTTGCATGTTGATGGATTCACAGACACCATTTCCTTCTTAAAAAAATCAAACTCTGGCAACGACGCATCATCCAGCATTGATAGTACAGTACATCCTCAGGGTTTACACAGTCACTTTCATCATCACTAATGTCCGAGTAGCGAAAATTCTCCCGCTGTCAGTGTCCATTTCCAACATCATTGCTGTTTCAATCGTCAATATCTGAGATTCGTCGCTAAAACTATCAAATAATCTGTCCAAACATATGGCGGTAAATTGCCAGTTGAAGTATTGCCACTGTGGCCATTGTAGATTTTGATAATCCATCATTATAAACCACGAAAATCTCCGTAAAATAATACTGAGCGATAATCAATGATTACCATTACTGAATAGCTAATTAATTCGCCATGACAACTATATATAACATGTGGCTCCACATAGTGGATAATTATGAGTAAAAGCAATTAAAATGGTGTAGCCAATGCTGAAAATTCAGCCTGCCGTACTGCAGCATCACACACCGTGCGGCCGGAAATTTAGCCCGTCATACTGAAATGGTTAATGACACAAAATCCCAAAGCATTAATAAATCTTATTAATATCATTAACATTTACCTGACAACCCAGGTCTTTAAACCATGTTGTTTGCTGTCACATGGACTGGCCAGAAGCCATTCGTAATAAGAAGACAATCACCTGTGATGGTGTACAACACTTGCTGCCTCGCCGAAGTCATTGCTGCCTTCTGGAATGTCCTCTTTGTTCTCGTCAGGCGCCTCACTCGCTGGGGTTGCCGCTGGACGCTGCCACGTAGAAGCGAGATGAGCCTTCATCTTCCTCTCAATGTCCTTCTGTATGGGCACGGGGATGCGGGGGAAGAGAGTACCATACCACTCCAACTTGCCGATCCACTGCTTAACCATCTCTCCCATCGTCATGATGTGACCACTTCCCGCCTTGACATCAATCTCCTGAAGACACAGCAAGCAACCAGAGTCAACATCAAGGAATGCTCTCTTGTCTTGTCACATCGAACATACAAATGGGTTTTGCTCTAGCCAAACCATGGGAATGTATCTGAAAGAGCATGAGAACGTTACGTCACACAGAAAGCTGTGTGTAGTTCAGTGGCTGTTTAGCTGAAAACCAAGACTGTTCAACAACTCATTAGCAGTGGAATGACATTCACAAGACTACAGCATCAAATGTTAAAACCAAAACTGATACATGTGACAGAATTGGTAAATTATGATAGTTGGAGGCCATTAGATGTAACTGATTGGTGTTGCTGAGAACACTGAAAGAACACCTAGATAATTAAACCATTGAAAGACGTCATAATATATGGCATACCGTCTTCTTTGGTCAGTACAGTGTTCCAACAATTGTTCAGCAAAATGTTTGTTACAAATAAAACAACTCAGTTTCACAGGATTAAGGCACATATTATGGATGGCCATAATATGCACTGGTTTTATGGCCTCTTACACTGAAAAAACTGTAGAGATAAAACAAATTATGGTAATGGCTAACGATGGGAGTTGGCAGTATAGCAGTTGACAACCAAAGATTACAAGAAAGATTGTGTGATAACCTCAAAGGAGGCTGAATTCTCGAAGCGTGGCGTGCGACAACATCTTCTGATGTGACAGATGACGTCTGAAGCAGTCTGGTCTAGAGCAACACCCCCTGCATGTACAAAATCAGTACAGAGCAACACCCCCTGCATGTACAAAATCAGTACAGATCAATACCCATCGCATATACAAAATTTGCCCTGTTTGTACACAATCAGTACATGAACCGACTTGTCAGAATACCAATCACTGATGATTTAATGTTTCAAGAAATCTTGCACAACTTTGCCAAACACTTTTCTAAATTTCATGAATTAGCCAATTTCCGGAACTGAGAATAACCACATTTTCAACTACAATCTTTCCGTTTAAGAAAACAACCGACAAGAAATAGTAAGAAGACAAAGTTTATACTTACCAATAAACTTTCATGTTCACTGCGCCATGTTTTGGTTACGAATTGTGAGTATTTGAGATGTTGGCAATAAAAACAAAGTAGCAAACATTTGTAGAAGACAACTTGTGTTGACAAGTATTTCTAATGCAGCAACTAGCGTTATAAACCTGATGATACATGAACTGAAGATTTTGCTAGATGTCAAAACAGTCAGACAGAGATGGGGGATAGAAGACAGATTCTAGGTATGTGTGTCTGTATATGTCTGCAACATACCTCTTCATCTTCCAAGTAGGGTTCGTACCAATCCCACAAGTCTGGCGGGGGTTGGGTGTATCTGGAATGCCAGAAAAGAGCTGACATCTGTCACACGTAAACAAAACAGGTAATTATTTCCAAAACTAACAATTACTAGAGGCAAGGCACAAAACAATAACATAAAATGCCTATGGCCATTTTTAATAGTGACATTTCCTGGAGTTTTTAGGCTAGAGCCCCCTGAATCTGCATTTGTAATGTTGTTTATCAGGATCCGGTTACGCTAGCGCTGTGCTACGCACATGTGTCTGCTGTCGTGGTGAATTTTGATTTGTATGTCACCCAATGGGGGTCAGTGCAAATGGCACCAATCGCTACGTCTTGTTACCAGATCAGTTGCAGAGAAAAGTACTACTAACATTTGTAAATTATTGTAATTAAATAAAACAAATCAAATACAACATTACCTCAGAATCAGTTAGGAATATAACATGTTGCATGTAATCAGTTACAATCAGACCCTTTATATCAATGCCACCTCACAAATTTCTTATCACAACAGCATGTGAGCTGGGCCACCACGGACGTACTCAATGGCAAAAATAACATCTATTTGAAAGTAGCTTTATTTAATTTCTACATATTGTGGTACATAACGAAAACAAATATGATATATGCAACATATTGAATTTCATTGCACTGACTGCAGGTGGCATTGCTGAGACAACACACACTCACCTGATGTACATGAAGCCAAGACCTCGGATGTAGGGACTGTCAGAGTGCGTGATCAGACCCACGACCTGCTTACGGGTCAGCTTCAACGTGAACAGTTTGTAGACCAAACAGAACGCACTTGATACAATGCCTCCTGCCCCAACTCCTCGCACCTGTAACAAAGGTGTAACATTGCACCTGCAACGTGTGCACCACTGCAGATTTTTTAAATGTACCGCATGACTCTATACAATACATATATTTTATACGGCATAAATTTTGTTCTGGTGCATCTATAAACATATCATTGAAAGATTAAGCTAAGACTTTCCTTGTATTAACATAAATACTTCACTGTTCGTACGTGAAAACGCTAGCAGACGATATTATTGTAATAAACAGACAAGACCAATCGATAATTCATTGTGAGAAAATGTCTATTGTTTTCAAATTTTCTAGCCTATTCAATGAATTATATCTACAGATTAAACTGCATAGATGCTGGAAATTAATTTATTTGTAGTTGTAAAACACTGTAAGATATGTTTGCCTGAAAGTAGTCTGGTTCCCGAATCATTCGGAGAGGCATTCTGCACACTATGCGCAGGAGATGCATTCATGTGGATCTAACAGTAGCGCCACACTGTGGACTCGGGTTGTACGATTTCCAGACATGCGCACTCAGCATGGAAGGAAGTGACAAAGTGTGCATGCCATGATGTATCGAATGCCTTGTTTTGTCGTTCAAATTCAGTGACTTTTACATGGTTTTGAAAACTTCAAAGATTGTCAATTGAAGATGTAACATACCATATGGAATACCGTTTCAAATGAATAAAAACACTGGTTTCAAAACAGCATAAAATACTGGTATGCCACCATACGGTACACGGCACTAGTGTGTGTTCGTGCGCGTCTATACCTCTACAGTTCTAAGATGTTATAAGCAAGTGTAGAGTGAAAAGAGTTTACAATACCACCACAGAAACTGCCTGGGTAAGTTTTACACTACCCAGGGGTAGTGCAAAACTTAATGCGACGTTGAAGAGCTAATAAAAAGCTTAACAAGACTCACGCCACCACACATTCCTGTCTGGCCTGCTGTCTTTCTGCTGCCTTTTTCCCATGGTTCAAGGTGGTTTACCTGCAGAGAGTACATTGTACATCAAAACATGTTCAATAGTTCTTGTAATTAATACAGTTCTAACATATAATCCTGGACAGTTTTGATAAAGGCTTCTAGGTCATGGTGAAAGCAGTAAACGTCAACATTTCCTTATTATCATCAAGAAACTTGGCAAAATAACATATTTTGATAAAAGCTGCCATATACATGCCGAATTTACTGGAATGGAATGAACCATCAAAAAAAAAAATTGTATGAATATAAAGGTTAACTAACATGAATAAGAATATAAATAAATATGCAGTGTTACCTTCGCTTACCTTGTAGTATATCTCATCTATCACTTCATGGTAGGTCTTCAATTCATACAGGTTCACCTTGAAGTACGGAGATGACTGGATGTTGGTGAGAAGAAGGGTATTCAGATTCATCGTCTTCTCATTGCCGTGAATCGGCAATGCATTGTTGGGTGCCATTACTGCGAGTCGGTTTGTATGTCAGCAGCACAGTCCATGCATGTGCTAGATGGTGACGATACGCTGAAACGTGTCACAAGTAACTTACAATTAAACATCAATTAAAATTAAAACAATGCTGGGTGGTTCAACAGAAAAGTTAACTTACAGTCCAGTCTTGTTATAATGTGGTATTCAGGGACCAACATTTTGGACTGTTTTCAAAGCGAGGCACATTAGGTGTTGACATATCTGCCACCAGGGAGCTACTGAAAAAGTGATCCTCGTCTCCTGCACCAAAAGCGCTATCAAAACAATGGCAGGCACTTCAGCAAAATCCACTGAGCGGTTCGTGTCACATGCCCAAAAATCATGTCAGATTAGTGCCATGGCGATTCCTGGCACCACGGTCTCCTTTTGTTTCACATCCTGTATTGTCGGCTGTGTCCGTTCTTTTCTTTGACTTACAGCGCCAATTGGACAATGGTAAGTTCCTTTTTCATGGTTGTCTGTTTTTTTTATTAAAACTGCTGCACCAAAATTGCGAATTTTTATTTGTACTGAAATGAGTTGGCCTGTTGACTTGACATGCTAATTAGCCAGTGTTCATTTATTAATTCAGTTACTATTAATGATAAATTACATGTATATTCATGATTCTCCTTAATGTGTTTTGAAACCCCGAACAAATTATACAAATATCTTCATAATGGTGAAGTAATGGTCTTTTATCAAAAGGCCACGTCGAGTTTGCATCGAGTTATGAAATGACTGTGTGATGTATATTTATGACCATGTTTAAAGTGTTTGTAAACCATGAACAAATTATACAAATATCTTCATAATCTTCATAATGTGTCGGTCTGTTGACGTCAAGCACTAATTAGCCAATGTTGACTTATTAACCGAGTTACTAGTACTTGCAAATCCTGAAAAAATATATGTACAAATAAAAGTTATGCCATTTTGATCATACGTTTATTGAAAGAAAACACCAAAATGAGAGCATTATGTCGGTATATAAGATACAAAAAAATTCCAATGTTTTACCGTATTACAATTGCAATATCACAGGATCTAACAAATATATTAATAAAATAAACAGTTCTGGGTTCATTTACATGTCACATTTAATTTAAATCAATTGCTAATGTTCTATCATATTTAATTTTGTTTAAGTGTCTAACAATGATGCATTGTGGCTGTGCAGTTTAAATATTTATCCATGAAAAATTTAGGGCCATTAACTTCTTACCTCCTTACTTCTTACGTCTTGCCTGTGCAAAATATATTTTAACATATATAACACGGAACACTTTTATGATAGAAAATAACTTTGTATCTTCTTCTTCCCCTTGCTCCCTTGCGGGGTGCGGTCCAAGTCACTTGGTAGCTTCTTCCACTTTCGTTGTTAATTCACTCCATCTCCCTCTGTCTTCTGTGATGGTCTTCCACTATTGGCTGTTTGTACCTGCCCTTTCAAGATGTTGTTTGAGTCTTTACATTGCAGCTTTGGTCTTCCTCTTCTTCTGCCACTCTCTTCTGCTTTCTATGCTCTTTTTGACAGTCTGTCTTCGCCCATTCTTTGCACATGTCCTGTCCATCTCATTCTGCTTCCAACTACTTTCATCTTTAGGTGTTTTTTCATGCCAATCTCTTCTCTCAATTGCTTCTATCTTCTTAGGTTACTTTGAATATTCTTCGGACCCAGTTGTTTTCTGCTATCTGTATCTTCTCCTCCTGTCTCTCTGTCAGTGCCAGTGTTCCCAACGAACCCGTATATACAGGCTGGTACCATGCAGGTTTCTAACACTTTTCCTTTTAGTTGTTTTTTTCAGTTTTATGTCACATATAATGCCTTCCACTCTCTTCCATGCTGCTGCTCCTGCTTGCACTTTCCTCTGTATTTCCTTACTACTTCCGCCCAAATATACAAAACTGTTCACTTGCTTAATGGTCTTTCCATCAACAGCTACATGCAGGTCCACCTCCTGTTCGCCTATCCACATTACTTCAGTCTTCTCCAGATTCATTCGGAGGCCATGTTTTCTAAAGGTGTTATTCCTTTCTTGCAATGATTTTTGTAGGTCCTCTTTGTTATCAGCCACCACTGCCAGGTCATGTCCTACTCCCACTCCAAATTGTTCTGATGTTTCTCCTTCGATTCTCACCACCGCTGTTATATCCTTGTACATTTCCTCAACCATTCTGACCTCTGCCTCTCCAACCCCTATCCATCACAACAACTTTGTATGCTTACCATATATTATTATTTAGCATCTGTAGGTACGTGTCTTGTTCTTTGCCATGTCATAATAACATAAACTGCCCTTTTATTGAAGATATATGGCAAGCCAGTCTTGTCATAAACGTAGGAATAATTAAACCGCATCAAATATACGAGACAAAAATTAACTACATTAACGTTATATATTCACTACAGGTATTTGTGTATTTGTTTTATATAGCATGTGGAAGAACTATGACAAAGTCTGACTTGTCATAAAAGTTTAAATAATTGGAACAATGTGGTAATGTGAAAAATATAATGTACTACAAAATATTGTGTGTTTAGAAAACGTGTGCATTTTTTATAATCATAATCAGGGAAAAAAGGTATTTCCAGTTAAAAAACTATGGCCCTGAGCATTTGTTTTCTTCCCTTTTCATATAAAACAAATATTTCTCATGGAAAAACGGCATTAACATACATGCTCTTTCATGCATGAGTAAACAAATGTTTCATATTTAAAAAAATCCTCCAAAAAAAATCATATTACCAGCATCTAGATATATTTCTCAACACTATTTTTTCAATAAGTAATAAAATAATACCTCATATAACAGTAAATCCTTTAAACATGACAATTCTTGGCACTGCATATGACACTCACACACACACACAAACACATCTTTTGTTTGTAGTTTGTCATTAAAAATAATGTTTTCTTTGAAACAAATGAAATGTCTTTGTGGTCATTCAACTGCTTTAATTTGCAAAAAAAGTTAGCCTCAACAGTCGGTTGAATTTAACTGGTTTCCTTGTCTCGCGCAACATGGTTCGGATGTTCAATATTCGTAAGTTTTTCACTCAAAACAACTTTTCTAATAATTTGTTTGCATTGAATAGATGAAGTAACTGTTTGTGAATTGATATATCGATCTCTTGCACAAAATGTCTATTAATATTTTGTAAAAATGGTATATTGTATTAGCTTCAATTATTAAGTAGCTTGAATTTGATACCGACCAGTATACTGCATTCAATTTCAATACAAAACAACTTTGAGCAAAAGTATCTTGAGTTGAGATTTTTGTGAACACGGCATATTTTATAAAGCACAGCAAGGTTGTACCAACCAGTAAACTCCTGCGAAAACAATGTGAAGAAAAAAGACCCTACCATGAGTACGATTTAGAATTTAGTCTCGAACAAAACCATTTCAAGTGCAATCCGAATTTACTTAAACGGAAACGGCGCTGTTAAAACATCACAACCTACAAACAACTAACAAGGATGGGTAACCGGTCTTACTTTCTGATTATTTTATATTCGTGCTTAGGTACAACATTCGCGACTTGAATTAAAAATGGTTTTATATTTACAGAAGGAATTGGGACATATATCGCATAAGTACCTTCAAAAATGCAGTCGTTCTTCCTACGTTTTCTAAGTTCTCACCATCTCTCGTAATTGTCACGTGGTCTTTCAGCGGAGTCGTTTCGCAGATTCGTGGACTAGTCGCTAGGCGGATATGCGTCAACACATCCTAATGTACCGTATACTCACTAGATGCCGACACACTCTGATGAAATCTGCGATATCTCAACATCTTTAATTAAGGCGACGTCTTTGGTATAATTGAAAATGATACAGCAATACTAATAGTCGGGGGTCTTCTTTTACATGAAGTTCATGTCGGCGGTTCGTAATTGTTTAATAGAAGAAATAATTGTATAGATCACTAACAAATATTAGTGGAAATTATAATGGCAGGGCGAATTTTCGGCATGCTAAGGAAATAATAACTATACATACAATAATAATAAACATTACATACACTGTATATGCATTGTACATACATGCATTGTTAATGCAAAGCATTATATACAGTACTAATTTACATCATGCATATACAAAGATGAATAATTACAATCATATTGTAGGCCCTTTAAGGGCCTATTCACTATTGTGCTACAATCTTGTGCTGGAATCAGAGAGAATAGTAAACTTTTGACATTATGTGCACTCTCCCCTATTACACTGATTTGTTATGTTTATCATGTAGCAATGTACTAATGTCAATAGGCACATTTTTACATAAAATGTT